>OU342737.1:161620123-162220123 GCA_910589765.1 Avena atlantica
AGTAGAACTCAATTTATCATAAATTAAATCAAAGTGAATTTGCATAATTTGTTGTAGTCATTGGCATTCATTCACCACCTTATGCATAGTTGTAATTGAGATAATAGAACTACAGAATTATGGTTATATACTTTACGAAAAGGTATCGTATTGTGTTGAGTGTCAATCTAAAGTTTAAAGTCCTATTGCAAACTTTCAACAAACTCTATTTACTCCGTGAAATTTAATAATATGTATTAAATCGAGAGTAACAATTCCAGTGTTAGTATCTTAAGTATCATTTTTGCCTCCATGATTCTTCATTGTTTTAATATCAAGTTTATCTAGGAGCTGAAAGAATTGTTTCATAAACCATGATGTGTGACAAATATAACGATATCTGAAAAATGTTTTGGTTGCAATATGATAGAGTATAATATGTGTTCTCATATAGGATGAGAATTTACAAAGGTTGGAGATGCTAGACATCCTAATCATCCAAAAGGGTTTTGGAAAGCAACATTATACTCACGATTCTCCTTATAAGCTACATTAGCTTGATGATGAATGTCGTCATGATAAGGATGAATAGAAGATGTATGTAAAGTGTTTACTACACTAAAATATTACTAAAGAATGGATTTTAAAAGAATACCGACCATTTTGATGATGGTGATCTACTTCAAAGTGCAAGTCCAAAGGTATTATTATTTGAATATACACGCTTTGTACTATGTGTCATGTATATGGCGCCACTTTTGATGTTGATAGATTCTTTTAAAAAGGAAAAGGAAATGCTGAAAGAGAATCTATAAAATATATTTGGCACAAAAGAAAAGATTGGAAATATCCAATTTAGGTATATAGATGATATACAGGTTATGGTTGTATTGTTTGCTTGTTAAACAATGTGGTTCTTGGGTATTTGATACCGAATTGGTTGGTATGAAATTTCATACGGAACGACACAATTCATGAACCACAATGGCCTAAGTAACTAGCAAGAGAATATGTGATGATGTTCATCGAAAACAAACAAACCGTTGTTTGTATTTCTCGTTGACAACAAAGCTTGACTTCAATATTTGTTTTAATAATTGTTATTTAAATCAGGTATTATGAGAACAAAGGTTGTTCAAATAATTACCATATTCCATATTAGATGGATGATTTACAAATCTAGTTGGAGAGATCACATCCATAAAACCTAATGCTAAAATGTCGCAAGACAAATGATTGAAAGATCACTTACGAAGTGACATCACCGTTTAAATTATATTGGAAAGAAAACATGAAGAATCTCCATATTCATGGATTTTTGGAGTCTTTGATTTGATCAAGTGACGCTTCTGAGACTTTCCTCGGGATAATTAAAAACTTCGTTCAAAGGCCAAAGAAGAACGAACGACTAAAATATTGGAATTTATACATATCGATGTATGTAGTCCATTATTTATAGTCGTAAGCGATGGGTTTCAACTTCATATACTTTTTCCGGAAATTTGAGTGAATGTTCACTTAATGAGAATGAAGTATGAAATATTTGAAAATGTTTCAAAGACTTTCAAGATGAAGTGGAAAATCATTGTAACAAGAAAATAAATGGTTTATGATTTTATCATAAGGGATTTGTTTGAGTTACAAGTGTAACAAGAAAATAAATGAATTATGATTTTATCATAAAGGGATTTATTTGAGTTACAAGTTTAGCAAAACACCTAGATTTACATATCCCGAAACACCATAGGAATATGGAGTGTTTGAGATTTGTAATGAAACCTTGTTTGACATGGTTGGATCAAAGGTGTTATTGATAAAACTGCCATTTTGTTTTAAAAGTATTAAAGCTTTAGAGACTTCCGCTTTTTACACTGAAAAGGGCTCCATCTTGATCCGTTGAAATGACACCATATGAGTTATGGTTTGGGGTAAAACCCAAGTTGTCATTTCTTAAATTTTGGTATGCTAAACATAAGTAAGATGTCTACAACCAAAGTCGGATGAGCATGTCTTTGTAGGTTATTTCGAATAACAATTGGTTATTCCTCCATAACACCGAGGACAAAAGGGTTTGTCGCTTGAAATGTGAAGTTTCTTGAAGAAGGAATTTTTCATAAATGTTAAGTGGGAGTACAATAGAACTTTGGTAAGGTTAACGAACCTTAGCTAAATGTGCTGAGTTGCGCAGCGCCGGAAATGGTTCTGGAGGCTGCCATAATGCTCATAGATTATGTGCCTCAAAGGTTGCGGTCACGGAGGTCTAAAGTTCCTATTGAACCAAGAAGGTCGGATAAACAATCAAATGATTGAGATTTGAGAGTAAATCATTATTGTTTGACAATGATTAACCGACTACAAAGCAGCGATGATGGGCCCTGACTCCGTCAAATGGCTTGAAGCCATAAAATCCGTGATAGTTCCATACACGAGAAATCAATTTTTGAACTTGGAAGACCCTCCGGAAAGGTGTAAAAACCTATCGGTCGTATTTGGATCTATAAAGAAACAGACATGGATGTTTTACATCTATGAAATAGTCGACATATCGGTAAAGTATTTTACGACAATGTTCAAGGAGTTGACTATGACAAGATTTGATCTTTCATAGCGATATTTAGTCTGGACGGATTAAAGTAGCAACCACTACATATAATTTGTTATATGGTAGATGAATAAACAAAACAAAGTTATTCTAATAGAATGGTTACCTAGGACGTGTACATGACACGATCCAAAGGGTTTTGTTAATTCAAAGGATGCTAAAAAGGGCATGCAAACTTCAATGGTTGAAGTAAGCATCGCGGAGTTGGAATCTTCGCCGTGATGAAAAAGAGTTTTTATCAGGAGACGATGAAGATGCTTGAATTTGCAAGAAATTAAGTGGGAGCGCTAAGACATATTTCTAATACATTTTGTGGAGGACATCTTATTTATTAGAAATGATGTATCTTTTATTGACAAAGGTTAAGAATTTTATTTCGATGAAATACTTAGGCAAAACCCGAATATTTAGCATGAATGTCTATAGTGGATGGACTGTTACGCTAATATGGTTGTGCCAAACGTACATATATGAGATATTGAAGGAGTTCAATATAGAAACGACAAAAAAAGGTTCTTGTCGCATGGAAAAGGAATTGAATCAAGATTCAAGTG
Source organism: Avena atlantica (assembly GCA_910589765.1). NCBI lineage: Eukaryota > Viridiplantae > Streptophyta > Magnoliopsida > Poales > Poaceae > Avena > Avena atlantica. The sequence goes on from OU342737.1 coordinate 161,623,259, forward strand.
TATCGACACTTGATAAGTGAAACAAGATTCAAGTGCTTTGACACTTGATGAGTGAAATCACGAGAATGTTTTGATCAATCATACCATGATATGTACACATCCAGATATGTCCTATGCTCTAAGTGTTATGAGCTTATACCAGAATGAATCATAAAATGATCATTGGACTATAGTAAGGATATTCTTATGATCTTTTGGAAGAACTAAGAAAATATTTGTGTAGAGGTGACAAACAATTACAAATAGTTCATTATAAAGCGTTACATTGATACTAGTTTTGTCACAAGATACAAATTAAGTTTATCTCAATTTAAACTATGAGTGGCACAATGAAATGGAAAGGAGTTTTCATGATGGATTTGGATGTATTCCAAAGTTAAGACATTGTGACGAATACTACAACAAAAGGCTAAGTATATGACTGCTATAGTAGCAGCAAAGGAGGGAATTTGTGTCAAGTAGTTTTTTATCAAACTAAGGTGTTGTTCGCAATGGGCTAACACTAAAGATATATTGTATGACAATTATATCGACATGGTTTAACCCCAAGGAACTAAAGGTATCACCAAAAGACCAAATTTATACAATGCCATCTCATTGGAGAATGAGTGATGCGTGGAGACGCAAAGACATGCAAATACACACGGACTTGAAAGCATCAGATCCGTAGATTATGTTAACCACTTGCAGTTGCGTATATGGAACACCAGAAAGCCATAGGTGTTCAATACGCAAAGTTTTCAAACTAGATTATTGTCTCTAGTGCAAGTGGGAGACTGAAGGGAATATGCCCGAGAGGCAATAATAAAGTGGTTATTATCGTATTCCTTATTTATGATAAATGTTTATTTTACATGCTATAATTGTATTAATACGGAAACGTTAATACATGTGTGTTTAATAAACAAAAAGGAAGTTCCTAGTTATGCCTCTCTTATAAACTAGCTCGTTGATTAACATGATGATCAAAGTTTCCTGATCATGGACATTGGATGTTGTTAATAACGAGGTCACAACATTAGTGTAATGATGTGATGAACATTCATCCGAAGTATAGCATTGCGATCAAAGTCATTGAGTTTATATTGCTATAACAACTTACGAAGTGATCCTAATCCTTAGACCATCAGATCATGTCAATCACTAACACCGGAAGAGTTTCTCGATGACATCAAACATCACACCGTAACTGGGTGATTATAAAGATGGCTTCAGAACTACTAAAGTGTTATGTTGAGACCCATGGATCGAGAGTGGAATTTGTTCATCCCGATGACGGATAGATATGCTCTGGGCCCTCTCGGTGATATCACATTGATTAGCTTGCAAGCAAGTGATTTGATCACTAGAATGTTATATCACGGGAACGAGAAAAGAGTGCATGTCGGTAACGAGATCAAACTAGGTATGGAGATACCGATGATCGAATCTCGGACATGTAATATATCGTGAAACAAAGGGATTAAGATACTAGCGTAAAAGGTTCACACGATCACAGAAGTCATCGTTGAATGTGTGGGAGTCAGTATGGATCTCCAGGTCCCGCTACTGATTATTGATCGGAGAAGGGTATCGATCATGTCCGCATTATTCGCGAACCGTAGGGTGACACACTTAAGGGATGCCGACACCATTCGGAGCAAATGATATGCCAGAAAAAGAAAAAGAAAGCGCAGGAATTTATTTCACTAGACACCGGAACTATTTCGGTTGAAATTGTTGAAACTAGTTCTGCATGTGAAATGGAATACTACCAAGGGTTTTTATGTGAATGTTTGTTAATTAAAGTAATTAACAAAATTCTGAATAAATAAATAAAAGAGTTTTATTTAAATGGGAGCTTGCATTAATTTTGGTGGAAAATTAATGCATGTGAGTGGAATTGTGAGTGGATCTTCCACCACATGAATGAGGGAGAGGTGGGGGCACCCTCCATGGCCGGCGGCCATGTCCCCTTGGGCTTCCCCCCTCCCCTATAAAAGGACCCCCTCCTCTCACTTGTCTCTCACACCTCCTCGCGAAGGATCTCTCTCCCCCTTTAGAATTTCCCCATGGTCTCGGATCAGCGAGATACATGTTCCTGGTGGCTTTTTCTGGAAGGATTTGTTGCTTCCGCTGCTTCACTGGAGCGAGGGCGCGGAGGTTGTCGGGGTATCCGTACGTGTGTGCGATCACTGATGCACCACTGCTTTGAGGTGCTGGACTTGATCGTGCTGGACCGGCTGGACCAGCTGGACTTCATCACGATCTTGAGATCGGCAAGCGTTCGTCTACAACATCGACGAGTACAACCTCGTTAAAGCTATTCGGTCTTCGAGGGTATGTATTCTATGGATGTATATCCACCCGTTGCTTGTATCTAGTAGATAGATCTTGGTACATAGATGTTCCCATCGTAGGAAAAATTTTGTTTTCTATGCTGCAAACCCTAAACTATTATTAGTTTTGCCTGGCCAGTTTGCCGCAATCCCTTCAATCGCGGTTGGTTTATCCAACCGGGACTAAATATGAACCCTCTCTTTATAGGCATTTCCCTCTATTTATAGACCTTTTCCTATATTTATAGTTTGCTCTATTTATAGGCCTTTTCCTCTATTTATAGGGCGACCGGTAGCCCGAAGGACAAGTGTAGCTGGCGCCTCGGTCTCCTCGAGGGTCAGAATGGCCTAGTAGGCGTTGTCCATTGTTGTGAGAGAGGAATCTATGGATGTGTGGATAGCCATGGCGCGATCACCCTAGATATAAAGGGAAAGGGCGGGAAAACTTGGCGGGAAGCGGTGGGAAATGGCGGGAAATATCTTTAGTCCTGGTTAGTGAATACAACCAGGACTAAAAGCTCTGGTAAAAAAGCAAGGGCGGGAAAACTTGGCGGAAAGCGGTGGGAAATGGCAGGAAATATCTTTAGTCCCGGTTAGTGACTAAAACCGGGACTAAATGGATATCATATTAAGATTCTTTATATTTTTCTGATAATAATATACATATTATTTGTTTTATTTGGATTTTTACAATAGGAGATATGATTTTCCAAAGTTTTATATTTGATTTGAATTAAAAAAGAAAATTTACAAATGAAATAATTTATAAATGATGCAAACAGATGTATGGATATTATATTAAGATTCTTTATATTTTTTTGAAAATAATAGACATATTATTTGTTTTATTTGGATTTTTACAATAGGAGATATGATTTTCCAAAGTTTTATATTTGATTTGAATTAAAAAAGAAAATTTATAAATGAAATAATTTATAAATGATGCAAACAGATGAATGGATATTATATTAAGATTCTCTAAATTTTTCTGATAATAATAGACATATTATTTGTTTTATTTGGATTTTTACAATAGAAGATATGATTTTCCAAAGTTTTATATTTGATTTGAACTAAAAAAAGAAAATTTGCAAATGGAATAATTTATAAATGATGCAAACAGATGTATGGTTATTATATTAAGAATATTTAATTTTTTCTGATAATAATAGACATATTATTTGTTTTATTTGGATTTTTACAATAGAAGATATGATTTTTCAAAGTTTTATATTTGATTTGAATTAAAAAAGAAAATTTACAAATGAAATAATTTATAAATGATGCAAACAGATCTATGGATATTATATTAAGATTCTTTATATTTTTCTGATAATAATAGACATATTATTTGTTTTATTTGGATTTTAGAAAATATGATTTTCCAAAGTTTTATATTTGATTTGAATTAAAAAAAGAAAATTTACAAAAATAAACTAGTCGCGGGTCGTGGCTGGACCCGGGACTAGAGGGTGCTTGCGTGCGCGAAAACGAAGCGGCCGAGAAAACACGCTAGTCCCGGGCCGTGGCTTAACCCACGACTAAAGACCCCTTTAGTCGTGGGTTAAGCCACGACCCAGGACTAGAGACCCTCTAGTCGCAGACGGTGGCTTAGCCCGGGACTAAAGGGGGGTCCCTATAAATTCTGCGCGCCAGGGGAGGTGCTGCCCAGCACTTGGCATTCCTCGATGAAGACGAAGATGAAGCACATGTGACGCAAAGACACACAGAGGGGAGGTGCTATCCGGCCGGACACCGATTCCACCACCGCTCGGTCGTGCGTGCTCCGCCGTGCCCTCGCTCTGCCATGCTGTGACGTGCCTCCGCGCTCCGCTGTTTCATGCTGCCGCGCGCGCCTTGCCGTTCCGCGCACCGCACACCGCCTCGCCGTGCCGCCGCGCGCCGCCCCGCCGTGTTGTCGCCTCGCCGTGCCACCGTTATGTGCTGCCGCCGGCGTCGGTGAGCTCGAGGCCAGGTGGTTTTTTTACCATAAAATATTAGCTAGGGTTATTATAATTATAATTATTGTTTTAGTTAGCATTAGGATTATTGTTTTAGTTATTAGGATTAGGATTATTGTTTTAGTTATTATTGTTTTAATAAAAATATTAGGATTAGGATTATTGTTTTAGTTATTTTTTGTTTTAATTATTAGGATTATATTGTTTTACCACAAATAATATTAGGATTATTATAATTAGGATTATTTTTTACCACAAATAATATTAGGGTTATTGTTTTTTGTTTTAGTTATTAGGATTATTGTTTTACCATAAATAATAGTAGGGTTATTAATTAGGGTTAATGTTTTTTGTTTTAGTTATTAAGATGATTGTTTTACCACAAATAATATTAGGGTTATAGTTTTTTTTGTTTTAGTTATTAAGATTATTGTTGTACCACAAATAATATTAGGGTTATTGTTTTTTGTATTAGTTATTAGGATTATTGTTTTACCGCAAATAATATTAGGGTTATTAATTAGTGTTATTAGGGTTATTGTTTTTTTTGTTTTAGTTATTATGGTTATTGTTTTTTCTAACCAGTTTAACTCTCTCTGTTATAGTTAATTAAGTCATGGATCCATCCGAAGATCCTGGTCGCATTGGTGAAGGTTTTCTTAAGGGCATGATAAGAGGTGAAATTCCTCTTAATATTACTACCGGTGAAGATATTTTGCTCGAGGAAGAGATTTCCTCATATCTGAATCCATCTGGTGATGGACTAGAGGAAAACGTGATGTACCAAGGGGAAGACCGGATGGACGAAGGGAAAACAGATAACAACAATAATGATGGCCCCTCGATAGGATCCGGCGACGTACATATATATAATTCCTCGTGTTATCTCTATTCATTAATTGATCTAGATATATCAATATATATATACTAATCACTCTCTCTTCTTTTTTTATCCCACCGGATCGAAGCAATCGATAGCTTGAACGAAACGAGGGCCGGACAAAAAGTTGGATGGTAATCAGAGGTTCACCATCAAAGAAATAGATGATGATGGAGAACCGATTGCTCCAGAGAAGCACCCGCGGATGTTTACAAATCAATGCGGGGTGCTTGTTAGGGACAACCTGCTGATCACATCCAAGAATGGAATAAGTCAAAGAAACCCAGTGAAGAATCCAACAATTATGTCACCGATGATGCCGAAGATGACCTTTGGCAGAAGCTCATAGAGCATTTCATACTACCTCTAGAGTATGAAGAATTTGAGGAAGATGGTATTACCCCAAGGCAGGGTGGGCTTGAAAATAGAGCGAAAGTTAAGGAGTGGGCTCTAAGCAAGATGGTCGAACTGTATTGGAACCAAAAGAAAAGTTTATACGCGAAATATGTCGCGAAAAAAAAACTCCAGACTTCAAAGGAGCAAACAAGAAGTTGAGAGAACAGTGGACCGATTTTGTAAAGTACAAGAAATATGATAAAGCAAAGGAAAAGTCGGCAAAGAATGCGTTAAATGCCGCCAAAAATAAATACTATGGCTACAAGAGTGCCGTCCCTAAGTAGGAAACTATGGAGAAGGAAATGAGGGCTAGAGGCGTCACTCCTGGTACAGATGGATGGCCCGAGAGTTCAAAGCACTGGTGTTACGGTCATGGGGGATCATTGGACCCAGAATCAGGGAAGACATTATTTCATGAAAAAATTCTAAAACCCTCCGAAGACCTTATTCAATCAATGAACGATGCTCAATTGGGAATGTTCCGTCCCGAGACAGAGAACGACGAGCTGACACGCGCCCTAGGGAATCCTGAAAAGGGTGGACGAACACGAGGCAAAGGCGTTTGTGTCTCGTGGAAGAAAGGGTTTCCTCAGTACGATGCCAGTTACAGAAGCCGTCAGAGAAAGAAGGACCTAGAGGCAGACCGGATCTGCAAGGTAGAGCAGGACCTAGCAGATCTGAAGAACCTCATGCAAGAAATTAGCCAAAGGCCGTCGTCAACTCACCAGCGGGCTGATGATCCTGCATTGGATGTTAGCCAGCGGAGAAGCAGCGTGGCTTCCATGAAGGTCCGGGATGATGATCATGCACTGCTGGATGATGTATCGGCTCCTCGCTATCTTGTGGATGATGTCAGAGAGATGGCACAATGTGAGCTACATCAGCCAATGAACAACCTGTCCTTCAAGGTGGTGATCGGCACTGCTTTACCTGTATACCTGGGGCACTCCACCATTCATTTCCGATTCCACCTGGCTATGCTCGTGTCATGGTGGATGACATAGTGGAGGATTTTGTGGACCTAGAGATTGACATCACTACGCCTGAAGGCCTTACGAAACTATGAGATGTCAAGAGCAACATCATTATATGGAAGAAGAAGTACATCAAGTTTCCAGGCTCGGCGCCAAGGCCACCAACTTCGAGGAATCCAATTCCACCCCGCATCGAATATCGTCAACCTACAAGTCCACCCCAATCCGATTATCGTCAACCTCCAAGTCCACCCCGCCACGTTGACGATCGCCGCAGCAGGAGTACATCAACTCGATCTCCGCCTCCGCACAATACTCGATCTCCGCCTCCGCCTCCGTGCAATACTACTACCTCGTCGATGAAACGGGGGGACATCCCGCCGGCTCTTCCAAAGAGACCTTATGACAAGACCGATGAGGAAACTAATGCGGATGTGGCTGCCCAAGTTGAGGCGCATTTTGCACCTAAAAAGCCTTAGCCAAAGACGGTATATGATGAAAAAACCAAAAAGTGGGCTAAGTCCTATCTTGAGCAACCATCCCAGATATCGATGAATCTGGAATCAGACTATGACCGGGAGATTATTAAGCAAGCACAGAAGAAAAAAAGCACAACTGCAAAAAGTGGAAAGCAAGTTGCCCAGCTCGGAGCACAGAAGAATCAATCGGTCACCCCACTCAAAGTCATTTTAGACCTCGACAAGGCCTTCAGAGCTGAAATGGATATGGACATGCAAATAATGGACCCAGAGCCCGTACTAATGTTGCACTAATGGGCATCACTGTATCGCAGGCCACTTGCTACCGAAGCAAATATGTCTCTTGGTCAATATTTAGAATATGAAGTTACGCCAGTGGGTCAGATAGTACGGAAGTATGTCCAAGGGGAGCCTCTAGTCAGTAATAAGGAGCTCGCGCGTCTATCCACACATATACGAAATCTGCACGAATGGTACATGTCGCAAGTAGAACAAAAGTATCAGAAAGATCGGTTTCCTGTGGACGTTAGAAATGAGCATCACTTCAAACCATACTCGATACAAGTTCAAATGACCGAACTGTTTCAGTTATACAACCAGCGCGCCTTCGACAAATCTATCATTGGTTGCTAATGTCTGTAAGTGATTTATTTCTATAATTAAGTTTATAGCTCAGCTCGTTCATTGCATTTAATATATTATCCTAACTATATATCCTTTTGTATGATATTATATTCTGCAGAATGAAGATGCTTGAATGGAAAAGAGCTAGAAGATATGACGTTGGGTTCATTGACCCATATATCGTTAATGAATATACGTTAAAGAATCACCCCAAGGACGTGGAGGAAGACATGTGCAGGTTCTTAACCGAGAATAATTTTGTTAAAGAAATACTATTTTCTTACAACTTCAAGTGAGTGTTTCTATCTCGTACATATTTTAGTTTTTCTTACTCGATGAGCTATGCATGTATGCTTATGTAAACGTCCGCAGATTGCAGTCGATCTTTCTAAACATTCAAGTTGACAAGTCCCTAGTTGAAGTCCATGACTCATTAAGTTAGGACCAAGAGTAGTGGAGCGACATGAAAGCAATGCTCCATAAGTAATTTCAATCATTATCGCATTATATCGGCCTTTTTCGTTCATTTACTGATATCAAGTAATAATTAACTCCTTTGTTCATTTTCTTTGCCGAGCAGGTGTTAGACACTGTTCAGACAGAAAATACCAGGTCCATTCAAAGCGAAGCTAACTTATAAAATAATGAAGAGTTTACAGCAGCCACCGAGAACTCATTTATGTGGATACTACGTCTGCGAGTATATCCGCGAGTTGACCAGTGAGCGAAAAATTGACTCATATTATATTTATGATTTGCGGCAGAAACTAGAGCCAGACCAGCGCATACGAGCAATTCAAGAGGAGCTGACGGGATTTATGATGAAGGAGGTCCTTGATGTACATGGAGAGCATTATGTGGATGACGTGGAACTCGATTTGCCTTAGTGATCTCCATTTAGTTGATATGATATACTATATATTATCAATGACCATGTAATTTCAAAATATTTTTTCTTTTGATATGATTGATTATATGTATGCTTGCAAGGGATCGATTAATTATATAGATGCATCAACGTATACTGTGTATGTAGTAGCGTAGAATATGTGTATTGAAATATATGTTTGAAATTATAGTGAAACACAAAACGAAAAAGAAACGAAATGACAAAAATAGAAAATACACAATCTCTGTCGCGGCAGGAAACCGTATAGTCCCGGGTGGTGTTACGGCCGGTACTAGAGGGTTTCCGCCCCCCGAGACGCTGAAACAACCACGTGGTTATTATCAGTCGTGTTCCGTAGCGAGCCAGAAATAGAGGGGGGGGACCGTAATCCCGTTTGGCAGTCCCGGACCCAAAGCTGGGACTAGAGCCTGTTGCGGTCCAGTACTGGAGGCCTATTTTCCACCAGTGAGCCGGGCAGTGACGACGGCGGCGGGGTCGACGGATGAGCCATAACCTAAGATCGAAAGTCTGATACCATGTAAAATTATATAGAATAATAATTGATAATAATATTATGATAATTATAAGAGGTATATACGAAGGGTCACTTGGATCGATTCACCGGCGGAGCAACTACGCACGTGAATACGGGCCCTCGTAAGTACTGGAGCTGCAAGCTTATCAATTGCATCGTGTGCTGATGGTGCCCGGGCGAGAATGACCCATGACCACGTTCTGCATCAAGTACCATAAACGGATTTCTCCTCCGGCGTACGCCACGCTGCAAGTGGGACGCTATAGTGAAACACGACCTCGTCCTCATCGTTCCCCGGCGACGAGAGAGTCGAGAATCGGCCACCTCCGGCCCGAATCGACCTCGTCCTCATAGAAATTTGCTACATCCTCTAGCAACTGAGTTAATAGTATAAAATCACTACTTTCATAGCAAAATTTACTGATTGATATCATTTTATGGAAAGGATACAAAAAACCACCACAAAATTAGTTAATTGTCTCAAAAAACACCAATTCGACGCTAAACCCGAATTGACACCGCTTCTGACCGGTCGGGCCCACTGTCAAAGCTGACGTGGCACCCGACAGACGGCTCCTGACACGGCCGTTAACGGAGCATGGCCCCCGTTCCGTTGGTAGCATAAAACCACCACTTTTGTACTTAAATTTCAAAAAACCACCACATTTAAATAAAAATTTAAATAAAAAAACTTTTAATATGAAAAATGCTCAGATATATTTGAATATTTTTAATATAAATTTTGTTTACTATTTCAAATAAGTAAAATATGATTTTTTTTGCTTCTATTAGTAATGCAAACTTTGGAAATTCATAACTTTAACTATATAATTCCAAATAATATAAATAATATGTCTAAATTTATTAGAAAAATTTAAGAAATCTATTTCTAACATCCATCATTCATGATTCACATCTGTTCCTCTCGGGTATTACAATAAAAAAATAAAAAACGTGTGTACATATGTGATGCACGGCCACGACTCTGTTCCGATCAAAGCTAAGTTCTATTTTGGCGAGCACGCAAAGAAAGGAGTGTCCCCATCCGTCCTTTTTGAATTCGTTTGCCCCTGGATATTTGGTTATTTCAGTTCGTTTGACGAGCTAGCTGTTCAAGTTATTTTTCCTAGCTTGCTGGACGTACCTCTTATGATGGGCATTTCTTTTTCTCTCAATCTTCTCTCTCATCTCCAAGAAAAACTTCAGCTAAATAGGTATATACATGCATGTACAAGATGTGACCGTGTGATAATCTATGATTATGACAGTATAGTGGTACTTTGTGTACCACTTGAAACAACACTTTGTGGTTTCTACATGTTCGCATGTTGTCCAGAAGGTTTGCCAAACCATTATTTGATTTGTATACACTATTTATTATGGTGTACAAGTATCAAACTTCGGTGGCTGTGATAGAAGTAATGTGAGATGCTTTATCTTGATTCATGTGTAGATAGCAAGACGAGATGTTCTTATTTGGCTGAAAGGGTCGTTCGATGGGAGAGAGAGAGAAAGAGCGAGAGAATGCAATGATATGAGGATGATGTGCTATAAACATCGTTTCTTTCGTATGAATTTCAAGGTCTTAATATGCACTTGTATGTGTGATCTTGCTGAATGATGATTACTGACTTATTTTTTTTAAATGTGAGGGTGATTCATCATATAACTTTCATGCCTTTAAATGAAGACCTTTGTCAATAAGTTAATGTAAAAATATCCATCTATCTATGTTTGGTAGTACATTCCGTTTTAAAAAAGTGCTAAAATGCTAAATACACATAGTACATGTATGTGTGTGAGAAGATTAATATTATATAATGGTAGGCATGCCGGCGATGGGCGTTGTCACGTACGCATAAGCGTTAACTGGCAACGAGCTAAGGTCTTTATAAACACCCGTACAAGGATCAGCACACACGCTTGTTTTTTTATTTTTTCTTGTAATATACGAGAGGAAAATATGTGAATCATGCATGATGAATGTTAGAAATCGATTCCTTGATTTTTTATATAAATTTAGACATATTACTTATATTATTTGGAATTATATAATTAAAGTTATGAATTTCCAAAGTATGCATTATTAAAAGTTTTTATTTGAATTTTTTATTTAAAAGTGGTGGTTTTTCTAAATTTAAGCACAAAAGTGGTGGTTTTATGCTACTAGGACCCACGCGACGTTAACGGCCGTAACGTCCGTGTCGAGAGCCGTCTGTGGGGTGACACGTCAGTTCTGTGAGTGGACCCGACCGGTCAGAAGCAGTGTCAATTCGGGTTTAGCGCCGAATTGGTGTTTTTAAGACAACTAACGAATTTGTGGTGGTTTTTTGTATCCTTTTCGTAAAGTGGTATCAATCAGTAAATTTTTCTCTCAAAGTGGTGGTTTTATGCTATTAACTCCTAGCGACTGGATTATCCTGAGTATCTTTCACAATTCTTCGTCGCCACATGTAGCAGTCCGGATAATAGCTACTCCGGCCGATACGTGCATAAATAGAAGACCAAATTCCGAGTCCGACTTTAGTTCTTGTCGAACTTTCCTGGCAAGTTTCTATATATATAATACACGCGCACACGTACGCAACAAACTTGTCCAGATCAGTTAGCCATGGAACTGAAACCGGAGGCCACGTGTCTAGACTACTGGTACGGACTCCGGTGTGCCGGCAGTAACCGGCGGACAGGCCTCCTCATCTTCGATCACACGGGCGTATACTCCACGGCACGCCGCCGTTACATCCGCAAGTCGCGCTACCACCGCTACCGGGCTATGACCATAGATCTCGTCTCGGTCGTCAAAGCCTACCGCTCGCTGCAAAAGCTCGGGATGAACAGATGGCCTGAGCAAGACAAGGCAGCAAGGAAGGAGATCACGCGGTGGAAGCATAGGGTCATGGACTTGTACTGGGATGGCATGCCCGAAAAGCGCAAGGCAAGAGCTATGGAAAGGTATTACAGAGCGCGATACCAGCGGGGGGAGCTCTATCCTATGCTGGGGTGCGGAGTCGTGGCCATAGTCGGGGGCGGTCTGTTGCGGCTGATGCTGCTCGGAAGGTTCGACCTCGGCTTTGATTTCATGTTGCTGTTGCTGGTCATCTGCTTGCTTACATGGCTTCTCGTGGTCGTGTACGAGCAACTTGTCACAGTTAGGTGGGTCCTCTCCCGCTCGGAGATACATGACGTTCTAGAATTTGAGTTGACAAATACTAATACTTGTAACATATTTTGTTTCCTGGCGAGAGCATTTAATTTGCACTTGTCCGTAGGTCATGTATGTACTCTAGACTCTAGAGAAAGTTAGATTGTTAGAGGTGGTGTGCTCTTTTTGTAGATCATGTTTTATGGCACTCAAGGTCGTCACCAAGCTTATTGCAAACAGAACCCAAAAGATCATCATCTCTGTTATTCATCCAAATCAGTATGGATTTATCAAGACTAGAACTATCCTTAAGTATGGATCTTATGGCTCGGACTTGTGACTAAGGTAATGTTGCCAGGCCTAACCCTCTCCCTCTCCTAACCTAACCCTAGGCGCCGTCGCCGCCGCTTCCCCTTTCCGCTGCCGGAGGGGCCAAGGGCAAAGCCCGGGCGCCCCAAGGTGGCTGGTGGTGCGGAGCTAGCTCGCCGGGAGTACGGGCTGCCGCTGACACAGCAGGCGAAGGTGGAGGCTGGTGTTGGGCGTCAAGGCGTACGACGGCGCTCAGATGACCGGGGTGGAGCTCTGTTGGTGGTGTGGTCGAATGGCCCTTGGCCCATATGTGCCTGCCCCTGCATCCGATCTCCGCCGGACAGATGGTGCGGTGGTGCGGTTGGGCATCCAGGTGCCTCCGCCAATGCACTTTCTCCGCCGATCGGATTTCGGACGATCTCCGCAGGTCTCTTGGCGCCAGGTTGTGGTCGTGGCGGCTCGGGCTGCCTACTCTGATCCTCTGCCGGTCTTGTTGGTGGGGAATTGGGCAGCCGGTCCTGTTGGTAGCCCATGGGCAACGGTGTGGGGGCCGACGATCTGCCTAATAAAGGTGGCGGTCCTAAGATCCCTCTCAATCCATGATGGTCTGCTTGTCACATGTCGTCAGTGACCTGGCCGGAGTGCTGAGTTCCGGAGTGCTACGCTCAAGAACTCCAAATGGAAGACATGCCTGGAGTTTGCCAGATCGTATGGATTTCGGTCATGCGCATCCATTTTTTCTGACTGTTTGGTTTCAGAGGAAGCGTTGCAAAGGTTTGTAGTCTGTTTCCATCGTGGGACATGTCTTTAGTCTCATGGTGAAGTCAGTCGTAGAGAAGAGCATGGAAGTCGAAGATCCGAGGACAAGTAAAAGTGGTTCGAGTCCTAGTGATGACGAGGTTTCGGCTAGGTGATTTCTGACTTGGAGTAGCCACAAATGCAAGTGGGGGTGATAACGCAGGAGGAATTAAGGGTCTAATCTTACATGGTGAAAGTCCAAGGTCTAGGCTTAGTTAGTTGTGCTTGCCAATGACCTTGTTGGAGGAATTGTTTTGTGAGTTCGAACTTTTTCCTGGGTGAAAACCTATGATCGATTATCAGGATGATGACGCGTGTAGCATCCCAATTGTCTAACATTATAATTCTACATAATATAAATAAAGATTAAGGCTACCATATACTTGTTATTAATGAATCATCATAATATTATGCTCATGTCACCATGCCACATTGCATTTGAGCATTATATTAAAGACCTTTTTTCATTTGGTTTTTCTCCTCATATTGCATTTTCCTTATTATAGTATTTGCTTCTTGATATAAATGTATTTGGTTTTTGATAATTGCTTATAATGCCCAACATGAGTCAAGGGCATATCTCTTATTCTCCTTGTATCTACCAACTCAGTTTCATCACCCTTGCTTCCATTCTAATTATATCTACACATGTTCCCCTATTCTATTTGGGTCTAAATTCAATCCCATGTGGCGATATTCCCACATGAATCATAAACCTCTCCTTGGGATTGCAAAAATTGTTTATGCATGGCCCATGCAAGCTTACACGCCTCCAATTGGTCATCCTCTCTTTCCTTTTGGATTCTTTTGTGATGGCATTTGTTTGTTCTTTCAAGCTATGTATGTGATAATACGTACATCTATGATCACTCTTTTATGTCTCTCTCACAAGCCCTAGCTCGATCCTTTCCCCAATCCTTCTAAACCCCTAAAAACCCTTCAAGCTAAAACACCTCTTCTATCTACTAATCTACATGAGTGTGTGTGCGCGCATGACCATACATGCATATGCCCCCTCCCGCTCTTGTTCCTAAGCTACCTAGTTGACCTAGCTAAGAAACCTACATCTACCGTGTATGAGGTACACACTTGCACGCTACACCACCCCTCTAATCATTCCACCTAAAATTCCTAAACCCCACCTATCTCCCTCCCTTGTCGTGGCTACCACATAGGGCCATGCATGCACCTACATGCACTACAGGAAAACGATTTTTTACTGGGTATTAAAAATACACAGCAAAGGCCAAAATACACTCGGCAAACATTTGCTGTGTATTTACACTCGGTAAAGAGTTCACAGCGTACACCCCGCCGGTAAACACGACTTTGCCGAGTGTTTAACTCCCGGATACTCGGCAAACATTTGCCGAGTGTCTATCAGCCGGACACTCGGTAAAATAATGCGTTCACGACGCGTCCGCTGTAGACGGCGTCAAGCCTTTGCCGAGTATACTGCCTGACATACATGGCAAATTACGCACTCTTTACCGAGTGTTTTTATTGGGATACACGGCAAATACTTACTCTTTGCCGAGTGTACTGCTTGCCATACACGGCAAATTACGCACTCTTTACCGAGTGTTTTTACTGTGATACACAGCAAATACTTGCTCTTTGCCGAGTGTCTCTTATGGCAATACACGGCATAGACTTACTCTTTGCCGAGTGTGTTGTCTGCCATACACGGCAAATTACGTACTCTTTGCCGAGTGTTTTTCCTGGGATACACGGCAAAGTCCACAAAAAATTGGCAGGTTCATGCTGTTTTTTATTGTACCCTGCATTTCAAAACAAATCTGGACAAACATAATTCAAGTGCACTAGTAAATCAAACATATATCACAGCAGACATATATCACAGCAAGAATTCACATAATAGGTTCACAAGTGCACTAGTACATCAAACATGCATACAAAGTTCACAAGTTTAACAAACACTTGAATTCAAGTTCACATATCCATCAACACAACCAAGTGGCATACAAGTCCTCTAGCATGTGGTACATATATATCTCCATCAACGGCGACCATGTTCCGCCACAACATAGGCTTCCTTGATGTAATCCTACAAAGTGCAAAACACACAAGCATGAGTAAAAATGATGCAATCTTACAAAGTTCAAACTACGTATATATATAGCTATATGGTAAGATGATTCTAACAAACATATTTACATGATACTAATAAGGTAAATTTAGCACTAGCATAATTGTAATTTATTATCTATGTAGCTATATGGTAAGAATATTGACATGATTCTAACAAGGTATAGTTTTGCACAAGCAAATTCAAATTTGTTATCTATGTAGCTATATGGACTTGGTATGTATATGGTAAGATGATTCTCCGAAGAATATTGACATTTAATTCTAACAAGGGTATATTTGGAACAACCATAAAACTTGGTATCTATGTAGCTATATGGTAATGACTTGGTATAATTTGACACAAGATGTATACAAACAAGAAATTGACGAAGAGTGTGGGAACTCACAAAGTTGCCTCCTAATATTCGGGTTGTCCAGAGTCGGCATGGGCACGCTCGTAGTGGCAGGAGTCATAGGGCTTTCATCCTCCGGAGGGGTCGGCTTGTTGTTGGATCCGGCTGAAGGCATTCCCTATAAAACATGGTAAACGGTTATGAGACGGTAAACATGTGATAATAAGATGGACTACTGAATAGATGCAACACGGCTTACAAATTGGAAGTTCATCGAAGGCAAAGGAGGAAGAACAGGAGGAGCTGTGCCATTCGCAGAAGCTAAGAGCTGTAAATGCAATTTCAGAAGGTAAGTTTTACAAGTTGAATGGAGTTAGCCATCCAGTCTTATGGGAAAAAACTCACATTAAATTGCGCATCATAGGCTTCGAACCTAGCATGCATTGCCCGTTGTTGCTCAACCCACATCTCCTGCATTTGGAGAACCTTTTGCTCAGCCTCCTCTCGCTTTCGGCGATCCTCCTCTAGTTGAGCCTACATAGTGTTATCACAATTTCATCATCATCGTTATAATGCAAACATATAATCAATTATTGTATGATCAATGAAGAGGACCATACCTGCATCCTGCTATACATGACCTGTGAAGGTTGTGGGCGCGTCTCTATACGCGAGCCCTTCCCACTACCGTAGAGTTGCCTCTTAGATGGAATGGAGATCTCAGGGACGCAACCGTCGGCAACATATAATCGACCATTCTTCTTGCCGTCTCCTGCTAGCATAGCAACCTCAGGGTCGAAGGGCTCCGTGAGCGGGTTTGAGTTCTCGCCATGCGACTCCTTGTACTTTGTCTCGTATTTTCCAACCCTCAGCTCGGATCCTAGGGTCATCCACTTTGACTTCCCCTCCTCGGGTTTCTTCACCTCCCGGGTAGAACAGAAAGCCTGAAAGTGAGTGATGTCCTCGCCTGTGTCAAGTTTCTGCAAGAGAAAGAATTAAGATAAATAAAATATACAATCACACATATAGAATAAAGTGGTGGGAATAAATAAATTACGGATTGGCTCACCCTTTTCTGGATGACGCCAGTGATGGTGAGGTTGCCTTGACGGTGTGTTCCTTCACCCAACATCTCACGCCGACGCATCGCATCCATGTGAGCTTCCACATAGTCCTTGGATACCCACCTGGCAACCATCAACTGAAAGCATGGGCCCTTGGAGGCAGTATACTGAGGAGGCACCTACATATACATGATATAAATTAATAGAGGAATGAAAGTAAACTATAGTCATGTGTGAAGTCCAAAAAAGCAAATATGCCTACCTTCAAGTATTGCTCACGTGTTAGAAGCCTTTTTCGGGCGCGCTTCTTTGGCATTGCAATCTTCTTCTCGTGCCCATACCAATTGGTCACGCAGTTCACGCGTGCATCATAGTGCATCTCGGGGATTAACTTCTTGGCTTTCTCGACCACCACCTTACATCCTTCTTCAAATGTACCCTCAGCCAGGGTAAAAAAATCCTGCAATGAAGCAAACCAAGAGAAGTCAAATTGTGTTGCTCGATCAGAGTATATTATTGACTAATAGTGTGAACGAAACTTACCCAAAACTCGTTGACCACACGTTCAGCGGCTGAGCCATACTTGGAATCCTCCGCGCGTTTGTAATGATCCCATGTCCAAGCAGGCTCCCGGGAACCATCCGGCATCTTTACCAGCCCAGGAAAATATTCCCGAATAAGACATCCAATGATGCCACCATAGGCGCGTTTGGGCTTCTGGGGTCCCAACCACTCGAAGCTCCTGCAAAATAGAAAGACAAGATCAATATGTTGAAAATGGAAAGACTAGATCAATATGTTGAAAAATGATAAGACAAGATCAATATGTTGAAAAATGGAAAGACAAGGTCAATATGTTGAAAAATAGAAAGATATAATCAAAACGTTGAACAATGGCAAGACAATATCAATATGTTGCACAATTTAGAACCACTTACGTCTTTCCAGTAGGTTTAAGTTGGATGTGCTTAAGTGCATATGGCCTATTGGGGAGCTTTGACACCCCAGGCAAGAACACTTTCTCCTTCGGCGGTGGAACGGAAGCAAGTTCTGACTTCCCCACAAACCGCTCCTGCAGAATCTCATCCCCACTCTCCTCTTCCTCCTCACCCTCCACCTCCTCCTCCTCCTGTTGCCCATCCTCATCCTCCTGATCCTCCTGCTGCCCATCCTCATCCTCATGTTGTTGCTCCTCCTCCTCCTGCTCCTCCTCATCCTCCTGATCCTCCTCAACCAAGCCACGTGAGGAGCCGACCCCATCGTGATTGGGGGCACGAACAAAGTTGGTCATATCCAGATCCTCCCCCTCGTCAGAATCAGCCTCGGGCATGCGACTAGAAAGGGCCACAGAACGTGCACCACGACCCCTACGTCGCGCCTCCCGCCCCTCTCGTCCTCTAGTGGGTACATTCTTGACGCCAGGCTTAGTGGACCCGTACAACGTGCTCAATTTCAGCATGGTTCTCCCGCCTCTCCCACCTCTCCCGCCTCCTCCACCTCTCACACCTTTCCCACCTGGCATGATTCAATCACCTGCATTGACAAAAAAATCTTGATTAGTACACATGATACAATGAGATGACCCATATTAAAAGACAATGAGTAAAGCATAAAAAAATTGTAAGCATATGCATCATAGAGTTATTACAAAATAGGCTAATTGTACAACCACAGGTACATAGGTTGCTAATTGTACAACAAGAGTTATTACAAAATAGGCTAATTTTACAATCACGGGGACATAGAGTTGTTGCTAAAAATAGGCTAAGTTCCGTATCCTGTGTCTTCAACATTGGGATCATATGTTGGATCATCATCAACATCGCAGTCACGTAGTTGCCACCATTCATCAATGAAGCCTGGAGGTGGACCTTTCGGATCAGTAAGGTCAAGCCCTTTGCGGAACCTCTCAAGTAATGCCAGGTCTTGTGGGTTCTCCACCACCTCAATTTCATCTTGTGAATTGTCTACTAACATGCCCTCATCTTCTTCCTCTGCGGCGGTGTCCATATCCTCATCAATCGACATTTCAATAGTGAATTCCCCTGGGAGGCCTTCTTCTTGGTAAAATTCTCCCTCATAAGTCTTGGGATCTATGCGGTGGTAATCATCTTTGTTTGGGGGGTGTATTTTACCATGCTTCGGTACCGCGAAGACAACATCCCATGCTTGTAGACGCTTCTTCGGGTTTTTGCATGGGTATGGGAGATAAAAAACTTGTGTGGCTTGACAAGCCAAAATATATACATCATCTCCCGCATAAACCGAGTCTCGTGCAACTTCGACCCACCCAATATCAGGTATTCGTCTCACTTTGGCAGGGTCAAACCAATGGCATTTGAATATAACTGGTTGATGCTTGTAACCAGATCCATAGTCAAGCTGGTATATTTCCTCGACCCTTCCATAGTAATGAAGTTTATCCTCCCCTTCAACCATGACTCCGCTATTTATTGTCTTCCGGTTGGCCCGATTCATGGTGTGTGAATGGGTATGGAAGCGGTACCCATTCACGTCATAAACATGTAATGTCTTGACAGAATACCTAAAACCTTTGGCGATTGGTTTCAAATCAGGCCTCATTCCAACATCTGTTCGTCCCTATATTGGAAGAATTAGGAGAAGTTTGATGTATTAGTTGTAGTACAAGTTCTACTTCTTATAATGTCAGCACTAGAAGCCAGGTTAGATGCAAAAACTACCTTTTCCCCAAACCAGCCAACGAATCCACCATCACATCCATTATGGAAAAGTTGTAAAGCTTCGGCATCGGTAGGAGGCCTTGTCCGCTTCCAATATTGCTGAGTAAATTCTCTATGGCAAAGAGAAGGGGAGGAGTTAGACAGAAGCTACCAACATATAGCCAAAACAATTAAGTGAGAACTTACGCGATGTATGGCTTCACTTCAGGCGTGTTGGTCAAGATATACGAGTGAATAGTCGACCATTCGCCATACTTTAGCGACTTGTGCTGCCAGCCACTAGCTTTGCCACCAGAGGATGTGTAGATGCTAATCTCGGGTAAATCTTGGGGGTTGGCGGCATTGTAACGAACGAGTGGATTATGCACGGTGCGAATATTTTCATCATAGTATTTTGTCGTGAAGTTTGACACCTCCTCGTTGAGGTATGCCTCGGCTATCGATGCTTCGATCTTGCATTTATTGCCGCACTTGGCACGAAGATGCTTTGTCTCTCTCTCGGGTGGATACTGCCAACGAAACTGCACAGGGCCCCCCTTTTTGGCCTCTTCAGCGAGATGCAAGATCATATGTTGCATCGGATTAAAGAAGCCAGGCGGAAATATCTTCTCAAGCTTGCAAATCAACTCGGGTGCTTGTTCATGTAGCTTGTCAACCACTTCACGGTCTAATTCTTTAGCACAAAGCTGGCGGAAGAAATAGCTCAACTCAGCGAGCACTCGCCAAATTTTTTCATCGACATAACCTCGAATCATCACCGGCATTATTCTCTCAATCCATACGTGATAGTCATGACTCTTCAGCCCCCCTATTCGCAACGTATCCATATTCACTCCCCTTTGCCAGCTAGCTGCGTACCCATCAGTAAAGAACAAGCTATCTAGTATCCACTGGAATATTTCCCTCCTCTGGGGCCTTGTAGGGCTGAATGGGGCCTGTGGCTTATGCCAACCTTTGGATCTGACTCCTGGAGGCTTCATATTTAAATCTGTCCTTTGGCACCAACGTTCTTGATCAATTCTAGCCTTGATGTTATCCTTCGTTTTCTCAGTCTCCATTATTGTGCTCCAGAGGGCCTCGGCGATATTCTTTTCAGTGTGCATGACATCAATGTTATGCGGAAGTTCAAGATCCTGAAAGTAAGGGAGTTTCCACAATGATGGAATGTGTGTCCACTGGTGTGTCTCTCCATACCCCTCAAAACCAGTCCCATTGGCATTGGGAATGAGAGCATCTAACTCGGCCTTGATTTGTACACCAGTCATCAAATGTGGTTTCGGAGCGTGGACAGCAACGCCTTTTTTGAAACTAACAATGTCTCCCCTGAATTCATGATCTGGTTCAAGGAAGGGTCGATGTTTGTCAAAGCAACAGTACTTGCCACCCTTGTCGAGCCACCAGAAAGTCACTGCTTGCCTGCACTGTGGACAAGGCCACTTCCCATGTGTACTCCAGCCGCAGAACAAAGCACGTGCTGGTAGGTCATGCAGGGATGTGTGGTACCAAACATACATATCAAAGTGCTTTTTTGTTACGGCATCGTATGTCCGCACCCCATCCTTCCACGCATCAAACAGATCATCCACCAAGGGTTCCATGTACACGCTCATATTTTTCCCGGGTATTTTGGCCCTGGGATTATCATTGACACGAACATGTGTTGTCTTTGCATGCAGATACCAGGGGGAGATTCATGGGAATAACAAACACGGGCCAACAACTGTATGCTGCAGCCGTCATACCAAAGGGATTGAACCCATCAGTTGATATCCCAATTGCTACACTCCTCTCGTTGCCCGCTTCCTTGGGGTACTTTTTAGCGAAGTTCTTCCATGCTGAACCATCTGATGGATGTATCATCTTTTCTGGATTACTTCTTTTGCCTAGTGTGGGCCATCTCATCTGTTGGGCAGTTTCCACGTTCATAAAGAGCCGTTGGATCCTTGGTATGAATGGAAGATACCGAAGGATCTTTTGGGCAACCCCAGTCTGGCGCTTCTGACCATCACCAGTGTCAACCTCCATATACCTAGATGATTTGCACTTGACACAATATTTTGAGTTCTCATGTTCTTTCCTAAATAACATGCATCCCTTTGGACAAGCGTCTATCTGCTCGTATGACATCTTAAGTCCAGAGAGGATTTTGTTCGCCTCGTACATGGTCTTGGGCAACAAGTGACCTTGCGGCATAAGGCTCCCAACAACGACTAAGAGATCATCAAAACCATCTCTACTCAAGTTTCTATCGCTCTTGAACGCCATTAGACGTGCAATGGCATCAAGTCGGGTCACCTCAGTGTTAGCATGAAGGGGTTTCTGGTTCGCAAACAAAGTATCATAGTACTTCTTTGTGCTTTGCTCCGCCTCCTCCTGTGTATCCCCTACATCTGGATCTTCAGGCGCAACCGCATTGCGGAAGTCAGCCATGCATCGGTCAATCCCAGTATCAAATTCTCCCATGCCATGACTTTGTGTGCTCTGCTCTGCCTCATCAACATCATTTCTCGCACGTTTTGATTTTGACTCGCAATGGAAATCCCAAGTGGTGTACATTGGCGTGAACCCATTTTTGCAAAGGTGTTCACCCACTTGTGTCTTTGTCAATCGATTCTTGTTATGACAGATTTTGCACGGACAGAAAGCTCTACTAGTGCCATCAAACGCTACTTCCAAGAACTTGTTGGTCTTTTCCTTCCATTCTGTGGTCATTTTCGCCTGACTGAGTCGGCCATTGTACATCCAGGCACGACGATTCTCCATCCTCTACGAAGTACCAAAACAAGCATATAATGCATTTAATTTACAAATTTGTAGTCCATTTAATTCGAGCAAAATCATGTTTTACGGCGTGCATCCACCTATATATCTCTCTAATAGGTAAATGACCTAATCCCACCTGAAGATGTGTAGATTGGATATGTTCTCCATGCTATACCCTGAACCAAGACAGAATTTCGGCAGCACCTCCCCGCTGTTCTCCCGATACACGTTTCGGCAAAAAAGCCGAGAGGATGTGCATCCGGAGAACAACGGGGAGGCGCCACCAAAATCCGGTCTCGGAGCAGAGCAAAGCATGGAAAACATACCCAATCTACACATCCTCGGGTTGTCCAAAAACATGGACAATCCGAAAGAGTTACGGCTATAAATATGCAATTTAATGCATATTTATTTGCGTAGCCCTTCCGAACGGGAGACGCCTAGGTATCGTGACTGACTTGGTTATCTAGACCAGAAATAAACCTACCCACATTAAGTACAAGAGACTTGAATGAATTTTACCCTTGAAGCGTGATCTAATCGTCGAGAAATATCCGAGATGCTCCTTGAAGAAGCCCCGCGACTCCGGTCCTGGTGTCAAACTCGAAGCATTGCCTCGACGAAGCAGAGCTGCGTTTTGAAATCAGAAATTTAAACACCCATGATTTTTTTGTCAAGGTAAATGCAATGCTATTGTACATATGTTAATACAATAGGCATGGAACAAAATATGCATTAATTAAACTGTCATTGGCTTACTATAATTAAACTCTCGGTGTCATTGGCATGGAACAAAATATCATGTCATTGGCTTACTATAATTAAACTCTTGGTGTCATTGGCATGGAACAAAGTCTACATTAATTAATCTACTACACAAAATCATTGGCAGGAAGCAAAATCTGCATGAATTAATCAACTACCATGGTGGAGCTCCTGGTTCTCTTCCTGATGGTGGAGCCCTCGGTGGTGCAGCTCGTCCAGCGGGGAGTTGGCGACACGGGAAAGATCGGTCGACGCAGCAGGTCCACAAGGGAGCAGGGGCCACGGCCGGCCGGAGTAGAGGCCCGAACGGGCGTCCCCAGCTGCGGGGCGCTAGGCCGAGCAGGGCGGCGGCAGGGGCTTACCCGGGATCCATTGGGCGGCGGCGGTCGGGTCAGGGGAGGAAGGGCAGCGCGGCGGCGGTCCGGAGCAGCGCTGCGGCGGCGGCTGTCGGGTCAGGGGAGGAAGGGCAGCACGGCGGCGGCGGCCCGGAGCTGCGCGGCGGCGGCGGTCCGGAGCAGCGCGGCGGCGGTCCCCAGCAGCGCGGCGGCGGTGGTCCCCCAGCAGCGCGGCGGCGGCGGCGGTCCGGAGCAGCGCGGCGGCGGCGGTCCCCCAGCAGCGCGGCGGCGGCGGTGTGTAGAAGGGGGCGGCGGCAACGCGCACGGGGGTGAGAGGATGTGGGCGAGACAGAGAGCGAGCGAGCGTGCGTTTTTTTTTACCTGTTTACGATTTGGACTTTGTGTACTCGTTCGATCTAGGGTTTGTCTTTACCGTGTATTCGTGTCTATGGCACACAGCATACACACTGTCCGTACCAGCAAAAAAACAGACATAAATACAATTTATTTATCAAACTGTAAGCGTTCTTGCGAATTTATTTTTAATAATATATTTTTTAAAATTAATTCAAAAAGTATTGCACAAAATTTAAAATTTCGATATTTAGCATATTGTTGGTCTAGGCCAAGCCGACCACGCTTTAATCGGCCTAGACCGCACCGACTCCGCTATTAATGGGCTGCCAACATGCAATCGGCTAGGAGCAAACCGATTACTCCAATCGGTCACAGCCAAGCCGATTGAAAAGTAATCGGCCAAACCCAAACCGATTGAAAAAGGCAACCCTCGGACAAAAACAAACCACCGCATTGAGGAATAGATGACATGCACTCGGTCAGGCCATGACCAATTCGGCCACTCGGTCAGGCCGTTGCCGAATGGAGCATTTGGCCAAGGTGGGCCCCGCGGCCACATCCAGTCGGCCCGCTCCTTCCCGAATAAAACCATGTTGTTTCACAAGGTGGGGCACTATCCTACCCGGTTTCACCGGAACAGGGACTTCCCCCTTATACAAGTTCAGAACCTTCGCTTCTAGGTTAGAGCGCAAGCATGCGAGGGAGGACACATGCAAGCACACCCGGAGACTAGTAGGTTTTGTATGTTTCAACATAGCACCACACTCTCATGCATGTGCTAGGGCCACATGCAGGTCCTTGAGGTATTCCGATGCCCCGGAGCGCGGTTTGTTGCAGAACCCTGATCTGCGGGCCTCGGATCGTCTACCCCCCTAGACATTCTTCTGACGGGGGTAGCCCGGCATACCTCTCTCTTGTTTTGTGTTTGTTTAGGTCATAGGATAATGTAAAACCATGTTGTTTCACAAGGTGGGGCACTATCCTACCCGGTTTCACCGGAACAGGGACTTTACCCCTTATACAAGTTCAGAACCTTCGCTTCTAGGTTAGAGCGCATGCATGCGAGGGAGGACACATGCAAGCACACCCGGAGACTAGTAGGTTTTGTATGTTTCAACATAGCACCACACTCTCATGCATGTGCTAGGGCCACATGCAGGTCCTTGAGGTATTCCGATGCCCTGGAGCGCGGTTTGTTGCGGAACCCTGATCTGCGGGCCTCGGATCGTCTACCCCCCTAGACATTCTTCTGACGGGGGTAGCCCGGCATACCTCTCTCTTGTTTTGTGTTTGTTTAGGTCATAGGATAATGTAAAACCATGTTGTTTCACAAGGTGGGGCGCTATCCTACCCGGTTTCACCGGAACAGGGACTTTACCCCTTATACAAGTTCAGAACCTTCGCTTCTAGGTTAGAGCGCATGCATGCGAGGGAGGACACATGCAAGCACACCCGGAGACTAGTAGGTTTTGTATGTTTCAACATAGCACCACACTCTTATGCATGTGCTAGGGCCACATGCAGGTCCTTGAGGTATTCCGATGCCCTGGAGCGCGGTTTGTTGCGGAACCCTGATCTGCGGGCCTCGGATCGTCTACCCCCCTAGACATTCTTCTGACGGGGGTAGCCCGGCATACCTCTCTCTTGTTTTGTGTTTGTTTAGGTCATAGGATAATGTAAAACCATGTTGTTTCACAAGGTGGGGCACTATCCTACCCGGTTTCACCGGAACAGGGACTTTACCCCTTATACAAGTTCAGAACCTTCGCTTCTAGGTTAGAGCGCATGCATGCGAGGGAGGACACATGCAAGCACACCCGGAGACTAGTAGGTTTTGTATGTTTCAACATAGCACCACACTCTCATGCATGTGCTAGGGCCACATGCAGGTCCTTGAGGTATTCCGATGCCCCGGAGCGCGGTTTGCTGCGGAACCCTGATCTGCGGGCCTCGGATCGTCTACCCCCCTAGACATTCTTCTGACGGGGGTAGCCCGGCATACCTCTCTCTTGTTTTGTGTTTGTTTAGGTCATAGGATAATGTAAAACCATGTTGTTTCACAAGGTGGGGCACTATCCTACCCGGTTTCACCGGAACAGGGACTTTACCCCTTATACAAGTTCAGAACCTTCGCTTCTAGGTTAGAGCGCATGCATGCGAGGGAGGACACATGCAAGCACACCCGGAGACTAGTAGGTTTTGTATGTTTCAACATAGCACCACACTCTCATGCATGTGCTAGGGCCACATGCAGGTCCTTGAGGTATTCCGATGCCCCGGAGCGCGGTTTGCTGCGGAACCCTGATCTGCGGGCCTCGGATCGTCTACCCCCCTAGACATTCTTCTGACGGGGGTAGCCCGGCATACCTCTCTCTTGTTTTGTGTTTGTTTAGGTCATAGGATAATGTAAAACCATGTTGTTTCACAAGGTGGGGCACTATCCTACCCGGTTTCACCGAAACAGGGACTTCCCCCTTATACAAGTTCAGAACCTTCGCTTCTAGGTTAGAGCGCATGCATGCGAGGGAGGACACATGCAAGCACACCCGGAGACTAGTAGGTTTTGTATGTTTCAACATAGCACCACACTCTCATGCATGTGCTAGGGCCACATGCAGGTCCTTGAGGTATTCCGATGCCCCGGAGCGCGGTTTGTTGCGGAACCCTGATCTGCGGGCCTCGGATCGTCTACCCCCCTAGACATTCTTCTGACGGGGGTAGCCCGGCATACCTCTCTCTTGTTTTGTGTTTGTTTAGGTCATAGGATAATGTAAAACCATGTTGTTTCACAAGGTGGGGCACTATCCTACCCGGTTTCACCGGAACAGGGACTTTACCCCTTATACAAGTTCAGAACCTTCGCTTCTAGGTTAGAGCGCATGCATGCGAGGGAGGACACATGCAAGCACACCCGGAGACTAGTAGGTTTTGTATGTTTCAACATAGCACCACACTCTCATGCATGTGCTAGGGCCACATGCAGGTCCTTGAGGTATTCCGATGCCCCGGAGCGCGGTTTGTTGCGGAACCCTGATCTGAGGGCCTCGGATCGTCTACCCCCCTAGACATTCTTCTGACGGGGGTAGCCCGGCATACCTCTCTCTTGTTTTGTGTTTGTTTAGGTCATAGGATAATGTAAAACCATGTTGTTTCACAAGGTGGGGCACTATCCTACCCGGTTTCACCGGAACAGGGACTTCCCCCTTATACAAGTTCAGAACCTTCGCTTCTAGGTTAGAGCGCATGCATGCGAGGGAGGACACATGCAAGCACACCCGAAGACTAGTAGGTTTTGTATGTTTCAACATAGCACCACACTCTCATGCATGTGCTAGGGCCACATGCAGGTCCTTGAGGTATTCCGATGCCCCGGAGCACGGTTTGTTGCGGAACCCTGATATGCGGGCCTCGGATCGTCTACCCCCCTAGACATTCTTCTGACGGGGGTAGCCCGGCATACCTCTCTCTTGTTTTGTGTTTGTTTAGGTCATAGGATAATGTAAAACCATGTTGTTTCACAAGGTGGGGCACTATCCTACCCGGTTTCACCGGAACTGGGACTTTACCCCTTATACAAGTTCAGAACCTTCGCTTCTAGGTTAGAGCGCATGCATGCGAGGGAGGACACATGCAAGCACACCCGGAGACTAGTAGGTTTTGTATGTTTCAACATAGCACCACACTCTCATGCATGTGCTAGGGCCACATGCAGGTCCTTGAGGTATTCCGATGCCCCGGAGCGCGGTTTGTTGCGGAACCCTGATCTGCGGGCCTCGGATCGTCTACCCCCCCTAGATATTCTTCTGACGGGGGTAGCCCGGCATACCTCTCTCTTGTTTTGTGTTTGTTTAGGTCATAGGATAATGTAAAACCATGTCGTTTCACAAGGTGGGGGACTATCCTACCCGGTTTCACCGGAACAGGGACTTTACCCCTTATACAAGTTCAGAACCTTTGATTCTAGGTTAGAGCGCATGCATGCAAGGGAGGACACATGCAAGCACACCCGGAGACTAGTAGGTTTTGTATGTTTCAACATAGCACCACACTCTCATGCATGTGCTAGGGCCACATGCAGGTCCTTGAGGTATTCCGATGCCCCGGAGCGCGGTTTGTTGCGGAACCCTGATCTGCGGGCCTCGGATCGTCTACCCCCCTAGACATTCTTCTGACGGGGGTAGCCCGGCATACCTCTCTCTTGTTTTGTGTTTGTTTAGGTCATAGGATAATGTAAAACCATGTTGTTTCACAAGGTGGGGCACTATCCTACCCGGTTTCACCGGAACAGGGACTTTACCCCTTATACAAGTTCAGAACCTTCGCTTCTAGGTTAGAGCGCATGCATGCGAGGGAGGACACATGCAAGCACACCCGGAGACTAGTAGGTTTTGTATGTTTCAACATAGCACCACACTCTCATGCATGTGCTAGGGCCACATGCAGGTCCTTGAGGTATTCCGATGCCCCGGAGCGCGGTTTGCTGCGGAACCCTGATCTGAGGGCCTCGGATCGTCTACCCCCCTAGACATTCTTCTGACGGGGGTAGCCCGGCATACCTCTCTCTTGTTTTGTGTTTGTTTAGGTCATAGGATAATGTAAAACCATGTTGTTTCACAAGGTGGGGCACTATCCTACCCGGTTTCACCGGAACAGGGACTTCCCCCTTATACAAGTTCAGAACCTTCGCTTCTAGGTTAGAGCGCATGCATGCGAGGGAGGACACATGCAAGCACACCCGAAGACTAGTAGGTTTTGTATGTTTCAACATAGCACCACACTCTCATGCATGTGCTAGGGCCACATGCAGGTCCTTGAGGTATTCCGATGCCCCGGAGCGCGGTTTGTTGCGGAACCCTGATATGCGGGCCTCGGATCGTCTACCCCCCTAGACATTCTTTTGACGGGGGTAGCCCGGCATACCTCTCTCTTGTTTTGTGTTTGTTTAGGTCATAGGATAATGTAAAACCATGTTGTTTCACAAGGTGGAGCACTATCCTACCCGGTTTCACCGGAACTGGGACTTTACCCCTTATACAAGTTCAGAACCTTCGCTTCTAGGTTAGAGCGCATGCATGCGAGGGAGGACACATGCAAGCACACCCGGAGACTAGTAGGTTTTGTATGTTTCAACATAGCACCACACTCTCATGCATGTGCTAGGGCCACATGCAGGTCCTTGAGGTATTCCGATGCCCCGGAGCGCGGTTTGTTGCGGAACCCTGATCTGCGGGCCTCGGATCGTCTACCCCCCCTAGACATTCTTCTGACGGGGGTAGCCCGGCATACCTCTCTCTTGTTTTGTGTTTGTTTAGGTCATAGGATAATGTAAAACCATGTCGTTTCACAAGGTGGGGGACTATCCTACCCGGTTTCACCGGAACAGGGACTTTACCCCTTATACAAGTTCAGAACCTTCGCTTCTAGGTTAGAGCGCATGCATGCAAGGGAGGACACATGCAAGCACACCCGGAGACTAGTAGGTTTTGTATGTTTCAACATAGCACCACACTCTCATGCATGTGCTAGGGCCACATGCAGGTCCTTGAGGTATTCCGATGCCCCGGAGCGCGGTTTGCTGCGGAACCCTGATCTGCGGGCCTCGGATCGTCTACCCCCTAGACATTCTTCTGACGGGGGTAGCCCGGCATACCTCTCTCTTGTTTTGTGTTTGTTTAGGTCATAGGATAATGTAAAACCATGTTGTTTCACAAGGTGGGGCACTATCCTACCCGGTCTTTCACCGGAACAGGGACTTTACCCCTTATACAAGTTCAGAACCTTCGCTTCTAGGTTAGAGCGCATGCATGCGAGGGAGGACACATGCAAGCACACCCGGAGACTAGTAGGTTTTGTATGTTTCAACATAGCACCACACTCTCATGCATGTGCTAGGGCCACATGCAGGTCCTTGAGGTATTCCGATGCCCCGGAGCGCGGTTTGCTGCGGAACCCTGATCTGCAGGCCTAGTTTGAAACGGGCATAAGAAATTCAAACCATGTGAAACCTTCAAGTTTAGCGAGGCTTGAGCCTAGCTAATTTCAACATAGACCCACCTCAGCCCAAATCCCATTTTGTTACTACTTTACCGTGTACCTGACGTAAACACTCGGCAAAAGCTAAGATACACAGCAAATTACCTCTTTACCGAGTGTTGTAAACTAACACACAGCAAAGTGGGGTGTTTCAAACGCTATGTTCTTGGCGCGCGCGGGAGAAGAAATTTGGCGCGTACTTTTACTGTGTATACTTTCGCCGACACTCGGTAAACTGTAACGCCGTAAGCTGCGCCGTCAACCGCGGGCGGGGAATACACGTGGCAGGACGGTTTGCCGTGTATCCATCTTTTGCCGAGTGTTTGTACGAACTTTACCGTGTATGTGATTCTTTACTGGGTGTTTTCTCTGTGCATACACGGCAAAGAGGTGTCTTTGCTGTGAATGGCCTTTTTGCCGAGTGTCATATGTACGATACACGGTAAAGAGATGTTTGCCGAGTGTCCGGGAATTAAACACTCGGCAAAGTAAAAAATACCCAACAAAATCTCGATTTCCGGTAGTGATGTGTGTGTGTGTGTGTTTATTTCCTAGCTAAACATGAACTGCACCTAACATCTAATATCTACCGACCCTCTCTTTTCTCCTCCAAACAAACCGGTGCACCCAGACTCCTCTCTTGGTCCGGCTAGACCGAGCCAGCAACCAGCGGCACCCCTGTCGCTTCATCCTCTCTCGCGCTCTGCACGTGAGCTGTCGTGCTCGTTCACCACCTAGCCTCCCTCGTGGCCTCCCTCTAGTGCCTCTCTTTCCTTTTCTTAAAGGGTGTAAAGCATCAGCAAGGCCATCCTCTCCAACCAAGGGTTCCATGTACACGCTCATATTTTTCCCCGGGTATTTTGGCCCTGGGATTATCATTGACACGAACATGTGTTGTCTTTGCATGCAGATACCAGGGGAGAGATTCATGGGAATAACAAACACGGGCCAACAACTGTATGCTGCAGCCGTCATACCAAAGGGATTGAACCCATCAGTTGATATCCCAATTGCTACACTCCTCTCGTTGCCCGCTTCCTTGGGGTACTTTTTAGCGAAGTTCTTCCATGCTGAACCATCTGATGGATGTATCATCTTTTCTGGATTACTTCTTTTGCCTAGTGTGGGCCATCTCATCTGTTGGGCAGTTTCCACGTTCATAAAGAGCCGTTGGATCCTTGGTATGAATGGAAGATACCGAAGGATCTTTTGGGCAACCCCAGTCTGGCGCTTCTGACCATCACCAGTGTCAACCTCCATATACCTAGATGATTTGCACTTGACACAATATTTTGAGTTCTCATGTTCTTTCCTAAATAACATGCATCCCTTTGGACAAGCGTCTATCTGCTCGTATGACATCTTAAGTCCAGAGAGGATTTTGTTCGCCTCGTACATGGTCTTGGGCAACAAGTGACCTTGCGGCATAAGGCTCCCAACAACGACTAAGAGATCATCAAAACCATCTCTACTCAAGTTTCTATCGCTCTTGAACGCCATTAGACGTGCAATGGCATCAAGTCGGGTCACCTCAGTGTTAGCATGAAGGGGTTTCTGGTTCGCAAACAAAGTATCATAGTACTTCTTTGTGCTTTGCTCCGCCTCCTCCTGTGTATCCCCTACATCTGGATCTTCAGGCGCAACCGCATTGCGGAAGTCAGCCATGCATCGGTCAATCCCAGTATCAAATTCTCCCATGCCATGACTTTGTGTGCTCTGCTCTGCCTCATCAACATCATTTCTCGCACGTTTTGATTTTGACTCGCAATGGAAATCCCAAGTGGTGTACATTGGCGTGAACCCATTTTTGCAAAGGTGTTCACCCACTTGTGTCTTTGTCAATCGATTCTTGTTATGACAGATTTTGCACGGACAGAAAGCTCTACTAGTGCCATCAAACGCTACTTCCAAGAACTTGTTGGTCTTTTCCTTCCATTCTGTGGTCATTTTCGCCTGACTGAGTCGGCCATTGTACATCCAGGCACGACGATTCTCCATCCTCTACGAAGTACCAAAACAAGCATATAATGCATTTAATTTACAAATTTGTAGTCCATTTAATTCGAGCAAAATCATGTTTTACGGCGTGCATCCACCTATATATCTCTCTAATAGGTAAAGGACCTAATCCCACCTGAAGATGTGTAGATTGGATATGTTCTCCATGCTATACCCTGAACCAAGACAGAATTTCGGCAGCACCTCCCCGCTGTTCTCCCGATACACGTTTCGGCAAAAAAAACCGAGAGGATGTGCATCCGGAGAACAACGGGGAGGCGCCACCAAAATCCGGTCTCGGAGCAGAGCAAAGCATGGAAAACATACCCAATCTACACATCCTCGGGTTGTCCAAAAACATGGACAATCCGAAAGAGTTACGGCTATAAATATGCAATTTAATGCATATTTATTTGCGTAGCCCTTCCGAACGGGAGACGCCTAGGTATCGTGACTGACTTGGTTATCTAGACCAGAAATAAACCTACCCACATTAAGTACAAGAGACTTGAATGAATTTTACCCTTGAAGCGTGATCTAATCGTCGAGAAATATCCGAGATGCTCCTTGAAGAAGCCCCGCGACTCCGGTCCTGGTGTCAAACTCGAAGCATTGCCTCGACGAAGCAGAGCTGCGTTTTGAAATCAGAAATTTAAACACCCATGATTTTTTTGTCAAGGTAAATGCAATGCTATTGTACATATGTTAATACAATAGGCATGGAACAAAATATGCATTAATTAAACTGTCATTGGCTTACTATAATTAAACTCTCGGTGTCATTGGCATGGAACAAAATATCATTTCATTGGCTTACTATAATTAAACTCTTGGTGTCATTGGCATGGAACAAAGTCTACATTAATTAATCTACTACACAAAATCATTGGCAGGAAGCAAAATCTGCATGAATTAATCAACTACCATGGTGGAGCTCCTGGTTCTCTTCCTGATGGTGGAGCCCTCGGTGGTGCAGCTCGTCCAGCGGGGAGTTGGCGACACGGGAAAGATCGGTCGACGCAGCAGGTCCACAAGGGAGCAGGGGCCACGGCCGGCCGGAGTAGAGGCCCGAACGGGCGTCCCTAGCTGCGGGGCGCTAGGCCGAGCAGGGCGGCGGCAGGGGCTTACCCGGGATCCATTGGGCGGCGGCGGTCGGGTCAGGGGAGGAAGGGCAGCGCGGCGGCGGTCCGGAGCAGCGTGGCGGCGGCGGCTGTCGGGTCAGGGGAGGAAGGGCAGCACGGCGGCGGCGGCCCGGAGCTGCGCGGCGGCGGCGGTCCGGAGCAGCGCGGCGGCGGTCCCCAGCAGCGCGGCGGCGGTGGTCCCCCAGCAGCGCGGCGCCGGCGGCGGTCCGGAGCAGCGCGGCGGCGGCGGTCCCCCAGCAGCGCGGCGGCGGCGGTGTGTAGAAGGGGGCGGCGGCAACGCGCACGGGGGTGAGAGGATGTGGGCGAGACAGAGAGCGAGCGAGCGTGCGTTTTTTTTTACCTGTTTACGATTTGGACTTTGTGTACTCGTTCGATCTAGGGTTTGTCTTTACCGTGTATTCGTGTCTATGACACACAGCATACACACTGTCCGTACCAGCAAAAAAACAGACATAAATACAATTTATTTATCAAACTGTAAGCGTTCTTGCGAATTTATTTTTAATAATATATTTTTTAAAATTAATTCAAAAAGTATTGCACAAAATTTAAAATTTCGATATTTAGCATATTGTCGGTCTAGGCCAAGCCGACCACGCTTTAATCGGCCTAGACCGCACCGACTCCGCTATTAATGGGCTGCCAACATGCAATCGGCTAGGAGCAAACCGATTACTCTAATCGGTCACAGCCAAGCCGATTGAAAAGTAATCGGCCAAACCCAAACCGATTGAAAAAGGCAACCCTCGGACAAAAACAAACCATCGCATTGAGGAATAGATGACATGCACTCGGTCAGGCCATGACCAATTCGGCCACTCGGTCAGGCCGTTGCCGAATGGAGCATTTGGCCAAGGTGGGCCCCGCGGCCACATCCAGTCGGCCCGCTCCTTCCCGAATAAAACCATGTTGTTTCACAAGGTGGGGCACTATCCTACCCGGTTTCACCGGAACAGGGACTTCCCCCTTATACAAGTTCAGAACCTTCGCTTCTAGGTTAGAGCGCATGCATGCGAGGGAGGACACATGCAAGCACACCCGGAGACTAGTAGGTTTTGTATGTTTCAACATAGCACCACACTCTCATGCATGTGCTAGGGCCACATGCAGGTCCTTGAGGTATTCCGATGCCCCGTAGCGCGGTTTGTTGCGGAACCCTGATCTGCGGGCCTCGGATCGTCTACCCCCCTAGACATTCTTCTGACGGGGGTAGCCCGGCATACCTCTCTCTTGTTTTGTGTTTGTTTAGGTCATAGGATAATGTAAAACCATGTTGTTTCACAAGGTGGGGCACTATCCTACCCGGTTTCACCGGAACTGGGACTTTACCCCTTATACAAGTTCAGAACCTTCGCTTCTAGGTTAGAGCGCATGCATGCGAGGGAGGACACATGCAAGCACACCCGGAGACTAGTAGGTTTTGTATGTTTCAACATAGCACCACACTCTCATGCATGTGCTAGGGCCACATGCAGGTCCTTGAGGTATTCCGATGCCCCGGAGCGCGGTTTGCTGCGGAACCCTGATCTGCGGGCCTCGGATCGTCTACCCCCCTAGACATTCTTCTGACGGGGGTAGCCCGACATACCTCTCTCTTGTTTTGTGTTTGTTTAGGTCATAGGATAATGTAAAACCATGTTGTTTCACAAGGTGGGGCACTATCCTACCCGGTTTCACCGGAACAGGGACTTCCCCCTTATACAAGTTCAGAACCTTCGCTTCTAGGTTAGAGCGCATGCATGCGAGGGAGGACACATGCAAGCACACCCGGAGACTAGTAGGTTTTGTATGTTTCAACATAGCACCACACTCTCATGCATGTGCTAGGGCCACATGCAGGTCCTTGAGGTATTCCGATGCCCCGGAGCGCGGTTTGTTGCGGAACCCTGATCTGCCGGCCTCGGATCGTCTACCCCCCTAGACATTCTTCTGACGGGGGTAGCCCGGCATACCTCTCTCTTGTTTTGTGTTTGTTTAGGTCATAGGATAATGTAAAACCATGTTGTTTCACAAGGTGGGGCACTATCCTACCAGGTTTCACCGGAACAGGGACTTCCCCCTTATACAAGTTCAGAACCTTCGCTTCTAGGTTAGAGCGCATGCATGCGAGGGAGGACACATGCAAGCACACCCGGAGACTAGTAGGTTTTGTATGTTTCAACATAGCACCACACTCTCATGCATGTGCTAGGGCCACATGCAGGTCCTTGAGGTATTCCGATGCCCCGGAGCGCGGTTTGTTGCGGAACCCTGATCTGCGGGCCTCGGATCGTCTACCCCCCTAGACATTCTTCTGACGGGGGTAGCCCGGCATACCTCTCTCTTGTTTTGTGTTTGTTTAGGTCATAGGATAATGTAAAACCATGTTGTTTCACAAGGTGGGGCACTATCCTACCCGGTTTCACCGGAACAGGGACTTCCCCCTTATACAAGTTCAGAACCTTCGCTTCTAGGTTAGAGCGCATGCATGCGAGGGAGGACACATGCAAGCACACCCGGAGACTAGTAGGTTTTGTATGTTTCAACATAGCACCACACTCTCATGCATGTGCTAGGGCCACATGCAGGTCCTTGAGGTATTCCGATGCCCCGGAGCGCGGTTTGTTGCGGAACCCTGATCTGCGGGCCTCGGATCGTCTACCCCCCCTAGATATTCTTCTGACGGGGGTAGCCCGGCATACCTCTCTCTTGTTTTGTGTTTGTTTAGGTCATAGGATAATGTAAAACCATGTCGTTTCACAAGGTGGGGGACTATCCTACCCGGTTTCACCGGAACAGGGACTTTACCCCTTATACAAGTTCAGAACCTTCGCTTCTAGGTTAGAGCGCATGCATGCGAGGGAGGACACATGCAAGCACACCCGGAGACTAGTAGGTTTTGTATGTTTCAACATAGCACCACACTCTCATGCATGTGCTAGGGCCACATGCAGGTCCTTGACGTATTCCGATGCCCCGGAGCGCGGTTTGCTGCGGAACCCTGATCTGCGGGCCTCGGATCGTCTACCCCCCTAGACATTCTTCTGACGGGGGTAGCCCGGCATACCTCTCTCTTGTTTTGTGTTTGTTTAGGTCATAGGATAATGTAAAACCATGTTGTTTCACAAGGTGGGGCACTATCCTACCCGGTTTCACCGGAACAGGGACTTTACCCCTTATACAAGTTCAGAACCTTCGCTTCTAGGTTAGAGCGCATGCATGCGAGGGAGGACACATGCAAGCACACCCGGAGACTAGTAGGTTTTGTATGTTTCAACATAGCACCACACTCTCATGCATGTGCTAGGGCCACATGCAGGTCCTTGAGGTATTCCGATGCCCCGGAGCGCGGTTTGCTGCGGAACCCTGATCTGCGGGCCTCGGATCGTCTACCCCCCTAGACATTCTTCTGACGGGGGTAGCCCGACATACCTCTCTCTTGTTTTGTGTTTGTTTAGGTCATAGGATAATGTAAAACCATGTTGTTTCACAAGGTGGGGCACTATCCTACCCGGTTTCACCGGAACAGGGACTTCCCCCTTATACAAGTTCAGAACCTTCGCTTCTAGGTTAGAGCGCATGCATGCGAGGGAGGACACATGCAAGCACACCCGGAGACTAGTAGGTTTTGTATGTTTCAACATAGCACCACACTCTCATGCATGTGCTAGGGCCACATGCAGGTCCTTGAGGTATTCCGATGCCCCGGAGCGCGGTTTGCTGCGGAACCCTGATCTGCGGGCCTCGGATCGTCTACCCCCCCTAGACATTCTTCTGACGGGGGTAGCCCGGCATACCTCTCTCTTGTTTTGTGTTTGTTTAGGTCATAGGATAATGTAAAACCATGTTGTTTCACAAGGTGGGGCACTATCCTACCCGGTTTCACCGGAACAGGGACTTTACCCCTTATACAAGTTCAGAACCTTCGCTTCTAGGTTAGAGCGCATGCATGCGAGGGAGGACACATGCAAGCACACCCGGAGACTAGTAGGTTTTGTATGTTTCAACATAGCACCACACTCTCATGCATGTGCTAGGGCCACATGCAGGTCCTTGAGGTATTCCGATGCCCCGTAGCGCGGTTTGTTGCGGAACCCTGATCTGCGGGCCTCGGATCGTCTACCCCCCTAGACATTCTTCTGACGGGGGTAGCCCGGCATACCTCTCTCTTGTTTTGTGTTTGTTTAGGTCATAGGATAATGTAAAACCATGTTGTTTCACAAGGTGGGGCACTATCCTACCCGGTTTCACCGGAACAGGGACTTTACCCCTTATACAAGTTCAGAACCTTCGCTTCTAGGTTAGAGCGCATGCATGCGAGGGAGGACACATGCAAGCACACCCGGAGACTAGTAGGTTTTGTAAGTTTCAACATAGCACCACACTCTCATGCATGTGCTAGGGCCACATGCAGGTCCTTGAGGTATTCCGATGCCCCGGAGCGCGGTTTGTTGCGGAACCCTGATCTGCGGGCCTCGGGTCGTCTACCCCCCTAGACATTCTTCTGACGGGGGTAGCCCGGCATACCTCTCTCTTGTTTTGTGTTTGTTTAGGTCATAGGATAATGTAAAACCATGTTGTTTCACAAGGTGGGGCACTATCCTACCCGGTTTCACCGGAACAGGGACTTTACCCCTTATACAAGTTCAGAACCTTCGCTTCTAGGTTAGAGCGCATGCATGCGAGGGAGGACACATGCAAGCACACCCGGAGACTAGTAGGTTTTGTATGTTTCAACATAGCACCACACTCTCATGCATGTGCTAGGGCCACATGCAGGTCCTTGACGTATTCCGATGCCCCGGAGCGCGGTTTGCTGCGGAACCCTGATCTGCGGGCCTCGGATCGTCTACCCCCCTAGACATTCTTCTGACGGGGGTAGCCCGGCATACCTCTCTCTTGTTTTGTGTTTGTTTAGGTCATAGGATAATGTAAAACCATGTTGTTTCACAAGGTGGGGCACTATCCTACCCGGTTTCACCGGAACAGGGACTTTACCCCTTATACAAGTTCAGAACCTTCGCTTCTAGGTTAGAGCGCATGCATGCGAGGGAGGACACATGCAAGCACACCCGGAGACTAGTAGGTTTTGTATGTTTCAACATAGCACCACACTCTCATGCATGTGCTAGGGCCACATGCAGGTCCTTGAGGTATTCCGATGCCCCGTAGCGCGGTTTGTTGCGGAACCCTGATCTGCGGGCCTCGGATCGTCTACCCCCCTAGACATTCTTCTGACGGGGGTAGCCCGGCATACCTCTCTCTTGTTTTGTGTTTGTTTAGGTCATAGGATAATGTAAAACCATGTTGTTTCACAAGGTGGGGCACTATCCTACCCGGTTTCACCGGAACTGGGACTTTACCCCTTATACAAGTTCAGAACCTTCGCTTCTAGGTTAGAGCGCATGCATGCGAGGGAGGACACATGCAAGCACACCCGGAGACTAGTAGGTTTTGTATGTTTCAACATAGCACCACACTCTCATGCATGTGCTAGGGCCACATGCAGGTCCTTGAGGTATTCCGATGCCCCGGAGCGCGGTTTGTTGCGGAACCCTGATCTGCGGGCCTCGGGTCGTCTACCCCCCTAGACATTCTTCTGACGGGGGTAGCCCGGCATACCTCTCTCTTGTTTTGTGTTTATTTAGGTCATAGGATAATGTAAAACCATGTTGTTTCACAAGGTGGGGCACTATCCTACCCGGTTTCACCGGAACAGGGACTTTACCCCTTATACAAGTTCAGAACCTTCGCTTCTAGGTTAGAGCGCATGCATGCGAGGGAGGACACATGCAAGCACACCCGGAGACTAGTAGGTTTTGTATGTTTCAACATAGCACCACACTCTCATGCATGTGCTAGGGCCACATGCAGGTCCTTGACGTATTCCGATGCCCCGGAGCGCGGTTTGCTGCGGAACCCTGATCTGCGGGCCTCGGATCGTCTACCCCCCTAGTCATTCTTCTGACGGGGGTAGCCCGGCATACCTCTCTCTTGTTTTGTGTTTGTTTAGGTCATAGGATAATGTAAAACCATGTTGTTTCACAAGGTGGGGCACTATCCTACCCGGTTTCACCGGAACAGGGACTTTACCCCTTATACAAGTTCAGAACCTTCGCTTCTAGGTTAGAGCGCATGCATGCGAGGGAGGACACATGCAAGCACACCCGGAGACTAGTAGGTTTTGTATGTTTCAACATAGCACCACACTCTCATGCATGTGCTAGGGCCACATGCAGGTCCTTGAGGTATTCCGATGCCCCGGAGCGCGGTTTGCTGCGGAACCCTGATCTGCGGGCCTCGGATCGTCTACCCCCTAGACATTCTTCTGACGGGGGTAGCCCGGCATACCTCTCTCTTGTTTTGTGTTTGTTTAGGTCATAGGATAATGTAAAACCATGTTGTTTCACAAGGTGGGGGACTATCCTACCCGGTTTCACCGGAACAGGGACTTTACCCCTTATACAAGTTCAGAACCTTCGCTTCTAGGTTAGAGCGTATGCATGCGAGGGAGGACACATGCAAGCACACCCGGAGACTAGTAGGTTTTGTATGTTTCAACATAGCACCACACTCTCATGCATGTGCTAGGGCCACATGCATGTCCTTGAGGTATTCCGATGCCCCGGAGCGCGGTTTGCTGAGGAACCCTGATCTGCGGGCCTCGGATCGTCTACCCCCCTAGACATTCTTCTGACGGGGGTAGCCCGGCATACCTCTCTCTTGTTTTGTGTTTGTTTAGGTCATAGGATAATGTAAAACCATGTTGTTTCACAAGGTGGGGCACTATCCTACCCGGTTTCACCGGAACAGGGACTTTACCCCTTATACAAGTTCAGAACCTTCGCTTCTAGGTTAGAGCGCATGCATGCGAGGGAGGACACATGCAAGCACACCCGGAGACTAGTAGGTTTTGTATGTTTCAACATAGCACCACACTATCATGCATGTGCTAGGGCCACATGCAGGTCCTTGAGGTATTCCGATGCCCCGGAGCGCGGTTTGTTGCGGAACCCTGATCTGCGGGCCTCGGATCGTCTACCCCCCTAGACATTCTTCTGACGGGGGTAGCCCGGCATACCTCTCTCTTGTTTTGTGTTTGTTTAGGTCATAGGATAATGTAAAACCATGTTGTTTCACAAGGTGGGGGACTATCCTACCCGGTTTCACCGGAACAGGGACTTTACCCCTTATACAAGTTCAGAACCTTCGCTTCTAGGTTAGAGCGCATGCATGCGAGGGAGGACACATGCAAGCACACCCGGAGACTAGTAGGTTTTGTATGTTTCAACATAGCACCACACTCTCATGCATGTGCTAGGGCCACATGCAGGTCCTTGAGGTATTCCGATGCCCCGGAGCGCGGTTTGTTGCGGAACCCTGATCTGCGGGCCTCGGATCGTCTACCCCCCTAGACATTCTTCTGACGGGGGTAGCCCGGCATACCTCTCTCTTGTTTTGTGTTTGTTTAGGTCATAGGATAATGTAAAACCATGTTGTTTCACAAGGTGGGGCACTATCCTACCCGGTTTCACCGGAACTGGGACTTTACCCCTTATACAAGTTCAGAACCTTCGCTTCTAGGTTAGAGCGCATGCATGCGAGGGAGGACACATGCAAGCACACCCGGAGACTAGTAGGTTTTGTATGTTTCAACATAGCACCACACTCTCATGCATGTGCTAGGGCCACATGCAGGTCCTTGAGGTATTCCGATGCCCCGGAGCGCGGTTTGTTGCGGAACCCTGATCTGCGGGCCTCGGATCGTCTACCCCCCCTAGACATTCTTCTGACGGGGGTAGCCCGGCATACCTCTCTCTTGTTTTGTGTTTGTTTAGGTCATAGGATAATGTAAAACCATGTTGTTTCACAAGGTGGGGGACTATCCTACCCGGTTTCACCGGAACAGGGACTTTACCCCTTATACAAGTTCAGAACCTTCGCTTCTAGGTTAGAGCGCATGCATGCGAGGGAGGACACATGCAAGCACACCCGGAGACTAGTAGGTTTTGTATGTTTCAACATAGCACCACACTCTCATGCATGTGCTAGGGCCACATGCAGGTCCTTGAGGTATTCCGATGCCCCGGAGCGCGGTTTGCTGCGGAACCCTGATCTGCGGGCCTCGGATCGTCTACCCCCCTAGACATTCTTCTGACGGGGGTAGCCCGGCATACCTCTCTCTTGTTTTGTGTTTGTTTAGGTCATAGGATAATGTAAAACCATGTTGTTTCACAAGGTGGGGCACTATCCTACCCGGTTTCACCGGAACAGGGACTTTACCCCTTATACAAGTTCAGAACCTTCGCTTCTAGGTTAGAGCGCATGCATGCGAGGGAGGACACATGCAAGCACACCCGGAGACTAGTAGGTTTTGTATGTTTCAACATAGCACCACACTCTCATGCATGTGCTAGGGCCACATGCAGGTCCTTGAGGTATTCCGATGCCCCGGAGCGAGGTTTGCTGCGGAACCCTGATCTGCAGGCCTAGTTTGAAACGGGCATAAGAAATTCAAACCATGTGAAACCTTCAAGTTTAGCGAGGCTTGAGCCTAGCTAATTTCAACATAGACCCACCTCAGCCCAAATCCCATTTTGTTACTACTTTACCGTGTACCTGACGTAAACACTCGGCAAAAGCTAAGATACACAGCAAATTACCTCTTTACCGAGTGTTGTAAACTAACACACAACAAAGTGGGGTGTTTCAAACGCTATGTTCTTG
Source organism: Avena atlantica (assembly GCA_910589765.1). Lineage (NCBI taxonomy): Eukaryota > Viridiplantae > Streptophyta > Magnoliopsida > Poales > Poaceae > Avena > Avena atlantica. The sequence goes on from OU342737.1 coordinate 161,664,873, forward strand.
GCGCGCGCGGGAGAAGAAATTTGGCGCGTACTTTTACTGTGTATACTTTCGCCGACACTCGGTAAACTGTAACGCCGTAAGCTGCGCCGTCAACCGCGGGCGGGGAATACACGTGGCAGGACGGTTTGCCGTGTATCCATCTTTTGCCGAGTGTTTGTACGAACTTTACCGTGTATGTGATTCTTTACCGGGTGTTTTCTCTGTGCATACACGGCAAAGAGGTGTCTTTGCTGTGAATGGCCTTTTTGCCGAGTGTCATATGTACGATACACGGTAAAGAGATGTTTGCCGAGTGTCCGGGAATTAAACACTCGGCAAAGTAAAAAATACCCAACAAAATCTCGATTTCCGGCAGTGATGTGTGTGTGTGTGTGTGTTTATTTCCTAGCTAAACATGAACTGCACCTAACATCTAATATCTACTGACCCTCTCTTTTCTCCTCCAGACAAACCGGTGCACCCAGACTCCTCTCTTGGTCCGGCTAGACCGAGCCAGCAACCAGCGGCACCCCTGTCGCTTCATCCTCTCTCGCGCTATGCACGTGAGCTGTCGTGCTCGTTCACCACCTAGCCTCCCTCGTGGCCTCCCTCTAGTGCCTCTCTTTCCTTTTCTTAAAGGGTGTAAAGCATCAGCAAGGCCATCCTCTCCAACCAATTCCCATCTAGATCTCCTTCATCCCATCTTCTTCTCCCTCCTTTCTTCTCCTCCACGAAAAGCACTAGATCGAAGCCCGTGACCATGGCCTCGTCGTCGGCCTCGCCGCTGAGCTGCACCGTTGGAGAAGCCGCTGACAAGCAGAGGAGCAGCACATCGTCTACAACTACTGCCAGGGCTCTGGCAACTGCGGTGCCACGACCCCACGATTGACGAGCCCCGCGTCATAGGTATCACCACCCTCGTGAAGCAGCCGCGTCTCCAGAGGTGGCCCGACCGTGCAGGCATCGTGAGGCCCCTACCTCGTGAGGGAATAAAACTCCAGAGGGAGCCCGCTACGACACCGCGCTACGCCCTCAAGCCTCGGATACCTCGAAGCGCATCGAGGGCAGGACAGTAACTTCATCGAGCGGAGCGCGAGCCATGGTCCGACAGAAAGCGCAGCGGTCCCGTGACGCCAGCTGACTCGGTAAAGGAAGCCTCGGTCCACCTCCCTTTTTGTAGGGAAAGGACATGCGATCTCGTGGTGGAAGGCTCATTCCATTGCTGTTTTGGTGAAAGAGGGAAATAGCAGAGAGCGCCGGGCGAAGACAAACGACGTCAACAAATGCCGCTTTACAGAAGGACGAAGTGGAGCACGGGGAGCTAGACCAAGTCCACCGAAAGTAGTCTCCTAGACCGGGATCTCGAGGAGCGGCACTGTGAACGCCCTTCCCCCTCAAATACTAGGAGAAGAGGCCTGACGCCTCCGAATATAAGGGACCCTTCTCCTACTTTAGAACAGGTCGATCCCCAGTGATCTAAACCCTAGAATAGAATTTTCATTGTACCCTCACAAAGCAGGCGAGCAATACAACAAAGCAGGAGTAGGGGTTTTATGTCCTCACAAGGGTCCCGAACCTAGGTAAAAAAAACCGTGTCATCTTCCTGTCATGTGCTTTTTCCGCCATCGCTACCGTGGCCGAGGTTCCTTAGAACTGCGTATTCAGCGAGCCCTCTCAAACCAAAGGATTGTGGACCCTAGTTTCTTCGCGGGATAAATTTCTGACGACTACCTCACGGAGCAGCACATGAGGAGAAGAAGCTCCGGAACACCGTCGCCGTCTATGGGAACGCGTCGTTCACCTCGTCGTCACGGATGCCTTGCCGCGCCGCCGTCCCTGTCGCATCTATGGCCAGCAGCCACCGTCACCGACCCCACTCTGTGTAAGCCCCGACGAACCCTAGCTCTCCTCTCTATACCGCTGTAGCCTCCCACGCGTACCAGGGCTCGCCGTCGACGCATGCCCGCGCCCAGCCGCACGTTCGACTCCACGCGCCGCTCGCCGACATGCTCGCCGCAGCAACATCCGCGCACACACACGCGCCCCTGTTCCCGGCGGGTTTCCTGGCGATCTAGACCTCCTCCAGCTGAATCCCCAACACGAAAGTTGGTCTCGGTAGATCAGGCTACATGTAGGCGAAAACCATGCTTCAAACCGATTCTTAGGTCGCCCGCAATCGTCTCGCGAAGTCCTCCGAAAATCTCTGTTAACTGCTACTCCGATCTGTAGTTTTTGAACCGGATGGAAAGCACTCTGTTCTTTGATGTTTTCCAGGCGCAAAAATCTTCCTCCGACGAATCTTACTGGAAGCCAATCAACCTCCTTTGTCCGCTCTTCGCGCCGGTCCAAACCACGCTTAATTCCGACCACCATAGCCCTTGTAATCCTCCACCGAAGATCAAGCATATTCATGTCTGTCGTGTTCAGATTTGACAGTCCCCGCGCTCCTTATTTTTGCCTCTATTCATCGGAAGATCACTTCATCCTACATCTACCTCCGGCCAGTTCTTCTCCAGAATATTTTCTCTGCATATCCCTCTCCGAGGAGCTTCAAACCACATGTCAAACGGAGCACCGGATCGCTCACAATCAACTTGCAAAAATCTAATCAGCTAACAGATATCACGAAATCTTTGTCAGTTTGGGAAGAGAACTTCCAAGAAACGCTTATAAAAAGTCCCTCAACCTGCAGTCCCCCACTCCGCCACTTGTAACACCCACACGCTCCTGCCACGTCAGCGCCCAGCCAGCAAAATGAAAAGTGAATCTTTTTCAAATATGAATTCAAATACATATTCAGTTAATTCCAGTTTTGACCCTAACAATTCAAACCTTTGAATTCTTTCCTTTTTGAATAATTCCAGTTTTTGAATTCTTGCATTTAATTATAATTTTATTTCATATTTTTAAATAATACAAATTATATATGTTTCTAATAAAAAAATGCCAGGAATATGAATATGCAATCTAAAATAATTTTTGAGATGGCTCTCTCTCTTCCCTCTATCGTGCAGCGTCGGACAGCGTCGGTGATTTGAGTTCATCGACAGGCAGGTGGAGAGTGATCTTCAGAGAGCCACGTGTGGATGCATTGTGCACGCACCGTCATGGCATGATCGTGAGCGATGGATCCAGTCGGGTGTTGTTGTTAGATGAGTTGGGGAGGACCTTGGTGGAGCGGAATCACTGTGCCGAATCTGTCACGTATGGGGCTCGATTGGTGTGTGAGGGTTGGAACGTTGTCGTGGGGCCGAAGGTACATGATCATGGGTTGCGACACAATCTTGTCGGTGCGCCGCCCTATGCACGCGTGTGCCGGGTGATTCGGGTTGGCAGTGTGAAGAGGCAGACGCGCGTTGGCGGTGGGCTGACGGTAGAGGAGGGCCACCCGACAGCTGGTAGGGTGGCTGCTACTACGCTGCCGGGGTGTAATTCCGGGGGAGGGGGGGGGCACTCAGACGGTTCCAGTCTCGCCCATTTTCATTAACCCAAGATCGAGATTGCAATCTACTGATCCATTTCATTATAACCCTAGATCGATAGATGTGTGCAAAGTAGTTTTCGTGCATAATCCGCCTACAGTTTGCCATCTTCTCCACGGGTCGTATCTCCTGCAAGTTGGAGTGGTGTTGTCTCTGGTGATCGGAGATCGTTTGCGCAAGTGGTTGTGGCTCCACGGGTGGTGATGGATCGTCAGTTTCATGGTGGTCGCAGACCGCCGCCTCGTCCCCCAATCCGACCTGTTCCCTATGCGACCAGATCGAGATTTGGGTACTGGCAAGGGAGGCTGCCGGATGAGCACATAGTCATTGATGAGCATCTTCGTGAAGGGGATTGGATAAGGGAACAAGAGCGCCGCCGTGAGGAAGAGCGGCAATGGGAAGATAGGCGCAAGGATGATGAATGACGACATACGGGGGATGAAGCGAGATTGGAGGATCAGCGCCGCGAAGCGTTGGCGCATGACAGGGATTTGGCTGAGGCGAGGCGTCGGGATGCCGACCAAGCAAGGATTTGTGGTCGTTGGAGTCATAGGCTCAGCGTCAGATGCCACTGCTTCTTCGTTCCTAGGGAGGACATGTAATTCTGCTGGCAATGCTTGAAGGGTGGAGTCTATTTTTGCTCGAACTGTTGAACATGCGACTACTTCTAGGCCTACTGTGAATCCTAATGTTCATGTGGTTCATCATGTTGCTCTCGTGAATACTCCTATGTCAAATTCAGTTAATGCTCCTACTGTGGTGGGCAATCCTGTTGCTTCTTCACCTGTCACTGCTGTGAGCCAACCTGATGCTGTTGCCACTACACTAGTGGGGGTCCTCTATACCTGCTCTAGTGGTTGGTGTGCTTGGGAATTTGCCTGTTAACACAGAAGTTGTCGGTCTTTAGGTGCCGACTGTAGTACAAGGGGGACAAGAGTGTGATAATTGTGGCAAGAACCATAACATTTTGGTCTATGAAGAGAAGAAGCCTTGGGAGTATGTACCTCTGTTTTTTGGCAGCAGTAACTTTGATCAGGGGTTCCATTCTATTCCTGTGATTGAGTCTACATTTCAATCTATGGAATAGCTGCATTATGCCCATATTAGTGTGGTGAGAGGTGATTTTACTAGGAAGGATATGGAAAAATAGTTTCAAATATGGGATGATGCGATTGGTTCTGACTGGAGGTTCAATGCAAGACCTATTAATGTTGTTGAATTTTTTATGAAATTCCCTTCAGCTAGATCTATTGATGATTTTCACTTTGGGAAAGTGTTTATGAAAACAATTCCTGATGTAGTGATTCATCTCTCTAAGTGGAATGGAGATTTGGATCCTGTTGAGTGGCTAGAGGAAGCCTGGTTCAGGACAGTAGGCATTCCTATGAAATGCAGGGAAACATCAACTGTGTTCTATATAGCTTCTCTGGTTGGTAATCCACTTGCTATGGATATGAATAGTTTGAGGAATCTGGCTTATGTGAGGGTGAAAATTGCTTGTCTAGATGTAACTTTTGTGCCCAATACTAGGAGAGGGGAGATGCAGGGTGGTATCTATGAGTTCCAATATACTAGGGAAATTTTTGCTCCAGATATTGTTCCAAGTATTCCTGTGACTATGGGAGTGGATGTGCAGACTGATGATGGAGGTGCTGACAGAGGGGTTGCCGATCCTGTAATTCAGAATATACATGCTCATATTGTTGGGCACACTGATAGAGGTGGTGCAGGTTTTATGGCAGGATCCTCTGGTGGTGCTGGTGGTGGGGCTGCTGGGAATCAAAGCAATGTGAATACTCCTACATGTGCTTCTTTGGAAAAAGGGAAGGACTTGCTGGTGGAGCAGGATAACTCCGAGGATATATATTTTGGTACAAGAATTGCTCACATTTGGGAAGGTGGTGGTACCAGTGCTGGCGGGATTGTTATTAGAGAGAATACTACTGGTGAGAGTGATGGCCACAGAGAAAAGGCCTTGGGAAATTCTGAGGCTGGTAGACAACATAATGTTGGACAGTCGAATGTTGATGGTCCTTCACAAGTTATTAAAGATGTGCATATGGAGGTTGCTTAGGCTCTAGATCCTTAGGTGTTTGGGGGATGTGATTAATCATGTTGTTGTTGGAGGCCCCTAGAGTTTTCAGGATTTTATCCAGGATATGTTGAAGAATAAAGGTAGTGACAAGTACTATGAGATCAAGTAACAGTATGGAAACTTGTTGGATAATGAAGAGGAGCAGGGAGATGTAGAAATGCAGAATATTCATGATGAATCCTCTTCTGATGTGCTTGATTCATCTTCTGAGAGTGGGAGGGTGATGAAGGAGTCTCTAATAGGGAGAATGTTCCTAGGGTGGCAATGGAGGTTCAGGGGGCTTCCTAGGAACATGAGGTGCTGGTTGTGGGATCTTCTCAACCTGAAGTGGTTTCTACTCAAGACAGTCAGGGATCTCAACAAGGAGGTGATGTTAATGTTGGTGGTGTGGAGGAACAACATGTTTGGATGAGCTCTAGGATAGCTGGCCATGGAAGGGTGCAGGATATGGGAGAAAGGAAATTATCTCAAGCCCCCAATAGGGACTTGCCAGGTACCAACTTAACCTCTTATAATTCTTTTGATGTTTTGGATGATGATGATATTGTTAATAGAGCCTTGGAGATGGGGATTGATGCTACATCTATTTCCCTTGAACATGTTATTTCTTTGAAAGATCTTGAAATTTCTAGGCATAGTTTGAATGATAAAAACATGATCTTGGTGAAGAGAGTGAGCATCAGAGTGAGAAAATAATGTTACTTGATTGGAAGAAAGATGAAGATGATGTAGGGTTCACATCATAGAAAACAAAAAAATTCCTACGATGGGAACAACTATGTACCAAGATCTATCTACTAGATACAAGCAACGGGAGGATATACATCCGTAGAGAACATACCCTTGAAGATCGAAAAATCTTAACGAGGTTGAACTCGTGGTTGATGTAGACGATCTCTTGCTGATCTCAAGATCGAGAGGAAGTCATAGCGCCGCAAATCAGCGGCGAATCCGTGCTTGCACACACGTCCGAGGCACCGAGCAACCTCCGCCTGCTCACTCCAGCGATGCAGCGGAAGCACAACTCTTTCTTGCCGAAAAGCCACCGGGAACATGTATCTCGCTAGTCCGAGACCATGGGGGATAAATACTAGAGGGGGAGAGAGATCCTTCACGAGGAGGTGTGAGTGAGAGAGAGGCATGGGGGCTCCTTTTATAGGAGGAGGGGGAACCCCAAGGGGGTGGCCGACGCATGGGGGCTGCCCCTTGCCCTCCCTTCATTCATGTGGGTGGACACTCCACTCACAACAATCCCTTCAATTTTCTCCACTCAAAAACCCAGTCAAATTCCCATTAAATTTCCACCAAATTTAATGCAAACTCTCATTAAATAAAACTCATTTTATTTATTCAGAATTTTGTCAATTACTTTAACGACAAACATTCACATATAACCCCTTGCTAGTATTTCATTTCACATGCAGAAACATTTTCTGCAATTTCACCCAAAAACTAGTTTCGGTATCTAGTGAAATAAATTCATGCGCTTGTTATTCTTTTCAGCATGAAACCTTTGCTCCAATTGGTGTCGGTGTCTATTAACTGTGTCACCCTACGGTTCGCGAATAATGCGGACATGATCGAGACCCCTCTTAGATCAATAATCAGAAGCGGGACCTAGAGATCCGTACTGACTCCCACACATTCAACGATGACTTTCTTGTGATCGTGAGAACCTTTTACGCTAGTATCTTAATCCCTTTGTTTCGTGATATATTACATGTCCGAGATTCGGTCATCGGTATCTCCATACCTAGTTTGATCTGGTTATTGACATGCACTCTTTTCTTGTTCCCGTGATATAACATTCTAGTGATCAAATCACTTGCTTGCAAGCTAATCAATGTGATATCACCGAGAGGGCGCAGAGCATATCTATTCATCATCGGGATGAACAAATTCCACTCTCTATCCATGGGCCTCAACATAACACTTTAGTAGTACTGAACCCATCTTTATAATCACCCTGTTACAGTGTGACGTTTGATGTTATCAAGATACTCTTCTAGTGTTAGTGATTGACATGATCTCATGGTCTAAGGATTAGGATCACTTCGTATGATGTTATAGCAATATAAACACAATGACTTTGATCACAATACTATACTTCGGATGAATGTTCATCACACCATTCCAACAATGTTGTGACCTCGTTATTAACAACATCCAATGTCCATGATCAGGAAACCTTGATCATCTTGTTAATCAACGAGCTAGTTTGTAAGAGAGGCATAACTAGGAACTTTCTGTTTGTTTATTAAACAGACATGTATTAAAGTTTTCATATTAATACAATTATAGCATGCAAAATAAACATTTATCATAAATAAGGAATGCGATAATAACCACTTTATTATTGCCTCTCGGGCATATTCCCTTCAGTCTCCCACTTGCACTAGAGACAATAATCTAGTTTGAAAAACTTTGCGTATTGAACACCTATGGCTTTCTGGTGTTCCATATACGCGATTGCAAGTGGTTAACATAATATATGGATCTGACGCTTTCAGGTCCATGTGTATTTGCATGTCTTTGCATCTTCACGCATCACTCATTCTCCAATGAGATGACATTGTATAAATTTGGTCTTTTGGTGAGACCTTTAGTTCCTTGGGGTTAAATCATGTCGATACTATTATCGTACAATATATCTTTAGTGTTAGCCCATTGCGAACCACACCTTAGTTTGATAACAAACTACTTGACACAAATGCCCTCCTTTGCTGCTACTATAGCAGTCATATACTTAGCCTTTTGTTGTAGTATCCGTCACAATATCTTAACTTTATAATTCATCCAAATCCATAATGGAAACTTCCTTTCCATTTCATTGTTCCACCCATAGTTTAAATTGAGATAAATTTATTTTGTATCTTGTGACAAAACTAGTATCAATGTAATGCTTTACACTGAACTATTTGTAATTGTATGTCACCTCTACACAAATATATTCTTAGTTCTTCCAAAATATCATAAGAATTTCCTTACTATCGTCCAATGATCATTTTATGATTCATTATGGTATATGCTCATAACACTTAGAGAATAGGACATATCTGGATGTGTACATACCATGGTATGATTGATCAAAACATTCATGTGATTTCACTCATCAAGTGTCAAAGCACTTGAATCTTGTTTCACTTATCAAGTGTCGATACACTTGAATCTTGTTTCACTTATCAAGTGTCGATACACTTGAATCTTGATTCAATTCCTTTTCCATGCGACAATATACTTTTCTCGTCATTTCTATATTGAACCCCTTCAATATCTCATATATGTACATTTGGCATGACCATATTAGCGTCACTGTCTATCCATGTAGAAATTCATGCTAAATATTCGGGTTTTGCCTAAGTCTTTCATCGAAATGAAATTCTTAACCTTTGTCAATAAAAGATACATCATTTCCAATTAATAAGATGTCCTCCACCTAATGTATTAGAAATATGTCTCAGCGCTCCCACTTAATTTCTTGCAAATGCAAGCATCTTCATCGTCTCTAGATGAACAGTTTCATCACAGTGAAAATTCCAACTCCGCGATGCTCACTTCAACCATTGAAGTTTGCATGCTCTTTTAGCATCCTCTGAATTTAACCAAACCCTTTGGACTGTGTCTTATACACATCCTAGGTAACCATTCTATTAGAAGAACTTTGTTTTGTTTATTCATCTACCATATACCAATTTATATGTAGTGGTTGCTATTTTAATCCGTCCAGACTAAATATCGCTATAAAAGATTAAATATTGTCATAGTAAACTCCTTGAACACTGTCGTAAAATACTTTATGACATGTCGACTATTTCATAGATGTGAAACATCCATGTCTGTTTCTTTATAGATCCAAATACGACCGACATGTTTTTACACCTTTCCAGAGGGTCTTCCAAGTTCAAAAAACTTGATTTCTCGTGTATGGAACTATCACAGATTTTATGGTTTCAAGCCATTTGACGGAGTCAGGGCCCATCATCGCTTTTGCATGTAGTCGGTTCATAATTGTCAAACAATAAGGATTTACTCTCAAATCTCAGCATTTGATTTTTATCCAACCTACTTGGTTCAATAGGAACTTAGATCTCCGTGACCACAACCTTTGAGGCACATAAGCTATGAGCATTATGGCTACCTCCCGAACGATTTCCGGCGCTGCGCAACTCAGCACATTTAGTTAAGCTTCGTTTACCTTAGAAAAGTTCTATTGTCCTCCCACTTAACTTTTACGAAAAATTCCTTTTTCAAGAAAATTCACGTTTCAAGAGGCAAACCCTTTTGTCCTTGGTGTTATGGAGGAATAACCAACTGTTATTCGAAATAACCTACAAAGACATGCTCATCAGACTTTGGTTGTAAATATCTTACTTATGCTTAGCATACCAAAATTTAAGAAAGGATAACTTGGGTTTTAGCCCAAACCATAACTCACATGGTGTCATTTCAACGGATCAAGATGGAGCTCTTTTAAGTGTAAAAGCTATAGTCCCTAAAGCTTCTAATCCTTTAAAACATAATGGCAGTTTTATAAATAACGCCATAGATCCAACCATGTCAAAACAAGGTTTCATTACAAATCTCAAACACTCCATATTCCTATGGTGTTTCGGGAGATGCAAATCTAGGTGTTTTTGCTAAACTTGTAACTCAAATATATCCCTTTATGATAAAATCATAAATTATTTATTTTCTTGTTACACTTGCAACTCAAATAAATCCCTTTATGATAAAATCATAAATCATTTATTTTCTTGTTACAATGATTTTCCACTTCATCTTGAAAGTCTTTGAACGTTTTCAAATATTTCATACTTCTTTCTCATTAAGTGAACATTCACTCAAATTTCCGGAGAAAGCATTTGAAGTTGAAATCCATCGCTTACGACTATACATAATGGACTACATACATCGATATGTATAAATTCCAATATTTTAGTCGTTCGTTCTTCTTTGGCCTTTGAATGAAGTTTTAATTATCCCAAGGAAAGTCTCACAAGCGTCACTTGATCAAATCAAAGACTCCAAAAATCCATGAATATGGAGATTCTTCATGTTTTCTTTCCAATATAATTTAAACGGCGATGTCACTTTGTAAGTGATCTTTCAATCATTTGTCTTGCGACATTTTAGCATTATTTTTTATGGATGTGATTTCTCCAACTAGATTTGTAAATCATCCATCTTATATGGAATACGGTAATTATTTGAACAAACTTTGTTCTGATAATACCTGATTAAAATAACTATTATTAAAACAAATCTTGAAGGCAAGCTTTGATGTCAACGAGAAATACAAACAACGGTTTGTTTATTTTCGATGAACATCATCACATATTCTCTTGCTAGTTACTTAGGCCATTGTGGTTCATGAATTGTGTCGTTCTATATGAAATTTCATACCAACCAATTCAGTATTCAATACCCAAGAACCACATTTTTTAACAAGCAAAGAATACAACCATAACATGTATATCATCCATATACCTAAATTGGATATTTCCAATCTTTTCTTTTCTACCAAATATATTTTATAGATTCTCTTTCAGCATTTCCTTTTCCTTTTTAAAATAATCTAGAAACATCAATAGTGGCGCCATATACATGACACATAGTCGAAAGCATGTATATTCAAATACAAATACCTTTGGACTTGCACTTTGAAGTAGATCACCATCATCAAATGATCAGTGTTCTTCCAAAATCCATTCTTTAGTAACCTTTTAGTGTAGTAAACACTTTACATACATCTATTCATCCTTATCATGACGACTTTCATGATCAAGATAACGTAGCTTATAAAGGCGAATCGTGAGTATAAGATTACTTTCCAAAACCCTTTTGGATGATTAGGATGTCTAGCATCTCCAACCTTCGCAAATTCTCATCCAATATGAGAACATACATTATACTCTATCATATTGCAACCAAAACATTGTTTCAGATATCGTTATATCTGCCACACATGATGGTTTTTGAAACAATTCTTTTAGCTCCTAGATAACCTTGATATTTAAAAACAATCAAGAATCATGGAGGCAAACATGATACTTAAGATACTAACACTGGAATTGTTACTCTCGATTTAATACTAACTATTAAATTTCACGGATTAAATAGAGTTTGTTGAAAGTTTGCAATAGGACTTTAAACTTTAGATTGACACTCAACACAATACGATACCAGTTCGTAAAGTATATATCCAGAATTCTATAGTTCTATTATCTCAATTACAACTATGCATAAGGTGGTGAACGAATGCCAATGACTACAACAAATTATGCAAATTAACTTTGATTTAATTTATGATAAATTGAGTTCTTTTAATCCAAATTAGAAATGAACGCCCACTCAAAAACGACATCCCTCGTGTCTTTTTGGTGATTACATGAACCAAATCCACTACACCAAGTCCGATCGTCACGTGAGCCAGTGTAGCTTCTAAGGCGAGCATCAAATGGTCATCATATCTTCCATATGACTCATGCTTAACCTTTCGGTCCATGTTCCAAGGCCATGTCTATACATGCTAGGCTTGCCAAGTAAGAATCTTAGTATTCGCGTGTGTAACTGTCTTACACCCGAAATATGATCGTGGACCCAAGAACACCCGATTATCACGTGATGTCTTGGAGTGAAGAAACATAATCGATGCATACTTAAGGGAGAACACATTTTTATCTTGATATATAAATGAGGGATCATCTTATTATTCTAATAAAACGCCAAACAAGCAATATAATATGCAACAAACATCACATGTTAATAAGTGAAATGATATGGTTATTGCACTTGATCTCCATCATGTGCATCGTGGTATGATCCTCATCATACCTTTATGTGTAAGGCCAAGGTCTATGGAACTTACACATTATGTGTGTTGTAAGAGTATCGACTTATACTTTTACTTACAACATCACCATATCATGACACTAGCCCAGCAACAATCTAAACTAGATGCCTCTAACCTACGAACATGAACCACAACGAGGATAAAAAAATTGTTGACAACTCGTTGCAAATTAGATATTGACTATAGTAGGAGAGACAGACACCCGCTAGCCACTTATGCAAAACTAGTTGCATGTCAAGCGTGGGTCATGTCTCATGTGCGAGGACATGTAAAGTTTGTCCGGGCCGCTTTATCCCACCATGCCACCAATATCCAAAGTATAACAAAGAAGAAATAAAACGATCATCATCGCCCACATAATCATATGTGTATTACCCGTGCAAATCATCTACTCATAGATCCGGCTCTAATACCACTGTAGGGTACGCAGCATCGAAAATAAAAATTCCCTACGATGGAAACAACTATGTACCAAGATCTATCTACTAGATACAAGCAACGGGCAGATATACATCTATAGAGAACATACCCTTGAAGATCGACAAAGCTTAACGAGGTTGAACTCGTGGTTGATGTAGACGATCTCTTGCCGATCTCAAGATCGAGAGGAAGTCCTAGCGCCGCAAATCAGTGGCCCATCCGTGCATGCACACACTTCCGAGCCACCGAGCAACCTCCGCCTCCTCGCTCCAGCAATGCAGCGGAAGCACAACTCTTTCTTGCCGAAAATCCACAAGGAACATGTATCTCGCTAGTCCGAGACCATGGGGGATAAATACTAGAGGGGGAGAGAGATCCTTCACGAGGAGGTGTGAGCGAGAGAGAGGAAGGGGGATCCTTTTATAGGAGGGGGAACCCCGAGGGGGTGGCTGGCGCATGGGGGCTTCCCCTTGCCCTCCCTTCATTCATGTGGGTGGACACTCCACTCAAAAAAATCCCTTCAATTTTCTCCACTGAAAAACCCACTCAAATTCCCATTAAATTTCCACCTTATTTAATGCAAACTCTCATTAAATAGAACTCCTTTTATTTATTCGGAATTTTGTAAATTACTTTAATGACAAACGTTCACATATAACCCCTTGCCAGTATTTCATTTCACATGTAGAAACACTTTCTGCAATTTCACCAGAAAACCAGTTTCGGTATCTAGTGAAATAAATTATTGCGCTTGTTATTCTTTTCAGCATGAAACCTTTGCTCCAATTGGTGTCGGTGTCTCTTAAGTGTGTCACCCTACGGTTCGCGAATAATGTGGACATGATCGAGACCCCTCTCAGATCAATAATCAGAAGCGGGACCTGGAGATCCGTACTGACCCCCACACATTCAATGATGACTTTCTTGTGATCGTGAGAACCTTTTATGCTAGTATCTTAATCCCTTTGTTTCACGATATATTACATGTCCGAGATTCGATCATCGGTATCTCCATGCCTAGTTTTATCTCGTTACCGACATGCACTCTTTTGTTGTTCCCGTGATATAACATTCTAGTGATCAAATCACTTCCTTGCAAGCTAATCAATGTGATATCACCGAGAGGGCCCAGAGCATATCTATCCGTCATCGGGATGAACAAATTGCACTCTCGATCCATGGGCATCAACATAATACTTTAGTAGTACTGAACCCATCTTTACAACACCTTGTTACGATATGACGTTTGATGTTATCAACATACTCGTCTAGTGTTAGTGATTGACCTGATCTCATGGTCTTGTAGGGGTGCGTAGCATGAAAAACAAAAAAATTCTAGCGCATGCATACAAACAAGCCAAGATCTATCTACTAGATTGAAGCAACGAGTCGATTAGAGTACTCACCCTCGAAGATTCCAAAGTGGTTAACGAGAGCAGATTATCATGGGTGATGTAGTCGTACACTTGCCTATCTCAAGATCGCGGAGACGATCCTTCCGGCACTGCATTCCGGCAGCGCTTCCGTAGTCGGTCACACGTTCGGTACTCGATGAAGACATTCCTCTCCCTTGTTCCAGCAGGCAGCGGAGGCAGCATGACGGCCTGGTGTCGGCAGTAGAGGGAAGATCCCGCAAGGCTTCGCCTAAGCCGGTGCGATTTATGGTGGATCTAGGGTTTCCGGTGATCTAGGTTTAGAAGGCCGGAGAGGAGGAGGAGGTGTCGGCGGCGGCTAGGGCGTCGGCGACGGGCAGGCGACAGCGCGGTGGGTGGCGGCGGCGGCGGTGCACGGGTGGGGAGCGCTGGTGTTGTGTGCTTTGGGGCAGCCCTCCCCTTCTATTTATGAGAGGGAGGGAGCTTGGGAGAGGGTAGTTTGAATCCATACCCAAACCCAAGTTGGATAGAAGGAAGGACTCTTTCCTTCTTCCACTAGGAAACTATTGTTCCAGTTTGACTTTTCAAACCTCCCTTTTGACTTTCAATTTAGAGCTTCATTTCTCTCTCGCAAATGCCCAACCAAAGTGACCTAGGACATGATCCAATCCTTCCACTTAACCATGATACATTCATGGACAATTCCCCTTTCGGTCCAGTGAACCTTTTAGACCCTTCTATAACCTCTCCGATGAAAACATCGAAATCATTCCTGAGCCCCAGAATCGGACTTTCCTTATATGAATCTTATTCTCCGGACCATTCCAGATCTCCTCGTGATATCCTAGATCCCATCCGAGACTCCGAACAACATTCGGTTTCCCTACTTAAATTCCATATCTACTAAACAACACTGAATCCTTAAGTGTGTCTCCCTACGGTTCATGAATTATGCGGACATGACCGAGACACTTCTCCGATCAATAACCAATAGAGGAATCTGGAAATTAATATGGCTACCACACATTTATACAATTACTTTGCGATTGAATGAACCAATTACATACGAGGTTTACTTATCCGAGGTTTGATCGTCGGTATCTCTGCATGCCTAGTTCAACCTCGTTACCGATAAGTACTCTTTTCTCGTTCTCGTGATATGTGATCCCTTGTGAGCCAGTCACATGCTTGCAAGCTAATTGGATGACATTCCACCGAGAGGGCCCAGAGTATATCTATCCGTCATATGGATGGACAAATCCCACTCTTGACACATGTGCCTCAACACATACTCTCCGAACACTCAATGCCACATTTTTAGCTACCCAGTTACGGTGTGGTGTTTGATGTCATCAAAGTATCCTTCCGGTGATGGTGATTAACATGATCTCATGGTCGAAGGAATTAGGTTACTATGTATCAGAAATCTTATAGCAAACGAACTATTGAAATGACTTGATCTTTATGCTACGCTTATCTATAGGAGTATGTCCATCATACCATTCTCCTAATGATATGATCTTGTTTTTAATAACATCTCAATGTTCATGATCGATAAACCATGATCATATTTTAACCAACAAGCTAGTATTATAAAGAGGCTTTACCAGGGAATCTAATTTAGTTTACAAATCACACAAGTATTAGTGTTTCCGGTTAATACTATTATAGCATGAATGTAATCATTTATCATAAACACAAAGATATAATAATAACCACTTTTATTATTGCCTCTAGGGCATATCTCCAACAGTCTCCCACTTGCACTAGAGTCAACTAATCTAGATTACATGGTAATATACCGAACACCCATGGCGGTTTGGTGCTGGTCATGTTTTTCCCTCGGGAGAGGTTTAGTCAACGGATCCGCCACATTCAGATCTGTGTGTACTTTGCAAATCTTTATGTCACCATCTTGGACATGCTCTCGAATAGCGTGAAAACATAGCTTGATGTGTTTCAGCTTCTTGTGTGACCTTGGTTCTTCCGCATTGGCTATGGCACCCATGTTATCACAATAGATAGACATTAGGTCCAGCGCACTTGGAACCACACTGAGCTCTGTAATGAACTCATTCATCCATATCGCCTCTTGTGAAGCCTTCGAAGCAGCTATGTATTCCGATTCAGTTGAAGATCTCGCCACAATGCTTTTGCTTTGCACTCCTGCAGCTAACTGCTGCACCATTCAATGTAAATACATATCTAGATTAAGATTTAGAATCATACGGATCGGTGTTCCAACTAGCATCGGTGTAACCGTTAACAACGAGTTGTTCATCACCTCCATAAGAAAGAACCATATCCTTAGTTCTTCTCAAGTACTTAAGGATGTTTTTGACCGCTGTCCAATGATCCACTCCTGGATCACTTGGATATATGCTATTCAAATTAACAACATATGCAATGTCAAGTCTAGTACATAGCATGGCATACATAAGAGATCCTATGGCTGAGGCATAGGGAGTTTTACTCATCCTTTCTCTATCTTCTGCCGTTGCAGGACTTTGAGTTTTACTCATCCTTTCTCTATCTTCTGCCGTTGCAGGACTTTGAGTTTTACTCAAGGTCGTATTGGGCAACATGGGCAAGAACCCTTTCTTGCTATCTTCCATTCCAAACATATTTATAACTTTGTCCAAATATGTAATCTGTGACAATGATATTAGGCGTCTTGATCTATCTCTATAAATCTTTATGCCTAATATGTAAGCTGCTTCGCCAAGATCTTTCATTGAAAAACTATTATTCAAATAATCCTTGACACTGTTAAGAAGGTCTTCATCATTCCCAATCAACAATATGTCATCTACATATAGTATTAAGAATGCTACAGAGCTCCCACTCACTTTCTTGTAAATACAAGCTTCACCATAAGTTTGTATAAAACTAAAACTTTTGATCACCTTATCAAAACATTGATTCCAACTCCGGGATGCTTGCTTCAATCCTTAAATGGACCGTTGAAGTTTTCATACCTTGTTAGAATCTTTAGGATCGAAAAAAATCTTTGGGCTGTACCATATACAACTGTTCATCAATGTCTCTATTGAGGAACGCCGTTTTGACATCCATCTGCCATATCTCATAATCATAATATGCAGCAATTGCTAATAAAATCCTCACAGACTTTAACTTTGCTACCAGTGAGAAAGTATCATCGTAGTCAAATCCTTGAATTTGTCGAAACCCTTTTGCGACAAGTCGAGCTTTATAGACAGTAACATTACCATCATCATCTGTTTTCTTCTTGAAAATCCATTTGTTCTCGACAGCCTTCCGGCCATCCGGTAAGTCCACCAAAGTCCATACTTGGTTTTCATACATGGATCCAATCTCGGATTTCATGGCTTCTTGCCATTTATTGGAATCTGGGCTCATCATCACTTCCTCATATGTCGCAGGGTCATCGGTGTTGTCCACCAACATGACACTCATAACGGGATCATACCAATCAGGAGTGGTACGAGTTCTCGTTGACCTGCAAGGTTCTGTAGTGACTTCAACTGAAGTATGATGATCAACATCATTAGCTTCCTCTCTTATTGGTGTAGGCGCCACAGGAACCACTTCCGGTGCTGTGCTACTCTCAAGTTCGAGAGAAGGTTCAACAACCTCGTCGAGTTCTACCTTCCTTCCAGTCACTTCTTTTGAGAGAAACTCCTTCTCTAGATAGGATCCATTCTTGGCAACGAATATTTTGCCCTCGGATCTATGATAGAAGGTATACCCAATAGTTTCCTTCGAGTATCCTATGAATACGCATTTTTCCACTTTGGGTTCAAGATTGTCGGGCTGTAACTTCTTTACATAAGCTTCGCAACCCCAAACTTTAAGGAACGACAATTTAGGTTTCTTCCCAAACCATAATTCATACGGTGTTGTTTCAAAGGATTTAGATGGTTCCCTATTTAAAATGAATGCGGTTGTTTCTAATGCATAACCCCAAAATGATAGCGGTAAATCTGTAAAGTGACATCATTGAACGAACCATATCTAAAAGAGTTTGATTACGGCGTTCAGGCACACCATTAATTGTGGTGTTCCCGGCGGTGTCAATTGTGAAAGTATTCCGTATTTCTTTAAATTCTCGCCAAACTCGTAACTTAGATATTCACCTCCACGATCAGATCATAAAAATTTAATCTTCTTGTTACGTTGATTCTCTACCTCACTTTGAAATTCCTTAAACTTCTCAAAAGATTCGGACTTATGTTTCATGAAATAGATATACCCGCATCTACTCAAGTCATCCGTGAAGGTAAGAACATAACGATAACCACCGCGCGATGCTACACTCATTGGACCACACACATCGGTATGTTTGATTTCCAATAAGTCCTTAGCTCACTCCATCATACCAGAAAATGGAGTCTTAGTCATTTTACCCATCAGACATGCTTCGCCTCTTTCAAGTGATTTGAAATCAAGTGATTCAATAAGTCCATCGAAATGGAGTTTCTTCATACGCTTCACTCCAATATGACCAAGACAACAGTGCCACATATAGGTCGAGTTATCGCTCAATTTCAAACGTTTAGCTTCAATGTTATTAATGTGTGTATTTATACAATCGAGATTCAATAAGAATAGACCATCTATCAAAGGTGCATGTGCATAAAACATATTACTCATATAAATCGAACAACCATTATTCTCGGACTTAAACAAGTAACCGTCTCACAATAAACATGATCTGGATATAATGTTCATGCTCAACGTAGGCACCAAATAACAATTATTTAAGTATAATACTAATCCCGATGGTAGATGAATAGGTAGCGTGCCAACCGCGATCACATCAACCTTTGATCCATTTCCAACGCGCATCGTCACCTCGTTCTTCGCTAGATTCCGTCTATTCTGCAGCACCTGTTTCGATTTACAATTATGAGCAACCGAACCAGTATCAAATACCCAGGCACTACTACGAGTACTAGTGAGATACACATCAATAACATGTATATCGGATATACCTTTCTTCTTGATGTTGCCGTTCTTCAAATCTGCCAAGTACTTAGGGCAATTCCGCTTCTAGTGACCCTCTCCCTTGCAGTAAAAGCACTCAGTATCAGGCTTAGGTCCAGCCTTGGTCTTCTTCGCCGGCGCGGTAACTTTCTTACCGCCCTTCTTGAAGTTTCCCTTTTTCTTAGACTTGCCTTGCTTCTTGAATTTGGTGGTCTTATTGACCATCAACACTTGGTGCTCTTTCTTGATCAATACTTCCGCAGACTTTAACATGGAGAAGAGTTCGGGAAACGACTTGTCCATGTTTTGCATATTGTAGTTCATCACAAAGTTCTTGTAACTTGGTGGTAGTGATTGGAGGACACGGTGAATCCCCAAAGCATTAGGAATCACTATACCCAAGCTTTGAAGCTTACTTGCGTGCCCAGACATTTTAAGCACGTGCTCACTGACGGAGCTGCCCTCTTCCATCTTGCAGTTAAAGAACTTTTCAGAAGCCTCATAACTCTCAACTGCCGCGTGAGCCTCAAATATCATTTTGAGTTCACGGACAATATCATGTGGATCATGGTTCTCAAATCTTTTCTGAAGCTCTGATTCCAAACCATACAAGATAGCACACTGAACTGTGGGGTACTAATCTTCCGAGCGAGGAAAACATTCTTTACCTCATCGGTAGCATCAGCTGCAGGTGGGTCACCCAGCGGTGCATCCAGCACATAGGTCAAATTACCAGCATTGAGGATAATCCTCAAGTTGCGGCACCAATCCGCAAAGTTGCTTCCATTGTTTTTCAACTTTTATTTCTCTAGGAACGCATTAAAATCGATGGTAGGGGCCGCCATTGATCTAAAACATATTTGCAATAGTTTAGACTAAGTTTACGACAAATTGAGTTCTAATTAATAGTTAAATTAATCTAGGTGAACTCCCACTCAAAACAATATCCCTCACATTGTTTTAGTGATCACACGAACCAAATCCACCACATCAAAACCGATCATCACGAGAGTTGATGTAGCTTCAATGGCGAACAATCAACATGTTCATCATACATACTATATGACTCATGCTTTACCTTTCGGTGATCCGTGTTCCGAGACCATGTATGTACATGCTAGGCTCGTCAAGATTAATCCTTAGCTTCCGCATGAGGAAATCTGGCTTGCTCCCATTGTATACACTCGCAGAATCTAACACGCCCGATCATCACGTGGTGCTTCGAAACAACAAGCTTTAGCAATGGTTCTTACTAAGCCTGAACACTTTATAACTTGAAATTTTGTGGGAGGGATCATCTTATAATGCTACCGTCGCGAACTAAGCAATACAAGATGCATAAAAGGATTAACATCACATGAAATTCAAAATATGTGATATGATATGGCCTTTCTTCTTGTGCTTCTGATCTCCATCTATAAGAGTTCCCAACCTGATAAGGTGGAGATCCCTGTGTTTACAATGCTAGTCCCTGGATCAATAGCTAGCATCCATAGTTTAAGATGTAATATCAAGAAACAAAGGTCATAATTCAACTTTATAACCAGGAATAAAATAATTCATTACATATTACATAGCTCATTTGGCTATCTCATTACAATGCAGCAGAAATAACTATATAGCATGGAGTCCTTCATCTTCAAAGTGCCACAGGCAATCATGTTGGTTGTAGACTTGTAATCCTAATCAACACACTTCACTAACCTCAAACAAACCTGAAACATAATAAGTTATAGCCACAAGGGTCAATACATTTGAATTGTATTGGCAAGTGATACTATGGTAGTATAGTGTATTCTATCATCTATATGCATTTGTCTAAGTGGAGCTTAGGCTTGATTTGCTCAAAATAGGTTTTCCTTATAAGTTGAAAAAACTAAGTTTTTGTTTGTCAAAATCACCCAAGGAACAACCAACGAATATTGGTTAACCTTTACCCTTGTTCAACCACAAGTTTTTAACTTAGTAATTGGGATGAGGAGATCCTTGATAGCTTCCATGTCTTGATGCTCAAATTGTCCATTGCCGGGGACACGGCTAAGTACTTAGATTGTTCCTTCTGCAGAGGTGGTGCACTTTCCCCACAAGACTCGACATGCATCGAGACAAGATATTTCAGAAGCCTTCCCTTAGACCAAAATGGACGCGCTCCAAACCTATCACCCCTACCACCAAATGTCCATCTAGCTAAGTTATTGCAACCTATATGATCCAGACAGAGCCCATATTGCCATGTGGCTGCACTTGAAGCTTCTCAATATTTGACATATCAAATCTCTTTGTTCCTGGGTGGCTTTCCACAAGTGAGATACACTAGGGTAGGCCATAAATATGGGGCCCTGAGTAACTACTCAACATAACCCATTCACACCATTCCACCTAGGTGATTCATTCATATAGTTGTTTTATTAAACAAAACACAAGTCCTTGACTTAGAAATATTTCATAGCATGAATATAATCCACCCTACTAGCTAGGCTAAGCATGATACTAGCAAGAATATTAACTTAGGTAAAATTATACTTAGGCAGCATCTACTAGGATTTCCCAAGGCATAGCATACTTAGTAAAATTCCATGCAAGTCCTACTCAAAATATCACTAATGCATAGTGAAAATAATAGGACAAAATGTATGAAGCACCACTTGCCTTTTTAGTAGAGAATATAGATTCACTCCTTGATCTTGCAATTGTCACACTCTTCAAAGTTCACTACAATTCAATCAAGCAAGCACATACTCAAACTAGCATTCAAACAATTCATCACATAAATAATAAAAACAAAGAAATGCATGCAAGCATGAAAAATATTGTTTTATTTGGAAAGGTGGTTTCTTAACAAGTTATAAACATTTTAAAACACCCATTGGTCATTTATAAATGTGGCAAAACCATTTTAAATCAAGTTAGTGAAAATGGGCCATTTAAATCATTTTTGTTTTGCTAGAAATGATTCAAATCAAAGTAATTATTTCTAGTGTTAGCCCAAATGTTTTTAAACACAAATATTAATAATTAGGGTCAAAGTGTTTTAAAACAAATCCATTTTCAAAAGGTTTCACTCAAAACCATTTTTAAATCAAAGCAATAATTTTATTTTACTAGAAATGCCTTTATTCAAAGGAATAATTTTCGATGGTTAATAAAATATATTTTAAATCAAAAACTTAGTGGTTTAGGGTCAGAGAGTTTAAATTAAACCATTTGCAAAAGTTTTTACTCAAAAATTATTTTTAAAACATAATCAACAATTTTTGTTTTGCTAGAAATGCTTTTATTCAAGGAATAATTGCTTAGTGTCACAAAATATACTTTTAAATCCAAAGGTTGGTTTTTATGGTCATTAGGTTCAAAACAAACCATTTGAAAAAGATTTTATCCTACAAACATTTTTAGAATGAATTTTATAACTAAAATAGACCTAATAATTTTTCTGCAAAACATATACTTTTACAGAAGCAAAACACTAAACAAAGGGCATGGTTGCAAAGGGTTCTTTTTGGTGATTCCAATGATATAAAATTTGTAAATTTTGGACGTGTAGATTAAAAGTTATGAATTTTACAAAATCAAACTACTAATAGACAAGTTTTTGTTTTTAAAACAAAAGGCTGGCCACATGGCTGGTTCTTATTGGACAATACCGGTTCACACGGATCGACTGATATAGTGCATTGGATCTAAGTGGCATCGTGCAGATCAGAACAAACCATACCATTTCGATTTGATCTAATTGTATCCACTGGATTTATATCTAACGGCTCAGATCGAGACGACCATAAGTGGGCGGCGCTGTGACAGTGGACGGCGGCGGCACGCTCTGCTCGTGGTTGTTCCGGCTATACAGGAAGCAAGGGAGGAAGAGGGATGGCTCACTATTCTCACAATGACGTGCTAAGGCTCAATGTTCTCGTGGAAAGGCCAGGGGCGCACGAGGTTGGTGTAGATTGCTCGTCGAAGATGTTGCTGACGACGGTGTGCTCAGGCTGTCGTTGTTATAGAAGTTATGGACCACGCTAAGCCACGAAAAAGGCTGTGTTATATGCGCACGGAAGAGTTGCGTACTGGAGCATCAATAATATGGGGAGGGGCGGTCAGACTTTACAGGGGTAGCTCGTCGGAGAGGGGGCAGACGGCGGTGGCGCTCTGTCATCGATGTTGCCGAGGCTTCGAGACACGCGCGGGCAAGCTAGTGCTACTGGGAGGTGCGCAAGGAGATGGGGAGCAGGCTCATGGGAACTGGGGGCAGTGGGGCTGACGGTGTTGGCCGGAATTCGCCGATGAGCTCGTCGGAGCAGAGGAGGTGTTGGCGAGAAATTCAGGCAGCCTAGGGGCAGAGAGGGTGTGGCATCTGAGGGGAAAGAGAGAGGGGGTGTGGGCGATTATGAGGGCTTCGTAGCTGGCGAGATTTACTGAGCCTTCAATGCAAATTTACGCAGATTAATCGCGGAAAAAACGGCGGCGAGGTGAGGGGCGAGGTCATCGTGGGGTGGAGAGAACGATGACATGGCTGTGGGGCCTCGCGGTCAGCGGAGTGACCGGGTGCACGTGGGGTCACCAAGTCAGCGGCCAAGGGGGTCGTTTCGCTGGTAAGAAAATAAAGACAGAGCGAGGGTGTCGGCATGGCTGGTTGGGTTTCGCTGGGCTGGGGTCTGGGGTAGGCTTAGTTGGGCTGGGTCTGTTTCCTTTTTTTTTCTGTTTTTTTCCTTTTTCTTTCCTGATTTTTGTTTTCAAATTCAAACTCTCATATGAATCTAGATTCCTTTTTCAAATCCTTTCTAATATTCAGTATGTTTTTATTCTGTTTATTTATGTAATTAAATAATCCATTTTAGAATATTTCCTTTTATTCTTTTATGGTTTATTAATTATTTATAATAGGGACTTCTCTTTATTTAAATAAGATTTTAAATATATTTTCAAACCTATATTTGAATTCCAATTTTTACCAATCCTTTTTCAGTAGGTTTTATTTATTCATTAGTGCAAATAATTCACTTTGAACTATTTAAAATATTTTAATATGATTTAATGTTCATTTAAATTGGGCATTTGTCTTTATTCAAATAAAATCATATATGGTTTTAAACCCATATAATTTATTCAAATAATTATTTTTAAGTTAATAAGATAACTTTTTAATCCACTTTGGTAAATTCCAATTTATTATTTTCTCATGATTTAATTAATCATTTACTTTAGGGATTTTGTCTTTATTCAAAGAATATGGTTTAAGTACATAGAAGTTTTTATTTAAATAATATTTATTTCTTTTTCTTATTTAATATCTTCCATTTGTTTATGGATTTGGCCAAGATTTAATTTGGTTTTTAAATATTCCATATTTATTCATTTCTTTCTTTATCTTATAAAATCCATATCTTTTTATTTATAGAGCCAAAATTGGTGATTTCCAACTTGTATATTTTTATTTGATATTTGTTTATCTTGTTAAATCCTTTTGGGATTATTTTGCTCATAATTTGGTATGGATTTTGGTTAGGAGCTTTATTAGCTTTGGAAATTATTTCCTTTTATCTTATTAAATTCATAAGTTTTTATCCATGGCTCCAAATTGAATGAAACCAATTTCTATGGGTTTATAAATTTTTTTTATCATTTGGATCATTTAAATTTGTTTGTTGATAAATTTTTATATGGATAAAATCCATAGTCTTGGGGAGATCTTGTAAATGATTTCTTTCATCAAGATTTGGGATTTTGATTTAACTTCTCCAAGTGTTTAAATTTCAAGATACATTCATTGGTGAATGCATTTCACTTGATTGAAATTTTGTTGGATTCCCTTTTATTAAAATTTTGTTCAAGAAGGGTTTATGTTTCCATTTAGAATCAAAAAGTTTCTTTTCACCCTAAATTTCAACAATTATTTCTTATGTTTATTTATTTTTCACATTTCAAAATTTGGAAAATTTTGGGATGTGACAGGCTACCACCCTTAAAAGAAATCTCGTCCCGAGATTTGGGAAGGCTAGAGGTTACACGTTGGCTTCAAGACAACTAGGATACTACCACCCTTAAAAGTTTTCAACTAAATTACATCTTGGCTTACTTGGGGTTTTGATGTAACTTCTCTAGGCAGTTGCTTGCATAATGGCCAAGCTCTTTGTTGTTATTGCACATCACCCGGCTGATGTCCTTCTTCTTCTTTGGTATCATTGCCTCTTGTTTGTTTCCTTGGTTCTTCTTTTCTGGACAATGTGATGCATAGTGTCCCATGTCTTTGCAATTGTAACATTGTACTTGGCTAATGTCTTGCTTGCTGGGGTTGGGGCATTTTTTTTTTGGGGCTCTCCAAAGCAAGGAGTTCTTCTATTTCATGTTCATCATATTTCACCACAAATGTGGGAATTATTTCTCTCTTCTTGGGGAAGTCACTAGAGATATGACCTTCTTCTCCACATGAGTAGCACCACTTGGTGGTCACTTTGGATGTGGCCTTATGAGGCATGGTTCTGACTTTGCCTTCATCCTTCTTGGTAGAAGTTGTTCCCTTATGGAGGTTTCCAAACATTTGATGCATTCCATCTTGTTTCATTTTTTGAACTATAGGATAGATAGGGCATTGGATAGGGACATGATCATTTCCTTCACATAGGAAACAAGTCACTTGATATGTGGGGAATTGTTTAGTTGGATGTTTCTCGTCACAATTAGGGCATTGATCCTCATGCTCTTTATAAGTGTGTCCTATGTCTCCATAAATATTGCAAGCTTGAGTTCCTACTATAATATCATCCTTGA
This sequence comes from Avena atlantica, assembly GCA_910589765.1. NCBI lineage: Eukaryota > Viridiplantae > Streptophyta > Magnoliopsida > Poales > Poaceae > Avena > Avena atlantica. The sequence goes on from OU342737.1 coordinate 161,690,808, forward strand.
TATCACTGTTGTCACAATATCCTTGGAAAAGGTTGTCTCTCATGTTGATCATTTGATTGGTCATCCTTTGCAACAATTGGGATTGGATTTCCAAAAACTTTTGCATGGTTGGGTCTATCCCATTGTTGTTGGCTAAAAACTGAGTTCTCACTTGATTCAACTTGGCTTGGGTTGCTAGAAGTTGTTCTCTCATGTGCATCTCTTGGTTGTTGTTGTCACCATCCTTGATGTTGGAGTCTCTTGGAGAAGTCATCTGTTTGGGTTGGATTGGGATTAGAATAGGCAAAAGATTCTAGGGGAAGAAGTCTAATCACACACAACAATTCACACTAACAATGTGCAAGCAATCACAATCAAAAATTCTACTCAAACAACAAGATTCAAACATATTTTTAGGCAACAAAATATTTTTTCTACACCACATAAGTTGGTGTGATTGATTTAAACTAAACACTAGTATGGTGGTCCAACTATGATTATAACTTGGGATCATTCCATTATTCTTAGTTGTTTCTTCAAGGACAATATCATCTTATCTTTGGAAAATTTCTTCTATCTTGGTCACTAAGCTTAAAAGGTGATGATGGTTTCTTGTAAGTTGCGTTTCCTTAGTCTTCAATTCTTGATTAACATTCTTGTCTCACTTATAGTCCTTAGTGATTTCCAAGTTGACGTCCTTGATGAAACTAAAGTTGAAGTCATTGGTGATGGTGAAGTCTTTGCTCATGTTGAAGTCCTTGCTCATGGTGGAGGCTTTGTCCATCAAGTTGAAAAGAGGGGAGATGTAGAATCAAAACAAAAGATTGAGGAAAGAGTCTACAAGATTGTTTGTAAATAAGTTTGAACAAATACAACTCCTATTTTTCTAAGGGTTTTTGTCCAATCATAGGGTTACAATTCTAAAGGCAACACAGTGCTCTGATACCATCTGTAGGAGTTCCCAACCTGATAAGGTGGAGATCCCTGTGTTTACAATGCTAGTCCCTGGATCAATAACTAGCATCCACAGTTTAAGATGTAATATCAAGAAACAAAGTTCATAATTCAACTTTATAACTAGGAATAAAATAATTCATTACATCTTACATAGCTCATTTGGCTTTCTCTTTACAATGCAGCAGAAATAACTATATAGCATGGAGTCCTTCATCTTCAAAGTGCCATAGGCAATCATGTTGGTTGTAGACTTGTAATCCTAATCAACACAGTTCACTAACCTCAAACAAACATGCAATATAATAAGTTACAGCCACAAGGGTCAATACATTTGAATTGTATTGGCAAGTGATACTATGGTAGTATAGTGGAGTCTATCATCTATATGCATTTGGCTAAGTGGAGCTTAGGCTTGCTTTGCTCAAAATAGGTTTTCCTTATAAGTTGAAAACACTAAGTTTTTGTTTGTCAAAATCACCCAAGGGAACAACCAATGAATATTGTTTAACCTTTACCCTTGTTCAACCACAAGTTTTTAACTTAGAAATTGGGATGAGGAGATATTTGATAGCTTCTATGTCTTGATGCTGAAATTATCCATTGCCGGGGACACGGCTAAGTACTTAGATTTACTCTCTCGAGAGGTGGTGCACTTTCCCCACAAGACTCGACATGCATCGAGACAAGATATTTCAGAAGCCTTCCCTTAGACCAAAATGGACGCGCTCCAAACCTATCACCCCCTACCACCAACTGTCCATTTAGCTAAGTTATTGCAACCTATATGATCCAGGCAGAGCCCATATTGCCATGTGGCTGCATTGGAAGCTTCTCAACATTTGACATCTCAAATCTCTTTGTTCCTGGGTGGCTTTCCACAAGTGAGATACACTAGGGTAGGCCATAAATATGGGGCCCTATGTAACCACTCAACATAACACATTCACACCATTCCACCCAGGTGATTCATTCAGATAGTTGTTTTATTAAACAAAACACAAGTCATTGATTTAGAAATATTTCATAGCATGAATATAATCCACCCTACTAGCTAGGATAAGCATGATAGTAGCGAGAATCTTAACTTAGGTTAAATTCTACTAAGGCATCATCTACTAGGATTTCCCAAGGCATAGCATACTTAGTAAAATTCCATGCAAGTCCTACTCAAAATATCACTAATGCATAGTGAAAATAATAGGAAAAAATGTATGAAGCACCACTTGACTTTTTAGTAGATAATATAGATTCACTCCTTGATCTTGCAACTGTCACACTCTTCATAGTGCACTACAATTCAATCAAGCAAGCTCATACTCAAACTAGCATTCAAACAATTCATCACATAAATAATAAAAACAAAGAAATGCATGCAAGCATGCAAAATATTGTTTTATTTGGAAAGGTGGTTTCTAAGAAGTTATAAACATTTTAAAACACCTATTGGTCATTTATAAAAGTGGCAAAACCATTTTAAATCAAGTTAGTGAAAATGGGCCATTTAAATCATTTTTGTTTTGCTAGAAATGATTCAAATCAAAATAATAATTTCTAGTGTTAGCCAAAATGTTTTTAAACACAAATATTAATAATTAGGGTCAAAGTGTTTAAAAAAAATCCATTTTCAAAAGGTTTCACTCAAAACCATTTTTAAATCAAAGCAATAATTTTATTTTACTAGAAATGCCGTTATTCAAAGGAATAATTTTCTGTGGTTAATCAAATATATTTTTAAATCTGAAACTTAGTGGTTTAGGGTTAGAGAGTTTAAATAAAACCATTTGCAAAAGGTTTTACTCAAAAATTATTTTTAAAACATAATCAACAATTTTTGTTTTACTAGAAATGCTTTTATTCAAGGAATAATTCCTTGGTGTCACAAAATATACTTTTTAAATCCAAAGGTTGGTTTTTATGGTCAGTAGGTTCAAAACAAACCATCTGGAAAAGATTTTATCCTAAAATTTTTTTTAGAATGAATTTTATAACTAAAATAGACCTAATAATGTTTCTGCAACAACATCTACTTTTACAAAAGCAAAACACTAAACAAAGGGCATGGTTGCAAAGGTTTCTTTTTACTGATTCCAATGATATAAAATTTGTAAATTTTGGACGTGTAGATTAAAATTTATGAATTTTACAAAATCAAACTACTAATAGACAAGTTTCTGTGTTTAAAACAAAAGGCTGGCCACGTGGCTGGTTCTTATTGGACAATACCGGTTCGCATGGATCGACTGATATAGAGCGTTGGATCTAAGTGGGATCATGCGGATCAGAACAATCCATACCATTTCGATTTGATCGAATCGTATCCACTGGATTCATATCTAACGGCTCAGATCGAGACGACCATAAGTGGGCGGCGCTGCGACGGTGGATGGCGGTGGCGCGCTCTTCTCGTGGTGGTTCCGGCGATACAGGAAGCAAGGGAGGAAGAGAGATGGCTCACCGTGCTCGCAATGACGTGCTGAGGCTCAACGTTCTCGTGGAAAGGCCAGGGGCGCACGGGGTTGGTGTAGATTGCTCGTCGGAGATGTTGCTGACGACGGTGTGCTCGGGCTGTCATTGTTGGCGAAGTTATGGACTGTGCTAAGACACGAAAAAGGCTGCGTTAGATGCGCACAGAAGAGTTGCGTACTGGAACATCAATAAGATGGGGAGGGGCGATCGGACTTTACTGGGGTAGCTCGTCAGAGAGGGGGCAGACGGCGGTGGCGCTCTGTCGTCGATATTGCCGAGGCTACGGGACATGCGCGGGTGAGCTAGTTCTTCTGGGAGGTGCGCAAGGAGATGGGGTGCAGGCTCGTGGGAACTGGGGGCAGTGGGGGTGACGGTGTTGGCCGAAATTCGCGGATGAGCTCGTCGGAGCAGAGGAGGTGTTGGTGAGAAATTCAGCCAGCCTAGGGGCGGAGAGGGTGTGGCATCTGAGGGGAAAGAGAGAGGGGGTGTTGGCGATTATGAGGGCGTCGTCGCTGGCGAGATTTACTGAGCCTTCAACGCGAATTTACGTCGATTAATCGTGGCAGAAATGGCGGCAAGGTGAGGGGCGAGGTCAGCGTGGGGTGGAGACGACGATGACCTGGCTGTGGGGCCTCGCGGTCAGCGAAGTGAGGGGGTGCACCTGGGGTCACCAAGTCAGCTGCTGAGGGGGTCATTTTGCTGGTAAGAAAAGAACGACAGAGAGAGGGTGCCGGCTGGGCTGGTTGGGCTTTGCTGGGCCGGGTTTGGGGTAGGCCTAGTTGGGCTGGGTCTGTTTCCTTTTTTCTGTTTCTTTTTTCCTTTTCCTTTTCTGATTTTCTATTTTCAAATTCAAACTCTCATTTCAATCCATATTCCTTTTTCAAATCCTTCTAGTATTCAGTCTGTTTTTATTCTGTTTATTTATGTAATTAAATAATCCATTTTAGAATATTTCCTTTTATTCTTTTATGGTTTATTAATTATTTATAATAGGCACTTGTCTTTATTTAAATAAGATTTTGAATATATTTTCAAACTTATATTTGAATTCCAATTTTTACCAAACCTTTTTCAGTAGGTTTTATTTATTCATTAGTGCAAATAATTCACTTGAATTATTTAAAATATTTTAATATGATTTAATGTTCATTTAAATTGGGCATTTGTCTTTATTCAAATAAAACCATATATGGTTTTAAACCCATATAATTTATTCAAATAATTCTTTTTAACTTAATAAGATAACTTTTTAATCCACTTTGGTAAATTCCAATTTATTATTTTCTCATGATTTAATTAATCATTTACTTTAGGGGTTTTGTATTTATTCAAAACAATATGGTTTAAGTCCATATAAGTTTTTATTTAAATAATATTTCTTTCTTTTTTATTATTTAATATCTTCCATTTGTTTATGGATTTGGCCAAGATTTAATTTGGATTTTAAATATTCCTTATTTATTCATTTCTTTCTTTATCTTATAAAATCCATATATTTTTATTTATAGGTCCAAAATTGGTGATTTCCAACTTGTATATTTTTATTTGATATTTGTTTATCTTGTTAAATCCTTTTGGGATTATTTTTCTCATAATTTGGTATGGATTTTGGTTAGGAGCTTTATTAGCTTTGGAAATTATTTCCTTTTATATTATTAAATTCATAAGTTTTTATCCATGGCTCCAAATTGAATGAAACCAATTTATATGGTTTTATAATATTTTTTTTATTATTTGGATCATTTAAATTTGTTTGTTGCTAAATTTTTATATGGATCAAATCCATAGTCTTAGGGAGATCTTGTAAATGATTTCTTTCATCAAGATTTGGGATTTTGATTTAACTTCTCCAAGTGTTTAAATTTCAAGATACATTCATTGGTGAATGCATTTCACTTGATTGAAATTTTGTTGGATTCCCTTTTATTCAAATTTTGTTCAAGAAGGGTTCTGATGTTTCCATTTAGAATCAAAAATTTTCTTTTCACCCTAAATTTCAACAATTATTTATTATGTTTATTTATTTTTCACATTTCAAAATTTGGAAAATTTTGTGATGTGACACCATCTTCAAGCACGAACATGATCTCCATCATCACCGGCATGGCGTCAAGGTCAATGGCGCTGCTTCATGGTTGTCGTCCACCAGCATCAACTATTACAACTACTTTGAATAATAGACACACAGGTCTTAACGAAATTAAAAGACAACCATATGGCTCCTGCCGATTGCCGACTTACAATAAGGAACATTGCATACTTCTTATATAATCACAATCATGGCCATATCACATCACAGCACACCCCTGCAAAACAAAGTTAGACGCCTCTAATTTTCTTTGCATATTTTACGTGGTTTGGGGCTTTCAATAAGTGTCGTTCTAACTTACGAACAAGAACAACAACGTTGATACTAGTATTGTCAATTACCCATCGTAAATTGAATCTTCACTATGTTGGGAGAAACAGACACCCGCAAATCCACTTATGCAATACAAGTTGCATGTTAAGGGTGGAGCAAGTCTCATGAACGATGTCATGTAAGGTTAGCCCGGGCCGCTTCATCCCACCATCACACAAGATGCAAAGTACACAAGAAGCAACTGACAACAAAAGCATCAACGCCCATAATGACCATTGTGTTCTACTCGTGCAACAGATCTACATATATACATGGCTCTGATACCACTTAAGGGGTACGTAGCATGGAAAAAAAATTCTACCGCATGCATACAAACAAGCCAAGATCTATCTACTAGATTGAAGCAACGATTCTATTAGAGTACTCACCCTCGAAGATTCCAAAGAGGTTAACGAGAGCAGATTCTCATGGGTGATGTAGTTGTACACTTGCTGATCTCAAGATCCCGTAGTTGATCCTTCTGGCGCTGCGTTCCGGCAGCGCTTCCGCAGTCGGTCACACGTTCAGTACTCGATGAAGAACTTCCTCTCCATTGTTCCAGCAGGCAGCGGAGGTTGTAGTTCTCCCCTCGTGATTCCGGCAGCATGATGGCATGGTTTCGGAAGTAGAGGGAAGATTCCGCAGGGCTTCGCCTAAGCCGGTGCTAGTTATGGTGGATCTAGGGTTTCCGACGATCTAGGTTTACAAGGCCGGAGAGGAGGAGGAGGTGTCGGCGGCGTCTAGGGCGACGACGACGGGCAGGCGGCGGCGCACGGGTGGGGAGGGCTGGTGTTTTGTGCTTTGGGGCAGCCCTCCCCCTCTATTTATGAGAGGAAGGGCAGCTTGGGAGAGGGGCGTTTGAATCCATACCCAAACCCAAGTTGGATAGAAGGAAGGACTCTTTCCTTCTTCCACTAGGAAACTATTGTTCCAGTTTGACTTTTCAAACCTCCCTGTTGACTTTCAATTTAGAGCTTTATTTCTCTCTCGAAAATGCCCAACCAAAGTGACCTAGGACATGATCCAATCATTCCACTTAACCGTGACACATTCATGGACCATTCCCCTTCCGGTCCGGTGAACCATCTAGACCCTTCTAGAACCTCTCCGATGAAAACATCGAAATCATTCCCGAACTCCGGAATCAGACTTTCCTTATATGAATCTTATTCTCCGGATCTCCTCGTGATATCCCGGATCCCATCCGAGACTCTGAACAACATTCGGTTTCCCTACTTACATTTCATATATACTAAACAACATAGAATCCTTAAGTGTGTCTCCCTACGGTTCGTGAATTATGCGTACATGACCGAGACACTTCTCTGATTAATAAACAACAGAGGAATCTGGAAATTCATATGGCTCCCACATATTTCTATGATTACTTTGCGATCGAATGAACCACTTACATACGATACCAATTTCCCTTTGTCTCGCGATAGTTTACTTATCCGAGGTTTGATCATCGGTATCTCTGTATACCTAGTTCAACCTCATTACTGATAAGTACTCTTTTTTCTTGTTCCCGTGATATGTGATCCCTTGTGAGCCACTCACATGCTTGCAAGCTAATTGGATGACATTCCACCGAGAGGTCCCAGAGTATATCTATCCGTCATATGGATGGACAAACCCCACTCTTGATCCATGTCCCTCAACACATACTTTCCGAACACTTAATGCCACCTTTTTAGCCACCCAGTTACTGTGTGGTGTTTGATGTCATCAAAGTATCCTTCCGGTGATGGTGATTAGCATGATCTCATGGTCGAAGAAATTAGGTTACTATGTATCAGAAAGCTTATAGCAAATGAACTATTGAAATGACTTGATATTTATGCTCCGCTTATCGATAGGAGTATGTCCATCATACCATTCTCCTAATGATATGATCTTGTTGTTAATAACATCTCAATGTTCATGATCGAGAAACCACGATCATCTATTAACCAACAAGCTAGTATTATAAAGAGGCTTTACCAGGGACTCTAATTTAGTTTACAAATCACACAAGTATTAATGTTTCCGGTTAATACTATTATAGCATGAATGTAAACATTTATCATAAACACAAAGATATAATAATAACCACTTTTATTATTGCCTCTAGGGCATATATCCAACATGTCTAAGGATTAGGATCACTTTGTATGATGTTATAGCAATATAAACACAATGACTTTGATCGTAATGCTATACTTCGGATGAGTGTTCATCACACCATTCCAACAATGTTGTGACCTCGTTATTAACAACATCCAATGTCCATGATCAGGAAACCTTGTTCATCTTGTTAATCAACGAGCTAGTTTATTAGAGAGGCATAACTAGGAACTTTCTGTTTGTTTATTAAACACACATGTATTAACGTTTCCAGATTAATACAATTATAGCATAAAAAACATTTATCATAAATAAGGAATACGATAATAACCACTTTATTATTTCCTCTCGGGCATATTACCTTCAGACGATGAGGGGGAATTTACTCTTGTTATTTCTAGGAGAAACAGAAAGAAGTTGAGATCTATTTCTGGTGGGAATAAAAGTAAGTTAAATGCTGATGCTGTGAAGGTTAACAACTCTCACCCTATGAGTGGTGTTGTGACTAAAACAAGGGAAAGGAAAACTGTATTATGATAGGTGCCATTTTAAATATTAGAGGAGTGGGGAAGAAAGGTGTGGGGGCATATTTGAGTAACTTGATGAGTCAAGAGAGGTTGGACTTTGTTGGTTTGCAGGAAACTATCAAGAAGGATTATTATCAAGATTTTTTAGGAAAATTGATCCTATGAATCAATTTTCCTAGAGTTGGCTGCCATCTGTGGGGAGATCTGGTGGGATTCTGGGGGGCCTACGTTCCTCTTGGCTGGATAACTGTGGTGTTTCTGTATGTAGGTTTCATGTCAAAATGAAAGTTTTTGATATAAAAAATAGGTCCATTGGCATTTGGTGATAGTTTATGGTGCTACACAGGAGGAAAATAAGGAAGAGTTCCTGGTAGAATTGGCTGATGTGTGTCAGGATCAATCCCTCCCGCTGTTGTTAGGTGGAGATTTTAATGTCCTGCGATTTGCCTCTGAAAAAATAAGGGTCATAGTCTGGGAAAGTGGAGTCATATGTTTAATTCCATTATTAACACATATGGTTTGAGAGAATTATAAATGTCTCGGGGCCAATATACTTGGTCCAATAATCAAGCAATTCCAACTCTTGAAAACCTTGACAGGATTCTTGTTTGTAAAGAATGGGAGAAGCTATTCCCTTTAACTATGGTCCATAAGATGACTAGGGAGGTCTCTGAGCACAATCCTTTGATTCTGGATATAATGGAAGATTAGGTGGGGAGCAGAAAAGAGTTTAGATTTGAAAAAAATTGGTTGCGGAATGTGGATTTTTTTCCAGAGTGGAGAAAGTTCGGAGAAGACCTGTCAGAGGTTGCAGAAGGAGTTGAAAAACGTTAGAAATGATTTGAAAGGGTGGGGAGCACACGTTAAAGGGGCTGAGAAAAAGAGAAAAAAGTCTAGTGGATGAATTGTAGGACTTAGAGTATATAGAGGAATTGATCTTTCTTAATGCAGAAAAATTAAAGAGGAAAGCTATGATCCAGAAGGAATTGATGGAAGTATATGAGAGTGATGAATGTTTTTGGCAACAGAGGTCAAGGGATAACTGGTTGTTGAAAGGTGACAATAATACTGAATACTTTCACAGGATTGCTAATGGAGTGAGGAGGAAGAAAATGATTTTTTCTATGCATAATGATGGGGAGAAAATTCAGGGGACACATGACTTGTTGCAACATTCCACTGCTTACTACAAAAAACGGTTTGGTCCGGCTGATGGTTTCTCTGTTAGATTAGCTAATGATAATTGGGGTGAGTGGGAGAAATTGGATGATCATGATAGAGAGAGGATGGGTGTACCTTTTAGTGAGAAGGAGGTCAAAGAGGTCATTGCTCAAATGGAAAAAACGAAGTAACTGGTACAGATGGGATACCTGTTGAATTTTATCAACATTGTTGGTTGATTATAAAAGGAGATATTATGGATATTTTTTATGACTTCTATGCTCATAGATTGGATCTGAGGAGTATCAATTATGGGGTCATAACTTTGTTGCCCAAAAGTGATGATTATTGTATTCAGAAGTTTAGACATATCTATTTACTTCAAGTCTTGTTCAAGATTTTTACGAAGGCACTAACTATCAGGACTAATCCAGTTATGGGGAAACCGATTGATACATGTGAAACTACTTTTATAAAAGGGATATTCATTGCTGATGGAGTTACTTTGTTGCATGAAATTTTGAAGGAGTCAAAAGGTCAGAAACAACAAGGTGTGGTGTTGAAAACCGACTTTGAAAAAGCTGATGACAAAGTCAATTGGGGTTTTTTATTCCATTGTTGCAAACAGAAAGGTTTTAGTGAGGATTGGTTGATTTGGGTGAGAAGTGCTGTCACTCAAGGGGCTCTCAGTGTAAAAGTGAATGGGGAGGTTGGTCCTTATTTTGGAAGTTATAAAGGGGTTAGGCAGGGGGACCATTTTTCTCCTTTCCTGTTTAACCTAGTTGGTGAATACCTGGCTAAAATGGTTCGAAATACTCAAGTAGGTGGTTTGTTCATTGGTTTGGTAGATAACTTGTTTGACAAAGGGATTGCTATTCTGCAGTATGTTGATGATACTATCTTATTCATTAAAGATGATGTGGAAGGGGCTAGAAACCTGAAATTGTTGCTTTATCTTTTTGAGTCCATGTCTTGTCTCAAGATTAATTTTGAGAAAAGTGAGGTGTTGATGGTGTTGGAGGATTAGGACAAGCTTCTCACATATGTAGAGATGTTTAATTGTCATAGGGGCAAGTGGCCTATAAAGTATTTGGGTTTGCCTGTATGCAGTAGAAGATGTACAGTTGCTGAGATGGGCTTTATTGGGGAAATATTGAGGAAAAAGTTGGATGGTTGGATGGGTGATGCTCTCTCCCTAGGGGGTAGACATGTTAAAATTACATCTTGTGTGTCTAGTGTGGCTTTTTATCCCATGTCCATGTTCCTATTGCATAAACTAATGTGGATGAAGTGGAAAATCGTACTAGAGCTTTCTTCCGGTACGACAGGGTTGGTAAGATAAAGTACCATCTGGTGAAGTGGAAATTTGTATGCAGACCAAGGGAGAAAGGTGGGATTGGGATTAAAAATATTAAGTTGTTTAATATCAGTCTGCTTTGTAAATGGTGGTGGAGGTTGGAGGCTGAGAGGTGGGGGTATTGGTGTTGTGAAGCACAAATAGAGTGATTATCCATGTTGGGCTGATATGCTAAAAATAAAAGAGTTATATTTAGCAGGGAGAAAAATGAGGGTGGGTGATTGAAAGTTGACAGACTTTTGGAATGATGCTTGGTGTTTAGATGTTCCTTTAAAAGTAAAATTCTCTGACCTGTTTGAGGTTTGTTAGGATCAGATGGTACAATTGCAGTAATGGCTGCTAAGGGGTGGAATTGTTCCTTTAGAAGATGGTTGAATGTGGAAGCTCGGGATCATTATAATCAGTTGAGGGGTTTGCTGAGAGGAGTGGTCCTTACTAATGAAAAAGACCAACATATTTGGATGTGGACCAAAACTGGCAAGCTCACAGTTAAATCCATGTACTCTCACCTTTCTAATGTTGGGATTGATAGGAGCTTTAAACATCTGTGGAAAGCAAGAATTCCTATGAAGATTAAGATATGGTTGTGGATGGCATAATGCAATTCTCACAAAAGATAACATGAAGAATAAAAACTGGAAAGGAAATAGTACCTGTAGGTTCTGTTGTGAGGAGGAGACCATTGGGAATTTGTTTTTCTCTTGTGTGGCTGCGAAGTATGTTTGAGGCGTGGTGGCTAAATCAGTGGCTGCTGGGAATAGGCATGGGTCCTTTTCTCAGTACTTCTAGTGGATTCCTAAATTCCTGGGGGCTAGTCGAAATATGTAGATTACGACCTTGGCGGCGATTTGCTGGGATATTTGGAAACTTAGAAACAGGGCTTGTTTTGAAGAAAAACTGATTAACTCTCATGTTGATTTGGTTATATATATGCATGTGTCTTCATTCGTTATTGGGCAGGTCTTTATGGTGTGTATCAGCAGGAAATGTTGCGTGTTGGGGCTGATGTGCTGCAGCGGAATGCTTTGGAGGATGTCGTGGCAATGGATGTTGCTCCTATGCCTTTCTTGGGTCTCCCGGCGACTGCTCATCTTCAGAGGAGGGGCTCAGATGAATCCGATCAGGAGGAATGATTGGCGCTGATAAAATGAGAACTTTGTTGTTTGGTGGACCTTCTATGGGTTGTTTGTTTTTCCTGTTATGTTTGGAACGTTCACTAGCCTTTGTGCGGTTCTCTTGCGTCTCTATCCCTCCTCTCCTTTTCTTGATCATGGTCTGTAAAAAAGGGATGTGTTGCTGATCCCCTAGGTGAATCGTACGATTACTTTTGTGGTTGTTTGTTCCGTTATCTTTTGATAGTGGAACCCAATCCCTGTGTTATGGGGATTTTATGGAAACAAATCTAAAATAATTTATGAGTAATTTAATTTTTTTGAATTATTAAATACCATTAAATGCCTATTTCTTAAAAATATATGTATGTTTTAAATCGTAATTCTGAATTCGACAAATAATATGTATAAATCAATCAGCACGACAAGGCCTTTCCAACTATGAATTCCATGATATGAACTGAAGCATGCATCATATAAATATTAAGAATATATCAATGTTTATGGGATCAAATAATGACTAAATAATTAATCAAAATGCTTTATTCTTCTTCTTACACCTCACCCATGCCATGCTATGTGATCCCATGTAATTGTGCATCATTCATCATGGCATACAAGTTTTGCTTGTTCCATATGATTTATATGATTTCTCAATGTTTTTATTATGGTCCTTGTGTGTTTGGTTTTTATCCGGATAGACGCCGAGCAAGGGAACTATTAGGAGACTCAGGAGTATTACCCAGATCTCACTTATCCATCAACTGAGCTACCAGGAAAGCAATTCCCCATCATATAATACCTATTGCATCTATCTTATTCTTGCATCATAAATCGCGTACCGAATTAAATTGCAATCCCAAGTACTGCATAGCCTTTACTTTTAAACCCCATTGAAGCTTGTACCCTCAATCCTATCAGCCATTACTACAGGAGTTGTTTGAGCCATGCGAGTCGTAAAACTGCATGTGTACAGTTTGTGTGAGTCTGTTGAATAACGAGGTACCTAAACAACTGAATTGAGTAGTAATGAGAGAACTAAAGAAAGAGGCATCGGTGGGAAATATCTGCTATTTCTTTAATGCTCACTTTTGTCCCGTAGGACCCGAGTACTTGATTCTTGTTCCTTGACTATCGCACTATCCGCATGTGGGACCATGAATCCCCTTAGTCTTAGTTTGATTCACATTTTATTTTTTGGGGCCACAAACTAGTTTGGGGCATTATTACTATCATGTACTTATGCCATGCTTTACTGCTTTATTTACTACTGTTGGTCGAGGAGCGTTTACTACTGTACTATTTAGGACTTGTTCTACGTTTACGCGGTATCGACAAGCCATCATCTATGGTGAATATTTCAAGGATATACAGAGCCAGGTCGATGCCTCAGATATGCCGACATTGAAGAAACAAATATCTGATTCCAAAACCTCCTTCAAGGATGCCATTGAGACCAACATCATCGACGTTGGCACAAACCTAGATACCAAATGGGAAAGCGCGCTCGTCGAGTTCCTCCGTGATAATAAGGACATCTTTGCCTAGCAACCTGCCAACATGAAAGGTGTTCCTAGGGAACTTGCCGAGCATAGCTTAAACATCAATCCTAAAGCAAAACCAATGAAAAACCTCTATGATGCTTCGGTGGCAAAAAGAAACGCGCCATAGGCAATGAGATAGCTAGGGTTTTAATCCTAATTTGGTCCGAGAAGTGATCCACACCAAATGGGCAGCTAATCCTGTACTTGACTTGCTCCCCAAGGAGACTCCTTGGAGAAAACGGCCAGGATGTAGATAAATTATTCAAGGGTGAAACCCTAACTTGTAACCGACTCGACCTACACTAAGACCTGGCCTATCAATATAAAGGCCAGGCGGGCACGGCGAGGAGGCTCTCCCCAACTCATACACACACCTCATGCTAGCTCGCATCTACGCACCCTTGTAACCTTCGGTTCCGCCATAATTAAGAACAGATAAACAGGAGTAGGGTTTTCCCTCCGGGGGCCTGAACCTGGGTAAACCTTGTGTCCCCTTGTTGTGTGTCTGTTAACCGTCTCGCGACTTCCAGCATCCCCATCTTCTCCAAAACCCAAGTCCATAAAAATGGGCATTGACAAGTCGAACTCTCGTTAATTGGCACCGTCTGTGGGAACTGGGGACGCTGATCGTGCGGTCATGATGGTCCCATCTAGAGCGATCTACGATTCCTCTATGACGGAGAATCACCTTCTCATCGGTGTTTTGGAGTTCACCGCCCACTTGCTGGCCACCCACAAAGATTTTGAGTTGCTGTTCGGGAGCTTCTGCTTCCAGGTGGGACAGACTGGCACCCTCCGCCTACTGTCAACACCCGGATTTTTAAGCGCAGATGCCTGTTATGCCATACATCGCAATCCCAGGATTACCATTTTTGCGAGACATAACATATTGGATATGATAGTACATCATCCATTACAAACCATACATAAGGTCTTATACAAATAAAGGATCTCCTGATCCAGTCTTAATACAATTCAAGAAGCGGAATAACATAATAATAACGATAGCGTAGGCGAGGCTCCATATTCATGGTCATAGGCAATGCTGACGATGGGAGATGATCCTAGTTGTCGTCACCATCCCGCTGTCTGTCTTCCTTATAGTCCTCTTAATAGGTTGTTTTGCAAAAATACAGATTTATCTCTACTGAGTTCAGAAGCAAAGAAAGATAGTTGACAAAGTTTTATAACACCTAAGTGGGAACTTGAATTTCATATCACAACCCTGTTGTGGTCAAGTCAAAGTCATGAATCATTTCACAAGTCATTTTGAAAACATCTGACGACAGAATAGTATGGCCACTCCAACTGTCCATAACCGCGGACGCGGATATTCGAATAGTTTGACGCTCTGCAGAGGTAGTACACTTTCACCACAACATTCGATACATCCGTCAGGAATAATCCTGAATTCACCATACTCAGTATGCGGATAATCAATCCTAACCTTTCAATTACATGCCCTAGTATAGGCACCTCGCCTGTGAGTTTGGCCTCCCAACCATGACCAACTGTCATCTTGGGAACTGCACAGGTGGACAGTCTTCACAAGGTAACCTCAGCTCAAACCTTGGCCGAAATGGAACCCATACTAAGGTGTATAAATTTCCAGTCAAGCCCTACCCAAATTTTGGGTATTGTGCTTGTACGGTAAAATTGGAATGGTATCGCATTCAGACAACCATCAGTTTTATAAAGGGCTAAGGCATATTCCTTAACATTTTCATCATCAAAATCATTATGTGTTCAAGAACACATGTCAAAACATTTCAGTAGAATGACACATCATTCTAAGGTTTTTATAACCACCAAGTATTCCCATCTAAAGTGATCAAGTTTATGCTTAGCACTATCATCTACAAGTGGGGGTAAACACTAATGAGGGGTGGTAAACAACTGTATCTTATCTAAGTTCAATCTCATGCCTCAGGATGACATCAAGATTATCTACCTTAGGTAAAGTTTTATGCTCTTTATGCTACCTTTAAATATATTTCTAAAATCTACAAGTCACTAAGTAAACTCTAAAAGAAAGTTTTGATAAAGCAATAAAATAATTAAGCTTGCAAGTAAAACTGGGATTTGGTATCATCAAGTGGGTATAATCACATATGCTTAAAGCATCTAGTTTGCATAGTATCATGCAAGTTTTAGCTTGCCAAGTCATCTGGTAGTATTAGGCTTGCCTTGTGCGGAGCAGTGGTTGAAGTTCTCCTCGGCTTCTTCCTCGTAGTATCCTCCTTCCTCCTCGTATCCTTGGTCGGTACTAGCATCTATAAATAAATACGAGGTACACAATCACCAAACAATACTTAACTAATTCTATTTATCACACAAAGGTTTTCACTAGATGATCTAGCATCATCACAAACATCATAAAGATTAAGGCAATAGTTTTACTTCCTTTATTTTAGAAAAGTAATTTCTACTCATTGAAAAACTACTTAAGATTTAATATTCTCCAACTAAAACATGGGATCATGTTGACACATGTCATCACCACATATTTCAGTGCATGGTAATATGATTTAAAGTGGTGTCACAATTTAATAAGGTTTACCTTTTTATTTTAATTAATTAAGGTGACTAGAAATGCCTATGAGGCATTCTTTTATTACTCCATTATTTATGTAAGTAAACATATATATTTATATATCCTAAAAGGTCTTGTTAAATGTGATTTTTGAGAGTTGGAATCAACTCAAAAGCTTTGATGGTTGAGTTTTGAAAAATGTTTGAATGTAGAAAAGCTTCTGCCTTGTTATTTATACTATAGCTGATCTACAAATCCAATTGGTTTGAATCCAACGGGCTTGGATTAAGCATTCCAGTACTTTTCTAACAAAATTGGTTTCATGCTGGGTTGATTTTTGAATCTAGGTACATAACTAGGTTTGAAACAAAAGAATAAATCTAAATTTTAATTACTGGGTCGCGCGGGATGTTAACTGGGCCGACCCACTGCGCACAGCGCGTGTGAGGGCTGGGTAATTGGCTGTCCCACTCGTCAGTGAGACAGAGAGTGGCGAAGCTGTACAGGGCTATTAGAGTCATAGGATTAGAAGCTAGATCTACGTCTGAGGTTCATCGTCCATGCCTAAACAGGATGCGGCGAGGTCGAACCCTAACGCGGCCAGTGGGGGTCGTGGGAGGCTCACTGGGGCTCAGGCGAGGGTCGGCGATGGGGGCGAACGACGAAGTCGACGACTGCGATCCTCCTGGTACCGGCAGCTCCTTGTGGGGCGGCTCCAATCAAAGGCGCCCTTCTCCTCCAGCAGCGACAAGCTCCAGTGAAATTCCGGCGATGCGCTGCTCTCCTTGCTCGGGGAGTGAGGTGGGGTGCTTCTGAGAGAGAGGGGAGTGAGATGGTCTGAAGAATTCTTGCTGGGAAGGCCTCTATTTATAGTGCAGTGAGGGGACGTAATGACACGGCGGAGCTCGTCGGTGTCGTTGTTACAGCGAGCTAGAGGCATGGGCAAAGGCAGGGGGACAGTGTTGTGCTCCCTGGCTGTAACACCCCAGTTTTAGCTAATGTCTAATTAGGGTTTGTTTGTGCATTCATGAGCATCATATTAAAAGTGCATGAAAAGAAAATAAAACAAAACTCTAAAACCCTAATATATTCCCTCTCTTTGAAACCCCTTCAAAGTGGTTTTGAAAATATTTGAAAATCCAAAATGTTTGGAGCCCAATTGGACTAAAAGGGCCCCTTCAATATTTTCTATATCTTACAAAGTTCCTAGTATTTTTGAATTACTCAAAATATAATTTGAAAGGAAAATACAAAACAGAAATTGAAAAAAGAAAAAGAAAAGAGTTCCTGAAAAGAAATACAGAAAACCTAGCTAATGAGCCGCCGCCGCAGAGCTTCTCTCCTCCCTTCTCTTCCATGCATGCAGCAGCCAGCAGCCCAACGCGGCCCAGCCGGCCCGTACCCTTTGGCCATCCTTCTCCTTTCTTCTTCCTCCCGACAGAAGGACATCGGCGATGGAGCAGGTGCGTGTTGCCGCCAGAGCCGTCCTTCGTCGCCGTGATTAAACCCTCGCCAAGATACGTGCAGTCACCGCTCTTGCCGCCTATAAGGACCCCGTACCCGTAGAGAACGAGCCCCATTTCTCATCCTCACTCCTTCCCCTTATCCACTGCAACCCTAGCTCGATGGAGCTTCGGGGCGCCGCCGTTCTGGACCACCCCGAGCGTCTTTGGCACACCATGATGACCGCCTCACTCGGCTTGTTCGATTGCGCAACCAACGAACGTCGTAGAAGTCCCAGTCACCGGAACCAAGCCCTTCTTCTTCGACATCGACGCCGCTCGTCGTCGCCATTGACGCTGTAACTGTCCTCCTCAGCCCTCCCCAAGGACAGACACGCGTCAAGGGTAATCCGCCGGTCCTCCTGGGCCATCTCATTTCCGCTCTCCCTCCTCGGTTCACTCCCTTGTCGGTCACAATCGTCGTGCACCTCCAGTTGTCGTTGTGGACCTTGCTCCGGTGACAAAAAACCGGTGGCGCCATCATAGTTAGCCTCCCCGTGACGCTCTCCTTCGACCCATAGTAACAACGCGTCCCCGCTCGCCCCAAAACACCGCCACCGTCGTCGATCTGGGGAGAGCCCCGCTGGCTGGCGTTATCGTGACGTCGTCCTGACGTCATCGGGCGCGGGTCAGACCTGGTCAACCGGCTACTAGTCCCACTCGCCCGCGTGGCAGCTGAGGTGGCCTAGGGCCCCTCTTTCAGCCACGGTGGGTAGGCACTGCCCCGGTGACAAATGACCCCTACCCCGTGTGACGTCAGCCTTTGTTAGTGTGACGCAGTAATTCAATTAAAAAGGCTTTAATAATTCCAAATAATGTTATAAAACTTGTAAATTCAATATCTAATTAATTATAAGTCAGAAAAATACAAATAATATATCAAAATGTTCAGAAAAATGAGCTCTATATAATTACACTATAATCATGCATTTATCAACAACTTAAATGACAAGTTTAATTAGAACAACATAGTAACCCCTCACAGGTGATTCCGGAGTTTCTCCGAGTTAGGGTTTTTACCCCTCGGAACCCCGATTAAACTGTCAACCAAGCCTTAGGGTTAATTTTAAATGCAATTTAACTTTTTATATCATCATCATTGCTTGAGCATTGCACCAATTCCATGTGTTGATTGTTTCCCTCTCTTCCGGTGTTTGGATCTTTTCGGTAGAATACGACATCGAGATCAAGATCGAAGCCCGAGGTCAACACCATCGAAGATTGAAGGTCGACGAACAATACTTGACCAACTGTAACCAAGTCCAGTACAAGGCTTTCGAAGATCTATTTATCTTCTATCAACTGGCAAAGGCAAGCAGAGCCCCACCATGATATAATCCTATGATTTTGAAAGCATTTCAAATCCTGCCATGTTGCATACGATTCTACTATGGTGTTTTATCGATAGATAGATATCATATCTATTGCATAATCCCTTTGAGCTTATATTACCTGTTCCACTACTCCTAGCATAACTAGGTTTGGTTTGTGTGCACTGCTAGAGCTTATTCTGTGTCTTGCTTAGCCATGCATAGCTCTTGAGTCTGGTCCATCCAGATGATGTATCAGATGCAGATAATCTATTATGTAAGGAGAACATGATGAGATAAGATCGGTTATATGAGTTAAACATATGGGAGGCCACGGTGGGATGTGGTTTTTCTAGTCTCATGCTCGCCACCACTAGGAACCGAGTTATTGCCTTCGGAACCGAGACGAGCGTGCAACCACACTGGGCCAGGACAACCTCATGAGCAACTAACTTTCCTAGTAGATTCCATGAGTCACATAGTTCGGGCGTTCCATTCGACATATGCATAGAAAACCTTTTGAAAGATTTGCCGGTTGCAGGTGCATTCATAACAGGTAGGTAAGCGTGGCCGAGGTTGCTTGGGGTAGATAGCGCCCTGGTAAACCAACCTCGCCTCACATATTAAAGTACCGACTTCGGGATTTGACCCATTATGGCGGAACCATACTTATTGCGTGACTCATGGTCTCGGCAAAAGAAAGGTAAAGGTCGTGTCTAACCACCCTCTGTCGGCCTTCCAAGGAAGTGGGCTTATCTAGTGGCATTAAGAGAAGGTTAGTACGTGTGGGTAAAGTTGTACACCCCTGCAGGTTAATAATGTTGTCGAAAAGCCGTGTTCACGGTTATGAACGACTTGGCGACCGGACTCAAGATCATAGAGAACTAGAACCTAATCGTATAACTTGGCAGATCAACGTGTGCTTAAGGATGCTTCCTCATGGGTACGAGGGGGTGATCCTAGTTTAGGAGATGATGATTGGTGGATATCGAAAGATGATGATCAATATTTCGGAGATGTCGCTCTCTTATCCCCTTTTAAAATACTCTGATTAGATGAGATTCCTCTCCCTTTCGTTTTATAAACAAAAGATGACTTTATGCAAAGTAAGTCTTGCGGAGTACACCCTATACTCACACTTTCTTTGTTGATACTTTTGACAAAGTAAGTGTTCCCTAAAGACGAGTTTGGTACTACATCGACATCGACGAGTAGCTTGGGGTTCCCGGCCGGCAGCCTGGAATCTATGGGCTGGGACGTCATCGTTATGCTTCAGGCCTCTTAGGCCATTTGTTAAGTTTGCTATACTTAATAGAATAATTTGCCTTCCTTTGTTTGATGTTTGTGGTAAGTGACCTCTGCTTGTAATAATTTGGTTCTCTGCTTAGTTATGAGCTTGCTGTAATAATTTTTGTGTCATAGGGTCACTACTGAGTTATCGATTCTTCACTGGATATCCTCGAGCTCAAGGTTAAGCTCATGTCAGACGGAGGTCTAGGATTTGTTTAGCCCTGATCCCGGGGGTGTCACAGGTTTTGGTATCAGAGAAGTACCGACCGTAGGAAAACCTTGCTATTGGTCAATGTTGAGTCTAGTGCTTGTGAAAAACTATTTTAAAAGATGAAAAGTATTTGCGAAAACTCTAGTATGCTTCCTTTTCTTCTTATCCAGTTTTGCTCTAACTCTGGGTCATCTTATCTTGTGTTGATTTTGGAAAAGTTTTGATCTCTCTTCTAGTCTTTCAAAGCTTAGGTGCCTTCTAGGCATGTCGTTTCTCAACCAGTTGACCTAGTGTTGAGTTCTCTAGAGTTGTGTGTGTTGTGAATTCCTTGTTTCCCTTGATCTGTTTCATCTAAGAGATTCCTTTCTATCATGATCTCTCTATCTTTTGGACCCACAATATTATATTTTTGAATCTGCAGTGTTCTGTTCTAGGCTTCGAGGTTTCCTTTCGCCTCGAGTGCCTCCTTTTCGTTTGTTGGGTACTGCAGAATTCGTTTCTTCTTCTGGAAGCTACCTCATGATCACTATCTTGCAGTGTACACTATGTCACTCAAGAATTAGTTACTCCTTTCTCAGGTTTTAACCCTTGGACTTGAAGCTAAGATCCCTGATTATGCTAGATTCCGGTGTTTTGAATCTTGTACATGAAGTTGACCTTTAACCCAAGATCCATTACTTTGACCCCTATTGTCAATGTTCACACATTACCTCAGGATGGCTGGTGATACAATTCTAGCCTTCAAGCTTGTGGTCTTTGTCGCGATTAAATTGTGACAACTAAGGACTTCCCCTGCCACTTGCTATGGCAGATGTTCTTTAATGCAACCAAATAGATCACGACAAGGGTACTCCTCGAGAGTCACGCATCTATATTCATGACTCTGCCACACCTTATATCTTCTATGTATTGGTTTTAGGAAGATTGTTAATCTATGCATTCACATCTCGGGATTCCATCCTGAGGATGTTCCTTTCCCCTTATTGTTTTTTGACCTTTGTTTACCAGTTGGTAGCCAAGTAGTAAATGTGCATCGGTGTCTTTCGATGTAAGATACTCTTGTGGTCCGTTAAGACAAACATTTCGGGATGTCTAAGAGAAACAAACTCCAGTACCTCATCATATCTAGGACCAAGTCAAAGTGTTGTAATCTGCAGATCAAGAGGCATTGATTAGCTTCTATCCGTTCTATCTTAAAGTATCACACTCTTGTATACTAAGAGGTCGTTTTAAGTTCCATGAACCCTTAATGAAGTGATACTTTACACATCGTTACCCACCCTTCACCGAGCTTTCGCGCTCGTGAGTGATGCGTGTGCGTAATAATGTGGCTATCTGAGATTCTTAGCAATTATTATTGTTTTGAACTCTAAGGACATTCAAGTCATTCTTAGCGTGATTGGTTAACCCCTATCACTACGTGAAGCTTGACTATGCTAACAAGTCCGCTAATCTGGTGCACCCTCTTCGGTCAAAGGGATAGGCTTGTGCCGAAGCTCTTATACTATGTCTTCTTGCCTTACAAAGTAAGTTTCCTCTCGAACTAAGTGACATATCGGTGGTTCGTGATATTCTAGATGTCTTCCTAGAAGTGTCGCCTTGTTGCGACATGACCGTGTTGTCAGGTTCTTGAGAAAGAAAGTTCTCTGAACTACTCCTTTCTCAAAGGATCCATACTAGATACCCCTGAACTAGTTGGTTGAGCTTAAACAACAACTTGGAGAGTTGTAAGACAAAAGTTCTATTCAAATTTGTTCCTTCTTAATAGGGTTGTCTAGTTTTGTTCGTGTTGAAGAAAGATACTATTTACTTTGTGGATATGTTGTGTTCCCCACCTTTGATTTGATTTTGGGTTATCGTCAAATCAAACTCAGTTCCAAGGACTATCTTGATGGTGTTCCTACTCGTGATGTTTCACTTGAGTACATCTCCATGTCCTTTGATCTGACCAATATTCTTGTCTTGTTCAAGCAACATGTGAGTCCATCTTCTTAGAGTGTTTCGGTAAGTTTGTTGTTGAGCCCATTGACAAAATCCTTATCCTCCCCATGTTAGATTGGATTCATATGGGATGTTGGTCATTAATGTTGGAAACTTTCGAGAACCATCTTTGTGTCATCTCGAAGTATGAGTTATGGATGTTAGAAGTAACCTTCTCTGATTCATGAGCAATTGTTGAAAGATGTCGCCGTGGATTCGAGAGAAGTTATCTCCGTTCCTTAAGGATACATATGTGTTCTATTGTTAGTACTTTATGTGTGTGTGCAGTTGTCCTTCGACAAGTTGCTAATACATGGGTATAGCAACCTAGCTCAGACATTTGAAGCTTTACACTGTAGACCATATCTTGAGAATCTAGTAACTTTACCTTTGTGGTAAATGTTGCGAACTTTCTATTCGGACATGCTGAGTCTCAAGTATCATCTCACCTAACCAAAGCTGAATCTCAAGCAACAACGATGGTTGGTGTTCCTCAAGGTTATGACTTAGGTCTCTTTGTAAATCGGCAAGGTTGATGTAATGGTTGACACACTTAGCTAGAAAGATCTTTTGTTGTATTCTCTTGATTTCAGTAGTAACAACCACTCTTCATGAGGCTTCTTCTATAATTTGATTATAGGAATTGTGCTCATGGTTTCCTTTGTCTACGAAGTCCGACCTTTACTTGAGGATTGATTTCTCGAACATCAAGGAGAACATTTAAAGTAGCATTGCTAAATGTGTCTCGGTCAATCCTCCAGACCCTTTTATGATGGCAAGCATCTTGTTGTGCCAAGTAATTGAAGTCTGAGAATGAATCTTCTTTCTTCTCGTGTCATCAGGAATCTTCTTAATTATTCATCTCAGTGGTGTAAAGTGATATCACGATCTTTGTCAAAGATTTTGATAAACCTAGATGAGTAAAGAGTTTCCTTCATTTTCTTTCCCATGTTTTAAGAGTGACTATGATTTTGGTAATTAGTAGTTTCTCTTGTTAGATGTTCCTTGTGAATCTTATGAGTCCTCGCCACAAAACAGCTTTTTGTCTTGACCTTATGTTGGATGAAAGAGTGACCCTTCTGTGTCAAAAGTAGTTCAACAGCTTGGTTTTGTTGATTCATGTCTCTGCAGCCTGAAATCTCTACTTAAGTCTTTCAAAAGAGATTCTTTATCAAAGTCTATGGTTATGTTCCTTCTGTTGTAAGCTTTCATTTTCAGAAGCTTGATTTCTTCCATAAGTTCCATGGTCTCAACCCTTATGAACACCAGCTCTCTAACAACTTGAAAACTTCTCCTCTTGTTTCCTCCGCTACATTGGCGTGTTTCATGTCGTAATCTCAAAGTTGTTCTAAAAACTCCATCCAAGAGTTGACCCTGAGATACTCTTTGTGTTGTTTAGTGTGTTTCCCTCTTATCCTTAGAATGACCCTGTTCTTTTTCTCTCTGTCTCTCTTCCTACCTTCGGAATCTCGGGTCGAGATTCTCGTAAGGGGGATAGAGATGTAACACCCCAGTTTTAGCTAATGTCTAATTAGGGTTTGTTTGTGAATTCATGAGCATCATATTAAAAGTGCATCCAAAGAAAATAAAACAAAACTCTAAAACCCTAATATCTTCCCTCTCTTTGAAACCCCTTCAAAGTGGTTTTTGAAAATATTTCAAAATCCAAAAGGTTTGGAGCCCAATTGGATTAAAAGGGCCCCTGCAATATTTTCTATATGTTACAAAGTTCCTAGTATTTTTGAATTACTCAAAATAGAATTTGAAAGGAAAATACAAAACAGAAATTGAAAACAGAAAAAGAAAAGAGTTGCTGAAAAGAAATACAGAAAACCTAGCTAACCAGCCGCCGTCGCAGAGCTTCTCTCCTCCCTTCTCTTCCATGCATGCAGCAGCCAGCAGCCCAACACGGCCCAGCCGGCCCGTACCCTTTGGCCATCCTTCTCCTTTCTTCTTCCTCCCGACAGAAGGACATCGGCGATGGAGCAGGTGCGTGTTGCCGCCAGAGCCGTCCGTCGTCGCCGTGATTAAACCCTTGCCAAGATACGTGCAGTCACCGCTCTTGCCGCCTATAAGGACCCCGTACCCGTAGAGAACGAGCCCCATTTCTCATCCTCACTCCTTCCCCTTATCCACTGCAACCCTAGCTCGATGGAGCTTTGGGGCGCCGCCGTTCTGGACCACCCCGAGCGTCTCTGGCCACACCATGATGACCGCCTCACTCGGCTTGTTCGATTCCCCAACCAACGAACGTCGTAGAAGTCCCAGTCACCGGAATCATGCCCTTCTTCTTCGACACCGACGCCGCTCGTCGTCGCCATTGACGCTGTAACTGTCCTCCTCAGCCCTCCCCAAGGACAGACACGCGTCAAGGGTAATCCGCCGGTCCTCCTGGGCCATCTCATTGTCGCTCTCCCTCCTCGGTTCACTCCCTTGTCGGTCACAATCGTCGTGCACCTCCAGTTGTCGTCGTGGACCTTGCTCCGGTGACAAAAAACCGGTGGCGCCATCATAGTTAGCCTCCCCGTGACGCTCTGCTTCGACCCATAGTAACAACGCGTCCCCGCTCGCCCCAAAACACCGCCACCGTCGTCGATCTGGGGAGAGCCCCGCTGACTGACGTTATCGTGACGTCGTCCTGACGTCATCGGGCGCGGGTCAGACCCAGTCAACCGGCTACTAGCCCCACTCGCCTGCGTGGCAGTTGAGGTGGCCTAGGGCCCCTTTGTCAGCCACGGTGGGTAGGCACTGCCCCGGTGACAGATGACCCCCACCCCGTGTGACGTCAGCCTCTGTCAGTGTGACGTAGTAATTCAATTAAAAAGGCTTTAATAATTCCAAATAATGTTATAAAACTTCTAAATTCAATATCTAATTAATTATAAGTCAGAAAAATACAAATAATATATCAAAATTTTCATAAAAATGAGCTCTATCTAATTGCACTATAATCATGCATTGATCAACAACTTCAATGACAAGTTTATTAGAACAACATAGTAACCCCTCATAGGTGATTCCAGAGTTTCCCCGTGTTAGGGTTTTTACCCCTCGGAACCCCGATTAAACTGTCAAGCATGCCTTAGGGTTACTTTTAAATGCAATTTAACTTATCATATCATCATAATTGCTTGAGCATTGCACCAATGCCATGTGTTGATTGTTTCCCTCTCTTTCCGGTGTTTGGTTCTTTTCGGTAGAATATGACATCGAGATCGAGATCGAAGCCCGAGGTCAACACCGTCGAAGATTGAAGGTCGACGAACAATACTTGACCAACTGTAACCAAGTCAAGTACAAGGCTTCCAAAGATCTATTTATCTTCTATCAACTAGCAAAGGCAAGCATAGCCCCACCATGATATAATCCTATGATTTTGAAAGCATTTCAAATCCTGCCATGTTGCATACGATTCTACTATGGTATTTTATCGATAGATAGAGTATCGTATCTATTGCATACTCCATTTGAGCTTATATTACCTAATCCGCTGCTCCTAGCATAACTAGGTTTGGTTTGTCTACACTTCTAGAGCTTATTTCGTGTCTTTCGTAGCCATGCATAGCTCTTGAGTCTGGTCCATCCAGATGATGTATCAGATGCAGATAATCTAGTATGTCAGGAGAACGTGATGAGATAAGATCGGTGATATGAGTTAAACACGCTAAGTCTTGTATGGGATGCCATGGTGGGATGTGGTTTTTCTATTCCCATGCTCGCCACCACTAGGAACCGAGTTCTTGCCTTTGGAACCGAGACAAGCGTGCAACCACACGGGGCCTGGACAACCTCACGAGCATATAACTTGCCTAGTAGATTCCATGAGTCACATAGTTCGGGCGCTCCATTCGACATATGCATAGAAAACCTTTTGAAAGATTTGCCGGGTGCAGGTGCATTCATAACAGATAGGTAAGCATGGCCGAGGTTTCTTGGGGTAGATAGCGCCCCTGGTAAACCAAACTCGCCTCACATCTTTAAGTACCGGCTTTGGATTTGACCCATTATGGCGGAACCATACTTATTGCGTGACTCATGGTCTCGGTGAAAGCAATCGTGTCTAACCACCCTCTGTCAGCCTTCCAAGGAAGAGGGCTTATCTAGTGGCATTAGGAGAAGGTTAGTACGTGTGGGTAAAGTTGTACACCCCTGCAGGGTAATAATCTTTTCAAAAATCCGTGTTCATGGTTATGAACGACTTGGCGACCAGACTCAAGATCATAGAGAACTAGAACCTAAATCGTAAAACTTGGAAGATCAACGTGTGCTTAAGGATGCTTCCTCATGGGTACGAGGGGGTGATCCTAGTTCAGGAGATGATGATTGGTGGATATCGGAAGATAATGATCAATATTTCGGAGATGTCGCTCTCTTATCCCCTTTTAAAATACTCTGATTAGACGAGATTCTTCTCCCTTTTGTTTTATAAACAAAAGATGGCTTTATGCAAAACAAATCCACCAGTCATAAGTCTTGCGGAGTACACCCTGTACTCACCCTTCCTTTGTTGATACTTTTGACAGAGTAAGTGTTCCCTGAAGACGAGTTTGGTACTACATCGACATCTATGAGTAGCTTGGGGTTCCCGGCCGGCAGCCTGGAATCTATGGGTTGGGACGTCATCATTATGCTTCAGGACTCTTAGGCCATTTGTTAAGTTTGCTATACTTAATAGCATAATTTGCCTTCCGTTGTTTGATGTTTGTGGTAAGTGACCTCTGCTTGTAATAATTTGGTTCTCTGCTTAGTTATGAGCTTGCTGTAATAATTTTTGTGTCGTAGGGTCACTGCAGTGTTATTGATTCTTCACTGGATATCCTCAAGCTCAAGATTAAGCTTATGTCAGACGGAGGTCTGGGATTTGATTAGCCCTGACCCCAGGGGTGTCACACTGGCGATGCTCAACGGCATGGCTACGCGACGTGGGGCGGTGCGAGATGGTCGGAACACGTCGACGCTCTGGCCGGGTCCAACGGAGGTTTTAATGGTGCACTGGTGATAAGGGTCGCACGGCGGCGAACGGGCATGTCTGGGGTGTTCCTGGGGTGGTGGCGATCCTGCTTGCAGGCGGAGAGGGTGGCACGTGGTCTGTGGGCATGTGTCGCGGGTGACGCTCTGGCGGGCTCTCGGCATGCTCGCAGAGAGGTTGGGCACGCTCGGGCTGTGTGGTCAACAGGTTGGTAGTGCTCGAGGCTTGGAAAGGGGGTGGCAGTTGACGGTGGTGAGTGTCCCAGACATGGTTGCTAGGCTTGGTGCTTCTCCTAGCTTGCTGTCGACTGAGGGGTGGCAAGGTGAGCTCGGCATGGTCACCATTGATGGCTATGGCAAGCTCACAGTGGTGCTAAAGCTTGTTAAATTGGCTAGATGATCTACTAATAGCTTACTATGAACCAGAGAGGGAACAAGTTAGGCCAAAATCATTGCTCCTAATAGTGTTTGATATTTGTTTGTTTGTTGTTTGCAAGGTGTTTGATGAAATGGCCGAAAGAGATTCAAATTTGAATTTTTGAATCAAACTTTGTGGGTGTGCTAGTTACATACTAGGGAGTCTCTGGTTAGTTGGAAAGGTCAAGTGGAATTGGTTTGGTTGGGTTTTGAAAATGTGTGATCTTCACATATGATAAATATTCAATTTTGAATTGCCAATTAAATCAAGTTGCCAAATGTTTCTGTAAGTTTGAAAGGTGGGATTTGATTCACTTTTACTTGGTCTAGCAAGGAGTGAAAAGAAATGGAAATGTTTCTGTTTGAAATCTTGGACTAGAAACACTCAAAGTGGTCTAGTGAGCAAGATTGGAAAAAATGACCATTTTCTTATTTGATTTGTTTTTAATTTTCTCTTGATTTGTTTCTGCTTGGAAATGTTTTAGATGATTTTTTTTTCATATTTAAACCATTCCTTGCTATTTAGATCAATCACACAAGTCCATTCATGCATTCATACAATCATCACATTCACACATGCATTCATATGATTTTAAATAAAAAAAGTTTTTGTTAACCCTAATTTTGGTGATTGGAATTTGATAACCAATGTTCATATTTTTTGGGATGTTACAAACCTTCCCTCCTTAAATAAAATCTTGTCCCGAGATTTGAGAAAGAAGAAAGAAGAAAAATAGGATTTAAAAAGATCGGGAAACTCCATCTTGATGTGATCTTCTCGCTCCCAGGTAGCTTCTTCTTCAGTGTGGTTACTCCACTGAATCTTGAGAAACTTGATGCTTCTGGTCCTGGTGGTTCTAAAAGCTTCCTCCAAAATACGGATGGGTACTTCAGGATACGTCAGGTCATCGTTGATCTCTATGGTATGGTGATCAATGTTCTTGAAGACTTCAGTCTTCTCCGAGACTTCATGGCATTTGCGAAGTAACGATATATGGAACACATTTTGCACTGCTGACCTCTCCTTTGGGAGTTCCAATTGATACGATACTTCTCCTCGACGATTCAGAATCTTGAAAGGTCCGATATATCTGGGGGCTAACTTTTCTTTGAGATGGAAACACTGCATTCCCTTCAAAGGCGACACTTTGAGATACACAAAATCTCCGATATTGAAAGCGAGGTCTCGACGTATCTTGTCGACATAACTATTCTGTCTTGACTGGGCAGTCTTGAGGTGCTCACGGATCTTGTGAACTTTCTCTTCTGCTTCTCATAGGATGTTGGGTTCGAAAATGTGTCTCTCTCCTACTTCCGACCAATTGAAAGGGGTGCGACACTTTCTTCCATACATGAATTCAAATGGGGCCATTTGCAAACTAGCTTGTAACTGTTCTTGTAAGAAAATTCTGCAAAAGTCAGACCATCTTCCCATTTAGATCCATACTCTAGCACACATGCTCTCAACATATCTTCGAGTATTTGATTTACTAGCTCTGTTTGTACATCTGTCTGAGGGTGATAAGCTGTGCTGAAATCTAGTCGGGTTACCAATCCTTCTTGGACTTTCTTCCAAAATCTTGAGGTAAACACAGTTCCTCAATCCGACACTATGTTCTTGGGGACTCTGTGCAAACTGACGATTCTAGCGATCTATAACTCCGCTAGCTTCGAGCTCTGGTAAGTGGTCTTGACTGGTAAGAAATGGGCGACCTTGGACAATCTGTCAACTATGACCCAAATAGAGTCATTTCCCCTACTAGAAGTAGGCAATCCGGTGATAAAGTCCATTCCAACGGAATCCAATTTCCATTCTGGAATCTGCAGTGGTTGCAACAGTCCCGCGGGTCTCTGATGTCCCTCCTTGATTCTCTAACAAATTTCACACTTGGCTATATAGCTTTAAATTTCTCTCTTCATGTTATGCCACCAAAATTTATCCTTTAAATCCTGATACATCTTTGTCCCTCCGGGGTGGATAGAATAAAGAGTATAATGGGCTTCCTTCAACATAACTTCTTTCAACTCTGAATCTGCTAGTACACAGAGACGTCCTTTGTACCACAACACTCCTTCATCTTCGGTGAATCCGGGTACTTTGCCTGTAATGATACGACGTCTGATTCCATCGATGCTAAAATTTCCTTTCTGTGCCTCCTTGATCTGACTGATCAAAGTGGGTTGAAGCTCTATGCTAGCCAAGAATCCTAATTCCATTCTTAAATCTTCCATCTCCTTGTGCAAACGTGGTTGCTCATTCACAATCATGGAGTTCAAGCGACACGACATTCTGCTAAGGTCATCTGCTACCACATTGGCTTTACCGGGGTGATAGTGAATGTCTAGATAATAGTCCTTGATTTGTTCAATCCATCTTGTCTGCCTCATAGTTAGCTCCTTCTGAGTGAATATATACTTTAGGCTCTTGTTATCCGAATAAATATCACAACGGTTCCCCATGAGGTAATGCCTCCATGTCTTCAGGGCTAGAACTACGGCTGCTAGTTCAAGGTCATGGGTGGGATAATTCTGTCCATGCTGCTTCAGTTGTCGGGATAAATAAGATATAACTTTGCCTTCTTGCATTAACACACACCCGAGACCAATCTTGGATGCATCACAATACACATCAAATGACTTCGTGATATCCGGCATGATCAAGATTGGGGCTGCAATCAATCTCTTCTTGAGTTCGTGAAAACACGCTTCACATTTGTCCATCCATTCAAACTTCTTATCCTTCTTCAACAATTGGGTCATGGGTCTGGAAATACTCGAGAATCCTTTGATGAACTTGCGGTAATATCCCGCTAATCTGAGAAATGCACGAACTTGGGTTTGAGTGGTTGGGGCTTGCCAATCTTCCACATCCTTCACCTTTGTAGGGTCAACGGCAATTCCTCCGGCTGATACTATATGTCCGAGGAATCCTACCTCCTGTAACCAGAATTCACATTTGCTAAACTTGGCATATAATTGATGCTCCCTAAGGGTTCTAAGGATGGTCCTTAGGTGTAGCTCATGTTCTTCTTCTGATTTGGAATAGATCAGAATGTCATCGATGAAAACAATGACAAACTTATCCAGGATGTCCATAAAAATCTTATTCATGAGGTTCATAAAATAAGCGGGGGCATTGGTTAATCCAAAAGACACGACCGTATACTCGTACAACCCATATCTGGTGGTGAAGGCAGTCTTTGGAATATCCTCTGCGCGAATCTGGAGTTGATGATAACCAGTTCTAAGATCAATCTTAGAAAACACTTTGGCACCAGTCAACTGGGCAAACAGGTCTTCTATCTTTGGAAGTGGGTACTTGTCTTGATGGTGACATCATTCAACTTCCGATAATCCGTACACAAATGGTTACCTCCATCCTTCTTGTCCACAAACAACACATGGGATCTCCAGGGCGACGCACTTGGTTGGATCAATCCTATCTCCAGCATGGCATCCATTTGCTTCTTCAGCTCCATTAATTCCGATGGGTTCATACTATAAGGTCTCTGAGCTATGGGTCCAGTTCCAGGGATTAGTTCAATGATAAACTCGTTATCCCGATCTGGGGGCATACCGGGCAAAACATCTGGAAATACATCGGGGTATTCATAGACTATCCGGACTTGGTCAATGGTTGGTTGGGCTATACTCTTGTTGCATTTGAATTGGCGGGGCAAGGTTTTATATACATGCTCTACTGATATTCCGACTGTACTAGTCATGTTTATGGCTTTCTTGGCACAGTCAATTAATCCTTCATGTTTCGACATTCTATCCATTCCTAGTACTACTTTCAAACCTTTAGTTCCGAGTACTATTAGATTAGCATAAAAATATATGCCATGGATTCGGATAGGCATGGCCATGCATGCAAATTTGTCTAGCTTTGGTGGTTGAACCAGGTATTTGAACTGTCATAACATGCTTCAATTTGGTGGGTTGAATCTTACTAGTGCATGCAAATTCTTCAGTAACAAACGAGTGCGATGCTCTAGAATCAAACAACACTCTTGCAGGTACTAAGTTAACAGAAAACATACCCAACACGACATCGGGTGCTTCTTGGGCTTCTTCGGCATGCATGAGAAAGAGACGGCCGTTGCGGTTGAGCGAGTTCCCTGGGGCAAACCTTCTTCCGGGCTGAACACGACGCTGCTGCTGAGCTAGGGCATTTGCATTGGGGGCTGCGGCAATCTTCTTGGGGCACTCATTGGAATAGTGACCCTTGGTTCCACATTCATACAAGTCACCTGGGACTTGTCCTTTGCTGCAACAGGCACAACATTGCTTCCAGTCCTTGGGGCAGTGTGGGTGTTGGTGGAGGCATTGTAGTTGTTGAACTTGGGTGGTGCACGATTGAAATTGCTAGGGTTGTCGGGGTTGTTGTGATTTCCTCCGGGCCTTGGGTTTCCACGGTTGGGATAGGTTGGACGGTTCATCGGGGGTCTACTGGTTCTTGGGGCAAATCCTGGAGATGGGTTGTGGCGATACTTTGGTGTATGGTGGGTTCCTGGTTGATGCATCATGCGACGCTTGCGGTTCTCATTAGCTTGGTTGATCTTGGCTTCCATCTGAATGGCAGAATCCACTAAGGCTTCAATACCAGCAAATATGATATTGACTAACACTGTCTGCATCTCATCGTGCAGACCATTTAGGAATCTCTCCTACTTCTTGGCTTCGGTATCTATCTCATCCGGTGCATACCTATCCAATGACAAAAAATTGTCATGGTACTCCACTACGGTCATCCTGCCTTGCTTCAGTTCCCTGAATTCATCTCTCATCCTCTTGATCAAACCCGGTGGCACATGGGTTCTGCTGAACTTGATTTTGAACTCTTCCCAAGTCATCATTTGACCTCCTGTCATGGCACAAATGATGTTCCACCATGCTCTTGCATCTCCGGCCAGATAGTGGGTGACAAAAATTACTTTCTCGTTATCTTCCACTCCTGCAACCTCTAGGTTGTTCTCCATGGTTTGCAGCCAATCATCGACATCGAGGGGCTCTTTAGACTTAGTGAAAATGGGTGGATTGGTGTTCTGGAAATTCTTGAGCTCAGATCCATGGTTGTCTTGATGTCCATGGCATTGGTTGTTGTTGGCCATCTGAGCTATCTGTTGGAGGGTGGCTAAGTTGGCTTGACGTTGGGCTCTTTCGGCTTCATGGTCCAAAACCAACATTTGCAAGATTTGCAACATCGGGTCCGGGGATGAAGTGCTTCCTCCGCGAGGCATCTGAATATTGAGATAGATCATGAGAAAAGGGGGAAATTTCTAAGGTTCAGGGGTTTGGTTTTTGAAAAGTTTTCAAAGTTTGACTTAGATTTTTCTAGCAACTTGCTTTCATTCATTCATTCATAGCACACGATACAAACACACACCACAACAAAGGAAAACAAATGGTTTTAAGAGCCATTCTGGGAAACTACGATACAGTCGGACCGAATAAAACTCTCTAACACTAGTGCTCAAGTGCTACTTCTCCTTGGAGTAAGTGTCTTCATCATCCTCATCATCATCATCACTGAAGGCGAAGACATCCTCATCGGTGAAGAAGTCCATGGCTTGATCCTCCAGAAAGTCATCATCATCACTGAGATAGGAGTAGGGGTCTCCACGAAGGTCTTCCCCTGCATTCTCACACTCTTCCAGCTACATGTCTCTTTCATAGATGGTCTCCTCCAAATCCGTGATCCCGTGGCGAAGACGGGCAATGATGCGCTCCTTCTTGTCGAGCTGACGGTGACGAGACTAGAGATCCTTCACTAGCATGGCAATCGTTTAATCCTTCTTGGAGGTGATGGCATACTTGTGATTGGCGTAGGAGCGGGCATTGTCCAACTCCCACTACTAGGAAAACAGCTATAGGTAATCAGCACATCCGTGGCTCACATGGTTGAAGTGCCCCACGGCTAAAACAGGCGTGGCTCACCTGTGGGCAGTGCCCTACTAATAACTATAACAACCGTGGCGCACATGACTATAGTGCGCCACAGATGTGTGTGGGCCAGGGCCCTGTTGGCCACACGCCAAACATCTGTAGCGCACTATAGTCATGTGCGCCACGGTTGTTAGGGTCATCTGTGGCGCACGTGTGCCTGGTGCGCTACGCCTGAGCGCATGCCCACCTCTGCTCTGAAACGGCCACAAACTTCTGTGGCGCACTCCGCCTAGTGCGCCACAGGGACTAGGAGCATCTGTGGCGCACTCGGCCTAGTGCGCCACAGAAGTTTGTACTCCCTGTGGCGCACTAGGGCTGTGTGCGCCACGGATGTGTCGATTCTTTTAGGACAGCACTTTATGTGCACATGTGTGCCCACACATCCACCACCCACACTTCACTTTCCCCTTCTTCTTCCTCCTTAGATCTAGTCGGGATCTTCTCCTTCCCACCTCAATTTCTCCATACATTCACCATTTTTAGCATGTAAAACTTGCTTTGGATGTTACATAAGTAATATAGGAGGTCTCCGGTCTCTCATCTATCCATCTCCGGTCGACGCGCACACCTCTCCTTTCCATCTTTCTCACGATCGTTCTCTCATCTCGGTAAGTTGTCCATGTAAGGATGTGTTCATGTGTATATGGATGATGCATGTGCTCATATGTATGTAGATGATCGATGCTCATGATGTGTGTATGTGTGGAGAGGATCGATGGTCATATGTGTGTGTATATGGAGAGTATCGATGATGCTCATGCATGTGTGTATGGAGAGGATAATGATATGTTCATGTGTGTATGGATCGGTCTCTCTCTCTCTCTTGTGTTTGTATGTGAACAAGTTGCCATTTGTTTTGCCAAAATGTTGATTCATTTCCATTTTAGCAAGACTTTGGCATTTCGCAAAGGTCCTAATTTTAGGATAGGTCATGCCGAAATTTTCTATCGACCATTGCATGCATGCATTCATTATGTGGTTCTAATAGACTTCAAAATTGTACTGTGTACATCGTGCAGGCAAAAATGGTCCGCATAATGAGCGAAGGCATTGTGGCTAGATTTTTGAAATGTGCGACGGCCGACATGATACGAAATAACAAGACAGATATAAGATGTCCGTGCAGAAGATGCAAACTCAACTGGGTGATCGACCCAGATTCCAGGAATCTGCAGGCGCACCTGCTCCGCCATGGTTTCATGGATGGATACACTCGTTGGATAAGCGATGGCGTAGATGATGGAGACGGTGAAGAAGGTGGCCAACATGACGATGATCATCATCACGGCGAGAACGGGCGAGATGATGAAGAGGCTCCTGGAGATGGTGAAGGTGCGGAAGCAGACCGGGATGATGATGATCTAGATGCCGGAGGAGCAGACGACGATGGAACAACGTCAGGCTGGGTGCGGGACCCTTATGTGCAAGAGATGCTTCTCAAGCAGACGAGTAACGCCAGGGCTGCCGCTAGAGAGAAAGCCAAGCTTGCGCAACTTGAGAAAGACGCGGTTACTCCATTGTATGAAGGATGCAGGCCCGATGATACCCGGTTGAATGTAACGCTCAAGGCTATGAAGATGAAGGCAAAGCACAAATTGAGCGACGCAAGCTTCGACAATATGATGGCATTCTGGCACGATCGTCTCCCGGAGGGGAACACATGTCCAACTAGTATCGAGGATGCCAAGAAAATCGTCTGTCCTCTCGATCTACCGCACGTTAGATATCACGTATGCATCAACGATTGCATCATTTATCGGGGAGAGGACGCGGAGAAAACCACATGTCCGGTGTGTGGCGTGAGTCAATACAAGAAAGGGAAGAAAGCACCTCGAAAAGTGGTATGGTACTTTCCTATCACCCCTCGTCTGCAGCGCTATTTCGCGGACCCTAAGGAAGCGAAGCTCATGCGATGGCATGCGGAAAGGAAGAAGCCAGGAGATGATGATGACCCCGAAAAGGATGAGCTGCTGACGCACCCTTCAGATGCTAGCCAGTGGAAAGCATTGGACCTCGAATTCCCAGAATTCGGTGGAGATTCGAGGAACATCAGGCTTGGTGCGAGCACCGATGGACTCAATCCGTTCGGTAGCCAGAGCAGCACGCACAACACTTGGCCCGTGTTTGTATGGATGTACAACCTCCCTCCATGGTTGTGCATGAAGAAGAAGTACATACAAATGAGTATGCTAATTCAAGGGCCGAAACAACCTGGTACCGACATCAATCTGTATCTCGGGCTGTTGAAAGAGGAGCTAGCCACGTTATGGGAATCTGGAGCCAATACTTACGACGCCGTCGCACAAGATTATTTCACTATGAGAGCCGCGTTGGTCACTACGGTGCAAGACTATCCAGGTTGCGGGTATATCTCGGGGCAGGTTATCCAAGGATTCTGCGCATGCGTTAGGTGCATGGATAACACAAGCTATCTCCAACTAGAGAAAGATCCAGGGTCATCGAAAACCGTGTTCATGGCGCACCGGAGGTGGCTCGGCAAGAATGATCCATGGAGAAAACGTGGAGACCTGTTCGATGGCAAATCAGAGACCCGAGGAATCCCAGAGCGTAGGAGCAGCGAAGAAGTGGAAGAGTTGCTGAAAAACTAGAAAGATTGTCCTAAGCCTGGAAAGAAGCGAAAGAGGCAGCAACAAGACAAGCCGCTGATGAAGGTATGGAAAACAAGGTCTATTTTATGGGAGTTGCCATACTGGAAGTTTCTCCGCACGCCTCATAGCCTCGACATCATGCATATCACGAAAAACGTGTGCGAGAGTCTGGTCGCCACCATAATCAACATGCCAGTTAGGACGAAAGATGGTCCGAAAGCAAGGCACGACCTGATATGCTTGGGTATCCGGAAGGAGCTTCACGGAGGATGCACTACTCCTGATGATCAGGAAGATGACGATGATCATGAGTCGGAGACGACACAAGGTCGTCGGAAGGGTAAAAAGTTCAAGAAGAACGAATATTACTGCCCTCCTTCTTGCTTCACTCTAAGCCAGGATGAGATCAAACAGTTTTTCAAGTGCCTTCTAGGAGTCAAATTTCCTTACGGCTACGCGGGCAAGATAAGCAGATACCTAGACGAGGCGAAGCAGAGGTTCAGTGGCATGAAGTCTCACGACTGTGCCGTGCTAATGACGCAGGTACTTCCGGTCGCACTAAGAGGGATAATGGACGAGCACGTCCGTGAAACGTTATTTGGCCTATGCAAGTTTTTCGACGTCATCTCTAGGAAGTCGATTGGCTTGAATCAGCTCGGAAGGCTACAGGAGGAGATCGTGGTGATACTATGTGAGCTTGAGGTCTACTTCCCACCCGCATTCTTCGACATTATGGTGCATCTGCTGGTCCATGTCGTGGAGGACATCGTACAACTCGGGCCGATGTTCCTCCGCAGCATGATGGCGTTCGAAAGGATGAACGGACACATTAAAGGATACGTTCGCAACAGGTCCCGTCCAGATGGAAGCATAGCCAAGGGCTTTCTGGCCGAAGAGTGCATCTCTTTCTGCACGAATTATCTAGACATCGAGAACCCTGTCGGTCTTCCCGTCAACAGACACCTTGGCAAGCTCGACGGATTTGGTCACCGAGAGGGTCGTCGCATACTGCATGCAGACTTCGATTTTCGACGCGCAGACTTTGATCGAGCAAACCTCGTGGCGCTACAGCATTTAGAACTGGTCGATCCTTGGGTACAGAAGCACAAAAGGTTAATCGAGAAGAAGTACAGTGACCGGGGCATACAGAGGACGCAGGGAGAAATAATCAAAGAGCACAACTCAGATTTCACGCGTTGGTTTAGGCAGACGCTCCTTGATAATCCCCCGCGCTCGCATTCTTCTGACACGGAAAAGATCATATTCACCTTGTCGCAAGGACCGATGCAAAACCTGGTGACCTATCAGGCGTATGATATCAACGGCTACACATTCTACACGGAGGAAAAGGACAACAAGTGTGATTATCAGAACTCAGGCGTAACGTCGGAATTCTACACCGATGACAACGTGAAGGAAAGATTCTACGGAAGAATCGAGGAGATCTGGGAGCTCGACTACTGTGGAGAAAAGGTGCCGATGTTCCGTGTCAGATGGGGAAAGAGCGTCGAAAGAGAAGACCGGTATTTCACAACCATGGTTATACCCGAAGCAGCCAAATCCAAGGCCGCCGGTGCAAACGTGGCCGCGAAAAATGAACCGTGGGTACTGGCTACCAAAGTGGACCAATGTTTTTTCATTACCGACCCGACAAAGCCTAGCCGTGTTGTCGTGAGGAGAGGAAAAAGAAACATCATCGGAATGGATGGAGTCGCCAACGAGCAAGACTTCGACCAGTACGACGATCCAAAGATTGAAGATGACGACTACGATGCAGCAACATACATCACAAGAAGAAAAAGGACAACCCTACCCAAAAAAGGTAGCCCGTTCGAAAGAAGAAACATTAAAGTGCCGGGGCTAAATTATTCAACCGCGACAAAGAAGGGAAAAAAGATTGTAAAACGCTAGCTCAAAAAATATTGTAAACGCGTGGTCGAAAAAGATTGTAAAGTGCGGGTGGTCGAGTAGGGCCATGCCCGATTCATATTATTATGGACAAATTATTATAAAATTTTGTTATAATTTAAATCATATTATTTGTACCACTTTTATGACATATATTATCACTTTTGGGAATTTTTGGAACATTTAAAAGTATTTATAAAAACAAAACAAAACTTGTATGGCATATATCACCAATTTTGGGCATTTTTTGGAACATTTAAAAATATTTTTAAAATAAAAATAAAAAAGGTGGGCACCAGGATTCGAACCTAGGTGCTCACAGGTTTATAGAATAAAGGAGTGGCTGGAACCAGTGGGATAAGGTGAGCTAGTGGTAACTATCGGGGTGGAAGCCCTCTTATCAGCTAGTCCTACCCACTTAGGCGTAGCGCACCCTGGCCAAGTGCGCTACGGATAACCGTAGCGCACTTGGCCAGGGTGCGCTACGCCTAAGTGGGTAGGACTAGTTGAGCCACGCCCTCCCCATCGTCCTCAGACACAGCTAGATCGTCTAAGTCCCTCCCCGCATCGTCCCCATCCCCATCGACGACGCGCCGCCGCCGCTGCATCCCAGGAGGAGGCCGCCGCATCCTAGGAGGAGGAGGAGGCCGCCACGCTAGGAGGAGGAGGAGGCCGCCTTGCCCACGCGGCGGTTGGTGGCGGCGAGGTTCCCGCATCGTCCCCATCCCCATCGACGACGCGCCGCCGCTGCTGCATCCCAGGAGGAGGAGGCCGCCGCATCCTAGGAGGAGGAGGCCGCCACGCTAGGAGGAGGAGGCCACCTTGCCCACGCGGCAGTTGGTGGCGGCGAGGTTCCTGCATCGTCGGCTCGTCGTCCTCGTTACCTCGTCCGCCAGCCCTCGTCGTCCTCATCTCAGAGGTGAGTGTCGCCCCTCCCCTCTCTCCTTCTCTTCCTCTCTCCTCGAGCAATGGTTAGGGTTAGCACCTGATGATTCAATTGATGCCTCTGATGGTTAGGGTTAGCAATGGTTAGGGTTAGGGTTAGCACCTGATGGAATTGACATTTTTTCCTAATGATTGGTGGTTGTCTGACAAAATGAGATGGCCATGGGAGTTCAGAGAAGTCCATGGGAATTTTCTGTCACAAAAACGATCAAACATGGGAATCTAGCAAAGCACATGTAGGTGTCCCTGGCTGGCTAGATCAGTAACACAACATGAACATTTGGCTAGATCAGTAACAAAAATGAAGAACTAAACAGGTACCAAGTAGCTAAGAATTGACATTATGTTTGACAGTGAGCTTACAGTGGTCTTCCACTGTGTTAGATAAATCTTGATGGTCGATTGGATGTTAGATAAAATTTGGCCTAACATGTTACTTTCATCATACAGTGGGCATACTGTTATCTTTCACAAGTAGATAAATGACCCATGATCTAAGACATGTTACTGTCGAGGAAATGTAGATGCTAGTGTCATAAAATCTGGAGCTTTGGGTTCTACTTGGCCAAATTTAGAAATCTAGAGCTTTGGGTTCTACTTAGGGAAGGGGAATTGGGAAACAATGGCTCATCTGCTCATGTAGCTCTAGATTTTAATTGTTGGTGCTTAATCATCACTTGATGTTGCCATTGTCGTCGTGTTTGTATGAGGTCTCAGTCAGATGTAGTTAAGTCTGGATGCAGTAGTTTGCTCCTCTACTAGTCAAGCACATGCCAAGGTTAAGAGTAGCAAGCTGAAGGTTAGGGTCCTGAGTTTATTCTGTGTAGCAAGCTTCAGGTTAGGTTTAGAGTAGCAAGATTCAGGTTAGAGGTTTAGGTTAGGTTCTTCTATTGTATATATGCTTGATAAAATAATTAGGCCCAGTGTATGCTTGATAAAATAATTAGTACTGATCATGGTGATGGTCTAGTAGTGCTGAAAAGGCACTACTGCAAACAATATGTTGCAGTGAATATATAAAATGAATATGTGCTGAACCAAATGTGTGAATATAAACTTGTATTTGCTTCTTTGTCGCGGTTGTGTATTTGCTTGCTGTCATATTTATTATCATATAAACTTGTATTTGCTTGATGTCATATAATGACAGGTGCTATATATAATCTGCATGTATTTGCTTGATGTCATCAATGACAGTTGATATAATCTGTGGTGATATAATTGTAGCACTTGAAATTGTGCTTGTGCTTGTATATGAAGAACTTTATTATGTGTGTATGCAGGTTCTTGTATGAAACGAGTACCGATTTTTGCCGAAATGTTGATTAACTTCCGTTTCGGCAGAAATCGGGCACTCCTAGTTTAAGAAAATTAGCAAAGGTCATGCCGGATTTTTCCGTGCATTTAACCAATTATTTGTTTTTTATTAGTGCAAAGATGTGTGACAATGACGAGGCTGGATGTTCTAAGTGCATCAGCGCTGAAGGAGAACTCAGACCTCCGAATAAACAATTGACATTCTGGGAGGCGGCCCAGCGGCTAGAAGACGATGAAGAATACCATCCCCAGGAGAGCGAGGATGATGAGATGGAAGACGCGGAGGAAGAAGCCGAAGGAACGGCGAACGATGAAACCACTGATGGCGGCGAGGGCACAGGGAGTGGTAGCAACCCTCCTAAGAAGAAGAAGAAGCCGAAGGACCGGCGCCCGAACACGGTCGGCACGGTCAGGGAGGAAATTACCGAAGTGAGCCCATCAGGGGTTCCTTTGGAGCCCGCCCTTGTCGTCAAAGGGTACGGTGGGAAAGTGGCGGCGATCACCCGGACAACCATCTCGATCAACACCGAGAATCTCCGGCATAAAGATAATGGCCACTTGCGCACACTCCTCTTCGAGAAGCTGCACGCAAGATACAAGTTCCCCGCTAAGTATCAGAACACAAATTATCATGGGAACGAAGTAAACAAATCCGCCCTCACAAAGATGAGCACCGCCCTGGCCAGCTGGAGAACCCGGATAAAGAAGAAGATCTATAAAGAAGGCAAAAGTCTCGAGGAGATCCAGAAGATTGACCCGAAGATCACCGAAGATCAGTTCCGGGAGTTCAAGGAGAGGTGTGAATCCGAAAGAGCCCTGGCCAATAGTAATCGGGGAAAGGTGCTGCAGGCGATGAATATAGGTCATCACCATCTCAGATCTGGTGGATACAGAACCGCGGAGGCCAAATGGAATAAGTTGGACGAAGAGTATAGATCCAAGGGGATAGAAAACCCCTTTGCTAAATTCGAACCCGGGCAGGTTCGAAACTTCATCAGGGCCCGTTACCATGTGGACCCAAAAACCAAACAACTCACCGCGGATCCTGCGGTGAAGGAATTCGAGGAAATTGTGGTAAGTATAATCTAATTACCGCGGATCAACATGATTGCAATCTAATCGATGATCTAAATGATTCACTGTTACTTCTTCTGCAGGAGGAGGAAATTGTTGCTAGTCATGGATCCCAGGGTTCCTCATCCCAGGGGTCGACGGCGGCCACCCGGTGGGATAACCCTTTTAACAGGGCGATGAACCGGGCCAAGAAAATAGAGCCGGTTACGAAGAAGCCGTCGTCGGCTGGCCGTCTGGCCGGCCTCGGGGGTAAGAATTGGGTGGATCATTTTGGTCCACCGCCGAGGACGCATGTGGCGCCGTCGGGAAGGAGCGAGGAGGAAAACGGAGAGGTTCAAGAACTTAAGGCACCAGTGGCGCGGATCCCGCAGATCGTCCAAGACAACCTGGCAATCACCCTTACGTCCTTCCTGCCTACCTTGGTGGAGTCAATAGCGAACTGGAGTGCGGGTGGTCGAGTAGGGCCATGCCCGATTCCAAGCATTGTCAGCAGCCACTCGAACAACGCGGCGCCGACGAATCAGGCGAACTACATGTTCGTGACTCTGCCCACTAGCACTGCGGCGCCGCAAGTGTTGGTGACTCCCCCTGCCATCACCGCGGCGCCGGAGTACATGTTGGTGCCCCCCTACCATCGTCGCGACGGCACCGGAGCTCCAAGCACCCGTCGGTAGGGAGAATACACCGGCGGCCAGCACCGCTCCATCAAGCAGCCCTTCCGTCTCTTGCACGCCCGTCGCCGTATGCGGTGCGTCGACATTAGCCGATCTCGACGCCATCACGGTAAACAAATTGCTTTAATTACCGCCTTTCATGCCATCTATATATTACTCTTGTGGCATCTCGCTCTGACGACGCCGTACATGTTTTCTGCAGACGGATGTTCCTTGCACTCTCTTATGCTACGTGAACAACGAGCTGAGGGATGTTGCCAAGGGTACCATCGTTCAACCCTTGCAGCGCACGTTCCACTCAAAACCGATGCCAGATAGCGCGCACAGGGTTAAAATTAGTCGGGTGCTAAGGGGCTGCGACGACCTAGAACCTCCCATTCAACCCCCAGGAGCGGATGAAGAAGAGTCGTCTGTCCTCAGAAGTTGCTTCGGCTTGTTCTTGCTATGGCTAAAGAGCATGATCCGTTTGGGGACGGCGGGGGCCATCACGCCACAGACAACAGCACCGCCTGTCGTGCCAGCGACAAGCGGTGGCAAGGCCCCCTTACCGCCCTCGCCGTCACCTCCACGCGGTGGGTCGGATGATCATGTTGATGATATGCACATGGCGCAGGATCCGGCCGAGGACGACGAAGACTGGAATGATCACTTCTTCAGCACTCAGTTTGGCAACGAAGAAGACCTAGCTGGTGGCCCCACAGAGAAAGCCACTATCACCAAGCGTCTGTTTGGTTCTCAGGAGACGCCTCCAGCTTGCGCCTTTACAGAGCCAGCTGATACAACCAACCGGCCCTTTATTCTAAGCCCTGACACACTACATAGGGCGTCCGGTGCTCAGATTGCGGTGCCTGCCCGCTCTCCAAAAGGAAAAAAGGGCAGGAAAAGAAAATCTAGCAGCTCGAGCCAGCCGGTGGCGTCAACAACTGCGAATCCGATCAGGTTTCGGGACGGGCCACCAAGACCCGAGGGTATTATGTGGAGGATTCATGTGGCGAGTGAGCCCATGCTACCTAAGAATTTGCGGAAGCTCGCCAGTTCGGAACTGCAGAGTGTGCATGACGGCGTGCTGACGATAGAGAGATGCCTTCTATCGAAGAAAGATCCCTCGCACCCGGTATTCGTGGTTAAGGTGCCACCAGGCTTGGGCTTCGTCGACATTGCCCCCGCGGATCTGTTCTTCCTGCGGTTCGAGGACATCTTCAATATGTTCCACCTATACCCGCTGCACTATACCATGGTCCGTCTCTTTTCTCTCAGCCTGGCCACGCAGATGATTAGAGAGAACACACCGGGCATCGCTATAGTGGACCCCTACTACATGCGTGACGGCTGCTTGGGTTCCCCCGCCGAACGACGTATCGTGGCCTCGTACCTAAAAAGAATCCTCGTGGCGAACAAGACAAAGGAATACATTCTCGTGCCTTACTTTCCCGAGTAAGTCGTTATTCAGTCGCCACCGTCGATTGGCTTTATTAGATCATCATCATTCTTTTTTCAACACATTCCATTTGAATTTTTTGCGCAGAGATGAACACTGCACGCTCATCTCCTTATCGCCGAAGCATTCCCACGCCACGTATTTCGACTCGGGGAGTCTAGAAAATAAGAAAAACTACGACAAGATCAAGGAAGTTCTGGATGATGCTCTCACTGGCTTTGCCTCGACAGAAGGCACCAGCTTCGTGCGTAAGAAGGTCAAGTTCGGCAAGCACGTCTTCAACCACGTAACAGAGTTCCCCTGCGTGAAGCAGCCGGAAAACAGTAAGAAGGAAGCCTACTACGCACTCCATCACATGAGGGCGTTCCTACTTGACCAGCAGAATTCTACGCTGCCAGATCATCTCAAACAGTGGGCCGAAGCAAAGGCCAAGATCAATGATTCGGATATTAGACAAGAGATGTATCGCATCCAGCAGCAGTTTGGGGCAATCATC
Source organism: Avena atlantica (assembly GCA_910589765.1). Classification (NCBI taxonomy): domain Eukaryota; kingdom Viridiplantae; phylum Streptophyta; class Magnoliopsida; order Poales; family Poaceae; genus Avena; species Avena atlantica. Next base: position 161,735,039 of record OU342737.1, read on the forward strand.
TTTCGTGATGTCATGACTTCGGGGGGGATCTTCTACGGAGGAAATATCCCGAATAACCGTGACATAGAAGATCGCCTAGAGATGCAGGGTGACTATAGGAAGTTCATGACGAGACAGGGCGTCCTCCCGTTCCCTAAGCCGAGCCAGAAGGCTTGATGTTGGCCTAGTTGTAGTTGCAAACTATAGATGACCTTTGTGTGTGTGTGTGGACGACAAGTGTACTTATCTTATTAGGTTTATGAATCACCGCTTACTTATTTTGCTTATTATTATTATATATCAATCAATGCTTGGTTTTTTTGCTTACCCTTTGGTTTTTTTGCTTACTCTTTGGTTCTCGGACGACAAGTGTGAGTTATTTTTGTCTTTTTCGAGAATATGCCGATGATTGAAATGTCGTGGCACAATATATATGTGAATGTGCTATGACGGGATTGTTAGCCTTGTGATATGCACAAGTCCAGGAATTGTGCATCCTACTTGGCTAACAGTCCCGTCATAAGCATATTCCTGTGTCCAACAACCTAGTTATATATGAGGCATTCTTTTCGAGTTATTTTTGTCTTTTTCGAGAATATGCCGATGATTGAAATGTCGTGGCACAATATATATGTGAATGTGTTATGACGGGATTGTTAGCCTTGTGATATGCACAAGTCCAGGAATTGTGCATCCTACTTGGCTAACAGTCCCGTCATAAGCATATTCATGTGTCCAACAACCTAGTTATATATGAGGCATTCTTTTCGAGTTATTTTTGTCTTTTTCGAGAATATGCCGATGATTGAAATGTCGTGGCACAATATATATGTGAATGTGCTATGACGGGATTGTTAGCCTTGAGATATGCACAAGTCCAGGAATTGTGCATCCTACTTGGCTAACAGTCCCGTCATAAGCATATTCCTGTGTCCAACAACCTAGTTATATATGAGGCATGCTTTTCGAGTTATTTTTGTCTTTTTCGAGAATATGCCGATGATTAAAATGTCGTGGCACAATATATATGTGAATGTGCTATGACGGGATTGTTAGCCTTGTGATATGCACAAGTCCAGGAATTGTGCATCCTACTTGGCTAACAGTCCCGTCATAAGCATATTCCTGTGTCCAACAACCTAGTTATATATGAGGCATGCTTTACGAGTTATTTTTGTCTTTTTCGAGAATATGCCGATGATTGAAATGTCGTGGCACAATATATATGTGAATGTGCTATGACGGGATTGTTAGCCTTGTGATATGCACAAGTCCAGGAATTGTGCATCCTACTTGGCTAACAGTCCCGTCATAAGCATATTCCTGTGTCCAACAACCTAGTTATATATGAGGCATTCTTTTCGAGTTATTTTTGTCTTTTTCGAGAATATGCCGATGATTGAAATGTCGTGGCACAATATATATGTGAATGTGTTATGACGGGATTGTTAGCCTTGTGATATGCACAAGTCCAGGAATTGTGCATCCTACTTGGCTAACAGTCCCGTCATAAGCATATTCATGTGTCCAACAACCTAGTTATATATGAGGCATTCTTTTCGAGTTATTTTTGTCTTTTTCGAGAATATGCCGATGATTGAAATGTCGTGGCACAATATATATGTGAATGTGCTATGACGGGATTGTTAGCCTTGAGATATGCACAAGTCCAGGAATTGTGCATCCTACTTGGCTAACAGTCCCGTCATAAGCATATTCCTGTGTCCAACAACCTAGTTATATATGAGGCATGCTTTTCGAGTTATTTTTGTCTTTTTCGAGAATATGCCGATGATTAAAATGTCGTGGCACAATATATATGTGAATGTGCTATGACGGGATTGTTAGCCTTGTGATATGCACAAGTCCAGGAATTGTGCATCCTACTTGGCTAACAGTCCCGTCATAAGCATATTCCTGTGTCCAACAACCTAGTTATATATGAGGCATGCTTTACGAGTTATTTTTGTCTTTTTCGAGAATATGCCGATGATTGAAATGTCGTGGCACAATATATATGTGAATGTGCTATGACGGGATTGTTAGCCTTGTGATATGCACAAGTCCAGGAATTGTGCATCCTACTTGGCTAACAGTCCCGTCATAAGCATATTCCTGTGTCCAACAACCTAGTTATATATGAGGCATGCTTTTTGAGTTTGCTCTTTTTGATTTAAGAGTACTTTCTATAAGTGTATCTTCATATGCGACTTTAATTATACATGTTTTTTCAATCACCGGTTAGTTATTATTGTCAACTTGTAGATGACGTGGTACGTCGTGTACAAGGGACGGGTTCCCGGAGTCTACGATGATTGGGAAGACTGCCGGAGACAGGTGCACCGTTTCAACGGCAATAGCTACAAAGGGTACAACACTATGGCGGAGGCGGAAGCTAGATACACGCGCTATCTAGCGGTAGTTAGGACAAGGAACCGGATGAAGACCTACACCTTCGTCGCGGTGGTGATCATGCTTATCTTCTTTGGTTATTTATCCCGCGTTTGTGTCTAGCTAGCTAGTTTAGATGTCTAGGCGAGCTTCCGAGCTCTAACTTGTTCGATCGACACATGTATTCGCATGTCACCAACTACTACTTTGTAACATGATCAAAACAATGTAACTTGGACTATGTATTCATGTATGGGACTTATCTATATGTATTTGTTTCAATCTTGTTTTTCATATTGAGTATTTATATATATAATTGTATATCTTGTATCTGTGTGTGTATATCTGCTGTAATATTGTATATAATCTGTATTGCATATAATCTGGCTTGGAAATTAAAAAAAAAACAAAAAATACATCTGTGGCGCACATGGTCTACCTTCTGTGGCGCACTACACCTAAAGCGCACCATGGATGTTTAGTGGCGCACTAGGTAGTGCGCCACAGAAGATCTAAGGGGTAGCGCACCACACCAAACTTCTGTGGCGCACTAGGAGGTGCGCTACGCCTATCTCTACACAACCGTGGAGCACTAGGCAGTGCGCCACGGCTGAGAGATAGCCGTAGCGCAAGGCCCGTGGCGCACTGCAGGTGCGCCACAGATGATGGTTTCAGGTGCGCCACTAAAGGCCGTTTTCCTAGTAGTGTCCTTCTGACGGTCATACAACATGAAACTGAGGTTGTCCAATTGACTCTTCAGCTCGTGGTGATACGGGGCCTCTAGTGGATGTCCCATAACATCCTTCCTTGGTAGAACTCAAAGCGGGTACCCTTGATCTGAATGATAATCTTCCCACACAGAAGGGCAAGATCTTCCTGCATTGCCCTAGCAAGTCCATCGAGCCATTTGTTCTCTCTCAAGGTGAACTGAATTCCCTTTGAGGTGGGGGCTTCAATCTTTCCTTGGATACTTGCAACAACTAGCCATTGCAACTCCTCTCCTTCCTGATCGTTGAGCTGAGCTCCGAAGAACCCGGGACATGGACGCTCTAGCATCTCTGACAGCTGGTCCATGTCACGCTCAAAGATGAGGTCTCCTCCATTTCCCAACTGATAAAACTTGCTATACTTCACATCCATCTATAAGAATATAGGATGAGTAAGTTAGTAGAGTGATCAAGAGTGTCAAATTTTATGTAAGTTTGCAAGAATTTTTGAGGAACATGAATTTTTATGAAAGAATCCGAGTGGTAAGAATGAGAATAAGTTTTCATAAATACTCACTTCCTTGGTTTTGAAACTAAGTTTTTGATTCAAACGTCCATTCTAAACTAGGGTCTCCTATGGTCAGGATGGCTCTGATACCAACTTGTCAACACCCGGATTTTTAAGCCCAGATGCCTGTTATGCTATACATCGCAATCCCAGGATAACCATTTTGCGAGACATAACATATTGGATATCATAGTACATCATCCATTACAAACCATACATAAGGTATTACACAAATAAAGGATCTCATGATCCAGTCTTAATACAATTCAAGCAGCGGAATAACGTAATAATAACGATAGTGCAGGAGAGGCTCCATCTTCCTGGTCACAGGAAATGCTGACGATGGGAGATGATCCTAGTTGTCGTAACCTTCCTGTCCGTATTCCTCATAATCCTCTTCATAGTCTGGCCACGGGAATATCCAGGGACAAAGCCATGAGTACTCTTTAAGTACTCACAAACTAATACTAACAAGTGAAGTGGTTTTTGGGTAGGAAATACTAAGCTGTAGGTTGTTTTGCAAAAACCTAGATTTATCTCTACTGAGTTCAGAAGCAAAGAAAGCTAGTTGACAAAGTTTTATAACGCCTAATTGGGAACTTGAATTTCATATCACAACCCTGTTGTGGTCAAGTCAAAGTCGTGAATCATTTCACAAGTCATTTTGAAAACATCTGACGACAGAACAGTATGGCCACTCCAACTGTCCATAACTGCGGATGCGGATATTTGAATAGTTTGACGCTCTACAGAGGTACTACACTTTCACCACAACATTCGATACATCCATCAGGAACAATCCTGAATTCACCATACTTAGTATGCAGATAATCAATCCTAACCTTTCAATTACACGCCCTAGTATAGGCACCTCGCCTGTGAGTTTGGCCTCCCAACCATGACCAACTGTCATCTTGGGAACTGCACAGGTGGACAATCTTCACAAGGTAACCTCAGCTCAAACCTTGGCTGCAAGGGAACCCTTGCTAAGGTATATAAATTTCCAGTCAAGCCCTACCCAGATTTTGGGTATTGTGGTTGTACGGTATAATTGGAATGGTATCGCATCCAAACAACCATCAGTTTTATAAAGGGCTAAGGCTCATGCCTTAACATTTTCATTATCAAAATCATCTGGTGTTCAAGAACACATGTCAAAACATTTCAGTAGAATGACTCATCATTCTAAGGTTTTTCATAACCATTTTCATCTAAAGTGATCAAGTTTTATGCTTAGCACTAGCATCTACAAGTGGGGGTAAACACTAATGAGGGGTGGTAAACAAGTGTATCTTATCTAAGTTCAATCTTATGCCTCAGGATGACATCAAGATTATCTAACTTAGGTCAATTTTTATGCTCTTTATGCTACCTTTAAATATCTTTCTAAAATCTACAAGTCACTAAGTAAACTCTAAAAGAAAGCTTTGATAAAGCAATAAAATAATTAAGCTTGCAAGTAAAACTGGGATTTGGTATCATCAAGTGGGTATAATCACATATGCTTAAAGTTTGCATAGTATCATGCAAGTTTTAGCTTGCCAATTCATCTGGTAGTATTAGGCTTGCCTTGTGCAGAGCAGTGGCTGAAGTTCTCCTCGGCTTCTTCATCGTAGTATCCTCCTTCCTCCTCGTATCCTTGGTTAGTACTAGCGTCTATAAATAAATATGAGGTACACAATCACGAAACAATACATAACTAATTTTATTTATCACACGAAGGTTTTCACTAGATGATCTAGCATCATCACAAACATCACAAAGATTAAGGCAGTAGTTTTACTTCCTTTATTTTAGAAAAGTAATTTCTACTCATCGGAAAACTACTTAAGATTTAATATTATCCAACTAAAAAATGGTATCATGTTGACACATGTCATCACCACATATGTCAGTACATGGGAATATGATTTAAAGTGGTGTCACAATTTAATAAGGTTTACCTTTTTATTTTAATTAATTAAGGTGACTAGAACTGCCTATGAGGCATTCTTTTATTACTTGTCCATTATTTCTGTAATTAAACCTATATATTTTTATATATCCTGAAAGGTCTTGTTAAGTGTGATTTTTGAGAGTTGGAATCAACTGAAAAGCTTTTATGGTTGAATTTTGAAAAATGTTTGAATGCAGAAAAGCTTCTGCCTTGTTATTTTTAGTATATCTGATCTACAAATCCAATTGGTTTGAATCCAACAGTGTTGGATTAAGCATTCCAGTACCTTTCTAACAAAATTGGTTTCATGCATTTTGGTTTAGTGAATCGACCTAGGTTGATTTTTGAATCTAGGTACAGAACTAGGTTTGAAACTAAAAGAATACATCTAAATTTGAATTACAGGGTCGCGCGGGATGTTAACTGGGACGGCCCACTGTGCACAGCGCGCGCGGGCTAGTTAATTGGCTGTCCCCACTCATCAGTGAGATAGAGAGTGGCGAAGCGGTACATGGCGATTAGGGTCGTAGGATTAGAAGGTAGATATACGGCTGACGTTCATCGTCCACGCCTGAATAGGAAACGGCGAGGTCGAACCCTAACGCGGCCAGTGGGGGTCATGGGAGGCTCACTGGGGCTCAGGCGAAGGTCGGCGATGGGGGAAAACGACAAAGTCGACGACGGCGATCCTCCTGGTACCGACAGCTCCTCCTGGGGCGGCTCCAATCGACGACGCCCTTCTCCTCCAGCAACGGCAAGCTCCGGCGAAATTCTGGCGATGCGCTGCTCGCCTTGCTCCGGGAGTGAGGTGGGGTGATTCTAAGAGAGAGGGGAGTGATATGATGTGAAGAATTCGTGCTGGGAAGGCCTCTATTTATAGTGCAGCGAGGGGACCGAATGGCGCGGGCGGAGCTCGCCGGTGTTGTTGTTACAGCGAGCTACGGGCATGGGCAAAGGTAGGGGACAGTGTTGTGCTCCCTGGAAAAGCTCAACGGCATGGCTACATGGCGTGGGGCAGTGCGAGATGGTCGGAACATGTCGACGCTCTGGGCGGGTCCGACAGAGGTTTTAATGGCGCACAAGTGATACGGGTCGCACGGCGGCGAACGGGCATGTCTGGGTTGTTCCTGGGGTGGTGGCGATCCTGCTTGCACGCGGCGAGGGTGGCGCTCGGTCTGTGGGCGTGTGTCACGGGTGACGCTCTAGCGTGCCCTCGGCATGCTCGCAGAGAGGCTGGGCATGCTCGGGCTGTGTGGTCCAGGGGCTGGCAGTGCTCGAGGCTTGGACAGGGGGTGGCGGTGGATGGTGGTGAGTGTCCTGGACATGGTTGCTAGCCTTGGTGCTTCTCCTAGCTTGCTGTCGACTGAGGGGTGGCAAGGTGATCTCGACATGGTCACAATTGATGGCTATGGCAAGCTCACAGTGGTGCTAAAGCTTGTTAAATGGGCTAGATGATCTACTAATAGCTTGCTGTGAACCAGAGAGGGAACAAGTTAGGCCAAAATCGCTGCTCCTAATAGTGTTTGATGTTTGTTTGTTTGTTGTTTGCAAGGTGTTTGATGAAATGGCCAAAAGAGATTCAAATTTTAAATTTTGAATCAAATTTGTGGGTGTGCTAGTTACATACTAGGGAGTCTCTGGTTAGTTGGAAAGGTCAATTGGAATTAGTTTGGTTGGGTTTTGAAAATGTGTGATCTTCACATATGATAAAGATTCAGTTTTGAATTGCCATTTGAATCAAGTTGCCAAATGTTTTTGTAAGTTTGAAAGGTGGGATTTGATTCACTTTTACTTGGTCTAGCAAGGGGTGAAAAGAAATGGAAATGTTTCTGTTTGAAATCTTGGCATAGAAACACTCAAAGTGGTGTAATGTTGCTTATTTGATTTGTTTTTGATTTTCTCTTGATTTGTTTCTTCTTGGAAATGTTTTAGATGATGTTGTTTTCATCTTTAAACCATTCCTTGCTATTTAGATCAATCACACAAGTCCATTCATGCATTCATACAATCATCACATTCACACATGCATTCATATTATTATAAATAACAAAAAAATTTGTTAACCCTCATTTTGGTGATTGGAATTTGATAACCATTGTTCAACATTTTTGGGATGTTACACCTACCCGAGCGGGTGTCACCTCCGCCAATCAGGCCCGTCTCATGGGCGCCACTAACTGACGCCTTGCGCACGATGTCGCTAACAAGCGATTCGGATGACAGCAACAGCTGCAACTCCGATCAGTGTGATCCCCCTATGACGAAGGAACCTACGGTTCCGGATCTGAAAGCTATGGGAGCAGCGAACCCCTCCATGAGTTCTACATGTGCGTTTTCATCCATAGCGAAGACATCAATGACGGAACCGATCCGCCACTAAATCCCCCGCCCAACCCCTTAGGTTCAAAACGGGGGAAATATGGCACCTCCGCCAGATCCCAACTGGATTAGGGCAGCTCGAGGTGATGAGGGCATAAACCGTGTCGGTAATGCAATCCACCTGTAGAGGTCCCAACCTGATAAGGTAGAGATCCCTGTGTTTACAATGCTAGTCCCTGGATCAATTGTTAGCATCCATAGTTTAATATGTAATATCAAGAAAAAAAGGTCATAATACAACTTTATAACCAGGAATAAAGTAATTCATTACATCTTACATAGCTCATTTGGCTATCTCATTGCAATGCAACAGAAATATCTATATAGCATGGAGTCCTTCATCTTCAAAGTGCCACATGCAATCATGTTGGTTGCTTGTAATCCTATTCAACACACACTTCACTAACATCAAACAAACCTGCAACATTATAATTTATAGCTACAAGGGTCAATACATTTGAATTGTATTGGAAAGTTTCAGTACTATGTGGAAATAAGTTGGATCCTATCAATATATGCATATTTGGCTAAGTAGAGTTTAGGATCATTTGCAAAAAGCAATATGTTTTTATCCTATATTTTTAAAATAGTTTTGATCCTTTAACAATCTTTCTAAACTCCTTGGCAAATTCCAAGTGCTTCTAATCCCATGTTGACACCATCAAGTTTTAATTTGAGAAATTGGAATGTTGAGATCTTCCATAGCTTCAGGCCTTAGTTGCTCAGAGTTGTCTGTAACCGGGGACACGGCTAAGTACTTAGAATTTGATCTTCTGCAGAAGTTGTACACTTTACCCACATGACACAATCTTGTCTTGACGCCACCAGTGGCCGCTGGATAAGTACACACCAAATGGAGTACCGGCAGATCGATAATGTGAGAAAGTATTTCCATAGAAGTCCTGCCAATACATTATACTAGCATAACTACCAGGCACCAATGTAAGCATATATTTCCAATACATAATTCTAGTTAACCTAAATAGGTGCCAATGCAAGGGTCTTCCACTATGTAATTGACTAAGCCAGAGCCCATTTAGCATGTGGCTGGACATGGAAGCCACTGTATGAGAAACATGTTCAATCTCTAAGTCCCTGGGTGGTTTTCTTCTAGTGCACACACGGAAAAGATAGCCATATATACATGTTTCCCTTCGTTGCCACCTTATCCACAATTGAGCATCCACATTCCACCTAGGTGATTCATTGAGTACTTGTTTTATTATAGAAAACATATATTTTTCCAACACTTCATATAATCATAACATGGTATTCCACCCCAAATCTATAGCAGGGCTAAGCATACTACAACTATGATGTTTCCACTAAGGTAGGTATAAGGGATATCCTAATTGGACATAGCATAGCATAGTAACATAGTAGCCCTATCATGCATACTACAAAAATTCCACTAATTATAATGAAAATAGTAGGACATGGATGATAGTTCCACTTGCCATTTTAGTAGAGAATATAGGTTCACTCCTTGATCTTGTAATAGTCACACTCTTCAAATTTCACTACAGTTCAATCAAGGCACAAATTCAAACTAGCATTCAAATAATTCAGTACATAAAATAAAGAAAACAAAACAATGCATGCAAGCATGCAAAAGATTATTTTATGTGGAAATGTGGTTTCTAATAGGTTATAAACATTTTAAAACACCTATTGGTCATTTATAAAAGTGGCAAAACCATTTGGAATTAAGTTAGTGAAAATGGGCCATTTAAATCATTTTTGTTTTGTTAGAATGATTTAAACCAAAGTAATATTTTGTAGTGTTAGCCAAATATATTTTTAAACACAAATGTTAGTGTTTATGGTCAAAGTGTTTAATTCAAATCCATTTTCAAAAGGTTTCACTCAAAAACCATTTTTAAATAATAGCAACATTTTTATTTTACTAGAAATGCCTTTATTCAAAGAATAATTCCTTAGTGTCACAAAATATACTTGTATATCCAAAAGTTGGTTTTTATGGTCAGTAGGTTCAAATCAAACCATTTTCAAAAGATTTTACCCTAAAATATTTTTAGAATAAATTTTATAACCAAAATAGACCTAATAATGTTTCTGCAAAAACATCTACTTTTACATAAGAAAGACACTAAACAAAGGGCATGGTTGCAAAGGTTTCATTTTTCCGAATCTAGTGATATAAATTTTGCAAAATTTGGATGTGTGTATCTAAAGTTATGAATTTTTCAAATCTAAACATCTAATAGAAATGTTTCTGTCTATTTAAAACAAAAACTGGCTACGTGTCCTGTTCTCATTGGCCGATAACGATTCGCACGGATCAAGCAGCGTGGATCGTTGGATCTAAAGTAAATCGTGCGGCACAGATCGATGCATACCTATTCGTTAAGTCATTCTATCGTGTCCATCAGATCATCATCCAACGGTTCAAACTGTAGCGACCATAGATGGGCGGCGTTGGCGACGGCTGTGCGGCGGAGGCGCTCGTGCGGGAGAGGTAGGAGAGGCTCACCAGGTTCGCAGGAGAGTGGAGAAGCTCGACGTGGTCGTTGTAGATGGAAGGGAGCACGGAGCTGATGGCGATTCGTCGTCGGAGTTCTCAACGGCATCGAGCACACACGTTTCTTGTTGGAGTCGACGCTACGAGCCACGGGAAGATCAAAGGGAGTAGTGTTAGATGCGTATGAGTGTCACGAGCATGTGTGCGTCATCGAGAGAGAGAGAGAGAGAGAGAGAGAGAGAGAGAGAGAGAGAGAGAGAGAGAGGACGGGGATTACGGGGAAAGGTCGCCGGAGTAGACACAGTCGTCGGTGGTGCTCAGTCATCGAAGTTGTCGATGCTCTAGGGCACGCACGGCCAAGCGGGAGGTACTGGGAGGTGTAGGATATGCTGGAGAGCAAGCCAACAAGCACTAGGGGGCTGGGGAGGGTCTGGCTTCGCCGGAATCTGCCGGGGAAGGTCGTCGGGGCAGCGAGGTTGCAGGAAGAAATTAGAGCAGCCTAGGGGCAGAGAGGAGCTGGGGAATGAGGGGAAAGGAGGAGAGGAAGGAGGAAAGTTATCATGCGTAGTCGCAGGGGCTAATTACTTGCAGCATCAACGCGTATTAACGGAGTTTAACCGCGGCAAGAAATGGCAGTGAGGAGAGAGAGAGGGCAGGGTCAGCGCGAGGTTAGGGATGATGACCTGGCTGTGGGGCAGCGTTGTCAGCGAGTGAGTGAGGGGTATGGTGGGGTCGTCAGGTCAGTGAGGGTGCGGGTCGATTTGCTAGTGAGAGAAAACGATTCGGGGGAGAGAGGTGGGCTACTGCTGGGCTGGTCTGGGCCTGGTCTGTTTCATTTTTTCTTCTCTGAATCTTTTTCTTTTTCTATTTCTATTTTTTTGTTTTGAATTCAAACTCTCATTTGAAATCAGATTTATTCATCAAATCTTTTCAAAACTTTTCAGTAGGTTTTATGCTATTTATAACTGTGTTTTAAAGTCCAGTTTAGAATAATTTCTTTTATTCTTTTATGGTTTATTATTTATTTAAATTAGACATTTGTCTTTATTTAATTAAGATTTTTAAAATATATTTTCAAACTTCCATTTGAATTCCAATTTTTACCAAACCTTTTGCAGTAGGTTTTATTTATTCATCAGTGCAAATGATTCACTTTGAATTATTTAAAATATTTTAATATGATTTAATGTTCATTTAAATTGGGCATTTGTCTTTATTCAAATAAAACCAAGTATGGTTTTAAACCCATATAATTTTTTTCAAATAATTCTTTTTATTCCTTTTAAGTTAATTAGATAACTTTTTAATCCACTTTGGGAAATTTCCATTTATTATTTTCTCATGATTTAATTAATCATTTTAATTTGGGATTTTGTCTTCATATAAATAATTTGAATATGGTTTAGTCCCATATACTTTTATTTGAATATTATTTATCCCTTTATTATATTTGGATTTGTATTATCTTTATTCCATTTGATTATGGATTTAATTCAAGTTTTAAATTGTCTTCTAAATAATTTTATTGAGATTTATTATTTAGTTCAAGCAATTTGTCTTTATTTAAATAAAATTGGATATTGTTCAATCCTTATGATTTTATTTAAATAATATTTTACTCCTTTTTATTATTCAATAGTCTTTCATTTGTTTATGGATTTGGCCAAGATTTAATTTGTCTTTTAAATATTCCTTAATTATTTATTTCTTTCTTTGTCTTATAAAATCCATATCTTTTTATTTATAGATCCAAAATTGGTGATTCCAATTTGCAGAATTTTATTTAATATTTGTTTATATTTTTAAATCCTTTTAGGATTATTTTTTCACGATTTGGTATGGATTCCAGATAGGAGATTTTATTTAACTTTGGAAATTATTTCCTATTATCTTATTAAATTCATAAGTTTTTATCCATGGCTCCAAAATAAATGAAACCAATTTCTATGGTTTTATAATATTTTTATTTGTAATTTTTGATTATTTATAAATGTTTGTTGCTGAATTTTTATATGGATAAAATTCATAGTCTTATAAAGATCTTTGGAATGATTTATTCCATTTGGGATTTAGGGTTTTGGTTTATTTTTCCAAATGTTTAAATTTCAAGATACATTCATTGATGAATGTATTTCACTTGATTGAAATTTTGTTGGATTCCATTTTATTCAAAGTTTGTTCAAGAAGGGTTTTGATGTTTCCATTTAGAAGCAAAAAGTTTATTTTCACCCTAAATTTCAACAATTATTATTTTTGTTTATTTATTTTTTGCACATGGGATGTGACAGGCTACCACCCTTAAAAGAAATCTCGTCCCGAGATTTGGGAAGGCTAGAGGTTACAAGTTGGCTTCAAGACAACTAGGGTACTAGCACCCTTAAAAGGAAATTTTGTAGGATTGCATTGATGGTTCACCTGACTATGGGTTCAATAATTGACATCCAAACATGGGATCCTTATGTGACTCAACCGAGTTAGCTAAATCCTATCATCCACATAATCTAATTCTTCAAGGGTTCCATACATGTTGATGTGGTTCACATGTCCTTTCTGGGCCACATTGGAATTGCTTCCATTGGATTTTCTAGCATCCTTGTTCTTTTTCTTCTCAGCACAGTCTGATGCATAGTGTCCATATTCCTTAAAATTATAGCATTGCAACTGGCTAATGTCCTTCTTCTTGGGATTGCCATGTTGGTTCTGACCAAGGTTATCTCCATTCTTAGCACCATTCTCATTATTATTGCCACTTACATTATTGTTGTGGTGATTCTTATGATGAGTGTGTCCATTTCCTTCATGCTGATGTGGTCCAGAATATCCATTGCTCTTTTTGAATGAACGCTTCTTTTGTGATGATCCTGAGTGATAATTATCAACGCTATGCTTCCTCTTTCTGTTCTCAACTTGCTTCATCTTGTTTTCCAAGATGGTGGCTTTGTCACAGAGTGATTTATAAGTTGGGACATAGGCAACAGATAGCTGCAGGTTCAACTCATCATTAAGTCCTTCGAGGAATTTCTCTTTCCTCTTAGCATCAGTATCCACTTCATCCGGTGCATAGCGCGCCAGATTGTTGAAGTCCTCGATGTACTCAGCCACACTATGATGACACTGCTTCAGATTGTGGAACTCCTTCTTCTTCAAGTTCATCACTCCGGATGATATGTGAGCTGTACGGAAACCATCCTCAAAAATATCCCAAGTCACATTCTCAAGGGGAGTGGTGTTCTGAAAGTTGTCCTACCAGGTTGCTGCTGGTCCTTCGAGCAGATGTGCGACAAACCTGACTTTTTCCTCGTCGGTGCAGCCAATAGTCACTAAGTCCTTGTTCACCGAACGTAACCAGTCATTGGCTACCATTGGATCAGTTGTTCCAGAGAACTTTGTAGGCCTCAGTTTTAGAAATCTAGTGAGCATGTCAAGTGCTAGAGGATTATTCTGATTGCTGTTGTTGTTGTTGTTGTTGTTATTATTGTTGTTCTGATTCTGATTCTACATAAACTGTGTCATCATCTGCATCAGTTGAGCTTGAGCTGTGATCAACTGCTGCATCTCAGGAGTGATGTTGTTGTTGTTGTTTTGGTTGGGGTTGGCACGACGGGGAGACATCTGTTGGTTTAATAGGGATAAGTAATGATATATAGATCTAAAGAAGTTCTAACACACAACCCAAAACAAACAAGTTCAATCAAACAATCAGCAAGCAACTAATCACTTAACAACTTATGAGTTTAACTCATGAGTCGAAGGAAACAACAAGTATTCTTGAAACAATCAACCTAGTATAGTCATACCTCATAGGTCAGTATGATCCATACACTAACATGATATCAATGTCTTAGATAGTTGGTAGGTCTAATGTATCTTGGTTCTCATTTGTGGTCCTTAGTGATGTCCAAATTGAAGTCCTTGGTGAAACTAAAGTTGAAGTCCTTTCTCTCGGTGAAGTCTTTGTCCGTTAAGTTTGAAAAGGAAAAGATGTAGAATCAAAACCAAAAAGGTTGAGGAAAGAGTTTACAACATTGTTTGTAAATAATTTTGAACAAATACAACTCCTATTTTTCTAAGGGGTTTTGTCCAATCCTATGGTTACAATCCTACAAGTAACACAATGCTCTGATACCATCTGTAGAGGTCCCAATCTGATAAGGTAGAGATACCTGTGTTTACAATGCTAGTCCCTGGATCAATAGCTAGCATCCACAGTTTAAGATGTAATATCAAGAAACAAAGGTCATAATACAACTTTATAACCAGGAATAAAGTAATTCATTGCATCTTATATAGCTCATTTGGCTATGTCATTACAATGCAGCAGAAATATCTATATAGCATGGAGTCCTTCATCTTCAAAGTGCCACAGGCAATCATGTTGGTTGTAGACTTGTAATCCTATTCAACACACACTTCACTAACATCAAACAAACCTGAAACATTATAAGTTACAGCCACAAGGGTCAATACATTTGAATTGTATTGGCAAGTTTCACTACTATGTGGAAATAAGTTGGATCCTATCAATATATGCATATTTGGCTAATTAGAGTTTAGGCTCATTTGCAGAAAGCAATATGGTTTTATCCTATATTTTCAAAATAGTTTTGATCCTTTAACAATCTTTCTAAACTCCTTGGCAAATTCCAAGTGCTTCAAATCCCTTGTTGACACCATTAGGTTTTACTTTGAGAAATTGGAATGTCGAGATCTTCCATAGCTTCGGGCCTTAGTTGCTCAGATTTGTCCGTAACCGGGGACACGGCTAAGTACTTAGAATTTGATCTTCTGCATAAGTTGTACACTTTACCCAGATGACACAATCTCGTCTTGACGCCACCAGTGGCCGCTGGATAAGTATACACCAAATGGAGTACCGGCAGATCGAGAATGTGACAAAGTCTTTCCATAGAAGTCCTCCCAATACATTATGCTAGCATAACTACGAGGCACCAATGTAAGGATATATTTCCAATACATAATTCTAGTTAACCTGAATAGGTTCCAATGCAAGGGTCTTCCACTATGTAATTGACTAAGCCAGAGCCCATTTAGCATGTGGCTGTATGTCAACACCCGTATTTTTAATCCTAGATGCCTGTTATGCCATACATCGCAATCCCAGGATTACCATTTTTGCGAGACATAACGGATTTGTATATCACATTACAACATCCATTATAAAACATACATAAGGTCTTACACAATTAAGGATCTCATGATCCAGTTCTTAATACAACTCAAGCAACGGAATAACGTAAAGATAACGATAGCATAGGAGAAGCTCCATCTTCGGGGTAAAAGGCAATGCTGACAATGGGAGATGATCCTAGTGGTCGTTACCTTCCTGCGGTCAGTCATCCTGATACTCCTCTTCATAGTCTGGCCACGGGAATAGCTAGGGACAAAGCCATAAGTACTCTTTAAGTACTCGCAAACTAATACTAGCAAGTTAAGAGGGTTTTTGTAGTAGGATACTAAGCTCTAGGGTTGTTCTGCAAAAAGCCAGATTTACCTCTACCAAGTTCAGAAGCAAAGAAAACTAGTTGAGAGTTTTATAACACCTATGTGGGAACTTGAATTTCATATAACAACTCTATTATGGTCAAATCAAAGTCACAAATCATTTCACAAGTTGTTTTGAAAACATCTGACGGGGGAACAGTATGGCCACTCCAACTGTCCATAACCGCGGACGCGACTATTCGAATAGTTTGAGACTCTGCAGAGATTGTGCACTTTCACCACAACATTCGATACATCCGTCAGGAACAATCCTGAATTTACCATACTCAGTATGCGGATAATCAATCTTAACCTTTAAATTACATGCCCTAGTATAGGCACCTCTCCTGTGTGTTTGGCCTCCCAACCATGACCAACTGTCATCTTGGGAACTACACAGGTGGACAATCTTCACAAGGTAGCCTCATCTCAGACCTTGGCCGTAAGGGAACCCATACTAAGGTATATAAATTTCCAGTCAAGCCCTACCCAATTTCCGGGTATTGTGGTTGTACGATAAAATTGGAATGGTATCGCATCCAAACAACCATAAGTTTTATAAAGGGCTAAGGCTCATGCCTCGACATTTTCATCATCAAAATCATCTGGTGTTCAAGAACATATGTCAAAACATTTCAGTATAATGACTCATCATTCTAAGGTTTTCATAACTATTTTCACCAAGTATTCCCATCTAAAGTTTATCAAGTTTTATGCTTAGCACTAGCATCTACAAGTGGGGTAAATACTAATGGTGGGTAATAAACAAGTGTATCTTATCTAAGTAAATCTCATGCCTCAGGATGACATTAAGATTATCCAACTTAGGCCAACTTTTATGCTCTTTATGCCACCTTTAATTATATTTCTAGAATCTACAAGTCACTATGTAAACTCTAAGATAAAGCTTTGATAAAGAAAATAAAGTGTTAAGCTTGCAAGTGAAGCTAGGATTTGGTATCAAGTGAGTATGATCACATATGCTTAATGCATATAATTGGCATAGTAACAAGAAAGTAGTAGCTTGCATCAGTAGGGTCTCTTGCAAGTGTTAACTTGCATAATTGCAAGTATAAGGTTGCTAAGTTGCAAGGGTTAGCTTGCCTTGAGAAGAGAAGTGGTTGAAGTTCTCCTCGACTTCTTCCTCGTAGTATCCTCCTTCCTCTTCGTATCCTTGGTCGGTACTAGCATCTATAAATAAATACGAGGTACACAATCACCAAACAATACTTAACTATTTTTAATCATCACACAAAAGTTCACACTAGATGATCTAGCATCATCACTATTATCACAAGGATTAATGCACTTGTCTTATTTATTTTATTTGAGAAAAGTAATTTCTACTCATTGAAAAACTACTTAAGATTTAATATTCTCCAACTCAAACATGGGATCATGTTGACACATGTCATCACCACATATTTCAGTACATGGGAATGTGATTGAAAGTGGTGTCACAATTTAATAAGGTTTAACCTTTTTTATTTTAATTAATTAAAATGACTAGAAATGCCTATGTGGCATTCTTTTATTACTTGAACATTATTTCTACAAGTAAACCCATATGTTTTTATATATTCTGAAAGGTATGATCAAATGTGATTTTTGAGTGTTGGAATCAACTCAAAAGCTCTTATGGTTGAATTTTGAAAAATGTTTGAATGCTGAAAATCTTCTGCCTTGTTATTATTACCATGGTTGATCTGTAAATTCAAATGGTTTAAATCCAACGGGCTTGGATTAGCATTTCAGTACCTTTCTAACAAAATTAGTTTCATGCATTTTGGTTTAGTGAATGGAGCTGGGTTGATTTTTGAATCTATGTACATAACTGTGTTTGACATTAAATTAATAAAACTAAATTTGAATGGTTGGGTCGCGCGGGAAGTTTAACTGGGCCGGCCCACTACGCACAGTGCGCACGCGGGTGTGTTATGTGGCCGTCCCCACGTGTCAGTGAGACGGGGAGGGGAGAAACGGTACGGGGCAATGTGGACCGTGGGATCTAGTTCTAATCGAATGGCTCTGGTTCATCGTCCACGTCGGGCAGCACCGGCGAGACAGAACCCTAGCGCGGCATTTGGGGGTCGTGGGAGGCTCACCGGGGCTCAGGCGAGGGTCGGCGACGGGGGAGAACGACTAAGTTGACAACGGCGGTTCTCCTGGTACCGGCAGCTTCTCCTCGGGCGACTCCAATCGACGGCTCCCTTCTCCTCCAGCAACGGCGGGCTCCGGCCAAATTTCGGCGAGAGAAAGCTCGCCTTGATCCGGGAAGAATTGGGAAGTATCAGTGAGAGGTAGGGAGTGAGATGGTGTGGAGGAATCGAGCTGGGGAGGCCTCTTTTTATAGGCGAGCAAGAGGGGCAGCACGGCGTGGGCTGAGGTCGTCGGAGGCGACGGTACAG
This sequence comes from Avena atlantica, assembly GCA_910589765.1. Taxonomy (NCBI): domain Eukaryota; kingdom Viridiplantae; phylum Streptophyta; class Magnoliopsida; order Poales; family Poaceae; genus Avena; species Avena atlantica. The sequence goes on from OU342737.1 coordinate 161,753,391, forward strand.
GCGGCTATCGGCATGGCTGAGGCTAGGGGACGGTGCGTGGTCTCCTATAGATCTTTGCTAGCTTAAAGGCAAGGCGTAGGGCGGTGGGATTTGGTATGGAACGTGCGGTGCTCTACACGGTACCGACGGTGAACTTCGCGGTGTGCGGCGGCTACGGGTATGGTCGAGGAAACGAGCATGTCTAGTGGTTTCCTGGGACGGTGGGTTTCATGCTGGCCGGTGGCATGGGCTCAAGGTGGTCGGGTTGAGTGGGAACAGCGCGTGCACGGTGGTGCGCGTCGGCATGGTCGACAACGGTGCGGGCACGGCGTTTCCGGCAGTTCCTGTCTCTGTCTTCGAGCTAGGGCTGGTCTAGAGGGGGCGGTGAGGCATGGGCAGCATGCCAAACAAGGTTGGCGCAGCTAGCTCTTCCTGTAGCTTGATGTCCACATTGGAGTGGCAAGGTGAGGCTCGGCCTGCTCACCATTGATGGCAATGGCAAGCTCATAGTGGTTCTAGAGGTTAATAACTAAGCTAGATGATCTACTAAATGCTTGTTGCAACCAGAGAGGGAACAAGGTTGGCCAAATATAATGCTACAAATAGTGTTAGATGTTTGTTTGATTTGTATCGACAAGGTGTTTGATGAAATGGCCACAAGAACTTTGAATTTGAATTTTGGATTCAAACTTGGTCAGTTTGCTAGGCACATACTAGGGAGTGTCTGGTTAGTTGGATTAGTCAAGGGGCATTGGTTTGGTTGAGTTATGAAAATGGCTGATCTTCACATATGATAAAGATTCAATTTTGAATTGTGATTTGAATGAGGTTGCCAAATGTTTCTGTAAGTTTGAAAGGCGGTCTTTGAATCACTTTTACTTGTTCTAGCAAGGGGTGAAAATAATTGGGAAAGTTTCTGTTTGAAATCTGAACTAGAAGCACTCAAAGTGACCTAGTGAGCAAGATTGGCAGAAATGACCATTTGCTTTATTTGATTTGTTTTTGATTTTCTCTTGATTTGTTTCTCCATGGAAATGTTTTATATGATGTTATTTTCCTATTTAAACCATTTCTTCCTATTTAGGTTAATCACACAAGTTCATTCATGCATTTATCAAATCATCTCATTCACACATGCACTCATATGCTTTTAATTAATCAAAGTTTTTGTTAATCCTAATTTTTAGTGATTATAGTTTTATGATCATTGTTTTATATTTTTGGGATGTTACAAACCTTCCCCCCTTAAACAAAATCTCGTCCCGAGATTTGAAAAAAGGAAGAAAAAAATTACCTAGTTTTTAAAGAGATCAGGAAACTCCGTCCTGATGTGATCTTCGTGCTCCCAGGTAGCTTCTTCTTCAGTGTGGTTGCTCCACTGAATCTTGAGAAACTTGATGCTTCGAGTCCTGGTGGTTCTGAAAGCTTCTTCCAAAATACAGATGGGTACTTCGGGATAGGTCAGGTCATCGTTGATCTCTATGGTCTGGTGATCAATGTTCTTGAAAACTTCAGTCTTCTCCGGAACTTCGAGGCATTTGCGAAGTAACGATATATGGAATACATTGTGCACTGCTGACATTTCCTCTGGCAGTTCCAATTGATATGATACATCTCCTCGATGATTTAGAATCTTGAAGGGTCCGATATATCTGGGGGCTAACTTTCCTTTGATCTGGAAACATTGCATTCCTTTAAAAGGCGACAATTTAAGGTACACGAAATCTCCGATATTGAAAGCGAGGTCTCAACGTCTCTTGTTGGCATAACTCTTTTGTCTTGACTGGGCGGTCTTGAGGTGCTCATGAATCTTGTGAACTTTCTCTTCTGCTTCTCGTAGGATATCAGGTCCAAAAATCTGACTCTCCGACCAATTCAAGGGGGTGCGACACTTCCTTCCATACATGAATTCAAATGGGGCCATTTGCAAATTAGCTTGGTAACTGTTATTGTAGGAAAATTCTGCGAAAGGCAGACAGTCTTCCCATTTAGATCCATACTCTAGAACACATGCTCTCAACATATCTTTGAGTATTTGATTTACTCGCTCCGTTTGTCCATCGGTCTGAGGGTGATACGCGGTGCTGAAATCTAGTCGGGTTCCTAAACCTTCTTGGACTTTCTTCTAGAATCTCGAGGTAAACTGGGTTCCTCGATCCGATACAATGTTCTTGGGAACTCTGTGCAAACTGACGATTCTAGCGATGTATAACTCCACTAGCTTCGAACTCTGGTATGTGGTCTTGACTGGTAAGAAATGGGCGACTTTGGACAATATGTCCACTATGACCCAGATAGAGTCATTTCCCCTACTAGAAGTAGGCAATCCGGTGATAAAGTCCATTCCAACGGAATCCCATTTCCATTTCGGAATCTGTAGCGGTTGCAACAGTCCTGCGGGTCTTTAATGTCCTGCCTTGACTCTCTGACAGATATCACACTTGGTGATATAGCTTCCGATTTCTCTCTTCATCTTATTCCACCAAAATTGTTCCTTCAAATCCTGATACATCTTCGTTCCTCCGGGCTGGATAGAATAAAGAGTATCATGGGCTTCTTTCAAAATCACTTCTTTCAATTCCGAATCTACTGGTACACAAAGGTGTCCTTTCTACCACATAACTCCTTCTTCGTCTTCTGTGAATCCAGGTACTTTGCCTGTACCGATACGACATTTAATTCCGTCGATACTAGCATTTCCTTTCGGCGCCCTCTTTGATCTGGCTGATCAAAGTGGGTTGAAGTTCTATGCTAGCCAAAAATCCTTCACTCACTAATTCCATTCGGAAATCTTCCATCTCTTTGTGCAAACTTGGTTGCTCCTTCAAAATCATGGAGTTAAAGCGACACGACAATTTGCTAAGGGCATCTGCTACCACATTGGCTTTACCGGGGTGATAGTGAATGTCCAGATCATAATCCTTGATTAGCTCAATCCATCTTCTCTGTCTCATATTCAGCACCTTCTGAGTGAATATATACTTCAAGCTCTTGTGATCCGAATAAATCTCACAACGGTTTCCCATGAGATAATGCCTCCATGTCTTCAGGGCGAGAACTACGGCTGCTAGTTCAAGGTCATGGGCTGGATATTCTGTTCATGCTGCTTCAATTGTCGGGATAGATAAGATATAACTTTGCCTTCTTGCATTAGCACACATCCGAGACCAATCTTGGATGCGTTACAATACACATCAAAGGGCTTTGTGATATCCCGCATGATCAAGATTGGGGCTGAAATCAATCTTCTCTTGAGTTCTTGAAAAGTCGCTTCACATTTGTCCATCCATTCAAACTTCTTGTCCTTCTTCAGCAATTGGGTCATGGGTTTGGCAATACTCGAGAATCCTTTTACAAACTTGCAGTAGTATCCCGCTAATCCTAGAAATGCACGAACTTGGGTTTGAGTGGTTGGGGCTTGCCAATCTTCAACATCCTTCACCTTCGCAGGGTCAATGGCGATTCCTCTGGCTGATACGATATGTCCGAGGAATCCTACCTCCTGTAACCAGAATTCACATTTGCTAAACTTGGCATATAGCTGAAGCTCTCTAAGGGTTCCAAGAATTGTCCTTAGGTGTAGCTCATGTTCTTCTTCTGACTTGGAATAAATCAGAATGTCATCGATGAAAACAACGACAAACTTATCCAGGATGTCCATAAAAATATTATTCATGAGGTTCATGAAATAAGCGGGGGCATTGGTTAATCCAAAAGACATGACTGTATACTTGTATAATCCATATCTAGTGGTGAAGGAAGTCTTTGGAATATCCTCTGCGCGAATCTTGAGTTGATGATTGCCAGTACTAAGATCAATCTTAGAAAACACTTTGGCACCAGTCAACTGGTCAAACAAGTCTTCTATTTTCGGCAACGGGTACTTGTTTTTGATAGTGACATCATTCAACTTCCGATAATCCGTACACAAACGGTTACCTCCATCTTTCTTGTCTACAAACAAAATAGGTGATATCCATGGTGACGCACTTGGTTGAATCAGTCCAATTTCCAGCATGGCATCCAATTGCTTCTTCAGTTCTGATAGTTCAGACGGGTTCATACTATATGGTCTCTAGGCTATGGGTTCGGTTCCAGGGATTAGTTCAATGATAAACTCTATATCCCGATCTGGGGGCATATAGGGCAAAACATCTGGAAATACATCGGGGTATTCACAGACTATCCAGACTTGGTCAATGGTTGGCTGGGCTGTAATCTTGTTGCACTTGAATTGACGGGGCAAGGTTTTAGACACATGCTCGACTGATATTCCTGTTGTACTGGTCATGGTTATGGCTTTCTTGGCACACTCAATTAATCCTTTGTGTTTGGACATCCAATCCATTCCTAGTACTACTTCCAAACCTTTAGTTCCGAGTACTATTAGATTATCATAAAAATCTATGCCATGTATTCGGATAGGGACGGCTTTGCAAATTTGCCTAGCTTTGGTAGTTGAACAAGGTATTTGAACAATCATAACATGCTTCAATTTGGTTGGTTGAATCTTACTAGTGCATGCAAATTCTTCATTGACAAATGAGTGCGATGCTCCAGAATCAAACAACACTCTTGCAAGTACTGAGTTAACAGAAAACATACCCAGCACGACATCTGGCGCTTCTTGGGCTTCTTCAGCATCCATGAGAAAGAGACGGCCGTTGCGGTTGAGCGAGTTCCCTGGGGAAAACCTTCTTCCGGGCTGAACACGACGCTGCTGCTGAGCTGGGGCATTTTCATTGGGGGATGCGGCAATCTTCTTGGGGCACTTATTGGAATAGTGACCCTTGGTTCCACATTCATAACAAGTCACTTGCGACTTGTCCTTCGTTGCAACAGGCACAACATTGCTTCCAGTCCTTGGAGAAGTGTTGGTGTTGGTGGCGGCATTGTTTTTGTTGAACTTGGGTGGTGCACAGTTGAAATTGCTAGAGTTGCCGGGGTTGTTATGATTTCCTTCGAGCCTTGGGTTTCCACAGTTTGCATAGGTCGGACGGTTCATCGGGGGTCTGTTGGTTCTTGGGGAAAATCCTGGAGATGGATTGGGGCGATACTTTGGTGTATGGTGGGTTCCTGGTTGATGCATCATGTGGCGCTTGCGGTTCTCATTGGCTTGGTTGATCTTTCCTTCCATATGAATGGCAGAGTCAACTAAGGCTTCAATGTCAGCAAAGGGGATATTGACTAACATTGTCTGCATCTCATCGTGCAGACCATTCAGGAATCTGTCTTTCTTCTTGGCTTCAGTGTCGATCTCATCTGGGGCATACCTAGCTAATGACAAGAATTTGTCACGGTATTCTACTACGGTCATCCTTCCTTGCTTCAGTTCTCTGAATTCATCCCTCATCCTATTGATTAAACCCGGTGGCACATGGGTTCTGCTAAACTTGATCTTGAATACATCCCAAGTCATCATCTGACCTCCGGTCATTGCACGAACGTTGTTTCACCATGCTCTTGCATCTCCGGCCAGATAGTGGGTGGCGAACAGAACTTTCTCATTGGCTTACACTCCTGTAACTTCCAGATTGTTCTCCATGGTTTGCAGCCAATCATCTCCATCTAGGGGCTCTTCTGACTTAGTGAAAATAGGTGGATTGGTGTTCTGGAAATTCTTGAGCTTAGATCCATGGTTGTCCTGATTTCCATGGCCTTGATTGTTGTTGGCCATCTGGGCGATGTGTTGAAGGGTGGCTAAGTTGGCTTGACGTTCGGCCCTTTCAACTTCGCGGTCAGAAACCAACATTTGCAAGATCTGGAACATTGGGTCCGGGGATGAACCGCTTCCTCCACGAGGCATCTGAAGATTGAGATAGATCATGAGAAAAGAGGGAAATTTCTAAGGTTCAGGGGTTGTTGCAAAGTTTTTGAAGTTTGACTCAGATTTTTCTAGCAACTTGCTTTTCATTCATTCACAACACACAATACAAACACACACCACAACAAGGAAACACAGATGGTTTTAAGAACCATTCTGGAAACTACGATACAGTGGGACCGAATACAACTCACTAACACTAGTGCTCAAGTGCTACTACTCCTTGGAGTCAGTGTCCTCATCATCATCATCATCATCATCATCGATGAAAGCGAAGCCATCCGCATCGGTGAAGAAGTCCATGGCCTGATCTTCCAGAAATTCATCATCATCACTGAGATAGGAGTAGGGGTATCCACGAAGGTCTTCCCCGGCATTCTCCCTCTCCTACAATTGCATGTCTCTCTCGTGGATGGTCTCCTCCAAATCCGTGATCCGGTGGTGAAGACGGGCAATGATGCGCTCCTTCTTGTCGAGCTGACGATGATGAGACTTGCGATCCTTTATTAGCATGGCGAGGGACTGATCATTCTTCTTGGCGATGGCGTACTTGTGGTTGGCGTAGGAACGGGCATTGTCCAACTCCTTCTGACGGTCGTACATCATGAAGCTGAGGTGGTCCAATTGACTCTTCAACTCGGGGTGATATGGGGCCTCTAGTGGCTGTCCCATAACATCACGCCTTGAGTAGAACTCAAAATGGGTACCCTTGATTTGATTGATACTCTGCCCACACAGATGGGCAAGAGCTTCCTGCATTGCCCTGACCAGTCCATCGAGCCAGTTGTTCTCTCTTAAGGTGAACTGAATTCCCTCTACAGTCGGAGGTTCAATCTTTCCTCGGAGACTTGAAACAACTAGCCACTGCAAATCTTCTCCTTCCTGATCATTGAGCTGAGCTCCGAAGAACTCGGGGTGCGGACGCTCCAGCATCTTCGACAGCTGGTCCAAGTCACGCTCAAAGATGAGGTCTCCTCCATTACCCAACTGATAAAACTTGCAGTACTTCACGTCCATCTATAAGAATATAGGATGAGTAAGTTAGTAGAGTGATCAAGTGTGTCAAATTTTATGTATTTTGCAAGAATTTTTGTGGAACATGAATTTTCATGAAAGAATCCAAGTGATAAGAATGGGAATAAGTTTTTTTTGTAAATACTCACTTCCTTTGGTTTTGAAACTAAGTTTTTGATTCAAACTTCCATTTTAACTAGGGTATCCTATGGTCAGGATGGCTTTGATACCAACTTTTCAACACCCAGATTTTTAATCCCAGATGCCTATTATGCCATACATCGCAATCCCAGGATTACCATTTTAGCGAGACATAACAGATTTGGATATCATAGTACATCATCCATTACAAACCATACTTAAGATCTTACACAAATAAGGATCTCATGATCCAGTTCTTAATACAACTCAAGTAGCGGAATAACGTAAAGCTAACGATAGCGTAGGAGAAGCTCCATCGTCGGGGTCATAGGCAATGGCGACGATGGGATATGATCCTAGTTGTCGTAACCTTCCTACGGTCCGTCATCCTGATACTCCTCTTCATAGTCTGGCCACGGGAATAGCCAGGGACAAATCCATGAGTACTCTTTAAGTACTCTAAAACTAATACTAACAAGTTATGGGGGTTTTGTAGTAGGATACTAAGCTCTAGGGTTGTTTTGAAAAAGCCAGATTTACCTCTACCAAGTTCAGAAGCAAAGAAAACTAGTTGAAAGTTTTATAACACCTAAGTGGGAACTTGAATTTCATATAACAAATTTGTTGTGGTCATGTCAAAGTCACAAATCATTTCACAAGTTGTTTTGAAAACATCTGACGGGGCAACAATATGGCCACTCCAAATGTCCATAACCGCGGACGCGGCTATTCGAATAGTTTGAGAATCTGCAGAGATTGTGCACTTTCACCACAACATTCGATACATCCGTCAGGAATAATCCTGATTTACCATACTTAGTATGCGGATAATCAATCTTAACCTTTCAATTACACGCCCTAGTATAGGCACCTCTTCTATGAGTTTGGCCTCCTAACCATGACCAACTGTCATCTTGGGTACTGCACAGGTGGACAATCTTCACAAGGTAGCCTCAGCTCAGACCTTGGTCGTAAGGGAACCCATACTAAGGTATATAAATTTCCAGTCAAGCTGTCACATCCCAAAATTTTCCAAATTTTGAAATGTGAAAAATAAATAAACAAAATAAAACTTTGTTGAAATTTAGGGTGAGAAGAAACTTTTTGAATCCAATTGGAAACTTTCAAACCTATTTTGATCAAATAAATCCTAAAGGGATTTAAAAAGGTAAACATTTAATAAAGAAAGTTTGACAGTTGGAATTACTATTTTTAGATCTTTTAATAAAAAGATTTGTTTTTCAAAAGCAAAAGGTAGATTTATAAATAAAGATTATTTCTTAAAGCCAAATTAAAACCTTGGCCAAGCTTTGAAATAAAACATTCCTATTTGATAAAAAGAGTAAAGGTTTAATTAAATAAAATAATGAGGATTTAATATCCAATTTTATTAAAGTAAAGGCTTTGACATTTTACACTAAAACTTGCTAAAATTATTTTTAACAATATTCCGAGTATTTTATAAATAAAACCTACTGTTTTGGTTTTGATAATATTTAGATTTCAAATGGAGATTTTAATAAATCAAATCCTATTTGAATTAATAACTAAGGACTATTTTATTTAATTATTAAATAGATCCTAAAAGGATAAAGGTGTTTTTTTTATTTTGGACTTTGAATTGTGTTGTTAAACAGAACTAAAATCAATACAAAGTTTAACAAAAGTTTGAATCCATTTGTTGTTGAATTGTTTGATTGAACCTCAAAACAGAAAATCAAATAGAAAAAGAAAAAGGCAATCAGTATAAAAAAAATCGAACTCAGCCCAACCCATCTTGCCCAACAGCCCAGCAACGCAGCCCACTAGCTCACCCCACTGCGAATCGTTTTCCCTCGAACTCACACCCGCAGAGTCACAGACAGTAGGACCCCACCGCGCCCTTCTCTCTCTCGCTGCCAGACGACCCCACGCCCACGTCACCTTCTTCCTCCCCGCGATGAACTCGCCCTGCCGTTGCAGCCGAGTAATTCCGGCGGTGAATACGCGTTGAAGGTGGCCTTAATTCCTTGCAGTGACTACGCTCGTTAAATCGCCCCATATCCCTCTATCTTTCCCCCAGACAGCTCCTCCCCTCCGCCCATAGGCTGCCCCGAATTCCCCTTGCACCGCCACTGCTCCGGCGAGCGTCTCCGAACAATTCCGACCACACCCCGCCGCGTCTCGCCTCCCACTGAACACGAGCTCGCTCCTCACCTCCTGGAACATCTCCCCGTGCCACTCGTTCACTCGCGCGCGCTCCGAAACGTCGACTTCGTCTTCATCTGAGCGCCACCACCGTCTGCCATTACTCCGTCGAGCTTCCCAGGTGAACTCCGTTCTCCCCTCTCCTTCCTGATGATACTCCTGCACTCGCCACACTCTCCCGCGTCTAACCGTGACCTTGTTTTTAGTCGGGGTGAACCGCAGCGTCGCCCTCGACGACCTCCAGAGCCGCCTGACGTCGCCACCCACTCCGGCGAGGAATTGCCACCATCTCTGAGCGCCCCTCTCCAAGCCAGCGCCACCTTGAGCATCACCTCGACCTCACGAGCACGGTGAGCACCCCCGTTTCTTCCCTTGCTTCCTGTAGCCGCTGCAACGTCACCGTCTGACCGCACACCGCCACCTGCCGCCGCCCGTCTATGGCAAGTGTGCTGTGCGTCGTGCGATTAAGATCCAGCGGCTAGGATAGAAACTAGACGAAGGGGTAAGAAGCAGTCTGATCCGCGCGATCTGTTTAGATCCAACGCCTCACAGAGCTGATCCGTGCGAACCGGTACCAGCTAATAGTATCACGCCACGTGGCTCTGTTTATTTGCAATAAAAACAGATTAAATCTATTAGATGCTAGAACTTGTAAAATCCATAACTTTCAAACCACACGTCCAAATTTTGCAAATTTTATATCAATGGATTCAGAAAAACAAGCCCTAGCCAACCATGTGCTTTGTTTAGTAAAAAGCTTCTTGTAAAATGTTTGTTTTTGCAGAAACTTGTGTATGCAGGTTTAGAATATAAAATTTGTTCTAAAATGATTTTGGGGATGAAATCTTTGCAAAATGGTTGTTGTGAACTTACTGACCTTAAGAACCAACTTATGAATTTAAAAATGTATTTTGTGAAGTTTAGGATTGAATAAATGAATTAGCTCATTTTTAGTCAAATAAAAACATTGATTTTGATATGGAAATGATTTTTGAGTAAAACCTTTGGGAAATGTTTTGATTCAAACCTTCTGACCATAAACACCAAGTTTTCAGAATTAAAATGTATTTGGTGAACCCTTTAAAAGAATATTGCTTTGCTAAAAGCATTTTCAACCACATAAAATAATGATTTGATTTAAAATTGGTTTATAGATAAAACCTTTTGCAAATGGTTTTACCACTTTAGAAATATGACCACTTTGAACCTTAAAATGTTTAGAGCCTAGTAGAAACCACCTTTGAAAATAAAAATATCTTTTGCATGCTTGCATGCATGACTTTGTTTCTATTATTTTATATGTGATGAATTGTTTGAATATTGGTTGGAATGCTAGTTGAATTGTGTTTTCTTGATTGAATTGTAGTGGAATTAGAAGAGTGTGATATTTGCAAGATCAAGAAGTGAACCAACATTCTCTACCAAAAAGGCAAGTGACACTATCATCCAAGTCCTACTATTTTCATTATACTTAGTGGATTTTTGAAAACATGCATGATAAAGTTTACTATATTTGATGCTATGCTAAAATCCTAATAGGATACCCTTATATATTCCTTAGTGGAAACAATGTAGTTGTAGTATGCTTGGCCCAGCTATATATTGGGATGGGGTACATGTTATGATTATATGAAGTATTGAAAAGACCTATGTTTTATATAATAAAACAAGTACTCAATGAACCACCTAGGTGGACAAGGATACTCAAGGTTTTGGACAAGGTGGCAACAAAAGGAACCATGTTTATATGGCAATATCTTTTGTTGTGCACTAGAAGAAAACCACCCAGGGACTTAGAGATTGCACATGTTTCTCGTATAGTGGCTTCCATGTATAGCCACATGCTAAATGGGCTCTGGCTTAGTCAACTACATAGTGGAAGACACATGCATTGGCATCTTCAGGTTAACTAGATTTGTGCTAGGGAACTTGGAACCCTACATTGGTGCCTGGAAGACAAGCTAGCATTGTGTATTGGGAGGACTCCTATGGAAAGACTTTGTCACATTCTCAATCTGCCAGTACTCCATCTTGGTGAGTACTTATCCAGCGGCCACTGGTGGCATCAAGATGAGATTGTGTCATGTGGGTAAAGTGTACAACTTCTGCAGAAGATCAAAATTCTAAGTACTTAGCCGTGTCACCGGTTATGGACAATACTGAGCAACTAAGGCCTGAAGCTATGCAAGATCTCGACATTCCAATTTCTGAAAGTTAAAAACTTGAGGGTGACAACAAGGGATTAGAAGCACTTGGAGTTTTCCAAGAAGTTCAAAGGATTTGACAAAGATCAAAAACTATTTTGAAAAGATAGGATAAAACTATGTTGCTTTCTGCAAATGAGCCTAAACCCTACTTAGCCAAATATGCATGTATTGATAGGATCCACTTATATTCTACATAGTCGTGAAACTTGCCAGTACAATTCAAATGTATTGACCCTTGTGGCTGCAACTTATTATGTTGCAGGTTTGTATGATGTTAGTGAAGTGTGTTGAATAGGATTAGAAGTCTACAACCAACATGATTGTCTGTGGCACTTTGAAGATGAAGGACCCCATGCTTATAGATATTCTGCTGCAATGTAATGTGATAGCCAAATGAGCTATGTAAGATGTAATGAATTATTTTATTCCTGGTTATAAAGTTGTATTATGACCTTTGTTTCTTGATATTACATCTTAACTGTGGATGCTAGTTATTGATCCAGGGACTAGCATTGTAAACACAGGGATCTCTAACTTATTAAAGGTTGGGAACCTTACAGATGGTATCAGAGCACTGTGTTGCCTGTAGGATTTGTAACCCTAGGATTGGACAAAACCCTTAGAAAAATAGGAGTTGTTTTTGTTCCAAAAACTTATTTACAAAGAATCTTGTAAACTCTTTCCTCAACCATTTTGGTTTTGATTCTACATCTCTCCTATTTTAAACTTGATGGAAAAAACCTACCCCATGTCCAAAGACTTCACCATGAGCTAAGAACATCTTCGACTCTAATGACTTCAACATCTTCAACTCTAATGACTTCAACATCTTCAACATTTTCACCAAGGACTTCAACTTGGATATCACTAAGGACTACAAGTGAGAACCAAGAGACATTAGATTGCCCACCAAAGATATTGATATCAAGTTAGAGTATGAATCATATTGACCTATGAGGTATGATTATACTAAGTTATATATTTCAAGAAAACTTGTTGTTTCCTTCAACTCATGAGTTAAGCTCAAAAGTTGTTAAGTGGTTAGTTGCTTGTTGATTGTTTAATTGTTTGATTGAACTTGGTTGTTTTTGAGTCGTGTGTTAAAAACTTCTTAAAAACCTATCCACCAATACTTATCCCTATCAAACCAACAGATGCCTCCTCGTTGTGCCAACCCCAACCAAAACAACAACATCACCCCTGAGATGCAGCAGATGATGGCAGCTCAGACACAGTTGATGCAAGAGATGACCACACTCATACAGAATCAGAACAACAACAACAATCAGAATAATCCTCCAGCACTTGATATGCTCACCAAGTTTCTGAAACTTAGGCCTGCAAGGTTCTCTGGAACAACTGATCCAATGGAAGCTGATGATTGGTTACGTTCAGTGAACAAAGACTTAGTGACTGTTGGCTGCACCGATGAAGAAAAAGTTAGGTTTGCAGCATTTGTGCTTGAAGGACCAGCAGCAACATGGTGGGACAACTTTCAAATCACCACTCCCCTTGAAGATGTGACTTGGGCTATTTTTGAGGATGGATTTAAAACAACTCACATCTCACCTAGAGTAATGTACTTGAAGAAAAAGGAATTTCACAATCTGAAACAATGTCACCTCAGTGTGGCTGAATATATTGAAGAATTCAACAATCTGGCACGCTATGCACCAGATGAAGTTGATACAGATGCTAAGAGAAAAGAAAAATTTCTTGAAGGACTTAAAGATGAGTTGAACCTGCAACTAGCTGTTGCCTATGTCCCAACTTATCAATCACTCTATGACAAAGCCACCATTTTGGAAAACAAGATGAATCAAGTTGAGAATAGAAAGAGGAAGCATATACTCAAGAATCACTCATGATCATCAAAAAGGAAGCATTCATTCAAAAAGAGTAATGAAGATTCTGAACCACATCAGTATCACCACTACAACAATGGAAGTGAGAATAATGGAAATGATAATGATAATGGAGATGACCTTGGTCAGAACCAACATGACACTTTCAGGAAGAAAGACATTATCCAGTTGCAGTGCTATAACTGCAAGGAACTTGGACACTATGCATCAGACTGTCCTGAGAAGAAAAAGAATAAGGATGCTAAAAGAGCCAATGGAAATGACTCCAATGTGACCTAGAAAGGACATGTGAACCACATTGATATGGATGGAAACTTTGAAGAGATAGAAGAAGTGGATGTCAGAAACTAGTTAACTCAGAAGAGTCAAATAAGGATTCCTTGTCTGGATATTAAGTGTTGAACCCATAGTCAAGTAAACCATCAATGTAACCCTATGAGACTTTATTTTAAGGGTGGTAGTACCCTAGTTGCCTTGAAGCCAACTTGTAACCTCTAGCCTTCCCAAATCTCGGGACGAGATTTATTTTAAGGGTGGTAGCCTGTCACATCCCAAATTTTTCCAAATTTTGAAATGTGAAAAATAAATAAACAAAATAAAACTTTGTTGAAATTTAGGGTGAGAAGAAACTTTTTGAATCCAATTGGAAACTTTCAAACCTATTTTGATCAAATAAATCCTAAAGGGATTTAAAAAGATAAACATTTAATAAAGAAAGTTTGACAGTTGGAATTACTATTTTTAGATGTTTTAATAAAAAGATTTGTTTTTCAAAAGAAAAAGGTAGATTTATAAATAAAGATTATTTCTTAAAGCCAAATTAAAACCTTGGCCAAGCTTTGAAATAAAACATTCCTATTTGATAAAAAGAGTAAAGGTTTAATAAAATAAAATAATGAGTATTTAATATCCAATTTTATTAAAGTAAAGGCTTTGACATTTTACACTAAAACTTGTTAAAATTATTTTTAACAAGATTTCCAAGTATTTTATAAATAAAACCTACTGTTTTGGTTTTGATAATATTTAGATTTCAAATGGATATTTTAATAAATCAAATCCTATTTGAATTAATAACTAAGGACTATTTTATTTAATTATTAAATAGATCCTAAAAGGATAAATGTGTTTTTTTTATTTTGGACTTTGAATTGTGTTGCTGGGCAGATTTGACAAAGAAAAATCCTATGCGTTGCTGGGCAGATTTGACAAAGATCAAAAACTATTTTGAAAATATAGGATAAAACTATGTTGATTTCTACAAATGAGCATAAACCCTACTTAGCCAAATATGCATGTATTGATAGGATCCACTTATATTCTACATAGTAGTGAAACTTGCCAGTACAATTCAAATGTATTGACCCTTGTGGATGCAACTTATTATGTTGCAGGTTTGTATGATGTTAGTGAAGTGTGTTGAATAGGATTACAAGTCTACAACCAACATGATTGCCTGTGTCACTTTGAAGATGAAGGACCCCATGCTTATAGATATTCTGCTGCAATGTTATGTGATAGCCAAATGAGCTATGTAAGATATAATGAATTATTTTATTCCTGGTTATAAAGTTGTATTATGACCTTTGTTTCTTGATATTACATCTTAACTGTGGATGCTAGCTATTGATCCAGGGACTAGCATTGTAAACACATGGATCTCTACCTTATTAAAGGTTGGGAACCTTACACAAGCCATACCCAATTGTCGGGTATTGTGGTTGTACGATAAAATTGGAATGCTATCGCATCCAGATAACCATCAGTTTTATAAATGGCTAAGACTCACACTACTTCAGAATAGACTACCAGCGACATGCTCAAAATACCTATTAGTGACGGGCAAAGCGCCTGTCACTGATAACTAGTCACTAGTATGAGGTTATTAGTGATAGGCAAGTGCCTGCCACTAGTAAGTATACCAGCGACAGGCATTTATATATGCTTGTCACTAGTATGTGTGTACTAGTGACAGGCAAAAGAGATGCATGTCACTAGTTCCGATGAAACATATAACACTCTGGGGTTTTATAGTGACAAGCCTATTATCCGGCATGTCACTGGTTTGAATTTCAGTAATAAAAAAATTAAATATGTTTCCACAAATATTACAGATAGCACAATAGGATGTTATAAAAAATTAAATACATTTCCCATAAATATTTCAAATAACACAATAATATGTTCCACCAATGATACACATACATAACCCAAAATGGCCTAATATTTGCATAGGCATAAGAACATGCAATCTATCATAGACTAGCGATGCATAGTTTTCTATCTAGCAAACAGTCTGAAATCCAAAGAATAACACCACCACGATATATGTATTATGGTCATATGCATATCTTCCTTTCACTGTTCTATTATAAAAAAAAGAGCACGACAAGTTCCTAAAGTAACCTTCCAAGAGTATTCTCCAAATACATATTCTTCTATAGTATGAACACTGTTTGATTCTGCCAAACTAGATGAGAAACCTTCTTAAAACATGTGCATGCATTAGTAACATACCACATCTCAAGGATTCCCAAATACGGTAAAGCAAAAAAAAGTTGCTCGTCTGCTACTAACTAATCAACGGCTACCAAAAGGGTGGCAAGCAAGTCTGATATTAGACTCTATACCTGCAGCGATAGCAAACAATTTGGACTAAGGAGCCATACAAATAAAGGCTAGTTGAAATGTGTGCCTGTTGACGAATACTAAATAATCAACTTTCTGTAAGTACGCAAATAACAGATTAGCACACTACTATACATCACCTTTGCTTAATGTTGAGAGATATACTATGCAGATAACCTAATATTTAGTATAGATTTATAAAAAAAGGAATCCTTGTATAAACATGGGTCATGAAAAAACAACTATAGACGAATAAACAATAATGTGTGGTAACAATATTCCATCGAAAGAACACATAAATTTTTTGCATGCGTGACTACTAAGTATTCTAACAAAAGTTTATGCTACAAATCAGGATTCCAAACTGCAAAAATGAAAAGTGGAGCTCAGAGATACATGCCATTACGGAAGAATTTGGCAAACACCATAGATGTCTTTCATACCATGGTCCTAGCGTGCTTTACGGTCCTGCAAAATCACAAATGAGGAGCTGTGGAATAATTCAGACTCCACAAAAGCTAAGAAACCACATAGCATCATCTGAGGGCCGTGGACCGACAGTTGCTCGTCTCTACTGATCCAAACCAAGGAATCCCTGCCGGTAGGTTCCTACGCGCCCGCCCCCTTTGCCGGGAAGCAAACTCACATGCCCCCGCCACCACAAGGCTTCCCTGCCCTCTGCGGCGGACCATCTCACCTGCATGCCCCGCCATCGCCCGGGAGAAGCGCAGCCAGACCAACTTGGTCGGTAGTTAGCCGACGAGACAGGGGCCACTACTCGATCCTCCATCCAGGCTTCACACATCACCTCTCGGCTCCGGAGGTGCGAGGAGGGCTCACTACAAGGAATGTGTTATTCTATGACCTTCTAATAGTGACTGTGGACAAAATCGTCATAGAATTATGACGATTTTGCACTAAATGGTCGTAAGCTATTTAGGAGGTTCAAACCTTAGAAAATTACGACGATCTTGCTTAAAATCGTCATGGTTTTATTAGCTCAAATCGTCATAACCCAGTAAATGCATCTCCGGAGGTATTGGTAGCTCACTATGACGATTTTAAATCGTCATATCGTCTAAATTAGAAAATAAGAGGTTGGCCACGTCAACAATTGTGCCTACATGTCATGTCTGCGTGTCACTTTATATTCATGTATTAGTTAATTGCCTTGTGAATTATTTCCAAAAAAAATCTAGCCAGTGATTTGAACTCACGACCTCCCTCTGTTCATGAGCGCACCTTACCACCAACCCACAAGTTCCTTGGTGGCATATTACTATCATGACCGATTATAAAGATTAAATGTGCTATATCGTGAATTTAATAGGCAAAAAATAGAGGGCTAAGCACTCGAACTCACGACCTCCCTCTGTTTGCAGGCGCACCTTACCACCAGACCACAATTTCATTTATGGCATATTACTACGGCGAATCCTTATAAACATTCAATGTGTTATATCGCGAATTTAATAGGCAAAAATAGAGCCCTAAGCACTCGAACCGCGGACCTCCCACCACATAGAAGGAACCTGACCACCACGCGAACATAACTTAGATGTACACTCTCTGTGCTCCTCCTATTTGAGTAGAACACGCGGTTGCAACTGGGCCTGGTGCCCAAATTTTCGCGTCGACTTTAAATAAACGATGTCTACATGGCAGTTATATTTGCATGCATACCTCGCTCGCTGAATCGTGCGCGATTGTAAATAAGGGAAAAAATCAAGCCGTCAAGGGAATCGAACACAAGACCTCAAGCTTGTTTCCTCGCGACCTAACCAACAGACTAACAGAACGTTCATGTTATCCTAATGCGCTGCATCTAATGAATATTGAACTCAATGCATGGGCCTGGGCCTACCGGACCGAGTTCTTCGAATCTGCTCCACTTCTCTTATTTTTTATTTACCTTTTGTTGTACCGACTTGGCCATAGGCCCATTGTCCATTATAGAGTTGATACGTGGGCTACATTAGAGTTTGAGTCCAAAATAATTGGGGGCAATTTAATTATATTTTAAAAGCCAAAAAATATAAATTTATCGTGTAACCTCGAATTGAGAGGATCAAGAAATCAATTTGGTTCATCTCCACGAGATGCGTAACTTTTGTATTGGTACATTTATCATTTTAGATCATCGTGAGTATAAAATCTTTTTTTCTAAAGTCGACTGAAACCATTTATTCGACGAATGGTAAATGAATATGACTATGGTCAAAACGGCGGGCATGGAGGTTCTTAGCTAGGGGCTGAGTCTAGCTAAAATTGCATTGGATCTTTGAATAAATAGCATATTGTGAGTCTAAATTGAGTATGTCTCAAAATTTGGTGGTTGCTTCACAAAACGCCGCGTTTTTTGCGCTCGGAAAATGGAAAATGGTTTTTCCGTGCGTCGAAAAGTAAAACTTCCTTCTGCAACATTGTTCTCCATGCCATGATATATATGTGTGCACAATATGGGCACATTATCACAAACTATGCCCTGATTCTAGCCATAACATTGGTCATTTGACCCGAAAGCCACGAAACCTCGAACATGATAGGTCATTTTGTGAAGGATTTTTTGAGACATACTCAATTTACCAAGTTTGGTATTTTTCCTTGCAATTATGTCACATAATAAGACACCACGCGAAGGATTTGCGTTGATCGGACCGTTTATTATTTTTTTATGCCCGTTTTAAACTATGGTCAAAACGGCGGGCATGAAGGTTCTTAGCTCAGGGCCGAGCCTCGCTAAACTTTCATTGGATCTCTAAAGAAATAGCATATTGCAAGTCTAAAACACATTTTTTCAAAAAATTATGGGCATCAGATCATGTACCTGTAGTTCAAACCGGACCCACTTCCTACCGAATCGGCAGGAATTTGTCTTTTTCGCCAGGGGTGTACGGAAAGGTTTGAGATATCCCGGTTGGGACATTGTCCATGTAATGTGGTCTAATATTTTTACAAAATGTGGCGGTACCATTCTAAAACTTCCATTTGGTGGTTGCTTCACAAAACACCACGTTTTTTGCGCTCGGAAAATGGAAAATGGTTTTTCCGTGCATCGAAAAGTAAAACTTCCTCCTGCAACATTGTTCTCCATGCCATGATACATATGTGTGCACAATATGGACACATTATCACAAACTATGCCCTGATTCTAGCCATAACATTGGTCATTTGACCCGAAAGCCACGAAACCTCGAACATGATAGGTCATTTTGTGAAGGGTTTTTTGAGACATACTCAATTTACCAAGTTTGGTATTTTTCCTTGCTATTATGTCAAATAATAAGACACCACGCGAAGGATTTGCGTTGATCGGACCGTTTTTTATTTTTTTATGCCCGTTTCAAACTATGGTCAAAACGGCGGGCATGAAGGTTCTTAGCTCAGAGCCGAGCCTCGCTAAACTTTCATTGGATCTCTAAAGAAATAGCATATTGCGAGTCTAAAACACATTTTTTCAAAAAATAATGGCATCGGATCATGTACCTGTAGTTCAAACCGGACCCACTTGCTGCCGAATCGGCAGGAATTTGTCTTTTTTGCCAGGGGTGTACGGAAAGGTTTGAGATATCCCGGTTGGGACATTGTCCATGTAATGTGGTCTAATATTTTTACAAAATGTGGCGGTACCATTCTAAAACTTCCATTTGGTGTCGTATGCACAACATATTTGTTGGTTTCGTCTTCAGTTCTTCATGACATCAACCACTTTTGCGATTTGTTTCTGCAAGGAGGAGCTCCCTAGTATGCACAACATATCTGTTGGTGTCGTCTTCATTTCTTCATGACATCAACCACTTTTGCGATTAGAAATTGGCGCTGGTTGTTAGTTCATTAAATTTTTATCTCATAGTTACCCTTTTGGTTGCATGATACAAGTTATACCATACTGAAGCATTTTTCATGCATTTGAATACCTAATGCTCTATTAGTTCTCCTTGTCTTCTAATTAGTTGTGTGTGTGATGTGGTGTCTGGATTTTAATTGTAGTGGCACTCATATTGCACTTACAGGAGGCATTGGATATTTTAAGGATGTTCATGCCTGCTAAGGATGATCTTGTTTTTTACAGGAGCTAGTGGTGTCAAGAATGGTAGCACCATTTTGGTAGGATACGATCCTGCATGTGCACTTGGTGATCCTGGAGCTAGTGGTGTTGAGAATGGTAACACTTTTTGCATCTGCCTTGTTATTTATTTGTGCAATTTGATCCTGCAGTTTTAGAGATATGTAGCTTTATATCATTGTATGGAAAATGCAGCGAGAATGGTTTGGTTCGAGTTTGTTCCTATTTGGTGCGTTGCCTTTTCTTAGGTTCATTCTGTACAACACTAATTGATCGATTGCCATTTTTAAAGTCTTGAAAGTTTTGGCCTTCCTATTGCTTGCTTGGTTAGGTATACTTACTGGTACATATATGCTACACATGTTTGCTGCAATAGTTTCTCAGAACTTCTCCCCAATTGGATAAGCAACCATTCTTGGGGAGCATGGATAATAGTATGTTAATGATATGGCTACACATCTTCAGTATGTTTCTTGTTTTTAATTTCTTGTATTTCTGATGTTATGTGCAAATAAAGCGCAACAGGAACATCATCTGGATGCTGGAGGGCTGAGGGTTCTGCTGCTGGAGGAACTCGTGGTCGCGGGCGGAGGAACTCGTGGGCTCGAGACGCGCTGGCCAGCTGTTGCTGGAGTCTTCCAGAGATCGTGCTTTGGCCGTGTTTGTTTAACTTCCGGAGGTGGGTTGATTACTGCCGTGTGGCGTCACTGATTTGGATTCAGGCTTGTAGGTGCTGCCATCCAGGGCTGGTTGTTGGGCTTACTGTAAACACTAGGAAAACTGATTGCTGCTAGTTCCATGTTTTTTGTGTTGGGTATCAATTTGTTTT
Source organism: Avena atlantica (assembly GCA_910589765.1). Taxonomy (NCBI): domain Eukaryota; kingdom Viridiplantae; phylum Streptophyta; class Magnoliopsida; order Poales; family Poaceae; genus Avena; species Avena atlantica. The sequence goes on from OU342737.1 coordinate 161,774,131, forward strand.
TGCTGTGAATGTCCCTGGGAGATAGTTGGCACATGTTATGGTAGCTAAAATTATGGATATGTGTCCATAATTTGATGTTTTCTGGCACATGTTATAGCATGATAGATCTATCATCTATGCATGCTATGCTAGCTAGTGATTCTTGTACGATTATTTATTCCTTGATAACTTATGTGTTTTTTTGTTCTATAGATTAACTAGGTGCCTACTAATGGTTGTTATAGTTAATATATGCTTTTGTGTCTCGGATATTGTTGGGATTGCTCTTGTGCTGATGGTATTCATTGATATGCCTAAACATTTGCTTACTACTTTTCTGTTTCAGTTGCAGGAGAAGGCTCCCTATTCTTCACAACACTGAGGCTGAGAAGATCAAGGCTAGAGTACATCGACGAGAAGATCAAGTCCACAAGCTGAAGGGCCTAAAGAAGTTCCAGAGTATCAAGTTTTGTTTATAGATTAGGGGTGTCCAAGATTTGTTATTTAAATTGGTACGGATGTGAACTAGAGTGGAATTTCACGTGTTCAATCTGTTTGACTGTCATATTGTTGTAATGAATTGATTTTGGCTTTTATTTAAATATTGTCATATTTTTATATCTCATGTTAGACTATATCAGCTATTAATTAATTAGCAATTAAGAATCTAACAACCAGGGCCCACTTTCTACAAGAATCTGACAGTTGGAACTCATTTGATAAAAGGCCAAAACTAGAAAATAATTGGATTATAAAAAGGCCGAGTCCTAGAAAATAAATCAGGCTGAAATGATTGGGCTTGGCCCATTTAGCTGACAAGAATTTCAACAGAAAAAACACAAAAATGCTAGAATTGCTGGGCTGAGCCCATATAAGCAACCAAACTGGATTGGGCCGATTTTGATTTAAGACGATTTAATTTCGTCATAGTTTTGCCACGTAGCATCAGCCACGTAGGATATGACTTGGCCAGGATAGATGGTCCATGACGATATTGGATCGTCACAACGTCTATGACGATCCAATATCGTCATAGACGGTTATGACGATTTTATCAAAATCGTCGTTATAGTTCATTTGCGACGCTCAGCTTTTGACGATCTCAAAATCGTCATAGAATCGTCATAAACAAACTACTATGACGATTCTGTGACGAAAATGGAGGGTCATAGAATCCCAGATTCCTTGTAGTGGCTTACATCGGCGGTGGGAGGTGGCGAGGTCACGGGGCGTCGACGGGATCCCGATCTGGGCAGAGGAACCTACACCCACCTGTCATCGAAGGGAGGGTCTGCGGAGCTACACCGATGACCAGAGGAAGGTGTGCGGGGCTTCGGCGGTCGTCGAGGTAGGTGTGTAGAGGCCGCTCTGGTCGCCGGAGGGAAAGAATGCGGTGGCCGCGCCGGTCGTCGGAGGAGGGTGCGCGGGGCCGGAGGTCGTCGGTTGGAAGGAGTAGGGGGTGCCGGTCGTAAGAGGAGTATGTGCGGCGGCGGCGGTCGCCGACACGAGGGGCGCAGGGGCGTGATCGTTGCGGTGGTGGCGTCTACCATTTTTATCGAGAGGTGGGGGAAGAAATCCCAAGCAGACTCTTTTTCCTATATATTCCTTTCCTCTGGGTCAGTGGTTTAGAGCGTTTTCTGACTTTATGCAAAAAAAGAAAGAAAATCATCCGCTTGACTATGGATGGCATATAGTATCTCCAAAACGAGCAGGACAAAATCATCCTAAAAGGCATAGAAAGGAGGAGAAACACTGCATCCATTATTACATCACTATTACTAGCTATATAGATACAAATATATATGTCCTTACTGATGCAGGTTATGTGTTGTTGTATGCCTATTTGTGTTGTAGTGAGACGCGTTGGTGACACCGGTCTAAAAATATCCTTCTTCACGAAAAAATACTAGTGACAGGCATATTTTGGGACTGTCATTAATCATAGTTTTACTAGTGACAGGCATGTATATATGTCTATCACTAAGTAATTTTTCTATTTAGCCCGCCTCCATAAAAAATACTAGTGATAGTCAATTTCATACGCCTCTCACTAGTGTTTTGTACTAGTGACAGGTTTATCCTTACCTGTCGCTAGTAATACTTATTAGTGACGGGCCTAGTTTTGCCTGTCACTAACCACCTGGCACCTATAAGACTTTCTACAGTAGTGTCATGTCTCAACATTTTCATCATCAAAATCATCTGGTGTTCAAGAACATTGTCAAAACATTTTAGTAGAATGACTCATAATTCTAAGGTTTTCATAACCATTTTCACCAAGTATTCCCATCTAAAGTTGATCAAGTTTTATGCTTAGCACTAGCATCTACAAGTGGGGGTAAATCCTAATGGTGGGTAATAAACAAGTGTATCTTATCTAAGTAAATCTCATGCCTCAGGATGACATTAAGATTATCCAACTTAGGCCAAATTTTATGCTCTTTATGCCACCTTTAGTTATCTTTCTAGAATCTACAAGTCACTTTGTAAACTCTAAGAGAAAGCTTTGATAAAGAAAATAAAGTGTTAATCTTGCAAGTAAAGATAGGATTGGTTATGAAGTGAGTATGATCACATATGCTTAAGGCATATAATTTGCAGAGTAACAAGCAAGTAGTAGCTTGCATAATTAGGGTATCTTGCAAGTGTTAACTTGCATAATTGCAAGTAAAAGCTTACTAAGTTGCAAGGGTTAGCTTGCCTTGAGCAGAGTAGTGGTTGAAGTTCTCCTCGGCTTCTTTCTCGTAGTATCCTCCTTCCTCCTCGTATCCTTGGTCGGTACTAGAGTCTATAAATAAATACGAGGTACACAATCACCAAACAATACTTAACTATTTTTAATCATCACACAAAAGTTCACACTAGATGATCTAGCATCATCACTATTATCACAAGGATTAAAGCACTTGTCTTTTACTTTATTTGAGAAAAGTAATTTCTACTCATTGCAAAACTACTTAAGATTTAATATTATCCAACTCAAACATGGGATCATGTTAACACATGTCATCACCACATATTTAAGTACATGGGAATTTGATTGAAAGTGGTGTCACAATTTAATAAGGTTTAACCTTTTTATTTTAATTAATTAAAATGACTAGAAATGCCTATGTGGCATTATTTTATTACTTCAACATTATTTCTACAAGTAAACCCATATGTTTTCATATATTCTGCAAGGTATGATCAAATGTGATTTTTGAGAGTTGGAATCAACTCAAAAGATCTTATGGTTGAATTTTGAAAAATGTTTAAATGCAGAAAATCTTCTTCCTTGTTATTTTTACCATGGTTGATCTGTAAATCCAACGGGATTGGATTAAGAATTTTTGTACCTTTCTAAAAAAAATAGTTTCATGCATTTTGGTTCAGTGAATCGAGCTGGGTTGATTTTTGAATCTATGTACATAACTGTGTTTGAAATTAAATAAATAAAACTAAATTTGAATTGTTGGGTCGCTCGGGAGGTTTAACTGGACCGGACCACTATGCACATCGCACGCGCGGGCTAGTTAAGTGGACGTCCCCACGCGTTAGTGAGATGGGGAGGGGAGAAGAGGTACGGGGAAATGTGGACCGTGGGATCTAGTTCTAATCGAACGGCTCTGGTTCATCGTCCAAATAGGGCAGCGCCGGCGAGACAGAACCCTAGCGCGGCAGGTGGGGGTCGTGGGAGACTTACCGGGGCGAACGACGAAGTCAACGACGGTGATTCTCCTGGTATCGATAGCTTCTCCAGGGGCGGCTCATATCGATGGCTCCCTTCTCCTCCAGCAGCGGCGGGCTCCGGCCAAATTCCGGCGAGAGAGAGCTCGCTTTTTCCGGGAAGAATTGGGAAGTATCAATGAGAGGTGGGGAGTGAGATGGTGTGGAGGAATCGAGCTGGGGAGGCCTCCTTTTATAGGCGAGCAAGAGGGGCAGCACGGCGTTGAAGGGAATATGCCCTGAGAGGTAATAATAAAGTGTTTATTTATGTGTACTCCAAGTATATGATAGATGTTTATTTTGCATGCTATAATTGTATTAATACGGAAACGTTAATACATGTGTGTTTAATAAACAAACAGAAAGTTCCTAGTTATGCCTCTCTCATAAACTAGCTCGTTGATTAACAAGATGATCAAGGTTTCCTGATCATGGACATTGGATGTTGTTAATAACGGGATCACAACATTAGTGTAATGGTGTGATGAACATTCATCCGAAGTATAGCATTACGATCAAAGTCATTAAGTTTATATTGCTATAACAACTTATGAAGTGATCCTAATCCTTAGACCATGAGATCATGTCAATCACTAACACCGGAAGAGTTTCTTGATAACATCAAACGTCACACCGTAACAGGGTGATTATAAATATGGATTCAGAACTAATAAAGTGTTATGTTGAGGCTCATGGATCGAGAGTGGAATTTGTTCATCCCGATGACGGATAGATATACTCTGGGCCCTCTCGGTGATATCACATTGATTAGCTTGCAAGCAAGTGATTTGATCACTAGAATGTTATATCACAGGAACGAGAAAAGAGTGCATGTCGGTAACGAGATCAAACTAGGTATGGAGATACCGATGATCGAATCTCGGACATGTAATATATCGTGAAACAAAGGGATTAAGATACTAGCGTAAAAGGTTCCGACGATCACAAGAAAGTCATCGTTGAATGTCTAGGAGTCAGTATGGGTCTCCAGATCCCGCTTCTGATTATTGATCCGAGAGGGGTCTCGATCATGTCCGCATTATTCACGAACCGTAGGGTGACACACTTAAGAGACACCGACATCCAATTGGAGCAAATGTTTCATGCCGAAAGAATGAACAAGCGCAGGAATTTATTTCACTAGATACCGAAACAGGTTTTCAGGTGAAATTGCATAAAGTGGTTATGCATGTGAAATAGAATTCTAGCAAGGGGTTATTTGTGAATGTTTGTTATTAAAGTAATTGACAAAATTCTGAATAAAATAAAAGAGTTTTATTTAATGAGAGTTTGCATTAAATTTGGTGGAAATTTAATGGGAATTTGAGTGAACTTTTGAGTGGAGGGAATTTAAAGGAGATTTGTGAGTGGAGTGTCCACCCACATGAAGAGGGGAGGGCAAGGGGGCAGCCCCCATGCGCCGGCCACCCCCTTGGGGTTCCCCCCCTCCTCCTATAAAAGGAGCCTCCCTCCTCACTTGTCTCACACACCTCCTCGTGAAGGATCTCTCTCCCCCTCTAGAATTTATCCCCCATGGTCTCGGACTGGCGAGATACATGTTCCCGGTGGCTATTCGGCAAGAAAGAGTTGTGCTTCCGCTGCATCGCTGGAGCGAGGAGGCGGAGGTTGCTCGGTGCCTCGAACGTGTGTGCGAGCACGGATGTGCTGCTGTTTTGCGGCACTAGGACTTCCTCTCGATCTTGAGATCTGCAAGAGATCGTCTACATCAACCACGAGTTGAACTCATTAAGCTTTGTCGGTCTTCAAGGGTATGTTCTCTACGGATATACATCCGCCCGTTGTTTGTATCTAGTAGATAGATCTTGGTATATAGTTCACATCGTAGGAAAATTTTTGTTTTCTATGCTGCGAACCTACAGTGGTATCAGAGCCGGATCTATGCGTAGATACTTTACACGGGTAGTACACATATGAGTATGTGGGCAATGATGATCATGTTGTTGCTCCTTTGTTGTAATTTTGGATATTGGTGGCATAGTGGGATGAAGCGGCCCGGACGAACTTTACATGTCCTCGCACATGAGACCTGTTCCACGCTTGACATGCAACTAGTTTGCATAAGTGGCTAGCGGGTGTCTGTCTCTCCTACTATAGTTAATATCTATTTTACAAGCGATTTGTCAACAATTTGATTATCCTCGTTGTGGTTCATGTTCGTAGGTAAGAACAGTTCTATCTCGAAAGCCCTAAGCCACGTAAAACTTGCAATGGATAAATTAGAGGCGTCTAGTTTAGATTGTTGCTGGGCTAGTGTTATGATATGGTAGTGTTGTAAGTAGAAGTATGAGATGATACTCTTACAACACACATAGCGTGTAAAATCCATAGACCTTGGATTTACACATATAGGTATGATAGTGATCATACCACGATACACATGATAGAGATCATCTGCGGGAACCATATAATTTCACTAATAAACATATGATGTTTGATAGCATCTTATATTGCTTGTTTAGCGCTTTGTTAGCATAATAAGATGATCCCTCATTTAAATATCAAGATAAGAATGTGTTCTTCCTTTAGTATGCACCGATTATGTTTTCGTCGCTCCAAGACATCACGTGATGATCGGGTGTTCTTGGATCCACGACCATATTTCGGGTGTAAAACAGTTACACACGCGAATACTAAGGTTCTAACTTGGCAAGCCTAGCACGTACAAACATGGCCTCGGAACACGGACCAAAAGGTTAAGCATGAGTCATATAGTTGATATGATGCCCATCTGATGCTCGCCTTTGAAGCTATACCGACTCACGTGATGATCGGACTTGGTGTAGTGGATTTGGTTCATGTAATCACCAAAAAGGCACGAGGGATGTCGTTTTTGAGTGGGAGTTCATTCGTAATATAGATTAGTTGAACTCAATCTATCATACACTTAGTCTAAACTTTACAAATTCTGTTGTAGATGGCACCACCTGCTTTTAATTTCAATGTGTTCATGGAGAAAGAGAAACTAGCAACGAACGGTAGCAACTTTACCGAATGGGCCATGAATTTGAGGATTCTCCTCTCTACTGCACAAAAGCAATATGTTGTAGAAGCGCCGTTAGGCCCCCCACCTTTAGATGATGCCCCTGACGAGGAGAAGAATGTCTATCAGACTCGTCAGGAGGACCACAACTTAGTTCATTGCAGCATATTGTATGGGATAGAGCCGGAACTTCGAAAGAGTTTCGAAAACGGTAATGCATTTGATGCAATGGGTGATTTGAAAATTATTTTCGACACACATGCTGCTGTAGAGAGCTACAACGCTTCAGAAAAGTTCTTTAGCTGCATGATGGAAGAGCACAGCTCCATTAGTGAGCATGTACTCAAGATGTCGGGTTACGCCGATAAGCTTGTGTCCTTGGGAATATCGATTCCCATTGACTTAGGCATCCATCGTGTTCTGCAGTCTCTGCCACCTAGCTATAAGAGCTTCGTGATGAACTATAATATGCAAGGCATGAAGAAGTCTCTCCCCGAGCTTCTGTCAATGCTTAAAACTACAGAAGTGGAGATCAAAAAGGAACATCAAGTGTTGATGATCAATAGGAACACTGGTTTCAAGAAAGACAAGAAGGGAAACCAGAAGGGAAGTAAGGGCGGCAAGCCTGTTGCCGCGCCTGAAAAGAAACCCCGACTTGGACCTAAGTCTGATTCCGAGTGCTACTATTGTAAGGGGACTGGCCACTGGAAGCGCAACTGCCCCAAGTATCTGGCAGACAAGAAGGCCGGCAAGGCAAACAAAGGTATATATGATATACATGTTATTGATGTGTACTTGACTAGTGCTCGCAGTAGCACCTGGGTATTTGATACCGGTTCAGTTGCTAATATTTGTAACTCGAATCAGGGGCTGCGGAACAAGCGACCGCTAGCAAGGGGTAAGGTCAAGATGCGTGTCGGCAATGGATCAAGCGTTGATGTGATCGCCGTCGGAACGCTGCCTCTCCACTTACCGTCGGGATTAGTTATAAACTTGAATAAATGTTATCTGGTGCCTGTAATGAGCATGAACATTGTATCTGGATCGTGTTTGATGCGAAGTGGTTATTCATTTAAATCCGAGAACAATGGTTGTTCCATTTATATGAATGAAATCTTTTATGGTCATGCACCGATGATGAATGGTTTATTTCTATTAGATCTCGATGATAATGTTACACATATTCATAATGTTGATGCTAAAAGGATTAAACTTAATGATGATATATCCGCATATAGGTGGCACTGCCGTCTAGGTCATATTGGCGTTAAACGCATGAAGAAGCTCCATTCGGATGGACTTTTGGAATCACTTGATTATGAATCATTTGATACATGTGAGCCATGCCTTATGGGCAAGATGACTAGAACGCCGTTTTCCAGTTCAATGGAACGGGCGACAGATTTATTGGAAATCATACATTCTGATGTATGTGGTCCAATGAGTGTGTCGGCGCGAGGTGGATATCGTTATTTTGTTACTTTCACGGATGATTTGAGTAGATACGGTTATATCTACTTGATGAAACACAAGTCTGAAACCTTTGAAAAGTTCAAGGAATTTCAGAATGAAGTGGAAAATCATCGTAATAGAAAGATCAAATTTCTACGGTCCGACCGTGGAGGTGAGTATCTAAGTTACGACTTTAGCACTCACATGAAAGAGTGTGGAATTGTTTCACAACTCACACCTGCCGGAACACCACAGCGAAATTGTGTGTCGGAATGTCTTAATCGTACTTTATTAGATATGGTTCGATCTATGATGTCTCTGACGGACTTGCCGTTGTCATTTTGGGGTTATGCACTAGAAACTGCTGCATTCACTTTAAATCGGGCACCACCTAAATCCGTTGAAAAGACACCGTATGAATTGTGGTTTGGAAACAAACCTAAGCTGTCATTTCTTAAAGTTTGGTGATGCAATGTTTATGTGAAGAAACTTCAACCGGATAAACTCGAACCCAAAGCGGAAAAATGCGTCTTCATAGGATACCCTAAAGAAACTATTGGGTATTCCTTCTATCACAGATCCGAGGGCAAGGTTTTTGTTGCCAATAATGGATCCTTTCTAGAGAAAGAGTTTCTCGCGAAAGGTGTGAGTAGTCGGAAGGTAGAACTCGAAGAGGTTGTGGAATCTTCTCTTCAAAGTATGGCGAGTAGCGCAGCGCCGGAAGTTGTTCCGGAGTTGGCTCCACCAGTTGAAGAGGGAACTAATGATAATGATCATGAAACTCCGAAAGAGAGTACTACCGAACCTCGCAGGTCAAACAGGACGCGTGCAGCTCCCGAGCTGTACGGAAATCCTGTCATGAATTTCATGGTTGATGAAAATGATGACCCTGCGACGTATGAAGAAGCGATGATGAGCCCGGATTCCAACAAATGGTTAGAAGCCATGAAATCCCAGATGGAATCCATGTATGAAAATCAAGTTTGGAACTTGGTGGAATTACCTCACGACCGAAAGGCCGTGGAGAACAAATGGATTTTCAAAAGGAAAACTGATGCTGATGGTAATGTGACCGTCTATAAAGCTCGACTTGTCGCAAAGGGGTTTCAACAAATTCAAGGAGTTGGCTACGATGAGACTTTCTCTCCCGTAGCGATGCTAAAGTCAGTTAGGATTATGTTAGCAATTGCTGCATATTTCGATTATGAGATATGGCAGATGGATATCAAAACCGCGTTTCTCAATGGTAATATTGAAGAAGAGTTGTATATGATACAACCAAAGGGTTTTGTCGATCCTAAGGATGCTAACAAGGTGTGCAAGCTTCAGCGATCCATCTATGGATTGAAGCAAGCATCACGAAGTTGGAATCTCCGCTTTGATGAGGTGATCAAAGAGTTTGGATTTGTCCAAACTTATGGAGAAGCTTGTATTTACAAGAAAGTGAGTGGGAGCAATGTGGCATTTCTGATATTATATGTGGATGACATATTATTGATCGGAAATGATATAGATCTTTTAAACAGTGTTAAAAGTTATCTAAACAGCAAATTTTCAATGAAGGACCTAGGTGAAGCGTCATACATATTAGGCATAAAGATCTATAGAGATAGATCTAGGCGCCTAATAGGGCTATCACAAAGTACATACCTTGATAAGATTTTAAAGAAGTTTAAAATGGACGGAAGTAAGAAGGGGTTCTTACCTATGTTGCAAGGCAAGACATTGAGTAAGACTCAAAGTCCGGCTTCGGTGGAAGAAAGAGAGATAATGGACAAAGTCCCCTATGCTTCAGCCATAGGCTCTATAATGTACGCCATGCTATGTACAAGACCGGATGTGGCACATGCTATTAGTTTGACTAGTAGGTACCAATCGGATCCAGGTTCGGAACACTGGATAGCGGTCAAGAATATCCTTAAGTACTTACGAAGAACTAAGGATATGTTTCTTGTATACGGAGGTGAAGAAGAGCTCGTCGCTAAGTGTTATGTCGACGCTAGCTTTGACACCGATCCGGATGACTCTAAGTCTCAATTTGGATACGTATTTCTCATGAATGACGGAGCGGTTAGTTGGAGGAGCTCCAAACAACCTGTGGTAGCGGGATCAACAACGGAGGCCGAATATGTTGCTTCTTCAGAAGCGGCTCAGGAAGCAGTTTGGATGAAGGAGTTGATATCCGAACTAGGAGTGGTGGCAAACGCGTTGGACCCAATGGTGATCTATTGTGACAACAATGGTGCCATTGCCAATGCCAAAGAGCCAAGGTCTCACAAGCATTCCAAGCATATTAAGCGCCGGTTTCACTCCATCCGCGAGCATGTCAAGGATGGAGATATAAAGATTTGTAAAGTACATACGGATCTCAATGTAGCAGATCCGTTGACTAAAACTCTCCCTAGAGCAAAACATGATCAACACGAGAACTCAATGGGTGTTAGATTTATCACTATGTAACTAGATTATTGTCTCTAGTGCAAGTGCGAGACTGAAGGGAATATGCCCTGAGAGGCAATAATAAAGTGTTTATTATGTGTATTCCAAGTATATGATAGATGTTTATTTTGCATGCTATAATTGTATTAATACAGAAACGTTAATACATGTGAGTTTAATAAACAAATAGAAAGTTCCTAGTTATGCATCTCTCATAAACTAGCTCGTTGATTAACAAGATGATCAAGGTTTCCTGATCATGGACATTGGATGTTGTTAATAACTGGATCACAACAATAGTGTAATGGTGTGATGAACATTCATCCGAAGTATAGCATTACGATCAAAGTCATTGAGTTTATATTGCTATAACAACTTACGAAGTGATCCTAATCCTTAGACCATGAGATCATGTCAATCACTAACACCGGAAGAGTTTCTTGATAACATCAAACGTCACACCGTAACAGGGTGATTATAAAGATGGATTCAGAATTAATAAAGTGTTTTGTTGAGACTCATGGATCGAGAGTGGAATTTGTTCATCCCGATGACGGATAGATATACTCTGGGCCCTCTCGGTGATATCACATTGATTAGCTTGCAAGCAAGTGATTTGATCACTAGAATGTTATATCACAGGAACGAGAAAAGAGTGCATGTCGGTAACGAGATCAAACTAGGTATGGAGATACCGATGATCGAATCTCGGACATGTAATATATCGTGAAACAAAGGGATTAAGATACTAGCGTAAAAGTTTCCGACGATCACAAGAAAGTCATCGTTGAATGTGTGGGAGTCAATATGGGTCTCCAGATCCCGTTTCTGATTATTGATCCGAGAGGGGTCTCGATCATGTCCGCATTATTCAAGAACCGTAGGGTGACCCACTTAAGAGACACCGACATCCAATTGGAGCAAATGTTTCCTGCCTAAAGAATGAACAAGCGCAGGAATTTATTTCACTAGATACCGAAACAGGTTTTCGGGTGAAATTGCATAATGTGGTTATGCATGTGAAATAGAATTCTAGCAAGGGGTTATTTGTGAATGTTTGTCATTAAAGTAATTGACAAAATTCTGAATAAAATAAAAGAGTTTTATTTAATGAGAGTTTGCATTAAATTTGGTGGAAATTTAATGGGAATTTGAGTGGACTTTTGAGTGGAGGGAATTTAAAGGAGATTTGTGAGTGGAGTGTCCACCCACATGAAGAGGGGAGGGCAAGGGGGCAGCCCCCATGCACCGGCCACCCCCTTGGGGTTCCCCCCCTCCTCCTATAAAAGGAGCCTCCCTCCTCACTTGTCTCACACACCTCCTCGTGAAGGATCTCTCTCCCCCTCTAGAATTTATCCCCCATGGTCTCGGACTAGCGAGATACATGTTCCCGGTGGCTATTCGGCAAGAAAGAGTTGTGCTTCCGCTGCATCGCTGGAGCGAGGAGGCGGAGGTTGCTCGGTGCCTCGAACGTGTGTGCGAGCACGGATGCGCTGCTGTTTTGCGGCGCTAGGACTTCCTCTCGATCTTGAGATCGCCAAGAGATCGTCTACATCAACCACGAGTTGAACTCGTTAAACTTTGTCGGTCTTCAAGGGTATGTTCTCTACGGATATACATCCGCCCGTTGTTTGTATCTAGTAGATAGATCTTGGTATATAGTTCACATCGTAGGAAAATTTTTGTTTTCTATGCTGCGAACCCTACAGGCGTGGGCTGAGGTCGTCGGAGGCGGCGGTACAGGCGGCTATCGGCGTGGCTGAGGCAAGGGTACAGTGCGCGGTCTCCTAGCGATTTTTGCTAGCTTAAAGGCGAGGCATAGGGCGGTGGGATTTGGTCTGGAACGTGCGGTGCTCTACACGGTACTGACGGCGAACTTCGTAGCGTGCGGCGGCTACGGGGTATGGTCGAGGAAACGAGCATGTCTAGTGGTCTCCCTGGACGGTGGGGTTCATGCTGGTGGGCGGCAAGGGCTCAAGGTGGTCGGGTTGAGTGGGAACGGCGCGTGCGCGGTGGTGCCCGTCGGCATGGTCGACAGCGGCGTGGGCACGACGTTTCCGGCGGTTCCTGTCTCTTTCTTCGAGCTAGGGCTGGTCTAGAGGGGGCGGTGAGGCATGGGCATCATGCCAGACAAGGTTGGCGCAGCTAGTTCTTCCTCTAACTTGGTGTCCACATTGGAGTGGCAAGGTGTGGCTCGACCTGCTCACCATTGATGGAAATGGCAAGCTCACAGTGGTGCTAGAGGTTAATAACTAAGCTAGATGATCTACTAAATGCTTGTTGCAACCAGAGAGGGAACAAGAATGGCCAAATTTACTGCTACAAATAGTGTTAGATGTTTGTTTGATTTGTATCTACAAGGTGTTTGATGAAATGGCCGCAAGAACTTTTAATTTGAATTTTTGATTCAAACTTGGTGGGTTTGCTAGGCACATACTAGGGAGTTTCTGGTTAGTTGTATTAGTCAAGGGGCACTGGTTTGGTTGAGTTTTGAAAATGGGTGATCTTCACATATGATAAAATTCAATTATGAATTGTGATTTGAATGAGGTTGCCAAATATTTTTGTAAGTTTGAAAGGTGGTCTTTGATTCACTTTTACTTGTTCTAGAAAGGGGTGAAAAGAATTGGGAAATTTTTTATTTTAAATCTTCAACTAGAAACACTCAAAGTGACCTAGTGAGCAAGATTGGCAAAAATGACCATTTGCTTTATTTGATTTGTTTTTGATTTTCTCTTGATTTTTTTATGCATGGAAATGTTTTATATGATGTTATTTTCCTCTTTAAACCATTCTTTCTATTTAGGTTAATCACACAAGTTCATTCATGCATTTATCAAATCATCTCATTCACACATGCACTCATATGCTTTTAATTAATCAAAGTTTTTGTTAATCCTAATTTTTAGTGATTAGAGTTTTATGATCATTGTTTTATATTTTTGGGATGTTACACTGTACATGGTAGCCACTGTACGAGACACATGTTCAATCTCTAAGTCTCTGGGTGGTTTTCTGCTAGTGCACACACGAAAAAGATAGCCATATATACATGGTTCCCTTCGTTGCCACGTTATCCACAATTGAGTATCCACATTCCACCCAGGTGATTCATTGAGTACTTGTTTTATTATAGAAAACATATATTTTTCCAACACTTCATATAATCATAACATGGTATTCCACCCCAAATCTATAGCAGGGCTAAGCATACTACAAATATGATGTTTCCACTAAGGTAGGTATAAGGAATATCCTAATAGGACATAGCATAGCATAGTAACAAAGTAGCCCTATCATGCATACTACAAAAATTCCACTAATTATAATGAAAATAGTAGGACATGGATGATAGTTCCACTTGCCTTTTTAGTAAAGAATATAGGTTCACTCCTTGATCTTGCAATAGTCACACTCTTCAAATTAGACTACAATTCAATCAAGGCACAAATTCAAACTAGCATTCAAACAATTTTGTACATAAAATAAAGAAAACAAAACAATGCTGTCACATCCCAAAATTTTCCAAATTTTGAAATGTGAAAAATAAATAAACAAAATAAATAATTGATGAAATTTAGGGTGAAAAGAAACTTTTTGATTCTAAATGGAAACATCAAAACCCATCTTGAACAAACTTTGAATGAAAAGGGAATCAAACAAAATTTCAATCAAGTGAAATACATTCATCAATAATATATGTTGAAATTTAAACACTTGGAAAGGTTAAACCAAAACCCTAAAAACCCTGATGGAATAATTCATTTCCAAGATCTCTCTAAGACTATGGATTTTATCCATATGAAATTTTGTCAACAAACATTTATAAATGATCAAGAATGATAAAATAAAATATTATAAAACCATAGAATTTGGTTTCACTCAATTTGGAGTCATACATAAAAACTTATAAATTTATTAAGATAAAAGGAATTAATTTCCAAATCTAATAAAGCCTTATCTAAAATCCATGCCAAATCTTGAGCAAATAAATCCTAAGGGAATTTCAAAAGATAAACAAATATTAAATAAAATTATACAAATTGGAATCACCAATTTTGGATCTTTAAATAAAAAGATATGGATTTTATAAGGCAAAGGAAGAAATAAATAAATAAGGAATATTTAAAAATCAAATTAAATCTTGGGCAAACAAATAATATGAAATTTTATCGATTAATAAAAAGAGTAAAGAATTATTTAAATAAAATCATAAGGATTGATTATTATCCAATTTTATTTAAATAAAGACAATTCCCAATTTAAATATAAATCTTATTAAGGTATTTTAAATAATAATTCAAAGTAAATTATTTTGCACTAAAGAATAAATAAAACCTACTGAAAAAGGTTTGGTAAAATTTAGAATTCAAATAGAGTTTCAAAACATAATTAAAATCTTATTTGAATTAAGACAAGGGCCTATTTTAAATAATTGATATACCCTAAAAGAATTAAATAAATATTCTAAATGGACTTTAGAATATGTTAATAAACAGTATTATAAATATACTCAAAGTTTGGTAAAGGTTTGAATTCAAATGGTGTTTGAATTATTTGAACAAAAATCAAAACAGAAAAATAGAAAAGGAAAAAGAAAAAGATTTAGGGTAAAAGAAAGGAAAGAAGCAAACCAACCCATCTGGCCCAACTAAAGCCCAGCAGCGCAGCCCACTCCTCCCCCTCTCGCAAAACGTTTTCCACCCACGCGCTCACCCACTCAGTCACTGACGCTGTGACCCCACGTGCTTTACCTCTCTTCGCTGACCACTAGACCCCACTGCCATGTCATCATCGTCTACCCCGCGACGACCGTTCCCCCTTTTCCTCCTCACCGTTTCTGGCCGAATGAATTCGATTGAATTCGTTTGAATGCGCGATTAATCCCCCCCTAGACCGTGCTATCTTAACCCCCTCTATCTCCTCCCCATTTCTCCTTTCCCTACATCAGAGATCCCCTAGGATGCCTTGAATTGGACCCGCGCCGCCGCAGCTCCGACGAGCTCGTCGACGAATCCCGATGAGCCCCGACCCCATCTCGCTCTCTGGTTTACTTTACCGCAACCCTCAATTCGTGCGCATTCACTGATGCCTCCCGTTTATTTTCTTGTGCCTCGTCTTCACCAGCATCTGCTAGGACCCGACGATGAGCACAACTCCGGTGAGCCCTAGCATCCGAACCCATGTGAGCCTTGTACTCTAGCCCAAGCTATCTTGATCTCCATCATCTTGCGCATTCCCTGATGCTCGGCATTCACTCGCGCATGATCTGTAGGCTCACCTTCGACAACGAAAACAAGCACCGACGCTGACACAAACTCCGGTGAGCAATTGCCAAGGACCCCGTGCACCCCTGCCCTCCCTACGACCACCTTGAGCACCACGACGACCTTGCGAACCTGGTAATGCCCTGTGACCTTTCCCTCTCCTCCTAGAATCGCCGGACCACCATCGACAGAGCACCGCCGCCGCGCACCGTCACCAGCACCGCCAGTTCTTGGCCAAAGCGACCTCGTCCGTTAGATGTAGATCCAGTGGTTAGGATAGATCTTATAATGAAGCTTTATCGTGTAATCTGATCCATGCGATGCTATTTAAATCTAACGGCCTGCGTAGCTTGATCCACCCAAAGAGGTATGGACCAATAAAATTAAGACGTGTGGCACTGACTTTGATTTAAAAACAGAATTAGATCTATTAGATGATAGGATTTGTAAAATTCATAACTTTTAATCCACACGTACAAATTTTAAAAATTCTATATCATTGGATTCAGAAAAATGTTAAGTTTCCAACCATGCACTTTGTTTAGTATTTTGCTTTCGGAAAACTAGTTGTTTTTTCAGAAACATGTGTAGGCATATTTTGAGTATAAAATTTATTCTAAAATTTTTTTTAGGGTAAAATATTTTGTAAATGGATTGTTTTGAACCTACTGACCATAAAAACCAACTTATAGATTTAAAAATATATTTTGTGATGCAAAGGAATAAATGTTTGAATAAAAGCATTTCTACTAAATAAAAATATTGATTTTGGTTTAAAAATGCTTTTTGACTAAAACCTTTGGAAAATGGTTTGATTCAAACTCCCTGAACCTAAACACCATGTTTTAGGATTTAAAAATATAATTAATGAACCCTAGTAAATGACTACTTTGTTAAAGGCATTTCTAGCAAATAAAATATTGTTTTGATTTTAAAATGGAATTTAGGTGAAACCTTTTTGAAAATGAATTAATATTAAACCCTTAAACCATAAACACAAATATTTGTGTTTAAATAATATATTTGGCTAACACTACAAAATATTACTTTGATTTAAATCATTTCTAGCAAAACAAAATGATTTAAGTGGCCATTTTCACCAACTTGAATTTAAATGGTTTTGCCACTTTTGTAAATGACCAATAGGAGCTTTAAAATGATTAGAGCCTAAAAGAAACCACTTTTCCAAATAAAACCATCTTTTGCATGCTTGCATGTATTACTTGATGTTATTGTTTTATGTGGTGAATTGTTTGAATGTTAGTTTGAATATGTGCTTGCTTGATTGAATTGTAGTAAAATTTGAAGAGTGTGATTGTTGCAAGATCAAGGAGTGACCCAATATTCTCTACTAAAAAGGCAAGTGACACTATCATCCAAGTCCTACTATTTTCACTACACTTACTGGTATTTTTGTAGTATGCATGATAGGGCTACTATGTTATTATGCTATGCTATGTCCTATTAGGAAATCCATCTTCCTTAGTGAAAACATCATAGTTGTAGTATGCCTAGCCCTGCTATAGACTTGGGATGGAATACATGATATGATTATATAAAGTGTTGGAAAAATATATGTTTTATATAATAAAACAAGTAATCAATGAACCACCTAGGTGGAATGAGGATACTCAATTTTGGACAAGGTGGCAAAAAAGGGAACCATGTTTATATGGCTATCTTTTTGTATGTACACTAGAAGAAAACCACCCAGGGACTTAGAGAGTGAACATGTTTCTCGTATAGTGGCTTCCGTGTACAGCCACATGCTAAATGGGCTCTGGCTTAGTAAACTACGTAGTGGAAGACCCTTGCATTGGCATCTACTCAGGTTAACTGGATTCGTGTATTGCAAATTTATCCATACATTGGTGCCTGATAGACAAGCTAGCATCATGTATTGGGAGGACTTCTACGAAAAGACTTTGTCACATTCTCGATCTGCCGGTACTCCATTTGGTGTGTACTTATCCAGCGGCCACTGGTGTCGTCAAGACGAGATTGTGTCATGTGGGTAAAGTGTACAACTTCTGCACAAGATCAAATTCTAAGTACTTAGCCGTGTCCCCGGTTACGGACAACTCTGAGCAACTAAGGACTGAAGCTACGGAAGATCTCAACATTCCAATTTCTCAAAGTAAAACTTGATGGTGTCAACAAGGGATTAGAAGCACTTGGAGTTTTCCAAGGAGTTCAGAAAGATTGTCAAAATATCAAAACTATTTTGAAAAGATAGGATAAAACTATATTGCTTTCTACAAATGAGCCTAAACCCTACTTAGCAAAATAAGCATGTATTGATAGGATACACTTATTTCTACATAATAGTGAAACTTTCCAATACAATTCAAATGTATTGACCCTTGTGGCTACAACTTATTATGTTGCAGGTTTGTTTGATGTTAGTGAAGTGTGTGTTGAATAGGATTACAAGTCTACAACCAACATGTTTGCCTGTGGCACTTTGAAGATGAAGGACTCCATGCTATATAGATATTTCTGCTGCATTGTAATGAGATAGCAAAATGAGCTATGTAAGATGTAATGAATTATTTTATTCCTAGTTATAAAGTTGTATTATGACCTTTTTTTCTTGATATTACATCTTAAACTGTGGATGCTAGCTATTGATCCAGGGACTAGCATTGTAAACACAGGGATCTCTACCTTATCATGTTGGGACCGTTACAAATGCATGCAAGCATGCAAAAGATTATTTTCTTTGGAAATGTGGTTTCTAATAGGTTATAAACATTTTAAAACTACTATTGGTCATTTATAAAAGTGGCAAAACCATTTGGAATTAAGTTAGTGAAAATGGTCCATTTAAATCATTTTGTAGTGTTAGCCAAATATATTTTTAAACACAAATGTTATTTTCTATGGTCAAAGTGTTTAAATCAAATCCATTTTCAAAAGGTTTCACTCAAAAACCATTTTTAAATAATAGCAACATTTTTATTTTACTAGAAATGCCTTTATTCAAAGAATAATTCCTTAGTGTCACAAAATATACTTGTAAATCCAAAAGTTGGTTTTTATGGTCAGTAGGTTCAAATCCAACCATTTTCAAAAGATTTTACCCTAAAAAATTTTTAGAATAAATTTTATAACCAAAATAGACCTAATAATGTTTTTGCAAAAACATCTACTTTTATAGAAGCAAAACACTAAACAAAGGGCATGGTTGCAAAGGTTTCATTTTTCTGAATCCAGTGATATAAAGTTTGCAAAATTTGGACGTGTGTATCTAAAGTTATGAATTTTTCAAATCTAAACATCTAATAGAAATGTTTTTGTCTATTTAAAACAAAAGCTGGCTATGTGTCCTGTTCTCATTGGCCGATACCAATTCGCACGGATTGAGCAGCATGGATCGTTGGATCTAAAGTAAATCATGCGGCACAGATGGATGCATACCTACTCGTTAAGTCATTCTATCGTGTCCGTCAGATCATCATCCAACGGTTCAACCTGTAGCGACCACAGATGGGCGGCGCTGGCGACAGCTGCGCGGTGGCGGCGGCGGCGCTCGGGCGGTGGCGTTGCCAACGAAATAGGAAGCGCGGGAGAGGTAGGAGAGGCTCAACAGGTTTGCAGGAGAGTGGAGAAGCTCGACGTGGTCGTTGCAGATGGAAGGGAGCATGGAGCTGATGGCGATTCCTCGCCGGAGTTCTCGACGGCGTCGGGCACGCACAGTTCTCATTGGAGTCGACGCTATGAGCCACGGGAAGATCAAAGGGGAGTAGTGTTAGATGTGTAAGAGTGTCACGGGCACGTGTGCGTCATCGAGAGAGAGAGGGGAGGACGGGGCCTACGGGGAAAGGTCGCCGGAGTAGACACAGTCGTCGGTGGCGCTTAGTCGTCGAAGTTGCCGATGCTCTCGGGCACGCGTGGCCAAGCAGGCGGTACTGGGAGGTGTAGGAGATGCTGGCGAGCAAACCAGCAAGAACTAGGGGCTGGAGAGGGTCTGGCTTCGCCGGAATCGGCTGGGGAAGGTCGTCGGGGCAGCGAGGTTGCAGGAAGAAATTAGAGCAGCCTAGGGGTAGAGAGGAGCTGGGGAATGAGGGGAAAGGAGGAGAGGAGGGAGGCGAGTTATCGTGCGTAGACGCAAGGGCTAATTATTCGTGGCATCAACGCGTATTAATGGAGTTTAACCGCGGACAGAAACAGCAGGAAGGAGAGAGAGAGGGCGGGGTCAGCGCGAGGTTGGGGATGATGACCTGGCTGTGGGGCAGCGTTGTCAGCGAGTGAGTGGGGGGTACGGTGGGATCGTCAGGTCAGTGAGGGTGCAGGTCGATTTGTGAGTGGGAAACGATTCGGGGGAGAGAGGTGGGCTGCTGCTGTGCTGGTCTGGGCCTGGTCTGTTTCATTTTTTTCTTCTCAGAAACTTTTTCTTTTTCTATTTCTATTTTTATGTTTTGAATTCAAACTCTCATTTTCTTTTTCTATTTCTATTGGAGGTTATGGGATAGCTCATGTACCATGTGCAAGGGGTACCCCATTGGCGATTCTTTATGATACACATGTGACAAGAACTTACAAGTGACTAAAGTTGAGTAGCATGAGGAGCGGCCCTCATATTCAAGGGACATGAGATTGCCAACTTATACTCCGTCAAGCATATACTCCATAGTTTGTTCACTTTAACCTTAATCACTTCAAGATCCTTATGATAGGGGCAATGAGAGCTGAAAGCTAACAAGCACCATAATTTTTGGAAGCTATTTATGAGACTTGAAATCCCTGCTCCCTTTTATGAAGGGCCTTTCTTCCACTTTTATATTAAGTCTCCACCTTCCATCCTTAGGCACCAATTAAGAGAGCATAGTTGTCATTCTTAGTTCTATGTGCATTGTCTCAAAACTTATTGATTGATTCATAATGTTGATATTGCCTGTTCTTGAACTATTTGTATCTAGTCACCCTTATGAACCTTGAATGTGTCCTATGCATTTATGTTTTGCTACTACATGAGGGACAAGCTGAATGCCACTATGCCATGTTTTCTGTATGTGAAACAAACAAACGTTTTTCAAGGCATGTTATTCATGATCTTTGTTTGTATCCTTTCATGTTGCATTCATAGTTAATTTGTCTTACTGTTAGAACTCCATCTTTCATGATCATGTTTAGAGTTCTTTGATCCCAGCTTTCAATTCTTGTAAATGGTTTGATCTTGATTTTGATGGTGCATGTCACCTCAAAAATTATTCTTTTATTACTTACCTACTCGAGGACGAGTAGGATTTAAGATTGGGGATCCTTGATATGTCGGAAACGTATCTATAAATTTTGATGTTCCATGCTTGTTTAGTATCCACTTTGCTTTGCATTTTCTACACATGGGAGCCACAGGGCACGGGCCCACCCTAGGCCGTGGCTGGGCAGGGTGTGGGCCCCCTGGCCCTCCATCAACCTTGCCTCCTTCGCCTAAAATAAGCCTCCAACCCAAAAACCCTAAATCATCGACTAGAAAGCCACAAAAACCCTAAATCATCAACCATTGATCTCCATCACCATCTCCATCACCATTTCTGATTACCATGATGAGGAGGGAGTAGTTCTTCCTCGAGGCTAAGGGCTATACCGGTAGCTATGTGTTCATCTCTCACTCTCTCTATGCATGATATTGTTGTGGTCATGAGCTTTGTAATCAAGTAGATATACTCTATTACTCAAGTGCTTTAATAGATCTCTGATTTTCCCCACGTGTGTGAAAGTGACAGCATGCACACCGTGTGTGGCACTTAAGCTAGGTTACATATATATTTATCATGAGTAGTTCAGGGTAGTATCATGAAGAGAATATATTTATTGAGAGTGTTCACTAGTGAAAGTATGATCCCTAGGCCTTCTTTCTAAGCATTGTAACACAATTTACAACTAAATTTGTTGCATGTTTGCTTGCTTCCAGTATTTTCCTCCCCGTCAGAAGCTCTTTTCTGGCATCGTTACCACTTGGATTTCACTATCTCTTCGCCGAACTAGTGCACCTATATAACTAACAAGTGTATTAGGTGTGTTGGGGATACAAGAGACTTCTTGTATCTTGATTGCAGGGTTGCTTGAGAGGGATACCTTTGACCACTTCCTCCCTGAGTTTGATAAACCTTGGGTAATCTACTTAAGGGAAACTTGCTGTTGTTCTACAAACCTCTGCACTTGGAGGCCCAACAACTGTCTACAAGAATAGAAGTGCGTAGATATCAAAGACGAAGCCGTTGGTACCGAAGCCAACAGACTCCTCGACGCCAACTTCATAAGGGAGATAAAAGAAAGCACCTGGGTAGATAACACCGTGCTGGTCCCCAAAAAGGACACAGACATCCTGCGGATGTGTGTGGACTTCACGTCGCTCAACAAGCACTTCCCGAAGAACCACTTCCCCCAACCACGGATCAACCAAATCATCGACTCGACAGCAGGTTGCGAGAAACTCTCCTTCCTTGATGCCTACTCAGGCTACCACCAAATTCAAATGAAGGTGGAAGATCAAGAGAAAACGATGTTCATCACGCTATCCGGAGTGTTTTGCTACAACACTATGCCCTTCGGGCTGAAGAACGCAGGCGCAACATATCAACGATGTATGCAGGCCTGCCTGAAGAGCCAGATTGGTCGTAATGTGCAGGTCTATGTCGATGACATAGTCATCAAGACCAAGGAGGCCAGAACACTCATCGATGATCTTCGCGAAATGTTCGATAACCTTGATCGCTACAAGATCAAGTTGAACCCAGACAAGTGCGCCTTCGGCGTCCCATCCGGCCAATTTCTCAGGCACTTCATCTCTTAGCGTGGCATCGATGCTAACCCGAACAAAATCAGTGCTATACTAGCTATGGAGAAGCAGAAAAATGTCAAGGGGGTCCGGCAGTTGGCTGGGCGAATTGCGGCGCTCAGCAGGTTTGTCAGCCGCATGGTCGAAAAGGCCCTCCCTTTTTACCAGTTTCTGCGCAAAGCTGACAAATTCGAGAGGATGGCCGAGGCAGACGAAGCATTCGAGGATCTCAAGCGCCTGCTCTCCAAATCTCATGTACTGGTCATGCCAAAGGAGAGGGAGCCCTTGCTGCTATACATCGCATCCACACACTAGGTGGTCAGCACAACCCTCGTGATCGAGCGACCCAAAGACAGCAAGACCCACAGGGTGAAGCGCCCAGTCTACTACCTCAGCGAGGTACTAAACCCAACAAAGCAAAGGTATCCCCACTACCAGAAGCTCGCCTATGGCATATTCATGACAGTGCGGCGATTGAGCCACTACTTCCAGGAGCACCAGATTGTGGTCGTCAACGATGCTCCACTGTCGAACATCCTGAACAATCCCGAAGCTATGGGACGAGTGGCCTTATTGGGCATCAATCTGTCTCCTCGAGACATCATCTACGAGTGGTGCACCGCCATCAAGTCTTATGTTCTCCTGGACTTCTTCATCCACTGGATGGAACTCCAGCTGCTAGACACACCAGACATGTTCTAGTCTTGGTGTCACATCCCAAAATTTTCCAAATTTTGAAATGTGAAAAATAAATAAACAAAAGAAATGATTTTTAAAATTTAGGGTGAAAAGAAACTTTTTGTTTCTAAAAGGAAACATCAAAACCCTAAAACCCTAATGGAATAATTCATTTTCAAAATCTCTCTAAGACTATGGATTTGGTCCATATAAAAATTTGTCAACAAATATTTATAAATGATCAAGAATGATAAATAAAATATTATAAGATCATAGAAATTGGTTTCATTTAATTTGGAACGAAAGATAAAAACTTATGAATTTATTAAGATAAAAGGAATTAGTTTCCAAAGCTAATAAAGCCTTATCTTAAATCCATACCAAATCTTAAGCAATAGAATCCTAAAGGGATTATAAAAGATAAAAAAATAATAAATAAAATTATACAAGTTGGAATCACCAATTTTGGATCTTTAAATAAAAAGATATGGATTTTATAAGGCAGAGGAAGAAATAAATAAATAAGGAATATTTAAAAGTCAAATTAAATCTTGGCCAAACAAATGATATGAAAGATTATTGATTAATAAAAAGAGTAAAGGATTATTTAAATAAAATCATAAGGATTTATTAATATCCAATTTTATTTAAATAAAGACAATTACCAATTTAAATGAACATTAAATCATATTAAAGTATTTTAAATAATAATTCAAAGTGAATTATTTGCACTAAAGAATAAATAAAACCTACTGAAAAAGGTTTGGTAAAAATTAGAATTCAAATAAAGTTCGAAAACATATTTAAATCTTATTTGAAATAAAAACAAATGTCTTTTTTTAAATAAATAATAGACCCTAAAAGAATAAAAGAAATATTCTAAAATGGACTTTAGAATTTGTTAATAAACAGTATTAAAAATATACTCAAAGTTTGGCAAAGGTTTGAATTCAAATGGGGTTTGAATTATTTGAACAAAATCAAAACAGAAAAATAGAAAAGGAAAAAGAAAAAGATTCAGTATAAAAAAGAAACAAAACCCAACCCACTAACAAGGCCCAGTCCAGCCCAACTATCTGGCCCATCTTCCCTCCCCCGCGAATAGTTTTACTCACTCATGTCCGCACCCGCAAAGTCACTGAACAAAGGACTCCACTTAACCCCCACTCACCTTGCTGACCGCTGGACCCCACCTGCCCTGTCATCATCGTCTATCCCGCGACGACCGTTCCCCCTCGCAACCTCGCCGTTTCTTCCCCGATTACTCCTAGTAAATTCGTGTGAATGCACGATTAAACCTCGCCAGCAATGACACACTCTTGAACTCTATCGCCCCTATCTATTTTCCCCCAGGCACCACCTCCTCTCCGCCACCGGGTTGCCGCAGTCGCGAGTTTGAACACCCTCTGCTCCGACGAGCTACTCCATCGATTCCGGCGAGGACAGTCACCCCCACAGCCCTTGCTTCACATGAGTTCGATCCCCAGGCCATTGCGCATCTACTGGTGGTGCCATCTTGGCCGCGCTTGCCCCAGAGCATCGGCAAGAACGACCTCTGAACGCCGCCGTCGTCTGCCACTTCTTCGGCGACCCCTCCCCGTAAGTACAGACTGCCCCCTCCTCTCTAGTTGTTAGCCGCATGTTCAGAATCTTCGCGCGCATCTAAAACTTTCATCCATTTGCCTTGGCATGGCCTGCAACCATGCCTTCAACAAAGAACAGACGAGTGCGACGACACCACGAACTCCAGTGAGCAATCACCGCTATTCTCGTGCTCCCCTTGACGAACATGCACTACCTTGAGCTTAATTGCAACCACGCGAGTCTATTGAGCATCTTCACCATCTCCCGTTCTTCCTAGTTCATCGGTAGCATCACTGATAGAGCGCCACCGTGCAGCCGCCGCCAGCGCCGCCCATCTGTGGTCGCCGTGTTAAGAACCGTAGGATATAAATCCAAGCGTCACGATAGAAACTTAAACAAAGGGGTATCGTGTGATCTGTACCGAGAGATTTCAGTTAGATCTGATGGTTGTAGCTTCTTGAACCTCACGAAGCAGTATGCTCCAGCTAGATTCAGCCACGTGTCAGGTGTTTGGTTTTAAAAACAGAAAACACATCTATTAGATGTTTGATTTTATAAAATTCATAACTTTTAATCCAGACGTCCAAATTTTACAAATTTTATATCACTGGAATCAGAAAAATGTGAACTTTCCAACCATGCACTTTGTTTAGTATTTTGGTTCTATAAAATTGATTGTTTTTGCAGAAACACATTTAGGCTTATTTTGTGTATAAAATTTATTCTAAAAATGTTTTTAGGGTAAAATCTTTGTAAATGGATTTTTTTGAACCTACTGACCATAGAAACCAACTTGTAGATTTAAAAATATATTTGGTGACACTTAGGAATTAAATCTTTGAATAAAAGCATATCTAGCTAAATAAAAATATTGGTTATGGTTTAAAAATGCTTTTAAAGTAATAACTTTTGGAAAATGATGTGATTTAAACTCTCTGACCCTAAACACCAAGTTTTAGGATTTAAAAATATATTTGATGAACCCTAGTGAAATTATTACTTTTTTTCAAGGCATTTCTAGAAAATAAAATATTGCTTTGAATTAAAAATGGAGTTTGGATGAAACCTTTTGTCAATGGATTAATATTAAAACACTTTGAGCATAAACACTAACATTTGTGTTTAAAGAATATATTTGACTAAAACTACAAAATGTTATTTTGATTTAAATCACTTCTAGCAAAACAAAAATGATTTAAATGGCCATTTTCACCAACTTGAATTTAAAAGGTTTTACCACTTTGGTAAATGACCAATAGGAGCTTTAAAATGTTTAGAGCCTACTAGAAACCACTTTTCCAAATAAAACAATATTTTGCATGCTTGCATGCATTACTTGATCTTATTGTTTTATGTGGTGAATTGTTTGAATGCTAGTTTGAATATGTGCTTGCTTGATTGAATTGTAGTGAAATTTGAAGAGTGTGATATTTGTAAGATCAAGGAGTGAACCAATATTCTCTACTAAAAAGGCAATTGACACTATCAACCATGTCCTACTATTTTCACTACACTTAGTGGTATTTTTGTAGTATGCAAGGGCCACTATATTACTATGCTATGCTATGTCCTATTAGGAAATCCATCTTACTTAGTGAAAACATCATAGTTGTAGTATGCTTAGCCCTGCTATATACTTGGGGTGGAATACCATATCATGATTATATGAAGTGTTGGAAAAATATATGTTTTATATAATAAAACAAGTACTCAATGAACCACCTGGGTGGAATGAGGATACTCAATTTTGGACAAGGTGGAAACAAAGGGAACCATGTTTATATGGCTATATTTTTGTATGTGCACTAGAAGAAAACCACCCAGGGACTTAGACATTGAACATGTTTCTCGTATAGTGGCTTCCGTGTACAGCCACATGCTAAATGGGCTCTAGCTTAGTCAACTACATAGTGGAAGACCCTTGCATTGGCGCCTCTTAAGGTTAACTAGAATTATGTATTGCAAATATATTCTTACATTGGTGCCTGGTAGACAAGCTAGCATCATGTATTGGGAGGACTTCTATGGAAAGACTTTGTCACAATCTCGATCTGCCGGTACTCCTTTTGGTGTGCACTTATCCAGCGACCACTGGTGGCGTCAAGACGAGATTGTTTCATGTGGGTAAAGTGTACAACTTCTGTAGTAGATCAAATTCTAAGTACTTAGCCGTGTCCCCGGTTACGGACAACTCTGAGCAACTAAGGCCTGAAGCTATGGAAGATCTTGACATTCCAATTTCTCAAAGTAAAACTTGATGGTGTCAACAAGGGATTAGAAGCACCTGGAGTTTTCCAAGTAGTTCAGAAAGATTATAAAAAGATCAAAACTATTTTGAAAAGATAGGATAAAACTATATTGCTTTTTGCAAATGATCCTAAACCCTACTTAGCCAAATATGCATGTATTGATAGGATGCACTTACTTCTACATAGTAGTGAAACTTGCCAATACAATTCAAATGTATTGACCTCTAACATCCCAAAAATATTGAACTAGAATCATCAAACTCTAATCATCAAAATTAGGGTTAACAAAAACTTTTCCAATTAAAAATATGAAAGCATTCATATGAGTGTGCATCAAAATTTGGATTCTTTTGAATTGCCATGATTATGTGTTTCTTTGCTTGTAAAATGATTCTTAGGTGAAATAAACATCATCTAAACAATTCCCAAACTTTTCCCAAAGACAAATAAATCAAAACAAACAAATTAAGTGAATGGTCACTTTGGCCAAATTAACTCCCATGCCTACTTTGGCTATCTCTAACTTTCAGAACTTTACATAAACTTGTTTGGATCTTTGCACCCATTGATAGTACTCATAACGAAGTATCAAGGGCCACCTGGTGATCATCTAGAAACATTCAAATGCATAGTTTAAATGACAGTTTAAAATTGAATCTATTTCATATGGGAAGATCCCACTTTTTCAAAACCCACTCAAACAAGCTCAACTTTCAAAACCCAAGCATCTACAGACTCACCAGCACATGCCTAGCACACCCACCAAAAATCTTTTCAAAATTCAAAACTTGAATTCATGCGGCCATTTCATCCAACACCTTGCAGATACAAATCAAATAAAATCAAAACACTATTGTGTGCAGTGTTTTGGGCCAAACTTGTTCCCTCTCTGGACATCACTAGCCTTAGTAGATCATCTAACAAACTTAACTAATCACTAGCACCACTGTGAGCTCGCCAATGTCATCAATGGTGAACAGGCCGAGAGCACCCATGTCACCCCAGTGTGGACAGCAGGCTAGAGGAAGAACTAGCCGTGCCAACCTTGTCTGGGAGGTAGCCCATGCCTCACCGCCCCCTCTCAAGCAGCCCTGCCTCGCAAACAACAGCCAGAACCGCCAGAAACGCCGCGCCCGTGCCGCTGTCGACCATGCCGACCCTCGCCGCAGAGCACGCGTCGTTCCCATTTAACAGACCACCTCGAGCCCTCGTCGCCCGCCAGCATGCTCCCCACCGTCCCAGGAAACCGCCAGACATGCCCATTTCACCGCCCGTACCCCGTAGCCACCGCTCGCCGTCAAAGACGCCACCTCTGCCTCGCAGAGCATCGAGCATTCCAGACCGTTTGCCACCGTCCCTACACACGCATTAAAGCCATAGAGCATCGCCAGGAGACCACCGATCGATCGCCACCCTCGGCCATGCCTCTAGCTGCCCGTAGCCGTGTCGCCACTGTTGTCTACCCATCCCGTTCGGTCTCACCGTCGAGGCTATAAATAGAGGCCTTCCCCCCTCAAACCCTTCACACCATCTCACTCCCCTCTCCTCACTTATCGTTCCACCCAGTTCCCGAAGCAAGGCGAGCAACGCATCGCCGAAATTTGGCCGGAGCCCGCCGCTGCTGGAGAAGAAGGAATCCGGCGATTGGAGCCGCCCCAGGAGAAGCTGCCGGTACCAGGAGGTTCGCCGTCGTCGACTTAGTCGTTCGCCCGCATCCCCGACCCTCGCCTGATCCCCGGTGAGCCTCCCACGACCCCCACCTTCCGCGTTAGGGTTCTGTCTCGCCGGCGCTTCCCGATGTGGACGATGAACCAGAGCCGTTGGATTAGAACTAGATCCAACGCACCACGTTGCCCCATACCGCTTCGCGTTTAAAGAGACATTGACTGGTGGAACCCCCTTGTTAGTTGAGCACCGCGCCGCGGAGTGACACTTGGCCGGCCCATTAGCAGTTCCCGCGCAGCCCAGTCGTTTGAATTTAACTTTTTCCATTTTAATTCAAATATAGTTCTGTACCTAGTTTCAAAAATCAACCCAACTTGATTCAGTGAACCAAATTGAATGAAAACAATTTTGTTAGAAAGGTCTGGAAATGCTGAATCCAAGACTGTTGGATTCAAATCATTTGGATCTGTAGATCACCCTTGGTAAAAATAACAAGGCAGAAGCTTTTCTGCATTCAAACATTTTTCCAATTTAAACTATAATAGCTTTTGAGTTGATTCCAACTCTTAAAAATCACATTCCCATGTACTGAAATGTGTGGTGATGACATGTGTCAACATGATCCCATGTTTGGTTTGGAGAATATTAAATCTTAAGTAGTTTTTCAATGAGTAGAAATTACTTTTCTAAAAATAAAATTATTAAGTCAAGTGCTTGTAAAGTAGTTAAGTATTGTTTGGTGATTGTGTACCTCGTATTTATTTATAAACGCTAGTACCGACCAAGGATACTAGGAGTAAGGAGGATACTACGAAGAAGAAGCCGAGGAGAACATCAACCACTGCTCTGCACAAGGCAAGCTAACACTTGCAATTTAGCAAGCTTATAATGATAATGATGCGAGCCTAATACTACTAGTTGATTGAGCAAGCTAACACTTGCAAGATACTCTACTTTAGCAAGCCTTACTAATCAAGTTGACCTATGCAAGCAAATACCTGCTTGTTACCATGCCAACTGTATGCCTTAAGCATATGTGATCCTACCCACTTGATAACCCCATTCCTAGTTTTACTTACAAGCTTTATACTTTATTTATTTATCAAAGCTAGTACTTAATGCTTACTTAAGTGAATCTTGGCCTAAGCTAGAGCATAAAAGTTGGCCTAAGCTAGATAATCTTTATGTCATCCTAAGGCATGAGATTGAACTTAGTTAAACTCCACTAGTTTACCACCCCTCATTAGTACTTACCCCCACTTGTAGATGCTAGTGCTAAGCATAAAACTTGATCAACTTTAGATGGGAATACTTGGTGGAAAAATGGTTATGAAAACCTTGGAATGATGGATCATTCGATTGAGATGTTTTGACATGTTTTTCCGAAAACCTGATGATCTTGGTGATGAAAATGTTGAGGCGCTAGCCTTAGCCCTTTATAAAACTGATGGTTGTCTGGATGCGATACCATTCCAATTTTACCGTACAACCACAATACCCGAGAATTGGGTAGGCCTTGACTGGAAACTTATATACCTTAGTATTGGTTCCCTCACGGCCAAGGTCTGAGCTGAGGCTACCTTGTGAAGATTGTCCACCTGTGAAGTACCCAAGATGAGAGTTGGTCATGGTTGGGAGGCCAAACTCACAGGAGAGGTGCTTATACTAGGGAGTGTAATTGAAAGGTTAGGATTGATTATCCGCATACTGAGTATGGTGAATTCAGGATTTGTTCCTAACGGATGTATCGAATGTTGTTGTGAAAGTGTACAATCTCTGCAGAGTGTCAACTATTCGAATAGCCGCATCCGTGGTTATGGACAGTTGGAGTGGCCATATTGTTCCCCCGTCAGATGTTTTCAAAATGACTTGTGAAATGGATTGAGATTTTGACTTGACCACAACAGAGTTGTGATATGAAATACAAGTTCCCACTTAGGTGTTATAAAACTTCAACTAGCTTTCTTCATTTCTAAACTTAGTAGAGGTAAATCTGGCTTTTTGCAAAACAACCCTAGAGCTTAGTGTCCTATTACAAAAACCATTTACCTTGTTAGTATTAGTTTGCGAGTACTTAAAGAGTACTCATGGCTTTGTCCCTGGCTATTCCCATGGCTAGACTATGAAGAGGAGTACCAGGAGGATGGACCCCAGGAAGGTTACGACAAATAGGATCATCTCCCATCGTCAGCATTTCCTGTGACCCTGAAGATGGAGATTCGCCTACGCTATCGTTATTATTACGTATTTCCGCTGCTTGAGTTGTATTAAGAACTGGATGATGAGATCCTTATTTGTGTAAGACCTTATGTATGGTTTGTAATGGATGATGTACTATGGTGTCCAAATCTGTTATGTCTCGCAAAAATGGTAATCCTGGGATTGCGATGTATGGC
This sequence comes from Avena atlantica, assembly GCA_910589765.1. NCBI lineage: Eukaryota > Viridiplantae > Streptophyta > Magnoliopsida > Poales > Poaceae > Avena > Avena atlantica. The sequence goes on from OU342737.1 coordinate 161,805,333, forward strand.
ATAACAGGCATCTGTGATTAAAAATCCGGATGTTGACATGTTGGTATCAGAGCCATCCTGACCATAGGAGACCCTAGTTAGACTGGACGTTTGAATCAAAAAATTAGTTTCAAAACCAAAGGAAACAAATATTTACAAAAACATATTCCCATTCTTACCACTTTGATTCTTTCATGAAAATTCATGTTCCTCAAAAACGCTTGCAAAATACATAAAATTTGACACAATTGATCACTCTACTAACTTACTCATCCTATATTCTTATAGATGGACGTGAAGTACAACAAGTTTTATCAGTTGGGGAATGGAGGAGACCTTATATTTGAGAGCGATTTGGACCAGCTTTCGGAACTTCTGGAGCGTCCGCACCCCGAGTTCTTCGGAGCTCATCTCAATGATCAAGGAGGAGAAGATCTGTAGTGGCTAATTGTTGGAAGTCTCCGAGGAAAGATTGAACCTCCCATTGCGGAGGGAATTCAATTCACCTTAAGAGAGAACAACTGGCTCGATGGACTTGCCAGGGCCATGCAGGAAGCTCTTGCCCGTCTGTGTGGGCAGAGTATCAACCAGATCAAGGGTACCCGCTTTGAGTTTTGTCCAAGGTGTGATGCTAATGGACAGCTACTGGAAGCCCCATACCACCACGAGTTGAAGACCCAATTGGACCACCTTAGCTTCATGATGTACGATCGTCAGCAGTAGTTGGATAATTGTCGTGACTACTCCAACCACAAGTCCGCCATCATCAAGACAAAGGATCAGACCATCGCCATGCTAGCTAAGGATCACAAGTCTCGCCGCCGTCAGCTCGATAAGAAGGAGCGCATCATTGCCCGTCTTCGCCACCGTATCTCGGATTTGGATGATACCATCCACGAGAGAGACATGCAGTTGGAGGAAAGGGAGAATGCCAGAGAGGATCTTCGTGGAGACCCCTACTCTTATCTCAGCGATGATGACGATTTTCTGGAGGATCAGGCTATGGACTTCTTCACCGATGAGGATGATTTCTCCTTCATCAATGACGATGAGGATGATGAGGATAACGACTACACCGACTCCGAGGAATAGTAGCACTTGAGCACTAGCGTAGTGAGTAGTATTCGGTACCACTGTATCGTAGTTTCCAGAATGGTTCTTAAAACCATATGTTTTTCTTGTTTTGTGGTGTGTGTTTGTATCATGTGCTATGAATGAATGAATGAAAAGCAAGTTTCTAGAAAAATCTGAGTCAAACTTTAAAAACTTTTCAAAGTCCCAAAACCTTAGAAATTTCCCTCTTTCTCATGATCTATCTCAATCTTCAGATGCCACGTGGAGGAAGTGGTTCATCCCCGAACCCGATGTTGCAGATCCTGCAAATGTTGGTTTCTGAACGCGAAGCCGAAAGGGCGGAATGTCAAGCCAACCTAGCCACCATGCAACAGATAGCTCAGCTAGACCACATTAATCAAGGCCACGGAAATCAGGACAACCATGGATCTAAGCTCAAGAATTTCCAGAACACCAACCCACCTGTTTTCACTAAGTCAGAAGAGCCCCTAGATGCAGATGATTGGCTGCAAACCATGGTAAATAACCTAGAAGTCGCCAAAGTGGAAGCCAACGAGAAAGTTCTGTTCGCCACCCACTATCTAGCCGGAGATGCCAGAGCATGGTGGAACAGCGTTCGTGCAATGACCGGAGGACAGATGATGACCTGGGAAGAATTCAAGGTCAAGTTCAGCAGAACCCATGTGCCACCAGGTTTGATCAAGAGAATGAGAGATGAGTTCAGAGAACTGAAGCGAGGACGGATGACCGTAGTGGAATACCGTGACAAATTCTTGTCATTAGCTAGGTATGCCCCGGATGAGATCGACACTGAAGCCAAGAGGAAGGAGAGATTCTTGAATGGTCTGCACGATGAGATGTAGACTGTGTTAGTCAATATCCCCTTTGCTGATATTGAAGCCCTTGTCGACTCTGCCATCCAGATGGAAGGAAAGATCAACCAAGCCAACGAGAACCGCAAGCGCCGCATGATGCATCAGCCAGGAACCCATCAGACCCCCAAAGTATCGCCCTAACCCATCTCCCGGATTTGCCCCGAGAACGAACAGACCCCCGACGAACCGTCCGACCTATCCCAACCGTGGAAACCCTAGGCCCAGAGGAAATCACAACAACCCCGGCAACTCTAGCAATTTCAACCGTGCCCCACCCAAGTTCAACAACAACAATGCTACCGCCAACACCAACACTGCCCCGAGGACTGGAAGCAATGTTGTGCCTGTTGCAGCAAAGGACAAGTCGCAAGTGACTTGTTATGACTGTGGAAATAAGGGTCACTACTCCAATGAGTGCCCCAACAAGAAGAATGCCGCAACCCCCAATGCAAATGCCCCAGCTCAGCAGCAGCTTCGTATTCAGCCTGGAAGAAGATTTGACCTAGGGAATTCGCTCAACCGCAACGGCCGTCTTTTTCTCATGCACGCTGAAGAAGCTCAGGAAGCGCCAGACGTCGTGTTGGGTATGTTTTCTGTTAATTCAGTACTTGCAAGAGTGTTGTTTGATTCGGGTGCATCACATTCATTTGTCACCGAAGAATTTGCCTGCACTAGTAAGATTCAACCAAAAAAACTGACGCATGTTATGATCGTTCAAATCCTCGGATCAACCACCAAGGCTAGGCAAATTTGCAATGTCGTCCCTATCCGAATCCATGGCATAGATTTTTATGCTAATCTGATAGTACTCGGAACTAAAGCTTTGGAAGTAGTACTAGGAATGGATTGGATGTCCAAACATAAAGGATTGATTGACTGTGTCAAGAAATCCATAGCCATGACCAGTACCGCTGGAATATCAGTAGAGCATGTATCTGAAAACTTACCTCGTCAATTCAAGTGCAACAAGAGTATAGCCCAACCTACCATTGACCAAGTCCGGATAGTCTGTGAATACCCCGATGTATTTCCAAATGTTTTGCCCAGTATGCCCCTAGATCGGGATATCGAGTTTATCATTGAACTAATCCCCGGAACAGGACCCATAGCCCAGAGACCATATAGTATGAACCCGTCAGGACTAGCAGACCTAGAGAAGCAACTGGATTCCATGCTGGAAATTGGATAAATTCAACCAAGTGCCTCACCATGGAGATCACCTATCTTATTTGTGTACAATAAGGATGGAGGTAACCGTCTGTGTACGGATTATCGGAAGTTGAATGATGTCACTATAAAGAACAAGTACCCATTGCCCAAGATAGAAGATTTGTTTGATCAGTTGACCGGTGCCAAAGTGTTTTCTAAGATTGATCTTAGAACAGGCTATCATCAACTCAAGATTCGTGTAGAGGATATTCCAGAGACTGCCTTTACCACAAGATATGGATTATACGAGTATACTGTCATGTCTTTTGGATTAACCAATGCCCCTGCTTATTTCATGAATCTCATGAATAAGATTTTTATGGACTTCCTGGATAAGTTTGTCGTTGTTTCCATCGATGACATTCTGATTTATTCCAAATCAGAAGAAGAACATGAACTACACCTAAGGACCATTCTTGGAACCCTTAGAGAGAATCGGTTGTATGCCAAGTTTAGCAAATGTGAATTCTGGTTACAGGAGGTAGGATTCCTTGGCCACATTGTATCAGCCGGAGGAATTGCCGTTGACCCTCCAAAGGTGAAAGATGTCGAAGATTGGCAAGCCCCAACCACTCAAACCCGAGTTCGTGCATTTCTCGGATTGGCGGGATACTACCGTAAGTTCGTAGAAGGATTCTCGAGTATCGCCAGACCCATGACCCAATTGCTGAAGAAGGACAAGAAATTTGAATGGACCGACAAATGTGAAGCGAGTTTTAAAGAACTCAAGAGGAGATTGATTTCATCCCCAATCTTAATCATGCCGGATATCACGAAGCCCTTCGACGTGTATTGTGATGCATCCAAGATCGGTCTCGGATGTGTGCTAATGCAAGAAGGCAAAGTTATCTCTTATCTATGTCGACAACTGAAACAACATGAGCAAAATTACCCAACCCATGACCTCGAACTCGCAGCCGTAGTTCTAGCCCTGAAGACATGGAGGCACTACCTGATGGGAAATCGTTGTGGGATTTATTCGGATCACAAGAGCCTGAATTATATATTCACTCAGAAGGAGCTAAATATGAGGCACAGAAGATGGATTGAAGTAATCAAGGATTACGACCTGGACATTCACTATCACCCCGGTAAAGCCAATGTGGTAGCAGATGCCCTTAGCAGATTGTCGTGCCGCTTGAACTCCATGATTTTGAAGGAGCAACCAAGTTTGCACAAAGTGATGGAAGATTTTCGAATGGAATTAGTGAGTGAAGGATTTTTTTGCTAGCATAGAACTTCAACCCACTTTGATCAGCCAGATCAAAGAGGTGAAGAAAGTAAATGCTAGTATTAATGGAATCAAGCATCGTATCGGTACATGCAAAGTACCCGGATTCACCGAAGATGAAGAAGGAGTTCTGTGGTACAAAGGACGCCTTTGTGTACCAGCAGATTCTAAGTTGAAAGCAGTTATTCTCAAGGACACTCATGATACTCTTTATTCTCTCCACCCCGGAGGAACTAAGATGTATCAAGATTTGAAAGAGCAATTTTGGTGGCATAAGATGAAGAGAGAAATCGGAAGCTATATCGCCAAGTGTGATATATGTCAGCAAGTCAAGGCCGGACATCAAAGACCCGCTCGATTGTTGCAACCATTATAGATTCCGGAATGGAAATGGGATTCCGTTGGAATGGACTTTATCACCGGATTGCCTACTTCTAGTAGGGGAAATGACTCTATTTGGGTCATAGTGGACAGGTTGTCCAAAGTCGCCCATTTCTTACCCGTCAAGACCACATATCAGAGTTATACATCGCTAGAATCGTCAGTTTGCATGGAGTCCCCGAGAACATCACATCGGATCGAGGAACTCAGTTTACCTCAAGATTCTGGAAGAAAGTACAAGAAGGTTTAGGAACCCGCCTCGATTTCAGCACCGCGTATCACCCTCAGACCGATGGACAAACGGAGCGAGTAAATCAAATACTCAAAGACATGTTGAGAGCCTGTGTTAGAATATGGATCTAAGTGGGAAGACTGTCTGCCATTCGCAGAATTTTCATACAACAATAGTTATCAAGCTAGTTTGCAAATGGCCCCATTTGAATTTATGTTAGGAAGGAAGTGTCGCACCCCTTTGAACTGGTCGGAAGTAGGAGAGAGTCAAATTTTTGAACCCGACATCCTACGGGAAGCAGAAGAGAAGGTTCACAAGATTCGTGATCACCTCAAGACCGCCCAGTCCCGACAAAAGTGTTATGCCGACAAGAAACATCGAGACCTCGCCTTCAACATAGGAGATTTTGTATATCTGAAAGTGTCGCCATTAAAAGGAATGCAGAGTTTCCAACTCAAAGGAAAGTTAGCCCCCAGATATATCAGACCCTTCAAGATTCTGAACCGTCGAGGAGAAGTGTCGTATCAATTGGAACTACCCGAAGAGATGTCAGTCGTGCACAATGTGTTCCATATCTCATTACTTCGCAAGTGCCTCGAAGTTCTAGAGAAGACTGAAGTATTCAAGGATATTGATCACCAGACCATAGAGATCAACGATGACCTGACCTATCCCGAAGTACCCATTCGTATTTTGGAAGAAGCTTTCCGAACTACCAGAACCCGAAGCATCAAGTTTCTCAAAATTCAGCGGAGCAACCACACAGAAGAGGAAGCTACCTGGGAGCGCGAAGATCACATCAGGACGGAGTTTCTCGATCTCTTCAAATCCTAGGTAATCTTTTTCGTCCTTTTTTAAATCTCGGGACGAGATTTTGTTTAAGGGGGGAAGGATTGTAAATTCACAAAAATATTGAACTAGAATCATCAAACTCTAATCATCAAAATTAGGGTTAACAAAAACTTTTCCAATTAAAAATATGAAAGCATTCATATGAGTGTGCATCAAAATTTGGATTCTTTTGAATTGCCATGATTATGTGTTTCTTTTCTTGTAAAATGATTCTTAGGTGAAATAAACATCATCTAAATAATTCCCAAACTTTTCCCAAAGACAAATAAATCAAAACAAACAAATTAAGTGAATGGTCACTTTGGCCAAATTAACTCCCATGCCTACTTTGGCTATCTCTAACTTTCAGAACTTAACAGAAACTTGTTTGGATCTTTGAACCCCTTGATAGTACTCATAACAAAGTATCAAGGCCCACCTGGTGATCATCTAGAAACATTCAAATGCATAGTTTAAATGACAGTTTGAAATTGAATCTATTTCATATGGGAAGATCCCACTTTTTCAAAAACCACTCAAACAAGCTCAACTTTCAAAACCCAAGCATCTACAGACTCACCAGCACATGCCTAGCACACCCACCAAAAATATTTTCAAAATTCAAAACTTGAATTCATGCGGCCATTTCATCAAACACCTTGCAGATACAAATCAAACAAAATCAAAACACTATAGTGTGTAGTGTTTTGGGCCAAACTTGTTCCCTCTCTGGACACCACTAGCCTTAGTAGATCATCTAACAATCTTAAATAATCACTAGCACCACTATGAGCTCGCCAATGTCATCAATTGTGAACAGGCCGAGAGAACCCATGTCACGCCAGTGTGGACAACAGGCTAGAGGAAGAACTAGCCGTGACAACCTTGTCTGGGAGGTATCCCATGCCTCACCGCCCCCTCTCGACCAGACCTGCCTCGCCCGTGCCGCTGTCAACCATGCTGACCCTCGCCGCAGAGCACGCGCCGTTCCCATTTAACCAGACCACCTCGAGCCCTCGCCGCCCTCCAGCATGCTCCCCACCGTCCCAGGAAACCGCCATACATGCCCATTTCACCGCCCGTACCCCGTACCCACCGCTCGCCGTCGAAGACGCCGCCTTTGCCTCACAGAGCATCAAGCGTTCCAGACCGTTTGCCACCGCCCCTACACAAGCATTAAAGCCATAGAGCATCGCCAGGAGACCACCGATTAATCGCCACCCTCTGCCATGCCTCTAGCTGCCCGTAGCCGTGTCGCCACCGTCGTCTGCCCATCCCATTCGGTCTCACCGTCGAGACTATAAATATAGGCCTCTCCCGCTCAAACTCTTCACACCATCTCACTCCCCTCTCCTCACTGATCGTTCCACCCAGTTCCCGAAGCAAGGCGAGCAGCGCATCGCTAGAATTTGGCCGGAGCCCGCCGCTGCTGGAGAAGAAGGAAGCCATCGATTGGAGCCGCCCCAGGAGAAGCCGCCGGTACCAGGAGGTTCGCCGTCATCGACTTCGTCGTTCGCCTGAGCCCCGGTGAGCCTCCCACAACCCCCACCTGCCGCGTTAGGGTTTTGTCTCGCCGGCGCTGCCCGACTTGGACGATGAACCAGAGCCATTGGATTAGAACTAGATCCAACGCACCACGTTGCCCCGTACTGCTTCGCGTTTAAAGAGCCAATGACTGGTGTAACCCCCCTGTCAGTTGAGCCCCACGACGCGGAGTGACACTGGGCCGGCCCATTAGCAGTTCCCGCGCAGCCCAGTCGTTTGAATTTAACTTTTTCCATTTTAATTCAAACATAGTTCTGTACCTAGTTTCAAAAATCAACCCAACTCGATTTAGTGACCCAAATTGAATGAAACCAATTTTGTTAGAAAGGTCTGGAAATGCTGAATCCAAGCCCGTTGGATTAAAATCATTTGGATATGTAGATCACCCTTGGTAAAAATAACAAGGCAGAAGCATTTCTGCATTCAAACATTTTTCCAATTTAAACTATAATAGCTTTTGAGTTGATTCCAACTCTCAAAAATCACATTTGATAATACCTTTCAGAATATATAAAAATATATGGGTGTACTTACAGAAATAATGTTCAAGTAACAAAAGGATGCCACATAGGCATTTCTAGTCATTTATTTTTATTTAGAATAAAAGGTTAAATCTTATTAAATTGTGAAACCACTTTAAACCACTGAAATGTGTGGTGATGACATGTGTCAACATGATCCCATGTTTGGTTTGGAGAATATTAAATCTTAAGTAGTTTTTCAATGAGTAAAAATTACTTTTCTAAAAATAAAATTATTAAGTCAAGTGCTTGTAATGTTAGTGATGATGCTAGATCATATATAGAACCCCTTTGTGTGATGATTGAAAGTAGTTAAGTATTGTTTGGTGATTGTGTACCTCGTATTTATTTATAGACGCTAGTATCGACCAAGGATACGAGGAGGAAGGAGGATACTACGAAGAATAAGCCGAGGAGAACATCAACCACTGCTCTGCACAAGGCAAGCTAACACTTGCAATTTAGCAAGCTTATACTGATAATGATGCAAGCCTAATACTACTAGTTGATTGAGCAAGCTAACACTTGCAAGATACTCTACTTTAGCAAGCCTTAATAATCAAGTTGACCTATGCAAGCAAATACTTGCTTGTTACCACGCCAACTGTATGCCTTAAGCATATGTGATCCTACCCACTTGATAACCCCATTCCTAGTTTATTTACAAGCTTTATTCTTTATTTCTTTATTAAAGCTAGTACTTAGAGCTTACTTAAGTGAATCTTGGCCTAAGCTAGAGCATAAAACTTGGCCTAAGCTAGATAATCTTTATGTCATCCTAAGGCATGAGATTGAACTTAGTTAAACTCCACTAGTTTACCACCCCTCATTAGAACTTACCCCCACTTGTAGATGCTAGTGCTAAGCATAAAACTTGATCAACTTTAGATGGGAATACTTGGTGGAAAATGGTTATGAAAACCTTGGAATGATGGATCATTCTATTGAGATGTTTTGACATGTGTTTCCGAACACCAGATGATTTTGGTGATGAAAATGTTGAGGCAATAGCCTTATCCCTTTATAAAACTGATGGTTGTCTGGATGCGATACCATTCCAATTTTACCGTACAACCACAATACCTGAGAATTGGGTAGGTCTTGACTGGAAACTTATATACCTTAGTATTGGTTCCATCGTGGCCAAGGTCTGAGTTGAGGCTACCTTGTGAAGATTGTCCACCTGTGTAGTACCCAAGATGACAGTTGGTCATGGTTGGGTGGCCAAACTCACAGGAGAGGTGCTTATACTAGGGCGTGTAATTGAAAGGTTAGGATTGATTATCCGCATACTGAGTATGGTGAATTCTGGATTTGTTCCTGACGGATGTACAATCTCTGCAGAGTGTCAAATTATTCGAGTAGCCGCGTCCACGATTATGGACAGTTGGAGTGGCCATACTGTTCCCCCGTCAGATGTTTTCAAAATGACTTGTGAAATGGATTGAGATTTTCAATTGACCACAACGGAGTTGTTATATGAAATACAAGTTCCCACTTTGGTGTTATAAAACATCAACTAGCTTTCTTCATTTATAAACATAGTAGAGGTAAATCTAGATTTTTGCAAAACAACCCTAGAGCTTAGTGTCCTATTACAAAAACCATTTACCTTGTTAGTATTAGTTTGCGAGTCCTTAAAGAGTACTCATGGCTTTGTCCCTGGCTATTCCCATGGCCAGACTATGAAGAGGAGTACCAGGAGGATGGACCCTAGGAAGGTTACGACAACTAGGATCATCTCCCATCGTCAGCATTGCCTGTGACCCCGAAGATGGAGCTTCGCCTATGCTACCGTTATTATTACGTATTTCCGCTGCTTGAGTTGTATTAAGAACTGGATCATGAGATCCTTATTTGTGTAAGACCTTATGTATGGTTTGTAATGGATGATGTACTGTGGTATCCAAATCTGTTATGTCTCGCAAAAATGGTAATCCTGGGATTGCGATGTATGGCATAACAGGCATCTGTGATTAAAAATCCGGGTGTTGACATGACCCTTGTGGCTGCAACTTATTATGTTGCAGGTTTGTTTGATGGTAGTGAAGTGTGAGATTAGGATTACAAGTCTACAACCAACATGACTGCCTGTGGCACTTTGAAGATGAAGGACTCCATGCTATATGGTTATTCTGCTGCATTGTAATGAGATAGCCAAATGAGCTATGTAAGATGTAATGAATTATTTTATTCCTAGTTATAAAGTTATATTATGACCTTTGCTTCTTGATATTACATCTTAACTGTGGATGCCAGCTATTGATCCAGGGACTAGCATTGTAAACACAGGGATGTCTAACTTATTAAAGGATGGGACCTATACACTTGGACAATACACTTTGACGTCTCCAAGCGCGAGGCCGGGGCAGGAGCCGGTGTGATCCTAACGTCCCCACAAGGAGACAAGATGAAATACTTCCTTCGGATGAAGTTCAGTGTATCCAACAGCGAGGCTGAATACGAGGCACTCCTGCATGGCATGAGGATGGCCAAGGTATGCGACGCTACACACCTCGTCATCCACGATGACTCCAACCTCGCCGTCGAGCAGACGATGAATGAGTGCGACACTCACACCTCATTAGGCAATTCATTTTCATAAGGAGTTTTAGAAAATTTGGAAAAATTAAACTCATAAGATTCTCCATCAAACTTAGTTAAAATTTTATCCTTCTTACAATCTATAATTGCTCCACAAGTGTTCAGAAAAGGTCTACCAAAACTGATAGGACAAGTTTTACTAGCTTCCTTACCAAGCACTAGAAAATCAGTAGGATATTTAATCTTACCACAAAGAACTTCCACATCTCTTACAATACCAATTGGACAGACTGTATCTCTTTTAGCAAGGTGAATAACTATATCAATGTCCTCAAGTTCACAAAGAGCAATTTCATGCATAATTTCCCTGTAAATCTCATAAGGAATAGCACTAGAACTTGCACCAATATCACATAAACCATAATAGCAATGATCACCAATTCTAACAAAAAGCACGGGGACACTAGCTTTCGTAGCTTTCCTAGCTTTACTAGGTTGAGAGACAATATTGGAAGCATCTTCACAAAAGATAATGTGCCCATCTTCTACATTTTTAGTGACAAGTTCTTTCACACTGGCTACTACAGGTTCAATATTTATTTGTTCATGAGGTTCAACAGCTTTCTTTGTACTTTTGCTAACCACATTAGTTATAATAGAATGTTCCTTTACCTTAGCAGGGAAAGGTATTTTCTTAATATAAGGTTCAGGAAAAATAGAATCAACAATACAAACTTTAGTTTTTCTAGCAGGAATATGATTAACAATATATTTATAAGGTGCATGGTACTTATTCCACTTCTTTTTGGTAATTTCAATATAAGAGGCAAAAGCCTTAAAACAATTGGCAATACTTTGAGAATCAAGACCATACTCAGTACTAATATCGTGAAAGTCATCAGTTCCCATAAAAGATTTAATGCATTCATAATCATAATTTATACCTGACTTTCTTCCTTTGTCATTCTCCCAAGCTTCAGTGTTTTCTTGAATACGGTCTAGGAGATCCCATTTACCTTCTTATTTCATACGTGTGAATGATCCGGCACAAGAAGCATCTAGTAAATCTTTATCATGATGAGGAAGCCTTGCATAAAAGTTATTGATAATAATATTATTAAGGAGTTCATGAATAGCACATTTAAGAATTAGTAACTTCAATATCCCCCAAGCTTGGGCTATACTCTCTCCATCAGGAGGCCAAAAGTTATATATTTGATTCCTATCCTTACGAATATCACTAGGAGGATATAATTTAGAATAAAAGAGAGGTACTATTTCCTACCATTCCATAGATTGTCCACTCTTCAGCAGCTTATACCATTCTTCATCTCTTCCTTTCAATGTTATAGAGATTAACTTTTTCTTAACTTGCTCTGTTGTCATACCTGCAAACTTAAACAACCCGCATAATTCATGGATAAAAATCAAGTGATCACCAGGATGGATAGTTCCATCCCCAAAATAATAATTATCCATTACACGATCAACAATTCTTGTAGGTATCTTAAAAGAATCTATCTCAGCAAGTGGTGGTTCATCTACTACCCTAGCAGTGGTAGTAGCTTTCCCAGATAGGAAACCAAGTGGGTTATCCATATTGGAAACAAAGTAGCAAACTGAAATAAAAAATAGTACTCAAAGTAGAAGTTTCCTTTACCAGTTCCACTCTTCAATAGCGCTTCACTCGCAATGGAGCCAGAAAATAGTCTTGATGACCCACAAGTATAGGGGGTGTATCGTAGTACTTTCGATAAATAGGAGTGTCGATCCCATTGAGGAGCAGAAGGGTGTTGACTAGTGGTTTGGAGTAGGAATTCTCTATAAATACTTAACAAACGGATTTTAGGGTTTTTTCATAAAACAAAGAAATAAAGTGCAAGTAAACAAAGAAAACAAATAATTGCAGAAAGTGGCCCAATCCTTTCTTAGCAAAGGACAAGCCGGTTGTATTACTTATGAGGACCAAACGTTCTCGAGGACACATGGGAATACAGTCAAGTGCTTTCGCTTCATATAGTTGATTAATCTTCTTTGGTTGGATAAGTGTTGTGTGGGTGAACCTGTGCTAATGTACCGACCTTACTTGGACTAATACATAATTGTGATTAAACCCCTTGCAAGCATCCACAACTACAAGAAAGTAATTAAGATAAAAACCTAACCACAACATTAAACTATGAGATCCTACACTCCCTTGTGCAAAGGTTTCTAATGGGGGTTCAGGTTTCTGTCACTCCGGCAACCCCACAATTAGTAGCCAAATACACAATGCATTCCCCTAGACTCATAAATGGTGAAGTATCATGTAGTCGACGTTCACATGACACCACTAGAAGAATAACACCACAACTTTAATATCAAACCATTGAATATTACTCAAAACAATTCCACTACTAACAACATGACTTCTCCCATGTCCTCAAGAACTAAACGAACTACTCACGAGACATCATATGGATGAAGATCAGAGATGATATAATGATGAATAACAATATGAGCATAAACAATAATTTAGTGGTTCCACTCACAAGCATCAACTACAAAAGTAATTAACACCGAGAAAGTTTCCCCTAAGAACTATGCAAGATTCAACACAATTGTTATAGCAGGATGGATTGGTGATGATGGTGCTGGTGGAGATTGCGGTGAGGATGATGATGATCCCGATGAAGTCTAGCTTGATGATGGTGTTGATGGCGACGATATCCCCTCTGCGGGAAGGAATTTCCCTGGTAGAAATCTGCCTGCCGGAGACCTCTTTCTCTCTCTATAGTTTCCGCCCCGCAGAGGCAGCGGAATATTTCTGTGGTTGCTCCCCTGGTATTAGGGTTTCGAGGAGAAGATATAGGAAAAAGGGTGAACAAGGAGGTGGGCTAGGGTGGCCACACCCCCTGGTGGCGCGGCCTAGGGTGGCCCGCACAAGTGGGGTGTGGGCCCCTTGTGGCCCATCTCTGCCTCCCCTTCTGGCTTCCTTCGTCTTCTGGAAAAATAGGATTTTCCGTGTATTTTCTAGTATCTTCCGATCTTCGCGAATATTGCATCTTAACACCGCTTTTTCCATCAGAATCCTGACTCCGATAGTTCATCCTCCAAAATTCATCCAACATGCAAAAATAGATGAAAAAACATAAGTATCACCTCTTAATATGAAATATATCAATGAATAACACTAAATTATGATATAGAATAGTGATGCAAAATTGACATATCAGTCATCGCTATCTCCACTTCCTTGGCTCCACTCAATTTGTTAGTGCCATGTTCCCATGTCCTCGTGTGTATATGTGCATGTGTCCCTGTGTATGTCTTGGCGTTCTGATGTTGGCCATGATCTTTAGGTTGGTATAGTGATTCAGTGGAGATGGTTCGGTTAAGACTGAGACAAACATATCCCGTGCGAGGCTACAATGCCAAGGCCATCTCATCGACAAGATCTCCATCCCCGAACGTTATGATCTCCCTCATGGAATCCAAAGACCTTTCATGTCGAGATCCGAAGACCGAACTCTCGAACCCCTCCGAACCAACACCCTCAATCATAGATGTGTGACCCTTTTTCGTGACTCCTACATTTTTAATATATCACATATACAATTCACGCTTGCATTCATATCATGGGGGTTGGGGTAATTTATCGACACACCTAATAATTAAATATGGGGGTCATATGCGGGCTTTTTCTAGTATTGGCCCCATTTAAATCTGTGTAGAGAACCGACGACATTTTTACCTTGTTAAGACAACATTTAAATTGCGGGATATCTATACAACATGAACCTGTTAAATAATTTTCGGGACCCCAGTTCCGCTTCATATTGCATAATTTCATCGCATCTTTGCCATGTCAGACATCATACATGCATCATGCTCGATCTTTTGCTGTAGTGTTAAATGGTATATCCGGTGTTTATTGTAGCGCTTTGCTTCTTCATGGACTAGGCCTATGAATTGATGTGAGAGTCGAACCAATATCCGGTGTATCTACGGCAGTGTTTCCAGGAGAGCATTCCCCCCTTTCTACCTATCTTGTTTTTATAATATCTACTTCCTCCTGTTGATCTATTGCTATCCGTGTTGCGATCCTTTAGATTCCATGCACCAGTTATATTCCTTACAGCCTCTATATTGCCTTGGACACAACCTATTGCTTGTTGATTGATAGACAGTTGGCCTTGCGAGTCGTAGTTGCTTGCTTAGGTGTTGCTTCGCGTCGTCGATGTTCCACCGTTGTGGGGTGGTTGGAACATGCCTAATGGTGGAGATGATCATGGATTTAATTACCGTTTAATATATAAAACTGAAAGTAGATAAATAATGTAGAGGCACTAGTGAGTAATAGATAATATTTGGTTTTTAACCGCCCACTTGTGTCCCGTAGGAGCCCGAGTTATTGACACCTATTCCGAGATCGAGCACGCTAACCACAAGTGGGGTATGTGGGCACCCCCATCGATTTACTACCTGATTTGAAAGTACTATACTAGGGGCCACAAACTAGTTTGGGGCTTTATTGCTATAACATACTTATGCCATGCTTTACTACTTTAAGTACTATTGCGCGTGGAGCGCCTATACTGTTTAGGAACCTCGCGCCACATTTTCGCTATATCGACAAGCCCAGTCACACTTTCGGGTTCCCAGTCATTTACAACCGACACCACACACCCTGTGTCCAAATCGGAGATAGCCTACTTCGTTGCATGTAGCTTATTGGTGGCTCCCATGTTCTTGCTTTGTGTCTGGGAAACGTCGTGTCTGAAACCCCGTCGACATACCGTTGTGTGTATGTTTTGTGATCTTGTACCTACCTGACCTGAAAACAAGGGTGTAGGTATGTGTGGAAACTTTGGTGCACCCCTACAGGGTTAAATATTTTCGAAAAGCCGTGTCCGCGGTTATGGACGACTTGGAGCATAGTATCTCGATCATAGACAACTATAACTAAATTTTACTGTTATAAATTTGATTTTTATCTGATATGACTAGTAAGTTGGATAACCACCATGGAAAGAATGATTAAAACTACCACCCATGTGAGTTTCCTCGGCTTGACTTCCTCGTTTGGTATCGAGGGGAAATACCAGGATTGGTAGTTTGGTGGTAGTATCAGGTTGGATCCGCAGAGGTCGTTCTCATCTTTCTCTGATAGCCATCATTTGTATATCGAGTCTCTATAGGTTTTTTAGTGAATTCTTTGCCGCCGCTTCATTCCACCATACCTATGTAGGCGAGAGACGATGAATTCTAAGACTCGTCGTGTACTAGTCTCAGTACTGACTGCTCCCCTTTTTTACTTTGCCCTTTGTCGACACCCCTTTTGTTTGACAGATTTGAGATCAACTTTGCAAGCAGGGATACCCTTCTGGCTTGGCCTGGGCAGGGTTATGGACGCCATTGGTTATTCTTCAGGGCTCTTATCTCATTTGCATCTTGTTTGTATTTGGATGTTGTATCGTTTTCAAGGTGATTTGGGTCTTTGTACTGTATATCTGTATTCTTGAATCTTTAAGTCGTTGTTGTATATATCTGTTCTATGGGTCCATCGTGGACTATTGTGTAATGATATCACTTTGTTTTCCACCCGCACAGAAGTTCCTGGTAGGCACCTTTGAATCATTTATATGCGGGTTTGGCGGGAATCTCTGAAACTTGCATAGGGCCAATCCGAGGGTGTTACAGTCACCCAACGGTGCATCCAGCACATAGGTCAACTGACCAGCATTGAGGACAATCCTCATGTTGCAGAACCAATCCGTGAAGTTGCTTCCATTGTTTTTCAACGTTTCTTTCTCTAGGAACGCATTAAAATTGATTAGGGGCCGCCATGATCTACAACATATTTGCAATAGTTTAGACTAAGTTTATGACAAATTGTGTTCATATTAATACTTAACTTAACTAGGTGAACTCCCACTCGAAAAAATATCCCTCACATTGTTTTAGTGATCACACGAACCAAATCCACCACATCAAGATTTAGATCCACCATCCTATATGACTCATGTTTTACCTTTAGGTATTTCGTGTTCCGAGAGCATGTATGTACATGCTAGGGTCGTCAAGATTAACCTTAGTATCCGCATGAGCAGATATGGCTTGCTCCCATTGTATGCACACTTAGAATATATCACACCCGATCATCATGTGGTGCTTCAAAGCGAAGAGTCTTAGTGTAACATCCCAGTATTTAGGACTAAACGAAGGGTAGATTTAGGATTTTGTGCATCTGCATGCATGCATCTGAAAATCCGGGGAAATTTATTGCCAAATTAAAAGACTAGAGTGATCAGAATTCTCACTCTGATGAATTAGGTTTAGTGACATCAGAAGGGGAGTGAGATGAATTTTGACATGACCTCTATTGTTTTCTAGAGTTATGAGGGAAGAAATTTGACTTACAAATAATTATTCACAATAATATAATACAAAATAAATATAAATATTATAATGTCCTTTATATAATAAACATAAGATACTTATTATTCTTCTTTCTATTCAGTAACAACTAATCAAATAAAAGAAAAGAAGTAATATTACAATAATAATATTATTACATTGTTCCTTTACGAACATTTAAAAGGAACTATAATAATACAATAAAGAAATAAGTAATAATAAAGAAGTTACAACATTTGGAAGTTGTAGCAATAATTATGATATACAGAGTATCACTCTGTCGTGACACGTGTTTGAAAGAAAAGCAAATTACAAAAGAATAAAGCAAATTCTAATCTAAATCTTGATCTCTATCTTCTTAGTGTTTTTGTTCCTGCAAGAGAAAAACACAAACAAAGAAAAATATATAAAAACAAAAAGGATTTAGTGTTAATAATATTGCTCTCAGTAGTAACAGTGTGATGCACTGTTTTGTCACATCATTGAGCATATTAAAATGGGGCAAGTTTCACCAAATGAAATAGTATTTGTTCTTATTTCCAATCTGGCCTCAGAACCACATCACAGGCAAATAGGGGAAAATTTCACCAATTTAGTAAAAGGTAAAAGTCAAAAGAGATGAACCATCAGCATAGGTCAAGATATTTTAACTTGATCTGATCCATAGCATCACAGCAAGCATATAGGCAGCACACACATCACATGCAACTGTTGTGTTGTCAACACCATAGCTAGCACATGAGGTAGATAAGAAAAAAGGCACCAGCCGTAGCAGGGCTACAAGCATATCCATCCCACACACACCAGCCATAGTTTCTCCACAGAACCAACATAACACACTAGCCAAACTATACAAGCTCATATACCATCCCTCTATTTCCACATGTATGAAACACATTGTTTTCAAAATACCACCAAGATCTACACATATTATCCAATCCATCACTCAATCAAAATCTATCTATTTATATAAGCCATCCAAGAGAAGATCAAGTATAAGGAGGAGTAGACCAATTGAACAGCAAGGAGGAGCCAGCCAGGTGAGCAGCAAGGAGGAGCAGGCCAGGAGCACAAGGAGTAGGGCAATAGCAGAAGAATCAAGCCAACAGAATCTCAAGGAGGATCAATTTAAGCACAGGAATAAGAAGAGCCAGCTGATCAATCATAAATATTTGGAGCTACATCAACAAGCTTCCATACAGGTAGCTATTCATCACCAAACCAGCAGGAGTGTATGGGAAGAGGTTTCATTATATGTAGTAGTGTGACATCACACTAATATCAGATTGAAATCACAAGATATGTTTCTATACAAGCATAAGCACCAACATCACCAATTCCTGCTAGAACAAATAATTACACTATGCACACTCATGTGAGGCACCACAGGTGTAACTCTAGTCTAGAAGAATCACATGGGCACAAATGCAAGTAAAACTAAGCAACCATCAGATCTTAAGCTCTTAGATAAGACCAGAAAATTAACCATGTCTAGTCTCTAGACAATAAGTCAATATGTAATCCCAAGCTTTGGGATTCTGAGGAGATTATTCTTAGTCTTTCAAAGAATTTCTTTGCAAGATCATCACAGAATAATTGTAAGCCTTCAAAGATCAGTATCTATTCTTATATTATATAAACCATGGCCTCAGTCTTTTGCATCATTGACCAGGACATAGCCCAATATTCTGTTAAATAAAAATATAACAGATCATGTAAATGATCTATGTTGTTGTGCTCACTCTCAAGGAAGTTCCACAACAGCATAGCCATATTACAGAATTTTTTCTCTAGCAACAATGGCAAATCAAACAACACAAATCATTTTCCTAGTAAATGTTCTAGGAATCAGATCCATAAATTTCTTCACTGTACAAATGACAGGAAGCTCATTTCTTTCTTAAGATCCCAAACAAAGCACCTTTATTCCATGCTTAATCTGAAAAACTTAAAGCCTCAATTTAAATAACATGGGAAGAGACAGAAATAATTTTCTTTCCATGGCTTATCTTATGAATCTCATTCAACTTAGCCAAATAAATGACAACTGATAATGCTAGGAATGACCAGGCTATTGTGTACATTCCATGGAGGCATCACAATAGCAGGACCATATTAGCAGAAACCACATTCACATTAACCAAATCATCCACGGGTTCACATGCAATTATACCTGAAAACCAAATCATTTCCTTAGTGTTGGCCACTAGGAATCATCTCAAATAAAAGAACAAATCAATTTCCTAGGAATAATACTAGGAATCATCTATGGATACAAATCCATAGTCACCCATGACATTCATTCTATTTAGGGGATAGTCATTTAAGCCAACATGAAAATGTAGTAGATTCCAGGAACTACCACTAAAGAAAAGCTTCAGTACTTTAGACTCGAATATCAATCCATTTAAATGCACAAAGAGCTCACTGAATTCCCTTTAGACATTCATACACTGGTGATGGAATTCATACAGAAAGAAGGGCAAGATATAGAAAACTTACCCGATTGTCCCCAATAAGGGGAAGCAGATGGTGGCCACACAATGGTGATGGCAGCCAGGGCGGCGGCACGGGGAGCACCTAGAGGCGCTGCAACCCGTGCCTAGGCTGCAATCAATACAGCCAGAGGATAAACATGGCAGTGTTGGACATCACCCCACGGCCAAAACACCAGCAGATCAACCAGAGAGGCACCGGAGCAAAGCACCACCAGAGACCCACAAACCCTAGCCACCTTAGAGGAGATAGTATGACCAGGGGAGGGCTCGAGCGGCAAATCGAATTGGACCAGTCGAGGTTGCTTCGTCGACTATGTCGGCAACCATAGCGCTATCGACTGGGAATGCCGGAGCTCGCCGGAATCGAACAGCAAAGGCGGCGGGTCATCGCCATCGAGGAGAAGAATGAGGTCACGAGAGAGAGAAGAGGGGATCCAATGGATCAGGTCGGACAGGCTCGGTCGACCGGGTCTAGGAGTGTAGCCAAAAGGGTGTTGGGCTGGGTTTAGTATTAGGTGGTCTGGGCTGGGTATTGGGATAGTTGGGCCCAAGAACTAGGCCCAATTTATATAATAACAAAAATGGAAATTATTAAAATACCCTCTAACCATTTTAAGCTCTAGAAAAATGAAGAAAAATCCTAAAAATATGTTTAATACATCCAAGTATTTATTAAAATAATATTCACTTAAGAAAAAAAATATAATCATATTTCTTTAAGTTCAATAAAATGCAAATAAATATTAACACATTCAAAAATCTAAATGAAAATTGATAAATTTAGAAAAATTCCTAAAAATAAATAAAAATCATTTTTATGAATAAAAAATAAATCTCTTATCTCACAAAAATACATTATTCTTATCATTTTTATGAATAACAAATATTTAAAGACATTAAATAATTAAGAAATTGCATAAAAATAAAAATAATAAAGATAATATTTAAAAATAAATAAAATTCATTTTTAAGAAGTTAAGCAAGTATATTTACTAGAAAAACAATAAGTATATTATTATTCTAAAAACATTTTAAAGTGCCTAAATCATATAGCTTCAATTATCTAAAGTATTAAAATAATATAGCTACTTTATTAATTATTTAAAACTCTTTCCTAAGTCAGAAATGATCTTATTTAAAACATAATCCTTTGACCCTAAGTAGTTTAAACCATGATTATAATTTAATATAAAATCTAGGTGTAAACAATTAACTTTATAATATTCTTTTAAAATCCTTAACTAACTATAAGTCAAGGATTTACAAAGTTATTCTTTACAAATAATTAACAATTCGTAAATAATCATATTTATCAAACTTGAATTTCACTAAATAAATCATAATAAAATCCATCTATTTTTATTTATAAAGAAAATGTTATAGTATAATCTATAAAGATTAAATATGCTACCTTTAAGTCTTTAATACTAAATTTAATTATGCTTAAGAAAAACCCTAGTTATTGTTAATACCATATATGTTATATCCCCAAGTCCAATTATATCTTGATAATTAACCTTGGTCTGATATATCATAAGCTAGATATATAATGGCTCAGATCATTTAAACCTTATCAGAAACCATAACTTTAATCTTATTAATCTTCATAATTGAATAACTTAACATAAATAATATTTTCTTCAAATGTTATTCTTTTTGCCACTTCAAAAGAAACAATATACCATTTCTTTAAAGTCATGAAAACTTAAAACATAAATTTTGTAATAATTACCTATTATCATGAAACCACAGAATTATATTATAATTGTACTTTACTCTTCATATTTTATATATTTATCTTCCTTAGGAAGTAAACTTAAACTAAAGCAAATCTTAAATAAATCATAAATATATCTCACTAGCAATGATTGAAGAATTACTTGGGATTTTGCATTATGC
This sequence comes from Avena atlantica, assembly GCA_910589765.1. Classification (NCBI taxonomy): domain Eukaryota; kingdom Viridiplantae; phylum Streptophyta; class Magnoliopsida; order Poales; family Poaceae; genus Avena; species Avena atlantica. The sequence goes on from OU342737.1 coordinate 161,826,551, forward strand.
ATCTCATTACTTTTGCATAATAGCATATTGCTTCTTTAAACATTTTCCTTACAGGGCAATGATAATATTTTTGTAGAACCCGAGGTCCAGGGTCAAGTCGAGACATTCGACTACAATACTCCGCTATATCAAGGAAAGTTCACACTTGCTCATGTCCTTTGATTATTTTCTGTAAATTATTTTGCAAATCCAGTATTGTCATCACCTGCATTTTAAAAAAGGTCGAAAACCCTATTTTCATAATTCAAGTGAACTATTGGTTACTGATCCAGGGTGATCTGCTAATCTATTAAATCTGGTAGTTGGAATACCACTGCACAGGAATGTATCATCTAGGACTTAACAACCAATGTCGCCAGTGATTCTCGCGTCGTATATTACGCGTTAACCATGAGATTTGGAATGGGACGGAGAAGTCAGCTGGATCGGCTCCCTTTCGCATGCAGTGGACACTGTTCTGGGCATTTGTGAGTTGCAGATCATGGGTATATCCATTTTAGACGGGGAAAGGTCTACCGTGGATCTGGGCTCACAAAAGACAGATTACTAGTGTTACTGGTTGTTGTGTGTATCCAACTAAAGGTATAGCCGTTTTATACGGGGAAAGGTCTACCTTGAGTTTGGGCATACAACAATTGCGGTGTATGCAGGGTCGCGGAGAAGGACAGTCATTGGCTTGGATCATCTACTGGGCCCCACACCATAGGAAGTGTGGACGGGAAAGATTCGCCCGGTTGTGCATCAAGGATTTGATATCTCATGGGTAAAGTAACGAACCTCTGCAGAGTGCAAGAACTGTAACTTGTTACTCCCTGTTCCGGGAAGGAGCTGCGAACTCTGCAGGAAAGGAACTCCATGAAAGTTCTGGTAAACCTGTGAAGGCTGACGGACATAGTTTTTCAGAATAAAAGCAACCTTTGAAGAAATGTTTATGAAAACCTGCATTGCATACGACTTATGGTACGTGGCTGTAGATATAGTGCATCAAACACTCCTTTTTAGTGAACTTGCTAAGTACGCTCGTACTCAACGTATCTTCTTAACCCTTGGTAGATTCTAAAGACAATAACGGTCAGGAAGAGGAAATACTATATCCAATTAAATACCAAGAAGAATTCCTCTATGAAGAACCAGAAGTATCCGGATGTGTCGAAGGGAACAATTACGAAAACATTGATGGAATGGAGACCGACGTATCTGAAGTGTAGATGTAGCATATATATAGTGATTTAGTCCAGTAGCATAGATTTCTATCCTCTATCTATAACTAAATCTCGTATAAACCTTAGTTACTTCTTTATTCTGTTCTTCGAGATATTATCGCTTAGCCTGAGTCATCGGGATACCTCTATGGACCTAGGAGGATATCAAAGTCTTCATGTAATTTCTGGTTGTAATGATAATGTATGTTGTGGACCCTCTTTGTTTCTGTTGTACCACTCTGAGGATGTAATATTTGCCGAATGGTGCTCCGTGAGTGTTATGTTCATGACTATAGTATACTACAACATGAAGTGGTATGGTGGGTCACCGCAGCTGGTATCAGAGCAAAAGCTTTGACCTTAGGTTGGAAAGCTAATTAATGGGTAGAACTTGTAGGAAGTATGTTAGCAACGATAAAGAATTCTCTGGAAATATAATGAGTATTCACTTGAGAATTACATTGTCATGTTTCTAGTGCGATAATTTTTTATTATGATGCAAATTGGGGTAATAAGAATAAGTTATAACCTAGTAGGACCAATTATAATCTCATATCTACAATGAGGAATGACATCTTGGTACTCAAACCAAAATGCTCAAGTGATATATAGGACTATGTAGGTGATTGGACAGATCTTTTGAGACAACCTCTATGAAATATGGAATTACAAATCTTGACTTTTCGTCAAGGTTTATTGTTTCCATTATAGGAAAGTGTTAGTAAAGTACCGTATAGTGCTTAACTTACCAAAAGAGTTGGGAAAAAGAGAGGTAATGTCACCGGGGAAGATGAAATGTATGGCGGCGATGTATTAAATAGCAGTTTTAAAAGAAATAATTAGGCTTCGAAAACAAGAATCCAAGGAAGTTGGTAGGTAGTAATGTAATATCCAAAAAATATTAAACTTAAATCATCAAACTCTAATCTTCAAATTTAGGGTTAACAAAAAACTTTTCAAATTAAAAATAAGAATGCATTCATATGTGTATGTATTAAAATTTGGATTCTTTTGAATTGCGATGGTTCTGTGTTTCTTTGCTTATAAAATGATTCTTAGGTGAAATAAACATCATCTAAACAATCCCCAAACTTTTCCCAAAGACAAACAGATCAAAACAAACAAATTAAGTGAATGGTCACTTGGGCCAAATTAACTCCGATGCCTACTTTGGCTATCTCTAAATTTTAGAAATTAACAGAAACATGTATGGATACTTACACCCCTTGACAGTACTCATAACAAGGAACCAAGGCCCACTTTGTGATCATCCAAAAACATTAGAATGCATGGTTTAAATGACAGTTTAAAATTGAATCTATTTCATATGGAAGATCCCACTATTTCAAAAACCACTCAAACAAGCTCAATTTTCAAAACCCAAGCATCCAAAGAATCCTCAACACATGCCTAGCACACCCACCAAAAATCTTGTCAAAATTCAAAACTCAAGTTCTTGCGGCCATTTCATCAAACACTTGGAGACAACAAATCAAACTGGCCAAACTTCACTGTTTTGAGAAGTAATTTGGCTAAGCATTGTTCACCATTGATCACACTTGTCTCCCCCAGTGCCAACCAGTACCTTGACCACCCCTAGCCCCTACCCTTTGCACCATGCCATGCCAACCCGAAGGAACCCTTGCCAGCCGACCATGGCTAGCTAGCCAGAGCAAGCACCAAGCCTAAACACCATGTCTAGGACATAGTCCACCGTCCATCGCCACCTCCTGTCCAGCGCTCGAACCCTGCCAGTCACTGTACCACACACCCAAGCCTTGCCAAGCTTCTCTGCAAGCATGTCGAGAGCGCGCCAGAGCGCCACCCTCGACACACGCCCACAGACCTCGCGCCAACCTCTCCGCGTGCACGCGTGATCATCACCGCCCCAGCAACCCCACATACACCCCTGTTCGCCGCCCCATGCCTCACAGCCACCGCTCCCCGTCGAAGACGCCGACTCTACCGCGTAGAGCACCGCACATTCCTGACCGTTTTCCACCGCCCCTACACGCAAATTTAAGCTCTAGAGCATCGCCAGGAGACCGCCCATCGATCGCCAACCCCGGCCATGCCTCTAGCCGCCTGTAGCCGTGTCACCACCGTCGTCGGCCCATCCCTCTCGGTCTCGCCGTCGAGCCTATAAAAGGAGACGACCCCCGCTCGATTTATTCACACCATCTGACTCTCCTCACCTCACTTATCATTCCACCCCTTAGCCGGAGCAAGGCGAGCAGCGCATCGCCGGAATTTGGCCGGAGCTCGCCGCTGCAGAGGAGAAGAGGAGCCGTTGATTTTGTCCACCCCCGGAGATTCCGCGACCACCCCTGAGTTCGCCGTCGTCGACTTTGTCGTTTGCCCGCCTCGCTGTCGTCACTAGAGCCCCGGTATGCCCCCTATGCACCCCCACTGAGCCGCTAGGGTTCGAGCTCGCCGGTGACCTGTTCATCATCGACGACGACCCTCAGCCGTCCATCTTCATTATAACCAACGCACCACATGGCCCCGTACCGCTTCGCATTTAAAGAGCAACTGACCAATAGACCCCCCTGAAAGCTGCGCCCACGCTGCGAAGTGACACTGGGCCAGCACATTACCCCTTCTCGGCAGCCCACTCGTTTGAATTTAGCTTTTTCTATTTATATTCAAACTCAGTTCTGTACCTAGTTTCAAAAATCAACCCAGCTCGATTCAGTGAACCAAATTGAATGAAACCAATTTTGTTAGAAACATATTGAAATGCTTAATCCAAGCGCGTTGGATTCAAATCATTTGGATCTACAGACAAACCTTGGTGAAAATAACAAGTCAGAAGCTTTTCTGCATTCAAACATTTTTCAAATTTCAACCATAACAGCTTTTGAGTTGATTCCAACTCTCAAAAATCACATTTGATCATACCTTTCAGAATATATAAAAACATATGGGTTTACTTACAGAAATAATGTTCAAGTAATAAAATAATGCCACATAGGCATTTCTAGTCACTTTAATTATTTAAAATAAAAATGTTAAACCTTATTAAATTGTGACACCACTTTAAATCACATTCACATGTACTGAAATATGTGGTGATGACATGTGTCAACATGATCCCATGTTTAGTTTGGAGAATATTAAATCTTAAGTAGTTTTTCAATGAGTAGAAATTAATTTTCTAAAAATAAATAAATAAGACAAATGCTTTATTCTTGTGATATTAGTGATGATGCTAGACCATCTATAGAACACCTTTGTGTGATGATTGAAAGTAGTTAAGTATTGTTTGGTGATTGTGTACCTCGTATTTATTCATAGACGATAGTACTGACCAAGGATACGAGGAGGAAGGAGGATACTACGAAGAAGAAGCCGAGGAGAACTTCAACCACTACTCTGCACAAGGCAAGATAACACTTGCAACTTAGCAAGCTTATACTGATATTGATGCAAGCCTAATACTACTAGTTGATTGAGAAAGCTAACACTTGCAAGATACTTTACCTATGCAAGCAAACCCTTGCTTGTTACCATACCAACTATATGCCTTAAGCATATGTGATCATACCCACTTGATAACCCCTCCTAGTTTTACTTGCAAGCTTTATACTTTATTTCTTTATCAAAGCTTTCTCTTAGAGTTTACTTAAGTAAATTGTAGATACTAGAAAGATAATTGAAGGTTGCATAAAGAGCATTAAATTTGGCCTAAGCTAGATAATCTTGATGTCATCCTAAGGCATGAGATTGAACTTAGTTAAACTCCACTTGCTTACCAACCCTCATTAGTACTCACCCTCACTTGTAGATGCTAGTGCTAAGCATAAAACTTGATCAACTTTAGATGGGAATACTTGGTGGAAAATGGTTATGAAAACCTTAGAATGATGAGTCATTCTACTGAGATGTTTTGACATGTGTTTTCCGAACACCAGATGATTTGGATGATGAAAATGTTAAGGCATGAGCCTTAGCCCTTTATATAACTGATGGTTGTCTGGATGCGATACCAGCCCAATTTTACCGTACGTCCACAATACCCGAAAATTGGGTAGGGCTTGACTGGAAAATTATATACCTTAGTATGGGTTCCCTCACGGCCAAGGTCTGAGCTGCGGCTACCTTGTGAAGATTGTCCATCTGAGCAGTACCCAAGATGACAGTTGCTCATGGTTGGGAGGCCAAACTCACAGGAGAGGTGCTTATACTAGGGCGTGTAATTGAAAGGTTAGGATTGATTATCCGCATACTGAGTATGGTGAATTCAGGATTTGTTCCTGTCAGATGTATCGAATGTTGTGGTGAAAGTGTACAATCTCTGCAGAGTGTCAAACTATTCGAATAGCCGCGTCCGCGGTTATGGACAGTTGGAGTGGCCATACTGTTCCCCCGTCAGATGTTTTCAAAATGACTTCTGAAATGAATGGAGATTTTGACTTGACCACAACAGAGTTGTGATATGAAATACAAGTTTCCACTTAGGTGTTATAAAATTTAAACTAACTTTTCTTGCTTCTGAACTTAGTAGAGGTAAATCTGGCTTTTTTCAAAACAACCCTAGAGCTTAGTGTCCTACTACAAAACCCCCCCTTCACTTGTTAGTATTAGTTTGTGAGTACTTAAACAGTACTCATGGCTTTGTCCCTGGCTATTCCCGTGGCCAGACTATGAAGAGGAGTACCAGGACGAAGGACCCCAGGAAGGTTACGACAACTAGGATCATCTCCCATCGCCAGCATTGCCTGTGACCCCGAAGATGGAGCTTCGCCTACGCTACATTTATTATTACGTATTTCCGCTTCTTGAGTTGTATTAAGAACTAGATCATAATATCCTTATTTGTGTAAGACCTTATGTATGGTTTATAATGGATGATGTACTGTGGTATCCAAATCTGTTATGTCTCGCAAAAATGGTAATCCTGGGATTGCGATGTATGGCATAACAGGCATCTGGGATTAAAAATCCGGGTGTTGACAAGTAATCTTACTACTATATCCTGAAAGTCCATAAATTCGAAACTTAAGTTGGATCATACCGCACTTGTGCAGACTGAATTTACTTGAGATGCCGAATGCATAGGTCATAGAAGGATATTACTCAAGACCTATCATTATACACATTAGGTTCTAGTCCAGGAGTTGGATACAACCTTACGGATTGTGTTGATCCTACTAAAGCAATAGAATGCAAAAAGGAATTAGATAGAGGAGCTAGGTATCCTAGAACAGTTTTCTCGAGAGAGGTGTAGAAAGAAAATAAGTTTGACGAATCATAGTCTGGAGTCTATGTATATTATAGGGATGAACCTCAAAGACATGTTGACCTAAAGGGTCCAATCGGAGACAAAACAAGAAATTTAGAAAACATCCAATCCACGTATTCCAGTTTGGAATCCCGATGGATGGGGAGTAGAATCTTACACTAGAACCAGGGTGGATCCTATACCCTGTTATCCTAGTAAAGGAGGGGAAACCAGTTATGTTATAATGGAACCTATGATCCATATGGGGGTAGTACCAATCCTATTGACCTGGAAGAAGGCACTGACGGTTATTACATCTATATGTATAACTAAGTCAAGGAAAAAGCAGAGAATGCATCTTGCTTTGAAAGTGCATTTGAAGGTGGACATGAGAATTCCAGGGAAGATCACGCGTTTTCTAGTCATTTTTCAATGGCTAAACTCAATTTAAGTACTTTTAATCAAGAGTGCACACCCTCTGGATGTCTATATACTCCAGAAGGTAGTTGTCGGACTTCACGTCATCATGGACGAAATCTAGGAAGTACTAGAGAGAGAGAGAAAAGTAAGAAGAGACAATCTAGAGAAGTAAAAGGGCTTAAATGAGGTACATAACCAGTAAGGTACATCGTAGTGTTTGAGAGGCATGACTTAAGAAGTAAGAGCATGCTCATACGAGCAAGCAAATCCTTGTAACATACAAGTAATGTACCAAGTGAGAATCAAACCGTAGATGTGAGGATTGTTTGTAATAGTTTATAAAACCATGTATAATACATGGTATAGGTTTGGTTGTTATTTGGATTTGGTTCTTGATTTCCTTGTGTGACTAGCACTATGCATAGAGTTGAACTCAGAAAACATATGCATGATGTAAGTATGAGTAATCGCTTTATGTAACAGGACTAGAGAGGGTATGGATACGGGAGTAGAAGCTGGGTTTGAAGGACAACGTGCGGAACAAGAAGCTAAGCAGAGGGAAAGCAATATGGATGTAATTTCAACTAGACCATCAACTCATCCGTTGATAGAGGAGAATTTCATGCAATACATGCAAATGATGCAAGAGTACGAAAATAAGTTCATGCAGGAAATACTCAAACGAATAGGACCCGGAGAGGAAAACAAAGATATCAAAGTAAGTCTTTCAGATTTCCAAAATGCCAAACCAATTCCTTTTACATCTGCATCAGAACCTATGGATGCAGAGGATTGGCTGATGGATATAGAAAGGAAACTTAAAACAGTAGGATGCAATGATGAGGAGAAGTTACGATATGCAACATTTCTTCTATCCGGATCTACCGCAAATTGGTGGGAGAATCAATTAGCCATGCACACACCAGAAGAGATATTCACTTGGGAAGAATTCAAGCAGAAGTTTCATGAGTATCATGTTCCAGATAGCATTATGGAATTTAGGAGGAGAGAATTCATGGACTTACGGCAGAACGATGAAACCGTGATGAAATATATTTGCAAGTTCAGTCAATTATCTCGTTATGCAGTTGATGAGGTAAATACGGAGGAGAAGCGCAAGAAAAGGTTCTTGGAAGGACTAAACCCTTATATGAAGATGAAAATACGAGGGGCTACAACAAGATTTTTCCAAGAGATGGTTGATGTAGCAATTACTTTCGAGGATGATTACAAGGTATTATTGGAAGAGAGGAAGAAATTAGCCAAGAAGAAAGCTAAAAGGGAACCGAAGAAAAGTTTCAATTTACTAAGTCAACATCAAACTTAAGTTTCATACCTAGATTCATATCCACAAGTGGTACATCAAAGTATGAGGCATCAAAAAGAAAGAAAGAAATCATGTGTGGTAAGTGTGGAGCATCAGGTCATATAAGGAGAGATTGTTGGAAGACCAGAAAGGTGTGCTATAGGTGTGGTTTGGAAGGACATAGGAGATCTGAATGTCCTAACAAAATGGTTACTCGAGGAGTAAAACCACCATCAAGGGGTGGAAACCTTGGATGGAACCATATTTACGAGGCTACGACAGGTATGTTTAGTATCAGTAGTCCTTCGTCAATAAAGTTGTTCAGGGTTACAAGTAATCTCATGAAGCTTCGGGAGGAAGTATAAATTAGCATTAGGCATTAACAATAACCAAATCAAGGTTGAGAGTAAACTCAAGGAGTGCTGAGTTTATTAAAAACTTTACTTTGCAAAGACAAGAAACAGGGAGGAAAGAAGAAAACTCAGGACGAGACTATCGGAAAACATTCTTGAACAAGAAACCACAAACTTGAGGACGAAGTTTAATTTAAGGGGGGACGTCTGTAACATCCCAGTATTTAGGAGTAAAAGAAGGGTAGATTTAGGATTTTGTGCATCTGCATGCATGCATCTGAAAGTCCGGGGAAATTTTTCGCCAAATTAAAATACTAGAGTGATCAGAATTCTCACTCTGATGAATTAGGTTTAGTGACATCAGAAGGGGAGTGAGATGAATTTTCACATGACCTCTATTGTTTTCTGGAGTTATGAGGGAAGAAATTTGACTTCCAAATAATTATTTACAATAATATAATACAAAATAAATATAAATATTATAATGTCCTTTATATAATAAACATAAGATGCTTCTTATTCTTCTTTCTATTCATTAACAACTAATCAAATAAAATAAAAGAAGTAATTACAATAATAATATTATTACATTGTTCCTTTACAAATATTTAAAAGGAAATATAATAATACAATAAAGAAATAAGTAATAAGAAAGAAGTTACAACATTTGGAAGTTGTAGCAATAATTATGGTATACAGAGTATCACTCTGTCCTTACAAGTGTTTGAAAGAAAAGAAAATTACAAAAGAATAAAGCAAATCCTAATCTAAATCTTGATCTCTATCTTCTTAGTGTTTTTGTTCCTGCAAGAGAAAAACACAAACAAAGAAAAAAAGATAAAAACAAAAAGGAGTTAGTGTTAATAATATTGCTCTTAGTAGTAACAGTGTGATGCACTGTTTTATCACATCATTGAGCATATTAAAATGGGGCAAGTTTCAACAAATGAAATAGTATCTGTTCTTATTTCCAATCTGGCCTCAGAACCACATCACAGGCAAATAGTGGAAAATTTCACCAATTTAGTAAAAGGTAAAAGTCAAGAGAAGAACCCTAAGCATAGGTCAAGATATTTTAACTTGATCTGATCCATAGCATCACATCAAGCATACAGGCAGCACACACATCACATGCAACTATTGTGTTGTCAACACCACAGATAGCACATGAGGTAGATAAGCAAAAAGGCACCAGCCGTAGCAGGGCTACAAGCATATCCATCCCACACACACCAGTCATAGTTTCTCCACAGAACCAACAGAACACACTAGCCAAGCTGTACAAGCTCATATACCATCCCTCTATTTCCACATGTATGAAACACACTATTTTGAAAACACCACCAAGATCTACACATATTATCCAATCCATCACTCAATCAAAATCTATCTGTTTATATAAGCCATCCAAGAGAAGATCAAGTATAAGGAGGAGCAGACCAATTGAATAGTAAGGAGGAGCCAGCCAAGTGAGCAGCAAGGAGGAGCAGGACAGGAGCACAAGGAGCAGGCCAATAGCACAAGAATCAAGGCAACATAAGCTCAAGGAGGATCAGTTTAAGCACATGAATAAGAAGAGCCAGCTGAATAATCATAAATCTTTGGAGCTACATCAACAAGATTCCATACCAGGTAGCTATTCATCACCAAGCCAGCAGGAGTGTATGGGAAGAGGTTTCATTATATGTAGTAGTGTGAAATTACACTAATATCAGAATGAAATCACAAGATCTTTTTCTCTACAAGCATAAGCACCAACAACACCAATTCCTGCTAGAACAAATAATTACACTATGCACACTCATGTGAGGCACCACAGGTGTAAATCTAGTCTAGGAGAAGCACACGGGCACAAATGCAAGTAAAACTAAGCAACCGTCAGATCTTAAGCTCTTAGACAAGACCAGAAAATTAACCATGTCTAGTCTCTGGACAATAAGTCAATATGTAACCCCAAGATTTGGGATTGTGAGGAGATTATTCTCAGTCTTGCAAAGAATTTCTTTGCAAGATCATCACAGAATAATTGTAAGCCATCAAAGATCAGTATATGTTCTTATCCTATATAAACCATGGCCTCAGTCTTTTGCATCATTGGCCAGGAAATAGCCGAATATTCTGTTAAATAAAAATATAACAGATCATGTAAATGATCTATGCTGTTGTGCTCACTCTCAAGGAGGTTCCACAACAGCATAGCCATATTACAGAATTTTTCTCTCTAGCAACTATGGCAAATCAAACAACACAAATCATTTTCCTACTAAATGTTCTAGGAATCAGATCCATAAATTTCTTCACAGTACAAATGACAGGAAGCTCATTTCTTTATTAAGATCCCAAACAAAGTACCTTTATTCAAAGTATCTTTATTCAAAGTATGAATAACATGGGAAGAGACAGAAATAATTTTCTTTCCATGGCTTATCTTATGAATCTCATCCAACTTAGCCAAATAAATGACAACTGATAATGCTAGGATTGATCAGGCTATTGTGTACACTCCAAGGAGTCATCACAATAGCAGGACCATATTAGCAGAAACCACATTCACATTAACCAAATCATCCACTGGTTCACATGCAGTTATACCTGAAAACCAAATCTTTTCCTTAGTGTTGGACACTAGGAATCATCTCAAATAAAAGAACAAATCATTTTCCTAGGAATAATACTAGGAATCATCTATGGATACAAATCCATAGTCACCCATGACATTCATTCTATTTAGGGGATAGTCATTTAAGCCAACATGCAAATGTAGTAGATTCCAGGAACTACCACTAAAGCAAAGCTTCAGTACTTTAGACTCGAATATCAATCCATTTAAATGCACAAAGAGCTCACTGAATTCCATATTGGCATGGTGGAATCCAAGTATGAGCTCCAGTTAAACTAACGACATACAATCTGACTAATGGAGTTTCAGAAGGTGTTATGTATGAATCTTGCTGAGGAAGGTTTGCTCAACAACATTGTTGGGCAGATTCTAGAGGGCCATTAACAGGATTACAGAGGGGGAACCCTAGTTAGCATTCATATAGAAAGAAGTGGAAGATAGAGAAAAACTTACCCGATTGTCCCCAAGAAGGGGAAGCAGATGGTGGCCACACAGTGGTGATGGCACCCAGGGCGGCGGCATGGGGAGCACCTAGAGGCGCTGCAACCTGTGCCTAGGCCGCAATCAATACAGCCAGAGGAGAAACATGGCAGTGTTGGACATCACCCCACCGCCAAAACACCAGCAGATCAACCAGAGAGGCACCGGAGCAAAGCACCACCAAAGAGCCACAAACCCTAGCCACCTTAGAGGAGATAGTATGAACAGGGGAGGGCTCGAGCGGCGAATCGAATTGGACCAGTCGAAGTTGCGTCATCGACTGTGTCGGCAACCACAACGCTGTCGGCTGGGAACGCCGGAGCTCACCAGAATCGAACAGCAAAGGCGGTGGGTCATCGCCGTCGAGGAGAAGAAGGAGGTCACGAGAGAGAGAAGAGGGGATCCAATGGATCAGGTCGGACCGGCTCGGTCGACCGGGTCTAGGAGTGTAGCCAAAAGGGTGTTGGGCTGGGTTTAGTATTAGGTGGTCTGGGCTGGGTATTGGGATAGTTGGGTCCAAGAACTAGGCCCAATTTATATAATAACAAAAATGGAAATTATTAAAATACCCTTTAACCATTTTAAGCTCTAGAAAAATGTAGAAAAATCCTAAAAATATGTTTAATACATCCAAGTATTTATTAAAATAATATTCACTTAAGAAAAAAATATAATCATATTTCTTTAAGTTTAATAAAATGCAAATAAATATTAACACTTTTAAAAATCTAAATGAAAATTAATAAATTTAGAAAAATCCTAAAAATTAATAAAAATCATTTTTATGAATAAAAAATAAATCTCTTATCTTACAAAAATACTAACTTAAAATTTTTCTAATAAAATTTAAAACAAATATTTAAAGACATTAAATAATTAATAAATTGCATAAAAATAATAATAATAATAAAGATAATATTTCAAAATAAATAAAATTCATTTTTAAGAATTTAAGCAAGTATATTTACTAGAAAAACACTAAGTATATTATTATTCTAAAAACATTTTAAAGTGCCTAAATCATATAGCTTCAATTATCAGAAGTATTAAAACAATATAGCTACTTTATTAATTATTTAAAACTCTTTCCTAAGTAAGAAATGATCTTATTTAAAACATAATCCTTTGACTCTAAGTAGTCTAAACTATGATTATAATTTAATATAAAATCTAGGTGTAAACAATTAACTTTATAATATTCTTTTAAAATCCTTAACTAACTATAAGTCAAGGATTTACAAAGTTATTCTTTACAAATCATTAACAATTCATAAATAATCATATTTATCAAACTTGAAGTTCACTAAATAAATCATAATAAAATCCATCTATTTTTATTTATAAAGAAAATATTATAGTATAATCTATAAACATTAAATATTCTACCTTTAAGTCTTTAATACTAAATTTCATTATGCTTAGGAAAAACCCTAGTTATTTTTAATACCATAAATGTTAAATCCCCAAGTCCAATTATATCTTGATAATTAACCTTGGTCTGATATATCATAAGCTAGATATATAATGGCTCAGATCATTTAAACCTTATCAGAAACCATAACTTTAATCTTATTAATCTTCAGAATTGAATAACTTAACATAAAGAATATTTTCTTCAAACGTTATTCTTTTTTCCACTTCAAAAGAAACACTATATCATGAAACCATAAATATAATTGTAATAATTACCTATTATCATGAAACATAAATTTTATAAATTTTGTAATAATTACCTATTATCATGAAACCATGGAATTATATTATAATTGTACTTTACTCTTAATATTTTATATATTTATCTTCCTTAGGAAGTAAACTTAAACTAAAGAAAATCTTAAATAAATCATAAATATATCTCACTGGCAATGATTGAAGAATTACTTGGGATTTTGCATTATGTATCCCATTACTTATGCATTACAGCATATTGCTTCTTTAAATATTGTCCTTACCAGGCAATGATGATATTTTTGTAGAACCCGAGGTCCAGGGTCAAGTCGAGACATTCGACTACAATACACCGCTATATCAAGGAAAGTTCACACTTGCTCGTGTCCTTTGATTATTTTCTGTAAAGTATTTTGCAAATCCAGTATTGTCATCACCTGCATTTTAAAAAAGGTCGAAAACCCTATTTTCATAATTAAAGTGAACTATTGGTTACTGATCCACGGCGATCAGCTAATCTATTAAATTTGGCAGTTGTAATACCACTGCACAGGAATGTATCATCTAGGACTTCACAACCAATGTCGCCAGTGATTCTCGTGCCGTATATGACGCGTTAACCATGAGATTTGGAATGGGACGGAGAAGTCAGCTAGATCGGCTCCCTTTTGCATGCAGTGGACACTGTTCTGGTTGTGAGTTGCAGATCGTGGGTATACCGTTTTAGACGGGGAAAGGTCTACCGTGGATCTGGGCTCACAAAAGACAGATTACTACTGTTAATGGTTGTTGTGTGTATCCAACTAAAGGTATAGCCGTTTTATACAGGCAAAGGTCTACCTTGAGTTTGGGAATACAACAATTGCGGTGTATGCGGGGTCGCGGAGTAGGACAGTGATTGGCTTGGATCATCTACTAGGCCCCACACCATAGGAAGTGTGGACGGGAAAGATTCGCCCGGTTGTGCATCAGGGATTTGATATCTCATGGGTAAAGTAACGAACCTCTGCAGAGTGTAAGAACTGTAACTTGTTACTCCCTGTTCCGGGAAGGAGCTGCGAACTCCGCAGGAAAGGAACTCCATGAAAGTTCTGGTAAACCTGTGAAGGCTGATGGACATAGTTTTTCAGAATAAAAGCAACCTTTGAAGAAATGTTTATGAAAACCTGCATTGCCTACGACTTATGGTTCGTGGCTGTAGATATAGTGCATCAAACACTCCTTTTTAGTGAACTTGCTAAGTACGCTCGTACTCAACGTATCTTCTTAACCCTTGCTAGATTCTAAAGACAATAACGGTCAGGAAGAGGAAATACTATATCCAATTAAATACCAAGAAGAATTCCTCTATGAAGAACCAGAAGTATCCGGAAGCGTCAAAGGGAACAATTACGAAAACATTTATGGAATGGAGACCGACGTATCTGAAGTGTAGATGTAGCATATATATAGTGATTTAGTCCAGTAGCATAGATTTCTATCCTCTATCTATAACTAAATCTCGTATAAACCTTAGTTACTTCTTTATTCTGTTCTTCGAGATATTATCGCTTAGCCTGAGTCATCGGGATACCTCTATGGACCTAGGAGGATCTCAAAGTCGTCATGTAATTTCTGGTTGTAATGATAATATATGTTGTGGACCCTCTTTATTTCTGTTGTACCACTCTGAGGATGTAATATTTGCAGAATGGTGCTCCGTGAGTGTTATGTTCTCGACTATAGTATACTACAACATGCAGTGGTATGCTGGGTCACCGCACTTACAAATGGTGCCTACTAAGGACGAACACTTTATTACTTGATATTTAGTGAGAGGGATCATCTTATAATGCTACCGTCGCGATCTAAGCAATACAAGATGCGTAAAAGGATTAACATCACATGCAATTCATAATATGTGATATGATATGGCCTTTCTTCTTGTGCCTCCAATCTCCATCTCCAAGTAGGAACATGATCTCCATCATCACCGGTGTGGCATCAAGGTCAATGGCGCTGCTCCATGGTTGTCGTCCACCAGCATCAACTATTACAACTACTTTCATGCCATAATTAGTCATGTTTTGTTGCAAGCATGATTACGACAGTTATTGCTCTCTCGTTTGTTGATCCCTCTCTATTGCTAGCCTTCTCTTGCACTGAGTATGAGCTCTACTTGTGCATCCAACTCCCCAAAACCAATATTGTCAAAAGTGTCCACCATACCTACCTACTAGCATCATGTCCACCATACCTACCTACTAGTATGAGCTCTACTAGCATATTCATTCCGTGCAAAATCATTTTTTTCATTATGCCAAATAAAATGTTTGACTGTTTTGAGAAAGTTAGTTAGTAAAGCTCTCACGAACTTGATGGCGCACTTCATTTCCTGCACTTAATAAACTTGAACCATTGTGACCTGTCCATGAAAATTAAATTCTTGCAAATTATAGGCTGGGAGTTAGCAGAACCGTGTTGTCAGGGGAACGCTTTCAAAACCTGTAAATATATACCTAGTTGATATCATGCTCTTTTGTTTGCGGATGTCATCGGTGTGAAAATAAAGGGGAGCTTGTAAGTCCATGGAGTTATGTATATGTACTAGAGAAACGCCTGGGGCGCTAGCCTAAGCCATGCGTAATCATGGTGGAAACTTGCAGCATAACCATAATGAGCAATCTATGAAGCTTTCTTCTTATAAAAAAAGAGAGACACATATTGAAAAGAGGAAAGAGAGAAAAAAGCGCCATTTTCCCATGGCAAATAAGAAGATTATTGAGATGCTCATTGTCTGCTTGCCTTGTCATTTTGGTTATGGGAACTCCTGTACCATGTGCAAGGGGTACCCTGTTGGCGGTTCTCTATGATACGCATGTATTTTACGATGATAAGAACTTACCGGTAACTAAAGTTGAGTAGCATGAGGAGCGGCCCTTGTACTCAAGGGACATGGGATTTCCAGTTTATGGCCTGTCAAGCATGTAACTCATATTGGACATCACTTTCACCTTAACCATATAAAGATGCTTATGATAGGGGCAATGAGAGCTCAAAGCTAATGAGTACCTTACTTTCAACATTTGGAAGCCTTTCAAATTTTTCAAAACCTTTTCACTTCCTTGTCGAGTCACCACTTATTCTATGAGCACCTTCTTGAGAGCATAGTTGTCATTCTTGTGCTTGTTCCAAAACTTGGTTAATTATGTCATGACTTTGACGCTTGTATCTCTGATATCTTTACTTCTAGTCTTCACTTGAACTTCAGAGGTGCCTTGGAATTTATATTGTTCTCTACAAACAAATGAAAACAAGATACCACTCTATCATAAATTTTTATGAGCATTGCGATGTTGCTTATGTTTGTGTTTCATGCTACTTATTATTATTGAGTTGGAACCTCTTCATAGCTTGCAATGACTATTGAGTAGACTCAGTTGCATACTTCTTATTATGGATTTTCTAAGTATCTAATCCCGTGTTGAGAATATTTACATCATCTGAAGGAAATGCATTCGTGAAAGTTCTTTTATCGCACTTAGTTTTCAACTGAATTGCTTGAGGACAAGCAATAAGCTAAGCTTGGGAGGAGTTGATACGCTCAAAATGTATCTACTTTCCCGAACACTTTTGCTATTGTTTCTCCTCTAAACTTGTGTGATTTGGATACAACTAACACGGACTGATGCTGTTTTCAGCAGAATTACCTTGGTGTCTAGGTTTTGTGCAGAAAATCAACCATTAGGCAAAATCCTGGAAAATATGCCAAAAAATCCTATTTCACTAGAAGACTCATGGAGCCAAAAGACGAGGCAGAGTGGGGTTCTGGGGGTCCCACACCCCCCGGCTGTGCGGGCCAGGCTTGGCCGCGCCTGGAGGGGGTGTGGCCACCCCAGGCACCCCCTTAGCCTCCCTCTTCGCCTACAATATGCCTCTTGACCTAAAAACCGAGGGGGTTCGACGTGTTTCTAGAAAGAGTTTCGCTGCACCATCACCACCAGAAACCACGATTCGTAACCAGAAACTTCGTTCTAGCACCCTGTCGGGACGGGGAATTTGGAGAATCATCGACATCGTGATCACCAACGCCTCTCCATCAACCATCCATGTTTCCCTCATCCATGAGTGAGTAATCCCCCGCTATAGGCTATGGGGATGGTAGGGATTGGATGATTTCTATCATGTAATTGAATAAGATTGTTAGGGCATGGTGCCTAGTATCTCTATTAGTGATATTTGACTTTGTTGCAACTTGTTGTGCTTAATGCTTGTCACTAGGGCCTGAGTGCCATGATCTCAGATCTGAACTTATTATTGAATCATTATGATAGTATTGTTTGTGATCTTATCTGCAAGTTGTGTACACATATCACTGTTTGGATCCAATGGCCCCGAAGTGACAGAAATTGGGATAACTTGAGGGGATGGATGTGATGTGAGGATCACATGTGTTCACGTAGTGTTAATGCTTTGCTCCGGTGCTCTATTAAAAGGAGCACCTTAATTTCCAGTAGTTCCCTTGAGGCCCCGCTGCAACGGGCTGGCAGGACAAAAGATGTTGTGCAAGTTCTCATTGTGAGCAGGCATGACTATATATGGAGCACATGCCTATGATTGTTTAGTACTTGGATGCTTATTCTTATTTATCTGCAATTGCCCTAGATCTTGAAATTACATGTTTAGACTTTTCCATGCAACGCCCGTCCATCCATCCCTATGTCTACCACACTCGAATCCCACTGTTTACTGTTACTGTTACTATTGATCCTGTTTCCTGCTGCTGGTACTTTGTTGTTGCTACTACAAACTGTTGCTACTGATAAACTTCTGTGAGAAAGAACTATTTCTAGGTGTAGCTGAATTGACAACTCAGTTGTTAAGTCTTGCAAGTATTCTTTGGCTCCCCTTTTGTCGAATCAATAAATTGGGTAATACTACCCTCGAAGACTGTTGCGATCCCCTATACTTGTGGGTCATCAGAAAGTGATCGACCAGATCAACCACGACAATCTGATCTCGTTAAAAGCTTTAGATCTACGAGGGTCAGTTCTCTACAATCTCGTTGCACCGATCTCGTAGATTAGATCTTGGATTTTCCATAGAGTGGATCTTGGTTTTGTGTGTTCATGCGATATAATTTTTTTGTTTTCCATGCTACGAACCCCTACAGTGGTAGCAAAGCTGACTCTATGTGTAGATCTATTGCACGAGTATGACACAATGGTTTTTTCGGCGTTGATGCTTTTGTTGTTGCTTTCTTTTCATGTACTTTGCATCTTGAGGGATGGTGGGATGAAGCGGCCCGGGCTAACCTTACATGTCATCGTATATGATATTTGCTCCACGCTCAATGTGCAACTTGCATTGCACAAGTGGCATTGCGGGTGTCAGTCTCTCCCACCATAGTAAAGATTCAATTTACAATGGACACTTGACAATACTTGTATCAAAATTGTGGTTCATGTTCGTAAGTTAGAACAGTTCTTATTCGAAATCCCCAGCCACGTAAAACATGCTAAGAAAATTAGAGGCATCTAACTTGTCTTTGTAGGGCTTGTGTTGTGATGTATATGGACATGATTGTGATTTTATTTGATGTATGAAATGATCCTTATTGTAAGTTGGCAACGGGCAGGAGCTTTATGGTTTTCTTTAAATTCGTTAAGACCTGCGTGTCTATTCATCATGCAATAGCTCTATTCATCAAGTAGTTGTAATAGTTGCTGTTGGTGGAGGACAACCATGAAGCGGCGCCATTGACCTTGACGCCACTTCGGTGATGATGGAGATCATGTTCGCTCTTTGGATATGGAGATCAATGGCACTAGAAGAAAGGCCATATCATATCACATATTATGAATTACATATGATGCTAATCCTTTTTATGCATCTTGTATTGCTTAGATCGTGACAGTAGCATTGTAAGATGACCCCTCTCACTAAATATCAAGTAATAAAGTGTTCATCCTTAGTAGGCACTATTGCGAAGACTCGTCGTTTCAAAGCATCACATGATGATCGAGTGAGATAGATTCTAAGTGTGCATACAACGAGTGCATGCCCGATTTGCACATGCGGATACTAAGGTTAACCTTGACGAGCCTAGCATGTACAGACATGGTGTCGGAACATAGAATACCGAAAGGTAAAGCATGAGTAATATGGATGATATGATGAACATGTTGATTGTTTGCCTTTGAAACTACATCATCTCTCGTGATGATCATACTTGGTGTAGTGGATTTGGTTGATGTAATCACTAAAACGACTCGAGGAATGTTGTTTTGAGTGGGAGTTCTAAACTAATATGATTAAAAGTTGAATACAATTTATCATAATTATATCAAAGTGAATTTGTGTAATTGTTGTAGTCATTGGCATCCGTTCACCACATTACGATTAGTTATATTGAGATAATAGAACTACAGAATTCTGGATAGTTACTTTATGAACTGGTGTCGTATTTTTTTAAGTGTTAATCTAAAGTTTAAAAGTCCTATTGCAAACTTTCGGCAAACTCCGTATTACTCCGTGAAGTTTAATAATTAGTATTAAATCAAGAGTAACAATTCCAGTGTTAGTATATAAGTATCATGTTTGTATCTATGATTCGTGATATTCAAAATATTGTTTTAATATCAAGGTTATCTAGGAGATAAAGAATTATTTCAGAAACCATCATATGTGGAAGATATTTTGATATCTAAAACAATTTTTATGGTTGCAACATGATAGAGTATAATATGGAAAAATTTATGTTCTCATATTTGATGAGAATTTGCGAAGGTTGGAGACGCTAGTCGTCTAAATCCTCCAAAAGGTTCTAGAGAGCAACATTATACTCGCGATTCGTCGTTATCAGCTATAGTAGCTTGATCATGAAAATTATGAGGATAAGGATGAATGAAAGATGTAGGTAAAATGTTTACTACACTAAAAGATTACTAAAGAATGGAATTCGAAAGAATGCCAAATATTTGATGATGGTGATCTACTTCAAAGTGCAAGTCCAAAGACATTAGTATTTGACTATACATACTTTGGACTATGTTTCATGTGTATGGCACCACTGTTGATGTTGATAGATTCTTTTAAAAGAAAAGGAAATGCTGAAAGAGAAATATAAGAAATATTTGGTAGAAAATAAAAGACTAGAATTGTTCAGCTTAGGTATATAGATGATATACATGTTATGGCTATATTCTTTGCTTGTTAAACAATGTGGTTCTTAGGTATTGGATAACGAATTTGTTGATATAAATTGCCATACAAAACAACACAATTCATGAACTACAATGGCCTAAGTAACTAGCAAGAGAATATGTCATGATGTTCATCGAAAACAAATTTAGTGTTTCTCGTTGACATCAAAGCTTCCCTTCAAGATTTGTTTTAATCAGGTATTGTAAGAACAAATGGTTTTTCAAATAATTTCCATATTGCATAATAAATGGATGATATACAAGTCTAGTTGGAGAAATCACATCCATAAAAGTAATGTTAAAAATATCGCAAGACAAATGATTGAAAGGTCAATTAAGAAGTGACATCGCCATTTAAATTATATTGGAAATAAAACATGAAGAAACTCCATGTTGATGGAATTTTGGAGTCTTTGATTTTGATCAACTGACGCTTGTGAGACTTTCCCAGAGATAATTGAAACTTTGTTCAAGGCCAAAGAAGAACGAACGACTAACCTTATTGGAATTTATACATATTTATGTATGTAATCCATTATGTGTAGTCACAAGCGATGGATTTCAACTTCATATACTTTCTATGAAAATTTGAGTGAATAAATGTGTATATTTACTTAATAAGGAAGAAGTACGAAACATTTGAAAATGTTCAAAGACTTTCAAGATGAAGTAGAAAATCATTGTAACAATAAAATAAAGAGTTTATGATTGGATCATAGAGGAAGATATTTGAGTTACAAGTTTAGCAAAAGACCTACGATTCTAGGAACCGTTCCATGGATTTGCATTTCCCGAAACACCATAGGATTATGGAGTGTCCGAGATATATAAAAAACTTGTTTGACATGGTGAGATCAAAGGTGTCAGTTATAAAACTGCCATTATATTTTAAAGATTAAAAGCTTTAGAGACTACCACTTTTACACTAAAAAGAGATCCATCGTGATCCATTGAAATGACACCATAGTAGTTATGGTTTGGGATAAAACTCAAGTTGTCCTTTCTTAAACATTGGCATGCTAAGCATAACTAAAATGTTTACAACCAAAGTCGGATGAGCATGTCTTTGCAGGTTATTTCGAATAACCGTTGAGTATTCCTCCATAACACCGAAGACAAAAGTGTGTGTTGCTTATAACGTCAAATTTCTTGAGAAGGAATTTTTCCATGAAAAGTCAAGTGGGAGGACGATAGAACTTTGATAAGGTTATTGAACCTTAGCTAGGTGTGTTGAGTTGCGCAATGCCGGAAAATGTCCTAGAGGCAGCAACGATGCTCATGGCTCGTGTGCCTCAACGGTTGTGGTCATGTAGGTCTAAGTTACTATTGAACCAAGTAGGTCTGGTAAACAATCAAATACCAAGATTTGAGAGTTAAAACATTATTGTTTGATAATGATGAACCGACTACATGCAAAGAAGCAATGATGGGCCCTAAACCCGTCAAATGGCTTGAAGCCATAAAATCCGTGATATTTCCATACATGAAAAAATCAAGTTTTTGAACTTTGAAGACCCTCCGGAAAGGTGTAAGACCCATCGGTCGTATTTGGATCTATAAATAGACATGGATGTTTCACCTCTAGGAAATTGTTGACATGTTGGTAAAGATCTTACGATAATGTTCAAAAGTTGACCATGACAAGATTTGATCTTTCATAGCGATACTTATTTTGGACGGATTAATGTAGCAAACACTACATATAATTTTGTTGTATTGTAGTTGAACAAACAAAACAAAGTTCTTCTAATAGAATAGTTACCTAGGACGTGTACATGAAACGATCCATAGGGTTTTATTAATTCAAAGGATGCTAAAAAGGCATGCCAACTACAATGGTTGAAGTAAGCATCGCCGAGTTGGAATCTTCACCATGATGAAACTATTAAAAGGTTTAATTTCATCGGAGACGATGAAGATGCTTGCATTTGCAAGAAATTAAGTAGGAGCGCTGAGACATATTTCTGATACATTATGTGAAAGACATATTGTTGATTGGAGATGATTTATCTTTTATTGACACAGGTTAAGAAATTTCATCTTGATGAAAGACTTCAGCAAAACCCGAATATTTGAAATCAATGTCTATATGGATAGATTGAGGCACCAATATGGTTGTGCCAAAAGTACATAGATGAGATATTGAATAAGTTCAATATGGAAAACTCAAGAAAGGTTCTTGACGCACAAAAAGAATTGAATCAAGATTCAAGTGTATTGACACTTGGTAAGTGAAACAAAGATTCAAGTATTTGATACTTGGTGAATAAAATCACAAAGAATAATTTTGATCAACCATACTGTGATATGTACACATCCAGATATGTCCTATGCTCTAAATGTTATGAGCATATACCAGAATGATTCATAAGATGATCATTGGACGATAGTAAGGATATTCTTATGATCTTTGGAAGAACTAAGTATATACTATTTTTGTAAAGGTGACAAAACGACAGATAGTTCATTGTAAAGTATTACATTGATAATAGTTTTGTCACAAGAAACAAATTAATTTTATCTCAATTTAAACTATGGGTGGCACAATATAATGGGAAGGAGATTCCATAACGGATTTGGATGCGTTCCAAAGTTAAGACATTATGGCAGATACTGCAACAAAAGTCTAAGTATATGACTATTATTGTGCAGCTAAAGAGGGCATTTATGTCAATAAATTTTTTATCAAACTAGGTGTGGTTCACAGTGGGCTAGTGATATGAAGATACATTGTACGACAATTTTATCAACATGTTTTAACCCAAAGGAACTAACGGTCTCTCCAAAGGACCAAATTTATATAATGCCATCTCATTGGAGAATGAGTGATGCATAGAGACGCAAATACATGCAATTACACACGGACCTGAAAGTGTCAGATCCGAAGATTAGTTTACCACTAGCAATCATGTATATACAACACCAGAAATCCATAGGTGTTGAATGCACAAAGTTTTTCCAAACTAGATTATTGACTCTAGTGCAAGCGGGAGACTGTTGGAGATATGCCCAAGAGGCAATAATAAAGTGATTATTATCATATCTTCATGTTTATGATAAATTTTTACATCCCATGCTATAATTGTATTAATCGGAAACATTAATACTTGTGTGTTTTGTAAACATAAAATAGTCCCTAGTAAGCCTCTTGTTATACTAGCTTGTTGGTGAATTGATGATCATGGTTTCCTGATCATGAACATTAAGATGTTATTAACAACAAGGTCATATCATTAGGAGATGATGTGATGGACACACTCCTATAATTAAGCATAGCGTAAGATCAAGTCATTTAAAAGTTTGTTTGCTATAATCTTTCAGATACATAGTAACCTAAATCCTTCGACCATGAGATCATGTTAATCACCATCATCGTATGGATACTCTCATGACATCAAACACCACTTCATAACTGGGTGGTTATAAAGGTGGCATTGAGTATTCTGAAAGTATGTGTTGAGGCACATGGACCAAGAGTGGGATTTGTCCATCAATATGATGGATATATATACTCTAGGCCCTCTCGGTGGAATGTCATCCAATTGTCTTGCAAGCATGTGACTAGGTCACACGGGATAACATATCACGGAACAAGTAAAGAGTACTTATCGGTAACGAGGCTGAACTAGGTATAGAGATACCAACGATCAAACCTCGGATAAGTAAAGTATCGCGAGACAAAGGGAAATTGGTATCATATGTAAATGGTTCATTCGATCACGAAAGCATCATAGAAATATGTGGGAGTGATATGAATTTCCAGATTCCTCTATTGGTTATTGATCAAAGAAGTGTCTCGATCATGCCTGTATAGTTCACGAGCCATAGGGAGACACACTTAAGGATTCAATGTTGTTTAGTAGATATGGAATATGAGTTGAAGACTGAATGTTGTTCGGAGTCTCAGATTGGATCCAGGACATCACGAGGAGATCCGGAATGGTCCGGAGAATAAGATTATATAAGGAAAGTCAATTTCTGGGGTTCAGAAATGTTTTCGGTGTTTTCACCAGAAGCTTCTAGAGTGTTTTGGAAAGTCCACCACCCCGAAGGGGGGAACATGGATGTGCCATACCCTAGTGGGGGTGGGGGCATCATGCCCTTGGGAAAGTCGGCCAAGGATAGGAAGTGGGAATCAAACTCTAGTTTGAATAGTCAAACTCCAATTTGAAAAGTCAAATCCCAATTTGAAAAGTGAAAGTCCTAGTGGATGATGGAAAGGAGACCAAGGGAAACTAGGTTTCCCTCTCCCTCCTTCTGTTGCCGACCAAGAGGAGTCAGGGGTGGACTCAACCAGGGCTGGGAACACTGGACTCCACCCCCCCACCTATATATGGAGGGGTAGGATGCACCCCTGCCCTCACCCCTTGACCTAGGCCGCCACCCCTCTCCAAGTAGCTGCCTCCTACACCCTAGTCGCTAGCCTCTCCCTATCCTTGGCGCCTACACCCTAGCCACCAAGGCCCTCTCTCCTCCACCATACCTACGCCGCCTTAGGCGAAGCCTTGCAGGATATATTCCTCCACCTCCACCACCACACCCTCGTCCTGATGGAATCGTGAGGAGATCTACAACCTCTGCTGCCTGCTAGAACAAGGGAGAAGAAGGTCTTCATCGATTACCGTACATGTGAACAACTGCAGAAGCGCTACCGGAACATGGCGCCAGAAGGATCGTCTACACGATCTTGAGATCGGAAAGTGATCGACTACATCAACCACGAGAATATGATCTCGTTAAATGCTTTGGATCTAAGAGGGTCAATTCTCTACAATCTCATTGCATCGATGTTGTAGATTAGATCTTGGCTTTGCCATCAAGCCTGTGTAAACGGCTAATGTATCGAGCAACATTGCCAAGTTCAAAACACGGAGGCGCGAGCGTGAAAATATTCTAGCATGCACACATTTCTTTCTAATGAGATGATGACATGTGAAACCCAGCAGCCTATATAAACGGCTGATGCATCGAGGAATGTTGCCAAGTTCGAAACATGGAGGCGCGAGCGAGAAAAAAAGTTCAACATGCACATGTTCTTCTAATGACATGCTAATATGTGGGACCCAGCAGCATGACCAAACGGCAGATTCGTCGAGCAACGCTATCTCGTTAGGAACATGGTAGCGCTATACACACAATTCTTCGAATGTGAGGCTGACATATGGGACCCACCATCTTGAATAAACGGCTGATGCAGCAAGCAACGCTATCAAGTTAACATGGAGACGCAATCGAGGTCAAATAATCCATCATACAAATGTTTCTTCTAATGAGAGGATGACATATGGGCCCAGCTTCGTGATTAAACGACAGATGCATCTAGCAGTGCAATCAACTTCGGAACAGGGTGGCAAGAGTGAAGGAAAAAATCCAACATACACACGATTCTTCTAATGAGAGGATATCATATGGAACCCAGCTGCGTGATTAATGGCAGATAGATTGAGCTACGTAATCGAGTTCAAATCAGGGAGGCATGAGCCAAGAAAAAAATCTATCATGCACACTTTTCTTCTAATGTGAGGATGACATGTGAGACTCCTCTGATTAAACTATAGATGCATCTAGTAGCGCTATCAAGTTCGGAACAAGGTAGCGGGAGTGAAGGAAAAATTCCATTATACACACGATTCTTTTAGTGAGAGGCTGGCATGTTGGACCAAACATCGTGATTAATGGAAGATAGATTGAGAAACGTTGTCGAGTTCATATGAGAGAGGCATGAGCCAAGGAAAAAAAATCTATCATGCACACATTGCTTCTAGTGTGAGGATAACACGTGGGACCTAGCTGCCTGATTGAACAGCAGATGCATTGAGCGACGCTATCAAGTTCGGAACAGGGAAGGAAAAAATTCCATCATACACATGATTCCTCTAATGTGAGACAAACATGCGGGACTTAGCAGCCTGAATAACGTAAGAGGCATCAAACAATGTTATCAAGTTTAAATTAGGGAGGCGCAACCGAAAAGTTTGGTCCGCTAGAGTTACTGACGTCCGGGACCCACACGCAAAAAAATACTTCGACGAGTCATCATCTCGTGAGAAAACGGAAATCTTGCTTCTGCCACGCTCTCGTCGAGCTTCGTCCACGTTTTTACCTGTTTCGTCGTAGTAGAGGGGCGAAAAACCGATTTTTTTTCCATCAGCCACGGTCGAGCCGAAATTTTTTTCGCGGAAGACGCGCCTTCTACGAAGACTGACGGGCTCATTCATTGCAGAAGGAAACATTTCTTGTAGTGGTATAAAGACAAATACAACCAAAATATGTTATAAAGGGTGGTGTACAATATTTCATGAATAAAACATACTTCATACCTCCCATAATGTTATTATAAATTTACAATCGGTGTACTCATATATATACTAGCTGTATTAACATCGAGTTGGCCCAGCTGCATTTTTGTTGGCAGTTTTGTATGTCTAAGAACAATTGTTCCTAAAAGTTTCGCTATTAGAATGTTTAAGTCACGGTGCTAGGGCCCCACTACATAAACAAATAAAAACGCCGACGGCTAAACTCTACAACGACGGCTATATGTCGGGACTGTCGGCGTAGGCCTTGAGGTGGGCAGCCGAGTAAACCGTCCGTCAGCGTAGAATGGGATAGGCCGACAGCAGCCGTCGGCGTAGTGTATAGGTCGTGACGACGATGCGATGGCATCAGCTATTTTTTCTTTTTTCCACATTAATACTATAAAATCATAACTAAATCATTCTAATTCATACAAATACATATAATATATCAAATTTGAAGACAAATAAGATAAATCTAACTAAACTCAAATATTACATATTTTGGTGAATAAAATATAAGAACATTAAATATACTTTTATTTCGAATGCTAAAAAGGGAGCACTTTGTGAAGCAACCAGTAAAGGCATAATTCAAAATTCTATCACCTTATTTTTAAAAATACTAGACCACCTAACATGGACAATATCCGAACTAAGGTATCTCAAACCTTTATGTCCATCCCTGGTGAAAAATACAAATGTCTGCCGGATTGGTAGGAAGTGGGTCCGATTTGAACTACAGGTACACGATGTAATGATCATGATTTTTTGGAAAAATCATTTTTAGACTCAAAATATGATGATTTTTCAAAGCTCCAATGCAAGTTTAGCAAGGCTCGTCCCCTAGGTAGGAATCTTGATGCCCGCCGTTTTGATCATAGTTTGAAACGCACATAAAAAATAAAAAACGTTCCAAAAAATGTAAAATATTCGCAAGAACAGTGTTGCATCCTGGGATGGCGAACAATGTTGCAGGACAAAGTTTTCTTTTTTTACACGAAAAAGCCATTTTGTATTTTCCGAGTGCTAAAAACGGGACGTTTTGTGAAGCAACCACCAAAGACATAATTCAAAATACTACCACCACATTTTTCAATAATACTAGACCACCTTACATGGAAAATTTACCAACTAGGGTATCTCAAACCTTTCCGTCCATCCCTGGTGAAAAATACAAATGTTTGTCAAATCGATAGGAAGTGGGTCCGGTTTGAACTACACGTACATGATCTAATGGTCATGATTTTTTGTAAAAATCATTTTATACTCACAATATGATGTTTTTTCAGTTATCCAATGCAATTTTAACGAGACTCATCCCCTATGTAAGAATAAGAATCTTCGTGCCCGTCATTTTGACCATAGTTTGAAACGGGCATAAAAATTTGAAAAATGGTTCGAACAATACAAAACATTCATGTGGTGTAATATTATGTGACATAGTTATAAGGAAAATACCAAACTTGGTATATTGGTTGCACCTCAAAAAAAACCTCTCAAAATGATCCGTCATGTTCGAGACTTCATTGCTTTCGGGCCATATGACAAATGTTATGGCCAGAATCGTGTCATAGTTTGTGATACTCTGCCCATATTGTTCATGTATGTGCACCTTAGGATGACTAACAATGTTGTAGGAGCAAGTTTCTTTTTCGTCTTACGGAAAATCCATTTTCTATTTTCCGAGTGCCAAAAACTTAGCGTTTTGTGAAGGAACCACCAAAGGCATAATTCAAAATTATACCACCCCATTTTTCAAAAATATTAGACCACCTTACATGGACAATGTACCAATCGGGATATCTCAAACCTTTTCGTCCACATGTGGTGAAAAAGACAACTCTCTATCAAATCGGTAGAAAGTGGGTCCGGTTTGAACTACACGTACATGATCTAATACTCATAATTTTTTGTAAATTTAATTTTACGCACAATATGATGTTGTAGGGGTTCGTAGCATGGAAAACAAAAAATTTCTACCCCATGCACACAAACAAGCCAAGATCTATCTACTAGATTGTAGCAACGAGTCGATAGAAACACTCACCCTCGAAGATTCCAAAGAGGTTAACGAGAGCCGATTCTCGTGGGTGATGTAGTCGTACACTTGCCAATCTCAAGATCGTGTAGACGATCATTTCGGCGCTGCATTCTGGCAGCGCTTCCGCATTCGGTCACACGTTCGGTACTCAATGAAGACCTTCCTCTCCCTTGTTCCAGCAGGCAGCGGAGGTTGTAGTTCTCCCTCGCGATTCTGGCAGCACGACGGTGTGGTGTCGGAAGTAGAGGGAATATCCCGCAGAGCTTCACCTAAGCCAGTGCGAGTTATGGTGGATCTAGGGTTTCCCGGTGATCTAGGGTTTAGAAGACCGGGAGGAGGAGGTGTCGGCGGCAGCGGTGCGACGGCGCAAGGAGGCGGCGAGTGGCGGTGGCGCCGGCGGAGCGGGTGTTCGAGGGCAAGGGCTTGGCTTTTGGGGCAAGCCCTCCCCCTCTATTTATGAGAGGGGGCAGCCTTGGAAGGGGTGGGTTTGAATCCAAACCCAAACCCAAGTTGGATTGAGAGGACTCTTTCCTTCTTCCACTAGGAAACCATTGTTCAAGTTTGACTTTTCAAACTTCCCGTTTGACTTTCATTTTAGAGCTTTAATTCTCTCTTGCAAATGCCCAAACCAAGTGACCTAGGATATGATCCAATCATTCCACTTATCCATGACACATTCACGGTCCATTCCCCTTCTGGTCTGGTGAACCTTCTAGACCCTTCTAGAACCTCTCCGATGAAAACATCGGAATCTTCCCTGAACTCCGGAATCGGACTTTCCTTATATGAATCTTATTCTCCTGACCATTCTGGATCTCCTCGTAATATCCCGGATCCCATCCGAGACTCCGAACAACATTCGGTATCCCTACTAACATTCCATATCTACTAAACAACATCGAATCCTTAAGTGTGTCTCCCTATGGTTCGTGAATTATGCGGACATGACCGAGACACTTCTCCGATCAATAACCAATAGAGGAATCTGGAAATTCATATGGCTCCCACATATTTCTATGATTACTTTGCGATCGAATGAACCACTTACATATGATACCAATTTCCCTTTCTCTCGCGATAGTTTACTTATCCGAGGTTTTGATCGTCGTATCTCTGCATACCTAGCTCAACCTTGTTACCGATAAGTACACTTTTCTCATTCCCGTGATATGTGATCCCTTGTGAGCCAGTCACATGCTTGCAAGCCAATTGGATGACATTCCACCGAGAGGGCCCAGAGTATATCTATCCATCATATGGATGGACAAATCCCACTCTTGATCAATGTGCCTCAACACATACTTTCCGAACACTCAATGCCACCTTTATAGCCACCCAGTTACGGTGTGGTGTTTGATGCCATCAAAGCATCCTTTCGGTGATGGTGATTAGCATGATCTCATGGTCGAAGGAATTAGATTACTATGTATCAGAAATCTTATAGCAAATGAACTATTGAAATGACTTGATCTTAATGCTACCCTTATCTATAGGAGTATGTCCATCATACCATTCTCCTAATGATATGATCTTGTTGTTAACAACATCTCAATGTTCATGATCGGGAAACCACAATCTTCTATTAACCAACAAGCTAGTATTACAAAGAGGCTTTACTAGGGACTCTAATTTAGTTTACAAATCACACAAGTATTAATGTTTCCGGTTTAATACTTTTATAGCATGAATGTAAACATTTATCATAAACACAAAGAAATAATAATAACCACTTTTATTATTTCCTCTACGTCATATCTCCAACAGTATCCCACTTGCACTAGAGTCAACTAATCTAGATTATATGGTAATATACCGAACACCCATGGCGGTTTGGTGTTGGTCATGTTTTGCCCTCGGGAGAGGTTTAGTCAACGGATCCGCCACATTCAAATCTGTGTGTACTTTGCAAATATTTATGTCACCATCTTGGACATGCTCTCGAATATCGTGAAAACGTAGCATGATGTACTTCAACTTCTTGTGTGACCTTGGTTCTTGCGCATTGTCTATGGTGCCCATGTTATCACAGTAGATAGACATTGGGTCCAGCGCACTTGGAACCACACCGAGCTCTATAATGAACTCCTTCATCCATAACGCCTCTAGTGAAGCCTCCGAAGCTGCTATGTATTCCGATTCAGTTGAAGATCTCTCCACAACGCTTTGCTTTGCACTCCTCCAGCTAACTGCTGCACCATTCAAAGTAAACACGTATCCAGATTGAGATTTAGAATCATCCGGATCGGTGTTCCAACTAGCATCGGTGTAACCATTAACAACGAGTTGTTTATCACCTCCATAAGAAAGAACCATATCCTTAGTTCTTCTCAAGTACTTAAGGATGTTTTTGACCGTTGTCCAATGATCCACTCCTGGATCACTTTGATATCTGCTGGTCAAACTAACAGCATATGCAATGTCGGGTCTAGTACATAGCATGGCATACATAAGAGATCATATGGCTGAGGCATAGGGAGTCTTACTCATCCTTTCTCTATCTTCTGCCGTTGCAGGACTTTGAGTTTTACTCAAGGTCGTATTGGGCAACATGGGCAAGAACCCTTTCTTGCTATCTTCCATTCCAAACCTCTTAAGAACTTTGTCCAAATATGTACTCTGTGACAATGATATTAGGCGTATCGATCTATCTCTATAAATCATTATGCCTAATATGTAAGCTGCTTCGCCAAGATCTTTCATTGAAAAACTATTATTCAAATAATCCTTGACACTAAGAAGGTCTACATCATTCCCAATCAACAATAAGTCATCTACATATAGTATTAAGAATGCTACAGAGCTCCCACTCACTTTCTTATAAATACAAGCTTCTCCATAAGTTTGTATAAAACCAAAGCTTTTGATTACCTTATCAAAATGTTGATTCCAACTTCGGGATGCTTGCTTCAATCCATATATGGACCGTTGAAGTTTGCATACCTTGTTAGCATCTTTAGGATCGACAAAACCTTTGGGTTGCATCATATACAACTCTTCATCAATGTCTCCATTGAGGAACGCTGTTTTGACATCCATCTTCCATATCTCATAGTCATAATATGCAGCGATTGCTAACATGATCCTCACAGACTTTAGCTTTGATATAGGTGAGAAAGTCTCATCGTAGTCAACTCCTTGAATTTGTCGAAACCCTTTTGCGACAAGTTGAGCTTTATAGACAGTAACATTACCATCAACATCTGTTTTCTTCTTGAAAATCCATTTATTCTCGACAGCCTTCTGGACATCCGGTAAGTCCACCAAAGTCCATACTTGGTTTTCGTACATGGATCCAATCTCGGATTTCATGGCTTCTTGCCATTTATTGGAATCTAGGCTCATCATCGCTTCCTCATATGTTGTTGGGTCATCGGTGTTGTCCACCAACATGACACTCATGACGGGATCATACCAATCAGGAGTGGTACGAGTTCTCGTTGACCTGCGAGGTTCCATAGTAAATTCAACCAAAGTTTCATGATCAACATCATTAGCTTCCTCTCTTATTGGTGTAGGCACCACAGGAACTACTTCCGGTGTCGCGCTACTTGCAAGTTCGAGAGAAGGTTCAACAACCTCGTCGAGTTCTACTTTCCTTCCAGTCACTTATTTTGAGAGAAATTCCTTCTCTAGAAAGGATCCATTCTTGGCAACGAAGATCTTGCCCTCGGATCTATGATAGAAGGTATACCCAATAGTTTCCTTCGGGTATCCTATGAAGACGCATTTTTCCGCTTTGGGTTCAAGCTTGTCGGGCTGTAACTTCTTTACATAAGCTTCGCAACCCCAAACTTTAAGGAACGACAATTTAGTTTTCTTCCCAAACCATAATTCATACATTGTCGTTTCAACGGATTTAGATGGTGCCCTATTTAAGTGAATGCGGATGTTT
Organism: Avena atlantica; assembly: GCA_910589765.1. NCBI lineage: Eukaryota > Viridiplantae > Streptophyta > Magnoliopsida > Poales > Poaceae > Avena > Avena atlantica. The sequence continues at coordinate 161,859,240 of OU342737.1, forward strand.
CTAATACATAACCCCAAAATGATAGCGGTAAATCTGTAAGTGACATCATAGAACGAACCATGTCTAAGAGAGTTCGATTATGACGTTCGGACACACCATTACGCTGTGGTGTTCCCGGCGGTGTCAACTGTGAAAGTATTCCGCATTTCTTCAAATGCTCGCCAAACTCGTAACATAGATATTCACCTCCACGATCAGATCGTAGAAATTTAATCTTCTTGTTACGTTAATTCTCTACCTCACTTTGAAATTCCTTAAACTTCTCGAAAGTTTCAGACTTATGTTTCATGAAATAGATATACCCATATCTACTCAAGTCATCCGTGAAGGTAAGAACATAAAGATAAGCACCGCGCGATGCTACACTCATTGGGCCACATACATCGGTATGTATGATTTCCAATAAGTCTGTAGCTCTCTCCATCATACCAAAAAATGGAGTCTTAGTCATTTTACCCATCAGATATGCTTCGCATCTTTCAAGTGATTCGAAATCAAATGATTCAAAAAGTCCATCGAAATGGAGTTTCTTCATATGCTTCACTCCAATATGACCAAGATGACAGTGCCACATATAGGTCGAGTTATCGCTCAATTTCAAACGTTTAGCTTCAATGTTATTAAAGTGTGTATTTTCATAATCGAGATTCAATAAGAATAGACCATCTATCAAAGGTGCATGTGCATAAAACATATTACTCATATAAATCGAACAACCATTATTCTCGGACTTAAACAAGTAACCGTCTCACAATAAACATGATCCAGATATAATGTTCATGCTCAACGTAGGCACCAAATAACAATTATTTAAGTATAAAACTAATCCCGATGGTAGATGAAGAGGTAGCGTGCCGACCGCGATCACATCAACCTTTGATCCATTTCCAACGCGCATCGTCACCTTGTTCTTCGCTAGCTTCCGTCTATTCTGCAGAACCTGCTTCGAGTTGCAAATATGAGCAACCGAACCAGTATCAAATACTCAGGCACTACTACGAGTAATAGTGAGATACACATCAATAACATGTATATCGGATATACCTTTCTTCTTTATGTTGCCATTCTTCAAATCCGCCAAGTACTTAGGGAAATTCCGCTTCCAGTGACCTTCTCCCTTGTAGTAAAAACACTCAGTATCAGGCTTAGGCCCAGCCTTGGTCTTCTTCGCCGACGCGGTAACTTTTTTACCGCCCTTCTTGAAGTTCTCCTTTTTCTTAGACTTGCCTTGCTTCTTGAATTTGGTGGTCTTATTGACCATCAACACTTGGTGCTCTTTCTTGATCTCCACTTCCGCAGACTTTAACATGCAGAAGAGTTCGAGCAATGACTTGTCCATGTTTTGCATATTGTAGTTCAGCACAAAGTTCTTGTAACTTGGTGGTAGTGATTGGAGGACACGGTGAATCCCCAAAGCATTAGGAATAACTATTCCTAAGATTTGAAGCTTGCTTGCGTGCCCATACATCTTAAGCACGTGATCACTAACGGTGCTGCCCTCTTCCATCTTGTAGTTAAAGAACTTTTCAGAAGCCTCATAACTCTCAACTGCCACGTGAGCCTCAAATATCATTTTGAGTTCCCGGACAATATTATGTAGGTCATGGTTCTCAAACCTTTTCTGAAGCTCCGATTCCAAACCATACAAGATAGCACACTGAACTGTGGAGTACTGATTCTTCCGAGCGAGGAAAACATTCTTTACCTCATCGGTAGCATCAGCTGCAGGCGGGTCACCCGGTGGTGCATCTAGCACATAGGTCAAATTACCAACATTGAGGACAATCCTCAAATTGCGGAACCAATCCGCGAAGTTGCTTCCATTGTTTTTCAACTTTTCTTTCTTTAGGAACGCATTAAAATTGATGGTAGGGGCTGTTATTGATCTAAAACATATTTGCAATAGTTTAGACTAAGTTTATGACAAATTGAGTTCTAATTAATAGTTAAATTAATCTAGGTGAACTCCCACTCAAAACAATATCCCTCACATTGCTTTAGTGATCACATGAACCAAATCCACCACATCAAAACCGATCATCACGAGAGTTTGTGTAGCTTCAATGGCGAACAATCAACATGTTCATCATATCTACTATATGACTCATGCTTTACCTTTTGGTGATCCGTGTTCCGAGACCATGTCTGTACATGCTAGGCTCGTCAAGATCAAACCTTAGCTTCCGCATGAGCAAATCTGGCTTGCTTACGTTGTATACACTCGCAGAATCTAACACACCCGATCATCACGTGGTGCTTCAATAAAACGAGCTTTAGAAACGGTGCTTGCTAAGGATGAACACTATATAACTTGAAATTTTTGTGCTTGAGGGATCATCTTATAATGCTACCGTCGCGAACTAAGCAATACAAGATGCATAAAAGGATTAACATCACATGCAATTCATAATATGTGATATGATATGGCCTTTCTTCTTGTGCTTCCGATCTCCATCTTCAAGAACGAACATGATCTCCATCATCACCGGTATGCTGTCAAGGTCAATGGCGCCGCTTCATGGTTGTCGTCCACCAGCATCAACTATTACAACTACTTTGAATAGACACGCAGGTCTTAACGGAATTAAAATACAACCATACGGCTCCTGCCGGTGGCCGACATACAATAAGGAACATTGCATACATCATATATAATCACAATCATGGCCATATCACATCACAGCACACCCCTGCAAAACAAAGTTAGACGCCTCTAATTTTCTTTGCATACTTTACGTGGTTTGGGGCTTTCAATAAGTGTCGCTCTAACTTACGAACAAGAACCACAACGTTGATGTTTGAACTATCAAGTGCCTATTGTAAATGGAATCTATACTATGATGGGAGAGACAGACACCCGCAAAGTCACTTATGCAATACAAGTTGCATGTCAAGCGTGGAGCAAGTCTCATGAACGATGTCATCTAAGGTTAGCCCGGGCCGCTTCATCCCATCATACCGCAAGATGCAAACTACACAAAAATAAATTGATAATAAAAGCACCACCGCCCACAATGACCATTGTGTTCTACTTGTGCAACATATCTACATATAGACAGGGCTTTGATAGCACTGTACGGGTTCGTAGCATGGAAAACAAAAAAATTCTACCGCATGCACACAAACAAGCCAAGATCTATCTACTAGATTGTAGCAACGAGTCGATAGAAGCACTCACCCTCGAAGATTCCAAAGCGGTTAACAAGAGCAGATTCTCGTGGGTGATGTAGTCGTACACTTGCCGATCTCAAGATCGCGTAGAAGATAATTCCGGCGCTGCGTTCCGGTAGTGGTTCCGCAATCGGTCACACGTTTGGTACTTGATGAAGACCTTCCTCTCCCTTGTTCCAGCAGGCAGCGAAGGTTGCAGTTCTCCCCTCGCGATTCCAGCAGCACGACGGCGTGGTGTCGGAAGTAGAGGGAAGATCTCGCAGGGCTTCGCCTAAGCCGGTGCGAGTTATGGTGGATCTAGGGTTTCCCGGTGATCTAGGGTTTAGAAGACCAGGAGGAGGAGGAGGTTTCGGCGGCGACTAGGGCAACGATGATGGGCCGGCAGCGACGGCGGCGAGCGGCATGGAGGCGACAGCGGCGACGGGGGTGTGGGAGGGCTAGGGCCTGGCTTTTGGGGCAGCCCTCCCCCTATATTTATGAGATGGGGGCAGCCTTGGGAGGGTGGGTTTGAATCCAAACCCAAACCCAAGTTGGATTGAGAGAAGGACTCTTTCCTTCTTCCAATAGGAAACCATTGTTCTAGTTTGACTTTTCAAACTTCCCATTTGACTTTCAATTTAGAGCTTTAATTCTCTCTTGCAAATGCCCAAACCAAGTGACCTAGGATATGATCCAATCATTCCACTTATCCATGACACATTCATGGTCCATTCCCCTTCTGGTCCGGTGAACCTTATAGACCCTTCTAGAACCTCTCCGATGAAAACATCAAAATCTTTCCTGAACTCCGGAATCGGACTTTCCTTGTATGAATCTTATTCTCTGGACCATGCCGGATCTCCTCGTAATATACCGGATCCCATCCGAGACTCCGAACAACATTCTGTATCCCTACTAACATTCCATATCTACTAAACAACATCGAATCCTTAAGTGTGTCTCCCTACGGTTCGTGAATTATGCGGACATGACCGAGACACTTCTCCGATCAATAACCAATAGAGGAATCAGCAAATTCATATGGCTCCCACAGATTTCTACGATTACTTTGCGATTGAATGAACCACTTACATACGATACCAATTTCCCTTTCTCTCGTGATAGTTTACTTATCCGAGGTTTTGATCGTCGGTATCTCTGCATACCTAGTTCAACCTCGTTACTGCAAAGTACTCTTTTCTCGTTCCCGTGATATGTGATCACTTGTGAGCCAGTCACATGCTTGCAAGCCAATTGGATAACATTCCACCGAGAGCGCCCAGAGTATATCTATCCATTATATGGATGGACAAATCCCACTCTTGATCCATGTGCCTCAACACATACTTTCCGAACACTCAATGCCACCTTCAAAGCATCCTTCTGGTGATGGTGATTAGAATGATCTCATGGTCGAAGGAATTAGGTTACTATGTATCAGAAAGCTTATAGCAAATGAACTATTGAAATGACTTGATCTTAATGCTACCCTTGTCTATAGGAGTAAGTCCATCATACCATTCTCCTAATGATATGATCTTGTTGTTAACAACATCTCAATGTTCATGATCGGGAAACCACGATCATCTATTAACCAACAAGCTAGTATTACAAAGAGGCTTTACTAGTGTGGCATCCCGCAAAACCACTACTAGAAAATCGCGTTGAATTTGTGCATTGCATCGTCATCATCATGCATTGTTTGCCAAAACTATGTTCGCAAAGCCCGTTTTGTTTTCTAAAACGCCCCTCCTTATTCAAACATCAAAACCGGGTCCCCGGATTATTTTGTTTTGTCCGCTGTCGGAATTGCAAAAGCGCTGGTTGAATAAATAATTTAATTATATTATTTTTTTTGGGGGGCAGTCGAACGGGCCGATTGACCCGAACGACCACCCCCAGGTTTGTAAATCGGTCCAACCTCTAAATCCTACAGCTACCCAACTACCTACCCAGCCCAGCCTCCACATCACACCACCCAATGGCCTGCGGCCACCTCACCCCTCTCCCTTCCCCCAACCACTCATAGCCCTCCACCTCACCACCTGCCTCCCACCCTCCTCTCTCCCCCACACACAACCACACGCAGGGCCACACGACGCATGCACACACGCGGTCAAACCCCCCTGCCCACACACCGATCCCCACCTCTGCCCCGCTGGCCCACGGCCCCACCACTGGCACCCCCCTGTCCCCCGCTCCTCCCTCAACCTCCCGCGAGCAGCCCGACCGCGCGCAGCGCCGCTCGCCCCCGCCTCTCTTCTCCCAGGCCTCGCGCCGCCGCGCTCACCGCCGTGCTGCCTCGCTCCGCCTCGCCCCGTGCTCGCCGTCCCGTCCCCGCCTCGAGCCCCCTCCGCCGCGCCTCCCCATCACCGCTCCTCCCCAACCGTCGCCTCTCCGCGTCGCCCTCCGCCGCCAGCGCTCCCGCGGGCAGCCGCCGCCGCTCCGCTCAGGATCGCCCGCGGCCGGCCGTCGCTCAAGCTTCCCCCTCCCCGGCGCGCCGAGCTCGGCCTCCCCTCTACGCTCGCCGCCCTCTGCCTCCACCAACCGCCTGCGCGACCCGCAACCTCCGAGCCTCTCCCCGACGCGCCCACCCAGCTCCGCCGCCCCGACCTCGCGCTAGCCCCGGCCCCACCCCGAGCAGCGCCGGACCCGGCCCCGCCCCGACGTCCGCCGCCCGCCGTTCCGCCGTCCGCCGCTTCGCCCCTGCCGACGGTGCCCCGCCCCTCCTCCGGCTGCGTCGCCGTCGCCCCTCCTCGTCCGCCCCGCCCAGCTCGCCTCTGCGAGGTCGTCCCGAGCCGCCTCCGCCTCTGCCGCCCTCCGGCCGAGCCTCTACCTCCGCTCGGGCCGCCGCTAGGAGGATTCCCCCCTCACCACCGGTGTTCCTCTCCGGCCCTAGCGCCGCCCTACCCGGGAACTCCTCCGCCAGACTCTCTCCCCGCGTCCCTGCTCGCCCCGCACGTCGTCGCCGTCGCCAGACCCAAGCCCGTGAGGTATCTGTTCCCTTGTTGGCGAAAAGAGGATGCTCTGCCGACAGAAACTTGATGTTTTCAGAAGAGAAAAGATTGGAATATTCAGGACCAGGTCTTCCAGAGATCATTGAAGTTGGAACGACATGAGCTTGTTCTGAGACGCCGAGACCCGGGACACCAAGATCTCCTAGTGCCGAGACCCGAGTCCGACACCGACAAACGAAACCGCGGAACCGACAAGTTCGTCTACCCCGGACACCGTGTGACAAGAACTTATTCACGGATCCGTAGACCGATCCCGTACCCGGTGCCGCGCCAAGATCTCCTTCTCGGACCCCGATGATGCTAAGTTCTTCGCCGTAGAGCAACAAGGCCTTCAACAAAACAAGAAACGCCAAGTGCTCCTTCCCGGAGTCCGAAGGACGCTCTCGCCGAGAACCCGGATGCCAAGATCGCCACCGGATACGCCAAGCACTTCGCCGCGGAACGCCAAGGTCTTCTCCCCGAACGCCAAGACCGACATCATGGCCCGACCACCGCGGATGCGACAAGACCCTAAATCCCCGATAGCCGAGAACGGACCCGTCGAACCCTGAGACCAACCCCGAACCCCGGAAACCCCAAGATCGCCGAACCCTAATGTGTGACCCTTTTCCGAGCCCTATTTTATAAATGCTAAATATAAAACTTGTTGCATATTTAATTGCCATCTCGCATGCATCTTGTCATGTGGTTTGGGGGCCTTACGCCGATTCACCCTTTAATTAAATATGGGGCCCATATGCGGGCAAATCTAGCCTTATATTGGCCTCATTTAAACTTGTGTAGCGAACCGGTGCCATCTTTTGTCTTGCTAACGCAACACTTAAATTGCGGGGGATCTAAATAACTTGAACCACTTGATTAATTGTCGGGACCCCGGTTCCGCTTAATACTGACCTAATTGCATCGCGTCTTGCCATGTCATACTTCATACATGCATCATGCCGATCTTCTGCCGTTGTATTGAATAGTGCATCCGGTTTTCTGCTAGTGATTTGGTTCTTCACGGATAAGGACGTTGAGTTGATGTGAGCTTCGCCCTGATCTTCGGTTGAACCTTCGACATGTTTTCAGGCGAGCATCTCCCCCTTTCTACCTATCTTACTTTTATAGTATTTATTCCCTCCTGTTGATCTATTGCTATTTGTGTTGCGATGCTCTAGTTTTTCATACCCGTGATATTCCTTGCAGCCCTATATTGCCATGGCCACCTCCTATTACATGTTGTTTGGTAGATAGCTGGACTTGCGCGTCGTAGTCGCTTACTCAAGTGCTGTTGCGTGTTGTCAAGTGCCACAGTGGTTGATGTATTGCCGCATGTTGATGTTGGAGATGATCATGGCTTTACTTATCGTTCACTTTAATTCCTGTTTAACAACTAAAATTGAAATAAGCAGAGGCATCGGTGGGTGATAGAAAATATTTGGTTTCCGAACGCCCACTTGTGTCCCGTAGGACCCCGAGTACTTGATACCGGTTCCTTGATTTATCGCGCTATCCACATCCGGGAGGTATATGGGACCCCCCTGAGCCAGAGCTTGATTCAGTCTTATTTCTTGGGGCCACAAACTAGTTTGAGGTTTTATTTACGATCCTGTACTTATGCCATGCTACTTATGTATTTAAATTGTGCGAGGAGCACACTGTACTGTTTAGGAATTGTGACCCGTTTACGTGGTATCGACAGTCCCCGTTTGGGGATCTGCTGCCGTTTACCGCCGGCCCCACAAACCTTGAGTCCGTCTCGGAGCTTGCTTACTTCGTTGCGGGTGTACTCCAAGGGGTGGCCCCCTGAAATATTTCTAAATCTTGTGATTGTTCAGTCGTGAAAGCCTCGTTGGGTTTTGATTTGGTTTTTCCGAGGTTGATCGAGCGTGTGTTGCTATTGGTGCACCCCGGCCGGGTAAAACTTTCTGAAAGCCGTGTCCGCGGTTATGGACGACTTGGAGCACAGTATCTCGATCATAGACAAGCATAACTAAAGTTTATTGCTATAAATCTGACTTTATAATGACTAGTAATAAACTTCACTATAATGGAATGGCTAATTAATACTGCCCACAACTGCTTGTTTGGAGTGTCGCTTGCGACCATTGTACCTGACTAGTAAGTATTGCAACTACAACGGAATGGCTGAATAAAAGTACCAACAACTGCTGGGTTTCGGGATTACATCATGCTATCTGTATCTGATTAGTAATTGCTGCAACTACAACGGAATGATTAACTAAAAGGACCCACTGCTTACTTTATCAGGACGATTATCTATACCTGACTAGTAATTGCTGCAACGATAACCAAATAAGTAAAACTGCCAACTGTGTGAGTTCCTCGGTTGACTTCCTCGTTTGGTCTCGAGGGGGAAACGCCAGGATGGGTTTGTTTGGTGATAGCTTCGGGTTGGATCCGGTTAGGTCATTCTTATCCCTCTCTAATATCCGCCAGTTGTATCGAGTCTCTATAGGTTGTTTAGTGCATGCTGCCGCTGCCGCTTCAGTCCACCATACCTATGTAGGCGAGGACCGCCGAATTCTAGCCTCGCCGTGTACTGGCCTCAGTACTGACGCTCCTTCTTTTTCCTTTGCCCTTTATCGGCACCCCTTTTGTTTAAGCAGGTTTGAGATCGACGTCGTTAGCAGGGTTACCCTTCCGGCTTGGCCTGGGCAGGGTTATGGACGCCATTGGTTATTCTTCAGGGCTCTTAGCCCCATTTCCATCTTGTCCGTAGTCGGACACTCCATCTTTTCAAGGTGATTTGGATCTTTGAATTGTATATCTGTATTCTTGACTCATGGAGTCGCTGTTATATATATCTGTTCTGTGGGTCCCATCGAGGACTGTTGTGTAATGTTATTACTTCGTTTTCCACCCGCACGAAAGTGCCTGGTGGGCACCTTTGAATCGTTTCTATGCGGGTTTGGCGAATTTTGCTCAAACTTGCATAGGACCGATTCTGAGGGTGTTACAGAGTGGTATCAGAGCTCAGCAGTTACGATACCCCACAAGTCCAGCCTGTAGGATAACCTAGCTAACGGCCGAAGTAGAGTGTCAAAACTATTTTTGAAAAATCGGTTGGATAGTTCTGATTAGGTCTGATTTTACTCCTTACCCTCTGTTGTTCTCCTCTTATCTCTACGTGTTTTGAATCCGCTCTCTTCTTTCTCTTCGAGTCCAGGATTTCTCGCGGTTGGGTTTCCGTCGTACCTTCAGGGTTTCGCTTTCTTCCTTTTGTAACGGAGGTGCTACGATCATCAATCCGCAACTTGTCTGTTGTACCCTTCCTCCAATCTTTTGTTCTTGAGCTCCTTATCCATATGTGTTCCTTGCTGGATATCAGTGTCGTTGAAAAACATATGAGAAGGACGAGCTTTGGTGAAGTTGGAGTTAACCTTGAGCATGTGTTTTTCATGCCAATGGAACCATCGCGGAACCTAATTAGTGTGTCTTTCATACGATTTCTGCTGGCAACATTCCTTTGTTCCTGAACCTCGCTTGTCGAGATCTTCAGTCTAATTCCGAGAGTTGGTTGCATAATCCGTCTATTCGCGTGCAGAGTAATGGTTTGAGTGCGGGATGGAGTAGCTACCCTACCACTGCTCTTATCATTCGCTCTTGTACGTCGAATCAGTGGATCCAGCAGTTGTACTCCGTCCATGGAAGTTAGAGGTGGCCTTATCGTTTGATACCTCTACCTTCGTCCTTTGTTTCTCCGGAGTGTTCTCTCGACGATCAGGAACAACGACCCTTTGTTGGTGGTGTCGCCGATTTCAAGATGGAGGATGAACCCTCGTTAGTGGTGTCGCGAGGATCTACGCGAAGCGAGAAGACGCAGATCACCGACCTTCCTTCCGGTACCATGAGGTGGATCTCGAGGGCGAGATCCATTGTTAGTGGTGTCGAATTGTGGCATCCCGCAAAACCACTACTAGAAAATCGCGTTGAATTTGTGCATTGCATCGTCATCATCATGCATTGTTTGCCAAAACTATGTTCGCAAAGCCCGTTTTGTTTTCTAAAACGCCCCTCCTTATTCAAACATCAAAACCGGGTCCCTGGATTATTTTGTTTTGTCCGCTGTCGGAATTGCAAAAGCGCTGGTTGAATAAATAATTTAATTATATTAATTTTTTTTGGGGGGCAGTCGAACGGGCCGATTGACCCGAACGACCACCCCCAGGTTTGTAAATCGGTCCAACCTCTAAATCCTACAGCTACCCAACTACCTACCCAGCCCAGCCTCCACATCACACCACCCAATGGCCTGCGGCCACCTCACCCCTCTCCCTTCCCCCAACCACTCATAGCCCTCCACCTCACCACCTGCCTCCCACCCTCCTCTCTCCCCCACACACAACCACACGCAGGGCCACACGACGCATGCACACACGCGGTCAAACCCCCCTGCCCACACACCGATCCCCACCTCTGCCCCGCTGGCCCACGTCCCCACCACTGGCACCCCCCTGTCCCCCGCTCCTCCCTCAACCTCCCGCGAGCAGCCCGACCGCGCGCAGCGTCGCTCGCCCCCGCCTCTCTTCTCCCAGGCCTCGCGCCGCCGCGCTCACCGCCGTGCTCCCTCGCTCCGCCTCGCCCCGTGCTCGCCGTCCCGTCCCCGCCTCGAGCCCCCTCCGCCGCGCCTCCCCATCACCGCTCCTCCCCAACCGTCACCTCTCCGCGTCGCCCTCCGCCGCCAGCGCTCCCGCGGGCAGCCGCCGCCGCTTCGCTCAGGATCGCCCGCGGCCGGCCGTCGCTCAAGCTTCCCCCTCCCCGGCGCGCCGAGCTCGGCCTCCCCTCTACGCTCGCCGCCCCTCTGCCTCCACCAACCGCCTGCGCGACCCGCAACCTCCGAGCCTCTCCCCGACGCGCCCACCCAGCTCCACCGCCTCGACCTCGCGCTAGCCCCGGCCCCACCCCGAGCAGCGCCGGACCCGGCCCCGCCCCGACGTCCGCCGCCCGCCGTCCGCCGCTTCGCCCCTGCCGACGGTGCCCCGCCCCTCCTCCGGCTGCGTCACCGTCGCCCCTCCTCGTCCGCCCCGCCCGGCTCGCCTCTGCGAGGTCGTCCCGAGCCGCCTCCGCCTCTGCCGCCCTCCGGCCGAGCCTCTACCTCCGCTCGGGCCGCCGCTAGGAGGATTCCCCCCTCACCACCGGTGTTCCTCTCCGGCCCTAGCGCCGCCCTACCCGGGAACTCCTCCGCCAGACTCTCTCCCCGCGTCCCTGCTCGCCCCGCACGTCGTCGCCGTCGCCAGACCCAAGCCCGTGAGGTATCTGTTCCCTTGTTGGCGAAAAGAGGATGCTCTACCGACAGAAACTTGATGTTTTCAGAAGAGAAAAGATTGGAATATTCAGGACCAGGTCTTCCAGAGATCATTGAAGTTGGAACGACATGAGCTTGTTCTGAGACGCCGAGACCCGGGACACCAAGATCTCCTAGTGCCGAGACCCGAGTCCGACACCGACAAACGAAACCGCGGAACCGACAAGTTCGTCTACCCCGGACACCGTGTGACAAGAACTTATTCACGGATCCGTAGACCGATCCCGTACCCGGTGCCGCGCCAAGATCTCCTTCTCGGACCCCGATGATGCTAAGTTCTTCGCCGTAGAGCAACAAGGCCTTCAACAAAACAAGAAACGCCAAGTGCTCCTTCCCGGAGTCCGAAGGACGCTCTCGCCGAGAACCCGGATGCCAAGATCGCCACCGGATACGCCAAGCACTTCGCCGCGGAACGCCAAGGTCTTCTCCCCGAACGCCAAGACCGACATCATGGCCCGACCACCGCGGATGCGACAAGACCCTAAATCCCCGATAGCCGAGAACGGACCCGTCGAACCCTGAGACCAACCCCGAACCCCGGAAACCCCAAGATCGCCGAACCCTAATGTGTGACCCTTTTCCGAGCCCTATTTTATAAATGCTAAATATAAAACTTGTTGCATATTTAATTGCCATCTCGCATGCATCTTGTCATGTGGTTTGGGGGCCTTACGCCGATTCACCCTTTAATTAAATATGGGGCCCATATGCGGGCAAATCTAGCCTTATATTGGCCTCATTTAAACTTGTGTAGCGAACCGGTGCCATCTTTTGTCTTGCTAACGCAACACTTAAATTGCGGGGGATCTAAATAACTTGAACCACTTGATTAATTGTCGGGACCCCGGTTCCGCTTAATACTGACCTAATTGCATCGCGTCTTGCCATGTCATACTTCATACATGCATCATGCCGATCTTCTGCCGTTGTATTGAATAGTGCATCCGGTTTTCTGCTAGTGATTTGGTTCTTCGCGGATAAGGCCGTTGAGTTGATGTGAGCTTCGCCCCGATCTTCGGTTGAACCTTCGACATGTTTTCAGGCGAGCATCTCCCCCTTTCTACCTATCTGACTTTTATAGTATTTATTCCCTCCTGTTGATTTATTGCTATCTGTGTTGCGATGCTCTAGTTTTTCGTACCCGTGATATTCCTTGCAGCCCTATATTGCCATGGCCACCTCCTATTACCTGTTGTTTGGTAGATAGCTGGACTTGCGCGTCGTAGTCGCTTACTCAAGTGCTGTTGCGTGTTGTCAAGTGCCACAGTTGTTGATGTATTGCCGCATGTTGATGTTGGAGATGATCATGGCTTTACTTATCGTTCACTTTAATTCCTGTTTAACAACTAAAATTGAAATAAGCAGAGGCATCAGTGGGTGATAGAAAATATTTGGTTTCCGAACGCCCACTTGTGTCCCGTAGGACCCCGAGTACTTGATACATGTTCCTTGATTTATCGTGCTATCCACATCCGGGAGGTATATGGGACCCCCCCTGAGCCAGAGCTTGATTCAGTCTTATTTCTTGGGGCCACAAACTAGTTTGAGGTTTTATTTACGATCATGTACTTATGCCATGCTACTTATGTATTTAAATTGTGCGAGGAGCACAATGTACTGTTTAGGAATTGTGACCCGTTTACGTGGTATCGACAGTCCCCGTTTGGGGATCTGCTGTCGTTTACCGCCGGCCCCACAAACCTTGAGTCCGTCTCGGAGCTTGCTTACTTCGTTGCGGGTGTACTCCAAGGGGTGGCCCCCTGAAATGTTTCTGAATCTTGTGATTGTTCAGTCGTGAAAGCCTCGTTGGGTTTTGATTTGGTTTTTCCGAGGTTGATCGAGCGTGTGTTGCTATTGGTGCACCCCGGCCGGGTAAAACTTTCTGAAAGCCGTGTCCGCGGTTATGGACGACTTGGAGCACAGTATCTCGATCATAGACAAGCATAACTAAAGTTTATTGCTATAAATCTGACTTTATAATGACTAGTAATCAGCTGCACTATAATGGAATGGCTAATTAATACTGCCCACAACTGCTTGTTTGGAGTGTCGCTTGCGACCATTGTACCTGACTAGTAAGTATTGTAACTACAACGGAATGGCTGAATAAAAGTACCAACAACTGCTGGGTTTCGGGATTACATCATGCTATCTGTATCTGATTAGTAATTGCTGCAACTACAACGGAATGATTAACTAAAAGGACCCACTGCTTACTTTATCAGGACGATTATCTATACCTGACTAGTAATTGCTGCAACGATAACCAAATAAGTAAAACTGCCAACTGTGTGAGTTCCTCGGTTGACTTCCTCGTTTGGTCTCGAGGGGGAAACGCCAGGATGGGTTTTTTTGGTGATAGCTTCGGGTTGGATCCGGTTAGGTCATTCTTATCCCTCTCTGATATCCGCCAGTTGTATCGAGTCTCTATAGGTTGTTTAGTGCATGCTGCCGCTGCCGCTTCAGTCCACCATACCTATGTAGGCGAGGACCGCCGAATTCTAGCCTCGCCGTGTACTGGCCTCAGTACTGACGCTCCTTCTTTTTACTTTGCCCTTTGTCGGCACCCCTTTTGTTTAAGCAGGTTTGAGATCGACGTCGTTAGCAGGGTTACCCTTCCGGCTTGGCCTGGGCAGGGTTATGGACGCCATTGGTTATTCTTCAGGGCTCTTAGCCCCATTTGCATCTTGTCCGTAGTCGGACACTCCATCTTTTCAAGGTGATTTGGATCTTTGAATTGTATATCTGTATTCTTGACTCATGGAGTCGCTGTTATATATATCTGTTCTGTGGGTCCCATCGAGGACTGTTGTGTAATGTTATTACTTCGTTTTCCACCCGCACGAAAGTGCCTGGTGGGCACCTTTGAATCGTTTCTATGCGGGTTTGGCGAATTTTGCTCAAACTTGCATAGGACCGATTTTGAGGGTGTTACAACTAGGGACTCTAATTTAGTTTACAAATCACACAAGTACTAATGTTTCCTGTTTAATACTGTTATAGCATGACTGTAAACATTTATCATAAACACAAAGATATAATAATAACCACATTTATTATTTCCTCTAGGGCATATCTCCAATAGATGTTTCTTCGGAGATCCAATGTTAGTTTAGCGAGGCTCATCCCTAGGTAAGAATCTTCATGCCCACCATTTTGACCATAGTTTAAAATGGACATAACAAATTCAAAAATTGTCCGAACAATGTAAAACATTCGTGTGGTGTCATATTATGTGATATAGTTGCAAGGAAAAATACCAAACTTGGTATATTGATTGCATCTTAGAAAAAACTTCTCAAAATGAGCTATCATGTTCAAGGTTTCTTTGATTTCGGGCCAAATGAACAATGTTATGGCCAGAATCGCGACATAGTTTGTGATATTGTACCCATATTGTTCATGCATGAGCATCTTGAGATGACGAACAATGTTGTAGGAGAAAGTTGTCCTTCTCATCGCACCATTTTCTGAGTACTAAAAACGGGGCATTTTGTAAATAAACCACCAAAAATGCTACCACCCTATTTTTCAAAAATATTAGACCACCTTACATGGACAATGTCTCAACCGAGGTATCTCGAACCTTTCCGCCGACCCATGGTGAAAGAGACAAATGTTTATCGAATCGGCTGGAAGTGGGTCCGGTTTGAACTACACGTACATGATCTAATGAAAATTATTTTTTGTAAAAATCATTTTTAGAATCACAATATGATGTTTCTTACGAGATAAAATGCAACTTTAGCGAGGCTCATCGCCTAAGTAAGAATCTTCATTCCCTACGTTTTGACCATAGTTTGAAATGGGCATAAGTAATTCAAAAGTGGTCCAAACAATATAAAACATTTGCGTGGTGTCATATTATATGACAAAGTTGAAATGAAAAATACCAAATTTTGTATATTGATTGCATCTCAAAACAACCTTCTTCAAATGAGCTATCATTTTCTAGGTTTAATAGATTTCGAGAAAAATGACCAATGTAATGGCCAGAATCACGGCATAATCTACGATACCGTGTTCATATTATGCACACATGTGCATCTTGTGATGGCTAGCTATGTTGAAGGAAGAAGTTTTCTTTCTAGTCGTAGGGAAAAGCCATTTTTGCCGAAAACTAGGCGTTTTGTGAAGCAACCTCCAAAGGCATAATTCAAAATTTTAGCACCCCATTTTTCAAAAATACTACACCAACTTCCATGGATAATTTGTCAACCGGGGTATCTCAAACCTTTACGTCCACCTCTGGTAAAAAAGACAAATGTCTGGCGAATCAGTTGGAAGTGTGTCCGGTTTGAACTACATGTATATGATCTAATGATCATGATTTTTTGTAAAAATCATTTTTAGGCTCACAATATAAGGTTTTTTCAGAGATCCAATGCAAGTTTAGCGAGGCTCATCCCCTAGGTAAGAATCTTCATGTCTGCCTTTTTGACCATAGTTTGAAGCCGGCATAAGAAATTCAAAAACGGTTTGAAAATGTAAAATATTCGCGTGGTCTCATATTATGTGATATAGTTCAGGGAAAAATACCAAACTTGGTATATTGATTTCATCTCAAAAATCCATTCTTAAAATGAGTTATCGTGTTCGAGATTTCATTGCTTTTGGGCCAAATCACTAATGTTTTGGCCAGAATCACGATATACTTTGTGATAATATGCCCATATTGTGCACATATGTGCATCTTGGGATGACGAACAATATTGAAGGAGGATGTTTTCCTTCACGTCGCATGGAAACATTATTTTCCATTTTCCGAGTGCTAAAAAACGGGGTGGTTTTGTGAAGAAATCACCAACCACATAATTCATTATGATACCACCCCATTTTTCAAACTACTAGACCACCTTACATGGAAAATATCCCAACCGGGGTATCTCACACCTTTCTGTCCACTCCCGATGAAAAAGACAAATGTCTGCTGAATCGGCAGGAAGTATGTCCGGTTTAAATTACACGTACATGATCTAATGCTGATGATTTTTTGTAAAAGTCATTTTTCAGATTCACAATATGATGTCTCTTTAGAGATCCAATGCATGTTTAGCGAGGCTCGGCCCCGACCTAAGGATTTTATTATCCTCAAATTTAAAAGGGAAATTTTGATATGATTTTTTGAAGATTTGACCACTATTAAATAAGTATTATTTAAAAAGACATGATGCATGATTAAAAATATGATATGGATGTCATGTTAGGATTCTTCTCATTTTTATGATCAATTTAGACATATTAGTTTTCGAATTCCGATTTACCGATTTCAAGATATGAATTATTCTATATTAAATAAAAAAGGAAAAAATATATATTTCATTGTCATTTGAATTTAAGATTAGTATTACTTATTCATTTTGTTTACTTAAATAATTGTTTGAAATTTAAAAAATAATGGCATGTGACACCATGGTCCAATGGTTAATGTGATTGATATTGTAGTATTATTAACAATGTCTAATTTTTTTTTTGGAAGCTCATCCGGACGAAGAAGTTAAGCGTGTTAGGGCAGAAGTAGTGTAAGGATGGATATCGATCTGAAAGTTTGACCATTAGTGCAATTTGATTGGAGATTAAGCATACTTAGAGTTAAGAAAATTGTTTGTGAGATTAACAAGTAAAACAACTAATTCTTTTTTGAATTTTTTGAATAAAGAAAAATCCAAAAAAATAGCCGACGGCTAAGCCGTTGATTCGTACAAAACGTATCTACTTTCTTGAACACTTTACTATTGTTTATTCTCTAAACTTGTGTGATTTGGATACGACTAACACAGACTAACGCTGTTTTCAGCAGAATTACCTTGGTGTCTTGTTTTTGTGCAAAAAATGAACTATCAGGAAAAATCCTGGAAAATATGCCAATAACTATATTTCACCAGAAGATCCACGGAGCTAGAAGACGAGACAGAGAGGAGGCCTAGGGGGCCCACACCCACCCCAGGCGCGGGCCCACCACTGGTCGCGCCTGGAGGGGGTGCAGCCACCCTAGGAACCCCCTCGGCCTCCCTCTGTGCCTATAAGTTGCCTTTCGACCTAAAAACCGAGGGGGGTTTGATAGTTTTTCAATAAGAGTTCCGCTCTGCCACCGCCACCAGAAACCAAGATTTGGATCTAGAAACTCCTTTCTGGCACCCTACCGGGACGGGGAATTTAGAGAGGATCGCCGTCATCGTCATCACCAACGCATCTCCATCAACCACCGATGTTTCCCTCATCCATGAGTGAGTAATCCCCCGCTGTAGGCTCGGGTATGGTAGGGATTGGATGAGTTCTATCATGTAATCGAATAAGATCTGTTAGGGCATAATGCCCAGTATCTCTATTAGTGCTCTTTGACTTTGTTGCAACTTGTTGTGCTTAGTGCTTGTCACTAGGGCCCGAGTGCCATGATCTCAGATCTGAACTTATTATTGAATCATTATGATACTATTGTTTGTGATCTTATCTGCAAGTTGTATACACATATCATTATCTGAATCCAAAGGCCCCAAAGTGGCAATAATTTGGACAACAGGAGGGGATGGCTGTGGTGTGAGGATCACATGTGTTCATGTAGTGTTAATGCTTTGCTCCGGTGCTCTTCTATTAAAAGGAGCACCTTAATTGCCAGTAGTTCCCTAGAGGCCCCGCTGCCACGGGCTGGCTGGACAGAAGATGTTGTGCAAGTTCTCATTGCGAGCACGCATGCCTATATTTGGAGCACATGCCTAGGATTGTTTAGTACTTGGATTCTTGTTATTTTTTATTTGCAATGCCCTAGATCTTGAAGTTACATGTTTAGACTCGTCCATGCAATTCCCTCCCATCCATCCATATGCCTACCACACTCGAATCCTACTGTTACTATTGCTCCTATTTCACCGTTGTTGTTGCTGTTGCTACTACAAACTGTTGCTACTGATAAACTTCTGTGAGCAAGAATTATTTCCAGGTGCAGCTGAACTGACAACTCAGTTGTTACGGCTTGCAAGCATTCTTTGTCTCCCCTTGTGTCGAATCAATAAATTGGGTAATACTACCGGCGAAGACTGTTGCGATCCCCTATACTTATGGGTCATCAAGACTATTTTCTGGAGCCGTTACCGGGGAGCATAGCTTTATTTGTAAGTTCACTTGGATCTATTATTGTTCACTGCTACTCCTTTCATCATGGGGAAGTCTCGTGATGGGAAGTTCCCTATTTTACCATCCACTATAAGAAGAGGTACAATCCTAAACACCTTTGCTCCTCTTGATTCACCGTCTGTTATAAGTAAGCTTGTCACACCACCACCACATACTCATGCTACACACACTGCTACTACTGCTGAGTCTGAAACTGCTTTTGATACTCATGATGTTACTTCTACTGTGCTTGATGTGAGTGGTTCATTAGTTCCTTTTCTAGATGCTACTATGGCTGGTCTAGGAAATACCAAAACTCCTAGTGAAGACACTGTTACACCTGTTAGCTCACCTGAGGCTAGTGAGAGTTATAATATTAATGATGGTTACATTGAGTTAACTAATGATTTTGTTGAAGAGTGCCGAAACACACATGGCACTAGTGCTATTAAGAGTCTCCTTGCTAGATGTACTATTATGCCTAAGTTGTCCTCTAATCCTAAGTTTGCCACTTCTCCCATAGATATTAAAAATGAAGATTATGATTTCTCTCTTGATTTATCTTATTTATATATTGTTGAGAAAGAACCTTTTTTGGGACTGAAAGTGAGAGTGTTGTGGCTCATATGAATGAGCTTTCTACTATGAGTGCTTTATTCTCTGATGATTTTAAAATGCGCAAGTACTTTGTTACTAAGATCTTCCCTTTTTCACTAAAAGGAGAAGCTAGGGCTTGGTTTAATAGATGACCTCCTGGTTCCATTGATAGCCCTGACTGCTTGATTGCTTCTTTCTTCTAGAAATATTTTCCTCCCAGTGCTAGACATCCTACCTTGCAGAGACTTTTTGATTTTAAACAGGGAGAAGAAGAGAAACTGCATGAGTCATGGACAAGGTTCTGTGCCTTGATCCATGCACATCTTGGATGTCCATTACCTAAGAATGAGCTTCTTGATATTTATTATAATGGGATAACTGATGATTCTAGGACCTACCTAGATAGCTTTGCTGATTGTGTTTTCATGAAAAGAACTCCTACAGATGCTGAAGAATAAATGGCTAAGATAATCAAGAATTATGATGATTGGACTTCAATTGAGATAAATACACCTGAGACTATTGTTCCTGAACCAGGTGTTCCTGAACTAGTTCCAACACCAACACCAAAGAAGAGGGGAGTTATTGCATTAAATGATGAAGTGATGAAGGAAGCTAAGAAGTGTCTAAAGGAGAAAGGTATTAGAGATGAAGATGTGAAGAATCTACCTCCTATAGAAGAGTTATGTAAGCCAATTCCCCACTCATCTACTATTGAGGTACACTCTCTCCAACACTTTGATGAAGGTGATATTCCTTATGGTAAGCCTCCTGATCAATGTTTAGAGGAACTTGACACATTTATTGTTAAACAAGGTAATTTTAATAAACAAGTTTAGAATCATTTATTGGAAAAATCTAGAGCTATTAATGAGTTGAAAGATATTGTGGAAAGAACTTCTAATGATATTAAAATGCTTTGTAAACACTTTCAAATGGTTCAAACCCAACTTGATCAACTTGCTAAGGTACAAAAGGATATGATAGTTAATGCCTCAGGAGATAAACATGCTTATGAAATTAGATCTAGGAGTGGTATAGCTACTCAAGACACTTTATATCCTGAAGGACACCCTAAAAGAATTGAGCAGGATTCTCAACAAGGTGATAGTAGTGGTAGTCCTCGTAAGAGAAAGAAAAAGAAACATAAGATAGTTGAGGAACCACTTGAACCTGCTATAGATCCTAAAAGCATATCTGTGTCTGATGCTAAAACTGAGAGTGGTAATGATAAAAATGATGCTCCTGATAAGGAGGAAGGTGAAGAAGAACCTGAGAAGCACACTAAGAACACTAGGTACACAAAGGAAGATTTTATTGCTAATAAACATGGTAAAGAGAGCGAACCTTGGGTGCAGAAACCTATGCCTTTTCCAGGTAAGAAACACAAGTCAAAGTAGGATGAGCACTACAACAAGTTTTGTGAGTGGATGAAACCTTTATTCTTGCAAATTCTTTTGAATGATGCTTTTAAGTTGCCTCCTTATTCAAAGTATATGAAGGATATTGTCTCTAATTAAAGGAAGATTCCTAATGAGGAGATTTCTACTTTGCTTGCTAATTACTCCTTCAATGGTAAGGTTCCAAAGAAACTTGGTGATCCAGGTATACCAACTATTCCTTGCTCTATTAAGAATAATTATGTTAGAACTGCTTTATGTGATTTGGGAGCTGGAGTTAGTGTTATGAATTTTTCTCTCTATAAGAGACTCTAGCTAGAAAAGTTGATACCAACTGATATATCTTTGCAAATGGCTAATAAGTCAACTACTATTCCTGTTGGTATATGTGAGGATGCTCCTATTCAAGTTGCTCATAATTGCATGGTTTTAACTGATTTTGTTGTGCTTGAAATGCCTGAAGATGATAATATATCTATTATTCGTAGGAGACCTTTTCTTAATACTGTAGGTGTTGTCATCAATTGCAATCAAGGAAAAGTAACATTCGATATTAATGACAAAGAGCACACTGTCTATTTCCCCAAGAAGGTCGTTAAGAGCTATTGTCTGAATTCCATTGAAAATATTGAGAGCATCAAGGTTGGAGAAATATATTGTCCCATTCCACAAGAAAAGTTTGAAACTATTATGATTGGGACCATTGCTATCAAGTATGAGGTAACATAATCACCTTGTGGAATGCAAAGGTTTGTTTCATATAAGATTTTTTTGGTAACAGGACTTGATCAACCTTGTTAACAAAAGGATTTTAATGAACAAAATAATGTTTCCACTTTGGTTATACTTGCTTTCTTTTTCTTTTCTCCTTCCTAGTATTTTCTTCAGCTTTAGTTTTGCTAGTTGTTTGCTTGTTTGAGTTTCTTAGAGCTCCTGTAGTTTGGCGTTTGGTTTGCTTTTGCTTCTTCTGAAAAAACTGTTTCTGCGAGAAAATCAATTTTCATACCTTGAAAATTGGCCAAAAATAAAGTTTTCTGAAAAATCCCAGAAAATTAAAAATAATTTTTTCCTCGAACAAAGGGGAAGAGAGGCACCTGAATTGACCTAGGGGCCACCCCAGGCCACCACACCTATGGTAGGCGCGACCTACCAGGTGGCGGCGCCTGGGGGGTCTGGCCCACCTAGGGCCCTCAAGGCTGCCTCCTCAAATCCATGTTCTTTCTCTCTCCCTAAAAACACCAGAGAACTTGCTCAAGCTTGAGTTCTTGCTATTCTTGCTCGCGATTTTCGATCTCCTTGTTCATCCCATCTCAAGTGCTGATTTTTGGAGGGATTGCTCCTTGGTATGTGCCTCCTGCACTTGTCCAATTAGATGTGTGATTGGTAGATTGTATCTTGAGTATTTTGTTGCTATATGTGACAGGTTGTTTGAGCTTGCATGCTTGATCTTTGCTTAGAAACTGTTTTTGATGCATGTGTTGTCCTCTAGCAAGTTCCTACAGTAGTTGCTCGTCATCTATCAACTTAGAAATCGCTTGGTTTGATGGTTGTTTAAAATTTCAGAAAAGTGAAGTCATGGACCACCACACATTTGGTGATTTATTTTAGAGTGATGCACCTAGAAGGGCAAGACTTCCAAGGTCATCTACCAGTACTAGACCCTCATACAATGAGGATCTCATCACTCCGCGATTTGGTGACGAGGGAGATGAAGGGGATGCGCACCCCTCCGCCTTTCCTTGCCAAGCCTTCTTGCGAACTGCTGGGATTCTTAATGATTTTATGACTTTGGTGCAGAGGGCCGGACTAACAAGTTACATGCAGGATGAGAGTTCACAATATGCTTTGCTTACTGAAAAAATTGTGCAGAGTTTATCCTTTACTAATAGTATGTTCAAGCCTGTTGTGTCTTTCAATATTTATGGCAGGGCTCATTCTATGACTTTGAAGCAATTTTGAAGGCCCTGGGACTTGGTACAACTAGTTCATCAAAGAATATTCTAGCTCTACCCACTGATTTGTTGGAGCTTTACCGAGGAATAACCAATGATGATGTCCGCAGAGCTCAGCGAGGGAAGATAAAGAATATTCAACTCCCAGCCATCAGGTACTTTACCTACTATCTTGCCACCAGTGTACTTGGTAGGTAGAACACTAGTAATATTTCCAACTATCAATTGGCCTTCTTAGCTGCTGCGCTCAACAATGAGGATAAGTATAATCTTGGTTCTCTCATTGCTCGTCGTCTAGCTGCTAAGGGACCCATTTATGGGGGAATTATTTCTACTCGTGTTGCTGCAGCCTTGAACATTGCTGTTGATCCACATGATAAAGTTTTGGCTCCTCAGAGGCTTGATCTTGCTGCCATGAAGGCGCACCACTTTGTCACCACTATCTCTACTCTTGAGAACTCAGTTTATAGAATGTTGTTTACTGACGAGGAAGAGAGAGAGATCCCTCTACCCCAAACCACTTTGTTCAGTATTTCTCAGGGACCTTGGTCACGCTCAAAGACGGAGATGGATGACAAGCTGCGCTCTCTTAACTTCCACGGGCACTATCAGGAGGAAGCACCATCATATGACCCCCCTGCGTATTACACAGGGGACGCCTCGAGCTCATACCAGGACGAGGGAGCTTCCTCGACATACTATGGAGGTTCATCCTCTTGCACACCATGGGATTGATCCCCACTTAGGCCAAAAGCATAAGCTTGGGGTGAGGTATACCGACATCACACTCATATATATATATATATATATATATATATATATATATATATATATATATATATATATATATATATCATTTTCGGTCGGTTCTTTGTATATCCATTGTTTTTGCTTTCTTTTTGGTTTTTGTTGCTTCTTTCTAAAAACCCAAAAATACCAAAAATATTTTGTTTGTTTCTCTTGGTTTGTTTCTTTATTTCTTTTCTTTGGTTTGCCTTAAAAGAAAAATCCAAAAAGATTTTTCTTTGTTTGGTTTGCTTTGTTTTTATTTGGTTTTTCTTTGTTTGCTTGTTTCTAAAAAATCGAAAACACCAAAAATATTTGTTGTTCTTCTTTGGTTTTGTGATTTCTTTCCAGGGTTCAGCCGTCCTCAGTGGATTTTGGTTTCATGTTAATTATTCAAGTCACACAAGTGAAGGGCAATAATGAAGATTAAGACAACTCGAGGTATGGTAAGAGGCTGGTAACGAACTCTATTTGTTTCATTTTTGTACGTATACTCATCATTGTGAGCATGCTTAGCGTGTTTGTGTAAGGTGTATGTCATTATGGATGCTTCGTAGTTCTTGCTTGTCTACGATTAGCTCCAGATTGCTAATAGTTTGTAGCATGTCATATGAATGTTTGCTTGCATTGTTTTATTCATACTTTGGTATGATATTGTGGTATCCTCCTCTAACTGTTAATGTGAATCGACTTGGCACATGCTCACACATGCATATGACTAATCAATAGTCAGTAAGCCTCGATGATTTATTTTGCCTCAGAGTTCTTGTATCACTTTCATGCCATAGTTAGTCCTGTTTTGTTGCAAGCATGATTTTGACAGCTATTGGTCTCTTGTTTGTCGCTCCCTCTCTATTGCTAGCCTTCACTTGCACTGAGTATGTGCTCTACCTGTGCTTCCAACTCCCCAAAACCAATATTGTCAGTTGTGTCCACCATACCTACCTATTAGCATCATTTGCTATTTCAGTTCATATTCCATATGCCGTATTTTCTTCCAAAATAAAATGTTTGTCTGTTTTGAGAAAGTTAGTTAGTAAAGCTCTCACGAACTTGACGGCACACTTTATTCCTTGCACTTAATAATTGTGAACCATTGTGACTAGTCCATGAAAGTTATATGCTTGCTAATTATATGTTGGGAGTCAGCAGAACCATGCTGTCACGGGAACGCTTTCAACACCTGTTCGATATCTCATCTAGTTGATTCTTTGCTCTTTTGTTTACAGATGTCGATAATGTGAAATAAAAGGGGAGGTTGTGAGTTTATGGATTTTATACATTGTGTTAGAGAAACGCCCGGGCCGCTAGCCTAAGCCATGCTTAATCATGGTGGAAACTTGCAGCATCACCATAATGATCATCTATGAAGCGCCCTCAATAAAAAGCTATGCATATGGTAAATAAAAAGATTGCTGAGATGCTCATTGTCTACTTGCCTTGTCATTTTGGTTATGGGAAATCTCCTGTACCATGTGCAAGGGGTACTCTGTTGGCGGTTCTCGATGATATGCATGTATTTACAATGACAAGAACTTTCAGGTTCTAAAGTTGAGTAGCATGCAGAGCGACCCTCGTACTCAAGGGACTTGGGATTTCCGGTCTATGGTCTGTCAAGCATATGATTCAGAGTGGACCTCACATTCACCTTAACCACATGAAGGCCTATGATAGGGGAAATGAGAGCTCAAAGCTAATGAGTACCTTCCTTTCATCATTTGGAAGCCTTTCAACCCTTCACAAAAATGTTTTCACAATTTTGTTGAGTCACCACTTATTCTATGCGCACCTTCTTAAGAGCATAGTTGTGATTTTTATGTTTGTTCCAAAGCTTGGTTAATTATGTCATGACTTTGATGCTTGTATCTCTGATATCTTTACTTCTAGTCTTCATGTGAACTTCAGAGGTGCCTTGGAATTTATAGTGTGTTGTTCAAACAAAGGCAAGCACGATACCACTCTATCATACCTTATTATGAGCATTGCAATGCCGCTTATGTTTATGTTTCATGCTACTTATTATTATTGAGTTGGTTTCTCTTAATAGCATGAATTGACTATTGAGTAGACTTAGTTGCATACTTCTTATTATCAATTGTCTAAGCATCTACTCCTCTACTGAGAATATATACATCATATGAAGCAAAGTGTTTGTGAAAGTTCTTTAACCGCACTCAGTTTTCAACTAAATTGCTTGAGGACAAGCAATAAGCTAAGCTTGGGGGAGTTGATACATCCAAAACGTATCTACTTTCTCGAACACTTTGCTATTGTTTATTCTCTAAACTTGTGTGATTTGGATACAACTAACACGGACTGACGTTGTTTTCAGAAAAATTATCTTGGTGTCTTGTTTTTGTGTAGAAAATGAACTATCAGGAAAAATCCTGGAAAATATACCAAAAATTATATTTCACCAGAAGATTCACGGAGCCAGAAGAAGAGACGGAGAGGATGCCTAGGGGCCCACACCCACCCCAGGCGCGGGCCCACCACTGGTCGCGCCTGGAGGGGGTGCAGCCACCCTAGGCACCCCCTCGGCCTCCCTATGTGCCTATAAGTTGCCTTTCAACCTAAAAACCGAGGGGGGTTTGATAGTTTTCCAGAAAGAGTTCCGCTTTGCCGCCGCCACCAGGAAACAAGATTCGGATCTAGAAACTCCGTTCTAGCACCCTACCGGGACGGGAATTTGGAGAGGATCATCACCATCGTCATCACCAACACATCTCCATCAACCACCGATATTTCCCTCATCCATGAGTGAGTAATCCCCCGCTGTAGGCTTGGGGATGGTTGGGAGGATGAGTCCTATCATGTAATCGAATAAGATCTGTTAGGGCATAGTGCCCAGTATCTCTATTAGTGCTATTTGACTTTGTTGCAACTTGTTGTGCTTAATGCTTGTCCCTAGGGCCCGAGTGCCATGATCTCAGATCTGAACTTATTATTTAATCATTATGATAGTATTGTTTGTGATCTTATCTGCAAGTTGTAAACACATATCATTGTACGGATCCAAAGGCCCCAAAGTGACAATAATTGGGACAACCAGAGGGGATGGTTGTGGTGTGAGGATAACATGTGTTCACGGAGTGTTAATGCTTTGCTTCGGTGCTTTATTAAAAGGAGCACCTTAATTGCCAGTGGTTCCCTAGAGGCCCCGCTGCCACGGGCTGGTTGGACAAAAGATGTTGTGCAAGTTCTCATTGCGAGCACGTATGACTATATTTGGAGCACATGCCTAGGATTGTTTAGTACTTGGATGCTTGTTATTATTTATCTACAATGCCCTAAATCTTGAAGTTACATGTTTAGACTCGTCCATGAAATGCCCGTCCATCCATCCCTATGCCTACCGCACTCGGATCCTACTGTTACCGTTACTATTACTATTACTCCTATTTCACTATTGCTGTTGATGTTGCTGTTGCTACTACAAACTGTTGCTACTGATAAACTTCTATGAGCAAGAACTATTTCCAGGTGCAGATGAACTGACTACTCAGTTGTTAAGCCTTGCAAGTATTCTTTGGCTCCCCTTGTGTTGAATCAATAAATTGGGTAATACTACCCGTGAAGACTGTTGCGATCCCCTATACTTGTGGTTCATCCGCCGTCGTCGTATCTAGATGACCGTTAGCCGTCGGGTGGATCCCATCTAATCTAACTGGCGGTTTAGCCGTCGTAGTAGCCGACTACGCCGACAGCTTTACTACGCCGACATCTGTTGTCGGCATAGAGCTACACCGACGGCAATTTAGCCTATGCCGACGCTTCCGGCCGCCGGGTGACGCGTTCCTGTAGTGCCCACATTACCAGGCTTGTTGGATCTTGACCTTGGAAACAATGTAGAGAGAAGTATTATGCGCGTAAGGAAAAGAATATTTCTAGTCGGGTCAACCCGTTTCTAGCATATACGGGACCATTTCCATACACATTGGAGCATTTATTTTTGGTCGAACTAAACAGTTTTGGGTCCAACACTTTCCATTCGATTCACTAGAGCAACTGCGTCTTGCGCTGATGTCCGGGCGAGAAGGATCAATGACCATGTTCTGCATCGGGCACTGGTGGAAAACAGGCCTCTAACACCGGTTTGTAACACCCTCTAACAGCGGTTATAGAACCGATGTTGAGGGTTCGGTGTTAGAGGACCCCCTTTAACAACGGTTCTTATCCGAACCGCTGCTAAAGGGTGGCGCACGTGGGGGATCCGTAGAGCTCAGGCCCCCCTTTAACACCGGTTCGTAAAGGTTCTCTAGCGCGGCAGAAAAACGGCCTAAATATCTACCGCGGTAGAGTTTTGCCGCCACCCGGTTTTGGGCGGATTTCTGGACGCGGCGGGGACGGGGGGAGGGGGATCGATCGGGAGAGGTATACACATATATCGTCGGTACATACGTACATCAATAATTAAGCAACTATTATTATACACAAACATCGTCATTGTGGTATTCTCCTTACACGTTCAAGCATCAAGTACAAGACAAACACGTTCAAGCATATATACAATATAACATCTCCGTACACGTTTATTTTGGATATCTAAAGAGTTATCCGCGAGGCGTGATGACCTCATCAAGTATGAACCCCGCTAATTCCTCTTGAATGGCTCGTATGCGGTCAAATGGTAGGAGTTTGTCCCGCATCCGTTCGATCTAACCATATATGAATAATGTGGTCAATATATATAAGAATGAAACTCAACACAACTGATGGTAATAAAATAATGTCGTGTACTTCGTTAACGTACTCTAAGTTGTTCTAGTGCGGTTTGGCCCATCGCACATATCGTGTTGCGAATGAACTCACAAACGTAGTATCCACATAAGTTATTGCTGGCTCCCTGCTGCGCGCACTTTACGAGAATACATAGTTCAATCAAAATAATAATCAATAAAACATGATATAATGGAATTAGAAGCAGAATCAAAGAGATACGCAGACCTGGCTGGCTAGTATTACTTACATTTTGATCTACAAATTTTAGTTCTTCTGACCATTCACCCACGGCCCTGACCATGAACCTTTTCCAAACCCTGTCTGGCAAAGAAAATGGATAAAGGAGTAATTAATTACTTGTTGTCACGAAAGTTGCCGATCTAGTACGATAATATGATTGAAATTACCTCTGGAGCATCTCTTTAAAGTCTGCCCATAGCTCTTGGTATTTTCATAACGAGTCCATGACAAGGACTTTTCCTGCGTCAACTTGAATGACTAGCAGAATAAAGTGGAACCTGCGCACGCATAACTCATCATCAGTTACTCTTAACAACGAGTAAGCCAAAACAGAATGTGTACAAGAGAGGGTAACACTCACGAGAAGTTGTAAGAAAATAGTATTTCCCTTTTGGTTTGTTGTCTCAGTAAAGACCTTAGCAAGAAATGTTCTGTTTTCCCGGGTTTGTGTTTTACCACTTGTTCATGAACTTTATTTGGGTCAACGAACTCAATGTCAAAAGGGCCTCCTTTAATGCATTCCATAACCTTTTTTCTGCATAATATTATATACATATATGGTGAGCATATATATATACATGCAATTAATGAATTGAATGAGCTGAGATAGAAATTATAGAAATAGTACTTACACATAATAAAGGCTGATGGCAGCTTTGTTGGCGGGGAGGGGTAGTTCGAGGCGCAAAGCTCCTCCGCCTCCCTGGGGGTTAGTGGTACGGTGGAAGCCATGGGAAATAGTGACGAGGTTGTAAATACAAGTCTAGAGATGTGCAATGACAATGGAGGCCAATCCTACATATATATAGTGAGAAATGGCGAGAAGAAAACTGACGGGAAGAACTGGTGGG
The DNA here is from genome assembly GCA_910589765.1 of Avena atlantica. Lineage (NCBI taxonomy): Eukaryota > Viridiplantae > Streptophyta > Magnoliopsida > Poales > Poaceae > Avena > Avena atlantica. Next base: position 161,888,376 of record OU342737.1, read on the forward strand.
AAGAAAAATGGCAGGAAGAACTGGTGGGAAGAAAATGGCAGGAAGAAATGGCAGGAAGAAAAATGGCTCATTTAATACATATAGTGTTAACGGAATAAATATGAAATTGATTTCCATGTTGAGATACATATGTGTGCCAAAAATGGCTCATTTAATACGTATAGTCAATCTTATGATCGCGTCGACCATAACCATGGAGTATCAGCACCGTTTAACAAGATGGTTGGGTCAGTCTTCACTTTGATGGACGGAATTTCATTAAACTTATTATAATCTTCTAACATGTATGTCTTGTCCTCCACTCCCATGATGTTTCTTTTCCCTGAAAGAACTGTGTAACTCTTTGGCACATCGTGTGATGTATCTGTTTGCTTATTTTTTTCTTTTTTCGGTTTGGTAAACATGTCCTTCACATAGAAAACCTAAGCCACATCATTGGCTAAGACGAATGGTTTGTCTAAGTACCTAAGATTGTTGAGATCCACTGTTTTCATTCTGTACTTTTTGTATACCTCGACCCCTCCTCCTGTTAGCTTGACCCATTTGGACCAAAACAAGGGGACCTTAAAATTAGGTCCATAGTCAAGTTCCCATATCTCCTCTATGAACCCATAATACATGGTTTTTTGTCCATTGTCTTCTGCTGCATCGAAGCGGACACCACTATTTTGGTTGGTGCTCTTTTTATCTTGGCCTATACTGTAAAATGTATTCCCATTTATCTCGTACCCTTGGAAAGTACATACAGTAGAAGATGGTGTCCTGGCCAACAAGTACAACTGATCTCCAACAATGGTGTTATTCGTGAGAAGTCTTTGCAGCCAGCCGCCAAAACTCGCCATGTGTTCACTTCTAATCCATTCATCAGACTGTCCTGGGTGTTTGAGGCGTATAAAATTCTTGGGTTCATTGATATATGGCGCAACCAAGATAGATCTTTGTAAAACCGTGTAGTGTGCTTGATTGAGAGAATTCCCGTCCCTAGATATCATTGCTTTACATCCTAGGGTGCCTTTTCCATGCAGTCTCCCCTCATGTCGTGATTGTGGAACACCAATCGCCTTAAGGTCAGGAATAAAGTCAACACAGAACTCAATGACCTCCTCTGTTACATAGCCATTGGAGATTCTTCCTTTTTGTCCTAGAACGGTTATGAACATATTTCTTTAAGACTCCCAAAGGGGAACATATTGTGTAGAAATACAGGATCGAGAATGGCGATCTCTTCTACTAGGTGAACCACGAGATGCGTCATAATATTGAAGAAGGATGGTGGGAACACCAACTCGAAGCTGACAACACATTGGGCCACATCTGTCTGTAACCCTGGTAAGCTTTTTGGATCGATTACCTTCTAAGATATTGCATTGAGGAATGCACAAAGCTTCACAATGGGTACTCAAACATTTTCAGGTAGAAGCCCCCTCAATGCAATCGGAAGCAATTGCGTCATAATCACGTGGAAGTCATGAGACTTCAGGTTTTGGAATTTTTTCTCTATCATATTTATTATTCCCTTTATATTCTACGAGAAGCCAGACGGGACCTTGATACTACTCAGGCATTCAAAAAATATTTCCTTCTCTCCTTTGGTAAGAGCGTAGCTGGCAGGAGTTAAGTGGCGTCCTTTACCCTTCTCGTTCTCAGAATGCATAGGCTTTTCAGGGTCTTTCATACGTTGCTGGTCCTGCCGTGCTTCCGTTGTATCTTTTGTCTTCCCATACACTCCCAGGAAGCCTAGCAGGTTCACGCAAAGATTCTTCGTCACGTGCATCACGTCGATTGAATAGCGGACCTCTAGGACTTTCCAATAGGGTAGGTCCCAAACTATAGATTGCTTCTTCCACATGGGCGCGTGTCCGGCAACGTCATTTGGAACAGATTGACTGCCAGGACCTTTTCCAAAGATTACTTCTAGGTCCTTGACCATACCAAATACCTCCTCACCGGTACGGAGGACAGGATTCCTCCGGGGTTCTGCCAGACGTTTGAAATGCTTGCCTTTCTTTCTTACAGGATGCATGTTCGGAAGAAATCGACGATGCCCTAGGTATACAATCTTCTTACATTTATCCAAATATACACTTTCAGTATCATCTAAACAGTGCATGCATGCTTTGAATCCCTTGTTTGTCTGCCCTGAAATGTTACTAAGAGCGGGCCAATCATTGATGGTTACGAAAATCAACGCTCGTAGGTCAAATGGCTCCCCTTTGTGCTTATCCCACATACGTACACCTGATTTGGCCCACAGCTGTAAAAGTTCTTCAAATAATGGCCTTAGGTACACATCAATGTCGTTGCCGGGTTGCCTCGGGCCTTGGATGAGCACTGGCATCATAATGAACTTCCACTTCATGCACAACCAAGGAGGAAGGTTATAGATACATAGAGTCACAAGCCAGGTGTTGTGACTGCAGCTCTGCTCCCCAAAGGATTCATGCCATCTGTACTTAGACCAAACATTAAGTTCCTTGCGTCACGTGCGAAGTCCGGGTACTCTCACTCGACTTTTCTCTACTGTGACCCATCAGCGGGGTGTCTCAACATCACATCTTTCTTACGGTCTTCCATGTGCCATCGCAACAACTTGGCATGCTATTTATTTCTGAAGAGACGTTTTAACCGTTGTATTATAGGAGCATACCGCATAACCTTGGCAGGAACCTTCTTCCTAGGTGCCTCGCCCTCAACATCGCCTGGGTCTTCTTGTCTGATCTTATACCGTAGTGCAGTGCATACCGGGCATGCATCCAAATTCTCGTACTTCTCACCGCGGTAGAGGATGCAGTCATTAATGCAGACATGTATCTTCTACACGTCTAATCCTAGAGGGCAGACAACCTTCTTTGCTTGGTATGTACTGTCGGGCAATTCATTATTTCTTGGAAGCAGATTCTTAATTTTTACCAACAACTTTGAAAATGCGCTGTCAGTCACACCGTTCTCTGCCTTCTATTGCAGCAAATCCAGTGTGGTACCTAGCTTTTTGCGGCCATCTTCGCAAGTTGGGTACAACAATTTTTTGTGATCCTTTAACATCTTCTCCAACTTCTCCTTCTCCTTTTCAGTTTCACATTCTTCCTTTGCATCAGTAATGGCCCGACCAAGATCGTCATCAGCGGGCCCATCTGCTGCCTCTTGATCTTCATCTACCCCTGTTGCACTATCATCGTATTCAGGATACATCTTATGATAGTTGTCATCATCCTTTCTTCTTTGTTGTCTTCCATCATAACCCCTCTTTCTACGTGCTTGTTCCAACAATTATAGCTGGGCATGAAACCGGACCGAAGCAGGTGAGCATGAATGGTTTTGGTATTTGAGTAGTCTTTCTTCTTCTAATAGTGAACACATGGACATCACATAAAACCATTTTGACGACGATTTTCCTTAGCCACAAAGATGAAATTTTGGAGGCGCGTAATGTACTCGGAAGTGCGTCGGTCACCATACATCCATTGTCGGTTCATCTGCATTATATAATTAATTTTGTTTATCAAGAATCATTACAGTACATCATGAATTAATAGGGAGATGACCACTTTTACAGTACATCAATGACACATGAAATGATAAAGTTGCCTACCTCGACCGAGGAGCAAAGATCAACGAGAAAACTTAATTCGAGCTCTCGGGCATTTCACCGAACACCTCTTGTGCATAGGAAGAAAACACAAACTAGCACCCTATCACCCTCTTTGCTATGCTCCAAAATGAGAAAGTGAAACAATGAGAGAGAGGGGTGGCCTGCGGTGTATTATATATAGGCGCACACCCTTTAACACCGGTTCAAGCCACAAACCGATGTTAAAGGGGGGTGATGTGCGGCGCGGTGGGGAAGGGCCTTTAAAACCGGTTTGTGCCTCGAACTAGTGTTAAAGGGGGTGGACCTTTTTGCTGCACGGGCCACGCTGGTACGGGCACTCCCTTTAATACCGGTTCGTAGGAGAGCCGGTGTTAAAGTCCAATTTGGACCTCAACTAAAGGCCTCATTTCCACCAGTGGGGTACTGCGAACCCATGGTGTTTGAATTTGAAAAACTCACTTTGTGAGTTGTTGATCATTGAAAGAATAGCGCGCTATTTCGGGGCTAATAGCGCTATAGCATATCTGGAGAGGTCACGCTAAATTTTAGCATTTTTTCTCGCTATGGTGCTATTTACGAAATAGCATGCTATATCGCGCTAAAACGTCATAGCGTTAGGGAAAAATAGCGCGCTATTTTTTATAGCCTGTTGAAATGTTGATGTTATGCTTCTAAACGTGAACAATATGTTCACTACTGGAAAACCCCTCTTCGGTTTGACATGAACAATGCCAGCAGTCCCGGCCTATCACAGCCCGCGACTAGTGCTAGCACTAGTCCCGGGCCGTGAGGCCTCTAACGGCTAGAAACGGCCGTAGTCACTAGTCCCCGGCCAGAGCACATCTCTAGTCCCGGTCCGTAATACGGCCCGAGACTAATGACCTGGAGCAGGCCAGCTGGTCTTTTAGTGGACTATTAGTCCCGGGTCGTATCACGGTCCGGGACTAGTTGTCCACCACTATATATTTTGCTGCCTGTCCTGCTGCCCTAAAGCATATGGTGGCCATTTTTCTCAAAAAAGCAAGCGAGTTCATGCCATTTTTTCTCAAGATTTGTCAAGATTTAGTTTGCAACCCCTAAATCCAAAGCTTTAAAATGTTGGAACTTCATTCTTTCATCTCCTATTGCTACTTTAGCTCTATAATGCTCTAGAAGATGCATGCATGCTCTAGAAGTTAGAAGGATTTTGTTATATATGTGTAACAAATTTTGATTAGGCACATAGTTACTGAAAATTGAAATGTGTAATTTTAGAGTTTCAGAGCTTAGAATGGAATGAGGTTTTCACTGACAAAACAATAATAAAAAACTCCACATTTATCATGTTGATTTTTTTCTCCAATTCACAAATTGGTGCATGTAAATTTTTCAAAATTCACGACTTGTAATAATTTTTCAAAATTCACAACTTGTAATAATTTTATCATGTTGTGTAATGGTTTTTGATATACTTTTACTATAATGCAGATGATCCGAGAATGGATGTACGGTATTGACCGACGCTCTGGCGAGTTTATTAATGGCGTACATGAATTCATCCGTGTTGCTGATGCCAACAAGCGCAATGGTTTTGTATTATGTCCATGTAGTGGATGTAGGAATCAGAAGGATTACTCTGACTCAAAAACCATTCACAGCCACATGTTGAAGTTCGGCTTCATGCCCAGTTATAATTGTTGGACCAAGAACGGAGATAGAGGGGTTATAATGAAAGACAATGAAAAAGAGGAGGAGGATGACAACTATCATGGTTTCCCTGAGTACGGAGATACTTCCATGGGGGATGCTGAAGGGGAGGATGAAGAAGAGACACATTATGAACCCGCTGATGATCTTGGTCGGACCATTGCCGATGCACGAAGAGATTGTGAAACTGAAAATGATAGGGAGAAGTTCAATCACATGTTAGAGGATCACAAAAATTTGTTGTACCCAAATTGCGAAAATGGTCTGAAAAAGCTGGGCAGCACACTGGAATTGCTGCGATGGAAGGCTGAGTGTGCTATACCTGACTCCTCATTTAAAAAATTGTTGAAAATGATGAAGAATATGCTTTCAAAAGATAATGTATTGTCCGCCAGTAGTACGTACGAAACAAAGAAGATTGTCTTCCCTCTAGGTTTAGAGGTTCAGAAGATACATGCATGCCCTAATGACTGCATTCTCTACCGCGGTGAGTTGTACGAGAATTTGGATGCATGCCCGGTATGCACTTCACTTCGGTATAAGATTAGACGAGATGACCCTGGTGACGTTGTGGGTGAGCCCACCCGGAAGAGGGTTCATGCCAAGCTGATGTGGTATGCTCCTATAATACCACGGTTGAAACGCTTATTCAGAAACAAAGAGCACGCCAAGTTTTTGCGATGGCATAAAGAGGAACGTAAGTCAGACGGGATGTTAAGACACCCCGCTGCTGGGTCGTAATCTGAGAAAAATCGATAGAAAGTACCCGGACTTTGCTAAACATTCAAGTTGACAAGTCCCTAGTTGAAGTCCATGACTCATTAAGTTGGGACCAAGAGCAGTGAAGCGACATGAAAGCAATGATCCATAAGTAATTTCAATCATTATCGCATTATATCGGCATCTTTCATTCATTTCCTGATATCAAGTAACTAATAACTCCTTTGTTCATTTTCTTTGCCGAGCAGGTGTTGGACACGGTTCAGACAGAAAATACCAGGTCCATTCAAAGAGGAGCTAACTTATAAAATGGTGAAGAGTTTACAGCAGCCACCAGGAACTCACTTATGTGGATACTACGCCAGGGAGTATATCCGCGAGTTGACCAGTGAGCGGAAAGTTGACTCATATTATAGTTATGGTTTGCGGGAGAAACTAGAGCCAGACCAGCGCATAAGAGCAATTCAAGAGGAGCTGGCGGGATTTATGATGAAGAAAGTCCTTGATGTACATGGAGAGCATTATGTGGATGACGTGGAACTCGATTTGCCTTAGTGATCTCCATGTAGCTGATATGATATATATATTCATCAATAACTATGTAATTTTAAAATATTTTTTTGTTTTGATATATATATCATCAATGTATGCTTACAAGGGATCGATTAATTATATAGATGCATCACCGTGTACTGTGTATGTACTAGCGTAGAATATGTCTACTTAAATATATGTTTGAAATTATAGTGAAACACAAAACGAAAAAGGAACGAAATGGCAAAAAAAAAGAAAATACACAATCTCTGCCGCGGCGGCAGAGAAACACACAATTCTCTGCCGCTGCAGAAAACCTTATAGTCCCGGGTGGTGTTACGGCCCGGCACTAGAGGGTTTCCACCCCCGTGGCGCTGAAACAGCCATGTGGCTGTTATCAGTCGTGGGCCATAGCGACCCAAGACTAGAGGGGGGGCTTTAGTCCTGTTTTCACCGTTCCGGGCCCAAAACCGGGACTAGAGCCAGTTGCGGCTTAGGACTGGAGGCCCTTTTTCCACCAGTGGTTATTAACTCGTGGGGGGTATTGATGTAGGATTCTGCAAGATTGGAAAAATATTTTTGTGTATGGTTATAAATGTATAATCATAACAATTTTAAAATATATTTTTTATTCTTGCATAAATCTTTATTTTTTGCCTATATTTTGTATTATTTTCAAAACGCTATTTTTAAACATAACACGCTATTAGCACGTTATAGCGTGTATAGCGTTTGGAAAAGGCCGGCGCTATCTATTTTCTTCCTTGGTTGTGATCCGGAAAAAGTGGACGCCGGCGACGAAGATCTCCTCCACGACGCCGATCGCCGCAACGATGTCGGTGATGTCGTCGGGTTCGTTGGTGAGCCTCCAAACTCCATGTTGGCGAGCTCTTCCAGGTCGATCGACGGCAAGCTTGTCCCGTGATCTGCACGCGACCAGTCATCATCCTCTTCTCAGGTCTCCTCAATGCCCTTGTCAAATTCGCTTGCGAGCCCTTGTCAAAGGAGAAGACAGACCGCGACAAGACCTCCTCCGGCGTACGTCGAGAGAGTGAGACAGGACCTCGTCCTCATTGTTTCGCCGGCGATGAGAGAGTCGAGAATCGGCCATCTCCGGCCCGCCCTGAATATCCTCCGCTATTCCCGCTCATAGAAATTTGCTAGATCCTCTAGCAACTGGATTATCCTGCGTATCTTTCACAATTCTTCGTCGCCACATGTAGCAGTCCGGATAATAACTAGATTCGACACGTGCATAAATAGAAGACCAAATTCCGAGTCCGACGTTAGCTCTTATCGAACTTTCCTGGCAAGTTTCTATATATACACGCACACACGCAACAAACTTGTCCAACTAGAGCAAGGCAAGGTACTGCGGATCGAAGATCTAGAACAACCAACTTGTCCAGATCAGGTAGCCATGGAACCGAAACCGGAGGCCACGTGTCTAAACTACTGGTATGGACTCCGTCGTGCCGGCAGTAACCGGCGGACAGGCCTGCTCTTCTTGGATCGCACGGGCGTATACTCCACAACACGCTGCCGTTACATCCGGAAGTCGCGCTACTACCGCTACCGAGCCATGACCATGGATCTCGTCCCGGTCATCAAAGCCTACCGCTCGCTGCAAAAGCTCGGGATGAACAGATGGCCTGAGCACAACAAGGCAGCAAGGAAAGAGATCACGTGGTGGAAGCACAGGGTCATGGAGTTGTACTGGGACGCCATGCCCGAAAAGCGCAAGGCAAGAGCTATGGAAAGGTATTTCAGGGCGCGGTACCAGCATGGGATGGTCTACCCTCTTTTGTGGTGTGTTGGCGCGGTCATAGTCGTTGGTACTCTGTTGCGGCTGATGCTGGTCGGGCGGTTCACAGAAACGTTCGGCTTCGATATCCTGGAGCCGCTGCTGGCCTTATGCTTGATTGTATGGGTTACCATTGTCATGACCGAGGGACTTGTCACGGTTAGGTGGGTCCTGACCCGCTCGCAGATCCATGACGTGCAAGAATTTGAGTTGTCAAACTGACAATATTTATCGTAACACGGTGCTTATTTCATTTTGAACCCTGCACATCTATTTGTAACATTGGGCGTATATATATCTTTGAGTCATCAAGTTGGTTAAAAGGTTTGGACTCGAGAAAATTCAAAAAAACCACCACATTTTAGTGGGAAATACACAAAACCACCGGTATTGCGATGAATTGCAAAATCCACCAGTTTTGAGGAGATTAGTTTCAATGTGCACTAATTATAAAATTGAGGCCGATTAACACGATTTCTGATTGATGGGGCCCACTGTCAGTGCTGACGTGGCAAGGCGGAGCTCGGACATATCTACTTTGGATTTATTTGTAAACTTTTTGTGGGACCTACTGGTCAGTAATTAATTTTTTTCTTTTTTTCTTTGATTTTATTCCCTAAAATCCCACCACCACCCTGCTCCCTACATGCCGCCCTCACTACTAGGAAAACAGGTATAGATATACAGATCATCTATGGCGCATATGCGCGATCATGCGTCATAGAAAAAGCACAATGACGCATTATACCAAATGAGTCACGGAGTCATTCACTCTTCTATGGCGCATGCACAGGAACGGTGCGCTATAGAAATATGGTGGGACCCGCCACCGGGCTTGGGCTACCAACATTCTGTGGCGCATATGGGCATATGCGCCGTAACTTCTATGGCGCATAAGTCGATATACGCCACAGAAAGTGAGGGTGGACCCCACCATAGAATCTTGTTGAACACACTCTGACCAACCTTATGTAGCGCATATGTGCATATGCGCCTCCACATATGCGTCATAGAAAGTTGACGCGAGTCCCACCACCAACAGTGCATTCCACCTATTCTATGGCACATATAGCCAGGCGTCATAGAAGTGTGAGCTTCTGTGGCGCATATCGACTATATGCGCCACAGAATAGCGCGTCCAGATCTGTATAAAGGTGGCAACTTTTGCAACCCTCTACCTACCACCATCTATTTCACATCCTTTTCCTCCTCCTTCAGCTCGTCTTCCTCCTACCTCCCACCCTATTGTGCCCATACTTTTCTCCAGTTTGTTGAATTATATTTTGTAGATTAGTTAGGGGAAGCCTCTCTCTAACTTGTAGATCTAAAACACACTTACTTTTATCCTACGCATCTCTATTTATGCACTCTCTCATCATAGTCTCGTCTCGGTATTGAATCTACCAGGTAAGGAATTGGCCATGAATATGCATGTTTTGTAGGTGAAGCTTGTTGCACGGGTGGTTTGCGATGGCAAGCCAATGTTTGTACATGAATCTTGTGTAGCGCATGAATATTTGCATGGGAAGAAGAAGTTTTTTGTTGTTGCTTATTTGACCCGGTGTGGTGCATGGATGTTTGCCGAAATGTTGATTTATTTCCATTTCGGTAAACCTTTGCACCACCCATATGTCTGTTGGAGATATGCCCAAGAGGCAATAATGTGGTTATTATCATATCTTCACACTTATGATAAATGTTTACATACCATGATATAATTGTATTAACCGGAAACATTAATACTTGTGTGATTTGTAAACTAAAATAAAAGAGTCCCTAGTAAAGCCTCTTGTTAAACTAGCTTGTTGGTTAATATATGATCATGGTTTCCTAATCATAAACATAGAGATGTTATTAACAACAGGATCATATCATTAGGAGAATGATGTGATGGACATACTCCTATAGATAAGCGTAGCATAAAGATCAAGTCATTTCAATAGTTCAATTGCTATATGCTTTCTGATACATAGTAACCTAATTCCTTCGACCATGAGATCATGCATATCACCTTTTCCGGATGGATGCTTTGATGTCATCAAACACCACATCGTAACAGGGTGGCTATAAAGGTGGCATTGAGTGTTCAGAAAGTATTGGTTGAAACACATGGATCAAGAGTGAGATTTGTCTATCCATATGACGGATAGATATACTCTGGGCCCTCTCGGTGAAATGTCATCCAATTAGCTTGCAAGCATCACTACTAGGAAACAGGCCGTTAGTGGCGCACCTGGAAGGCCCATCCGTGGCGCACCAGTAGTGCGCCACGGGCCTTGCGCTACGGCTATCTCTCAGCCGTGGCGCACTGCCCAGTGCGCCACGGTTGTGTAGAGATAGGCGTAGCGCACCATCTAGTGCGCCACAGAAGTTTGGCATGGTGCGCTACCCCTTGGATCTTCTGTGGCGCACTACCCAGTGCGCCACTAAACAACCATGGTGCGCTTTAGGTGTAGTGCGCCACAGAAGGTAGAACATGTGCGCCACAGATGTATTTTTTGTTTTTTTTTAATTTCCAAGCCAGATTATATGCAATACAGATTATATACAATATTACAGCAGATATACACACACAGATACAAGATATACAATTATATATATAAATACTCAATATGAAAAACAAGATTGAAACAAATACATATAGATAAGTCTCATACATGAATACATATATAGTCCAAGTTACATTGTTTTGATCATGTTACAAAGTAGTAGTTGGTGACATGCGAATACATGTGTCGATCGAACAAGTTAGAGCTCGGAAGCTCGCCTAGACATCTAAACTAGCTAGCTAGACACAAACGCGGGATAAATAACCAAAGAAGATAAGCATGATCACCGCGGCGACGAAGGTGTAGGTCTTCATCCGGTTCCTTGTCCTAACTCCCGCTAGATAGCGCGTGTATCTATCTTCCGCCTCCGCCATAGTGTTGTACCCTTTGTAGCTATTGCCGCTGAAACGGTGCACCTGTCTCCGGCAGTCTTCCCAATCATCGTAGACTCCGGGAACCCGTCCCTTGTACACGACGTACCACGTCATCTACAAGTTGACAATAATAACTAACCGGTGATTGAAAAAACATGTATAATTAAAGTCGCATATGAAGATACACTTATAGAAAGTACTCTTAAATCAAAAAGAGCAAACTCGAAAAGCATGCCTCATATATAACTAGCTAGGTCGTTGGACACAGGAATTGCTTATGACAGGACTGTTAGCCAAGTAGGATGCACAATTCCTGGACTTGTGCATATCACAAGGCTAACAATCCCGTCATAGCACATTCACATATATATTGTGCCACGACATTTCAATCATCGGCATATTCTCGAAAAAGACAAAAATAACTCGAAAAGCATGCCTCATATATAACTAGCTAGGTCGTTGGACACAGGAATTGCTTATGACGGGACTGTCAGCCAAGTAGGATGCACAATTCCTGAACTTGTGCATATCACAAGGCTGACAATCCCGTCATAGCACATTCACATATATATTGTGCCACGACATTTCAATCATCGGCATATTCTCGAAAAAGACAAAAATAACTCGAAAAACATGCCTCATATATAACTAGCTAGGTCGTTGGACACAGGAATTGCTTATGACGGGACTGCTAGCCAAGTAGGATGCACAATTCCTGGACTTGTGCATATCACAAGGCTAACAATCCCGTCATAGCACATTCACATATATATTGTGCCACGACATTTCAATCATCGGCATATTCTCGAAAAAGACAAAAATAACTCGAAAAGCATGCCTCATATATAACTAGCTAGGTCGTTGGACACAGGAATTGCTTATGACGGGACTGTCAGCCAAGTAGGATGCACAATTCCTGGACTTGTGCATATCACAAGGCTGACAATCCCGTCATAGCACATTCACATATATATTGTGCCACGACATTTCAATCATCGACATATTCTCGAAAAAGACAAAAATAACTCGAAAAGCATGCCTCATATATAACTAGCTAGGTCGTTGGACACAGGAATTGCTTATGATGGGACTGTCAGCCAAGTAGGATGCACAATTCCTGGACTTGTGCATATCACAAGGCTGACAATCCCGTCATAGCACATTCACATATATATTGTGCCACGACGTTTCAATCATCGGCATATTCTCGAAAAAGACAAAAATAACTCGAAAAACATGCCTCATATATAACTAGCTAGGTCGTTGGACACAGGAATTGCTTATGACGGGACTGCTAGCCAAGTAGGATGCACAATTCCTGGACTTGTGCATATCACAAGGCTAACAATCCCGTCATAGCACATTCACATATATATTGTGCCACGACGTTTCAATCATCGGCATATTCTCGAAAAAGACAAAAATAACTCACACTTGTCGTCCGAGAACCAAAGAGTAAGCAAAAAAACCAAAGAGTAAGCAAAAAAACCAAGCATTGATTGATATATAATAATAAGCAAAATAAGTAAGCGGTGATTCATAAACCTAATAAGATAAGTACACTTGTCGTCCACACACACACAAAGGTCATCTATAGTTTGCAACTACAACTAGGCCAACAACATCAAGTCTTCTGGCTCGGCTTAGGGAACGGGAGGACGCCCTGCCTCGTCATGAACTTCCTATAGTCACCCTGCATCTCTAGGCGATCTTCTATGTCACGGTTATTCGGGATATTTCCTCCGTAGAAGATCCCCCCCCGAAGTCATGACATCACGAAAGATGATTGCCCCAAACTGCTGCTGGATGCGATACATCTCTTGTCTAATATCCGAATCATTGATCTTGGCCTTTGCTTCGGCCCACTGTTTGAGATGATCTGGCAGCGTAGAATTCTGCTGGTCAAGTAGGAACGCCCTCATGTGATGGAGTGCGTAGTAGGCTTCCTTCTTACTGTTTTCCGGCTGCGTCACGCAGGGGAACTCTGTTACGTGGTTGAAGACGTGCCTGCCGAACTTGACCTTCTTACGCACGAAGCTGGTGCCTTCCGTCGAGGCAAAGCCAGTGAGAGCATCATCCAGAACTTCCTTGATCTTGTCGTAGTTTTTCTTCTTTTCTAGACTCCCCGAGTCGAAATACGTGGCGTGGGAATGCTTCGGCGATAAGGAGATGAGCGTGCAGTGTTCATCTCTGCGCAAAAAATTCAAATGGAATGTGTTGAAAAAAGAATGATGATGATCTAATAAAGCCAATCGACGGTGGCGACTGAATAACGACTTACTCGGGAAAGTAAGGCACGAGAATGTATTCCTTTGTCTTGTTCGCCACGAGGATTCTTTTTAGGTACGAGGCCACGATACGTCGTTCGGCAGGGGAACCCAAGCAGCCGTCACGCATGTAGTAGGGGTCCACTATAGCGATGCCCGGTGTGTTCTCTCTAATGATCTGCGTGGCCAGGCTGAGAGAAAAGAGACGGACCATGGTATAGTGCAGCGGGTATAGGTGGAACATATTGAAGATGTCCTCGAACCGCAGGAAGAACAGATCCGCGGGGGCAGTGTCGACGAAGCCCAAGCCTGGTGGCACCTTAACCACGAATACCGGGTGCGAGGGATCTTTCTCCGATAGAAGGTGTCTCTCTATCGTCAGCACGCCGACATGCACACTCTGCAGTTCCGAACTGGCGAGCTTCCGCAAATTCTTAGGTAGCATGGGCTCACCCGCCACATGAATCCTCCACATAATACCCTCGGGTCTTGGTGGCCCGTCCCGAAACCTGATCGGATTCGCAGTTGTTGACGCCACCGGCTGGCTCGAGCTGCTAGATTTTCTTTTCCTGCCCTTTTTTCCTTTTGGAGAGCGGGCAGGCACCGCAATCTGAGCACCGGCCGCCCTATGTAGTGTGTCAGGGCTTAGAATAAAGGGCCGGTTGGTTGTATCAGCTGGCTCTGTAAAGGCGCAAGCTGGAGGCGTCTCCTGAGAACCAAACAGACGCTTGGTGATAGTGGCTTTCTCTGTGGGGCCACCAGCTAGGTCTTCTTCGTTGCCAAACTGAGTGCTGAAGAAGTGATCATTCCAGTCTTCGAAGTCCTCGGCCGCCGGATCCTGCGCCATGTGCATATCATCAACATGATCATCCGACCCACCGCGTGGAGGTGACGGCGAGGGCGGTAAGGGGGCCTTGCCACCGCTTGTCGCTGGCACGACAGGCGGTGCTGTTGTCTGTGGCGTGATGGCCCCCGCCGTCCCCAAACGGATCATGCTCTTTGGCCATAGCATGAACAAGCCGAAGCAACTTCTGAGGACAGACGACTCTTCTTCATCCGCTCCTGGGGGTTGAATGGGAGGTTCCAGGTCGTCGCAGCCCCTTAGCACCCGACTAATTTTAACCCTGTGCACGCTATCTGGCATCGGCTTTGAGTGGAACGTGCGCTGCAAGGGTTAAACGATGGTACCCTTGGCAACATCCCTCAGCTCGTTGTTCACGTAGCATAAGAGAGTGCAAGGAACATCCATACAAATTTAAAATGTTCCAAAAGTGGTGATACATGCCATACAAATTTTGTTTTGTTTTTAAAATACTTTTAAATATTCCAAAAATGCTCAAAAGTGGTGATATATGCCATAGAAGTTTTATTTTGATTTTAAAATACTTTTAAATATTCCAAAAATACCCAAAAGTAATAATATTCCAAAAATGCCCAAAAATATGATTTAAAGTATAACTAAATTTCATAATAATTTGTCCATGAATATTACAATCTTTTTCGACCACGCGTTTACAATATTTTTTGAGCTAGCGTTTTACAATCTTTTTTCCCTTCTTTGTCGCGGTTGAATAATTTAGCCCCGGCACTTTAATGTTTCTTCTTTCGAACGGGCTACCTTTTTTGGGTAGGGTTGTCCTTTTTCTTCTTGTGATGTATGTTGCTGCATCGTAGTCGTCGTCATCTTCAATCTTTGGATCGCCGTACTGGTCGAAGTCTTGCTCATTGGCGACTCCATCCATTCCGATGATGTTCCTTTTTCCTCTCCTCACTACAACACGGCTAGGCTTTGTCGGGTCGGTAATGAAAAAACATTGGTCCACTTTGGTAGCCAGTACCCACGGTTCATTTTTCGCGGCCACGTTTGCACCGGCGGCCTTGGATTTGGCTGCTTCGGGTATAACCATGGTTGTGAAATACCGGTCTTCTCTTTCGACGTTCTTTGCCCATCTGACACGGAACATCGGCACCTTTTCTCCACAGTAGTCGAGCATCCAGATCTCCTCGATTCTTCCGTAGAATCTTTCCTTCACGTTGTCATCGGTGTAGAATTCCGACGTTACGCCTGAGTTCTGATAATCACACTTGTTGTCCTTTTCCTCCGTGTAGAATGTGTAGCCGTTGATATCATACGCCTGATAGGTCACCAGGTTTTGCATCGGTCCCTGCGACAAGGTGAATATGATCTTTTCCGTGTCAGAAGAATGCGAGCGCGGGGGATTATCAAGGAGCGTCTGCCTAAACCAACGCGTGAAATCTGAGTTGTGCTCTTTGATTATTTCTCCCTGCGTCCTCTGTATGCCCCGGTCACTGTACTTCTTCTCGATTAACCTTTTGTGCTTCTGTACCCAAGGATCGACCAGTTCTAAATGCTGTAGCGCGACGAGGTTTGCTCGATCAAAGTCTGCGCGTCGAAAATCGAAGTCTGCATGCAGTATGCGACGACCCTCTCGGTGACCAGATCCGTCGAGCTTGCCAAGGTGTCTGTTGACGGGAAGACCGACAGGGTTCTCGATGTCTAGATAATTCGTGCAGAAAGAGATGCACTCTTCGGCCAGAAAGCCCTTGGCTATGCTTCCATCTGGACGGGACCTGTTGCGAACGTATCCTTTGATGTGTCCGTTCATCCTTTCGAACGCCATCATGCTGCGGAGAAACATCGGCCCGAGTTGTACGATGTCCTCCACGACATGGACCAGCAGATGCACCATAATGTCGAAGAATGCGGGTGGGAAGTAGACCTCAAGCTCACATAGTATCACCACGATCTCCTCCTGTAGCCTTCCGAGCTGATTCAAGCCAATCGACTTCCTAGAGATGACGTCGAAAAACTTGCATAAGCCAAATAACGTTTCACGGACGTGCTCGTCCATTATCCCTCTTAGTGCGACCGGAAGTACCTGCGTCATTAGCACGGCACAGTCGTGAGACTTCATGCCACTGAACCTCTGCTTCGCCTCGTCTAGGTATCTGCTTATCTTGCCCGCGTAGCCATAAGGAAATTTGACTCCTAGAAGGCACTTGAAAAACTGTTTGATCTCATCCTGGCTTAGAGTGAAGCAAGAAGGAGGGCAGTAATATTCGTTCTTCTTGAACTTTTTACCCTTCCGACGACCTTGTGTCGTCTCCGACTCATGATCATCGTCATCTTCCTGATCATTAGGAGTAGTGCGTCCTCCGTGAAGCTCCTTCCGGATACCCAAGCATATCAGGTCGTGCCTTGCTTTCGGACCATCTTTCGTCCTATCTGGCATGTTGATTATGGTGGCGACCAGACTCTCGCACACGTTTTTCGTGATATGCATGATGTCGAGGCTATGAGGCGTGCGGAGAAACTTCCAGTATGGCAACTCCCAGAAAACAGACCTTGTTTTCCATACCTTCATCAGCGGCTTGTCTTGTTGCTGCCTCTTTCGCTTCTTTCCAGGCTTAGGACAATCTTTCCAGTTTTTCAGCAACTCTTACACTTCTTCGCTGCTCCTACGCTCTGGGATTCCTCGGGTCTCTGATTTGCCATCGAACAGGTCTCCACGTTTTCTCCATGGATCATTCTTGCCGAGCCACCTCCGGTGCGCCATGAACACGGTTTTCGATGACCCTGGATCTTTCTCTAGTTGGAGATAGCTTGTGTTATCCATGCACCTAACGCATGCGTGGAATCCTTGGATAACCTGCCCCGAGATATACCCGCAACCTGGATAGTCTTGCACCGTAGTGACCAACGCGGCTCTCATAGTGAAATAATCTTGTGCGACGGCGTCGTAAGTATTGGCTCCAGATTCCCATAACGTGGCTAGCTCCTCTTTCAACAGCTCGAGATACAGATTGATGTCGGTACCAGGTTGTTTCGGCCCTTGAATTAGCATACTCATTTGTATGTACTTCTTCTTCATGCACAACCATGGAGGGAGGTTGTACATCCATACAAACACAGGCCAAGTGATGTGCGTGCTGCTCTGGCTACCGAACGGATTGAGTCCATCGGTGCTCGCACCAAGCCTGATGTTCCTCGAATCTCCACCGAATTCTGGGAATTCGAGGTCCAATGCTTTCCACTGGCTAGCATCTGAAGGGTGCGTCAGCAGCTCATCCTTTTCGGGGTCATCATCATATCCTGGCTTCTTCCTTTCCGCATGCCATCGCATGAGCTTCGCTTCCTTAGGGTCCGCGAAATAGCGCTGCAGACGAGGGGTGATAGGAAAGTACCATACCACTTTTCGAGGTGCTTTCTTCCCTTTCTTGTATCGACTCACGCCGCACACCGGACATGTGGTTTTCTCCGCGTCCTCGCCCCGATAAATGATGCAATCGTTGATGCATACGTGATATCTAACGTGCGGTAGATCGAGAGGACAGACGATTTTCTTGGCATCCTCGATACTAGTTGGACATGTGTTCCCCTCCGGGAGACGATCGTGCCAGAATGCCATCATATCGTCGAAGCTTGCGTCGCTCAATTTGTGCTTTGCCTTCATCTCCATAGCCTTGAGCGTTACATTCAACCGGGTATCATCGGGCCTGCATCCTTCATACAATGGAGTAACCGCGTCTTTCTCAAGTTGCGCAAGCTTGGATTTCTCTCTAGCGGTAGCCCTGGCGTTACTCGTCTGCTTGAGAAGCAGCTCTTGCACATAAGGGTCCCGCACCCAGCCTGACGTTGTTCCATCGTCGTCTGCTCCTCCGGCATCTAGATCATCATCATCCCGGTCTGCTTCCGTACCTTCACCATCTCCAGGAGCCTCTTCATCATCTCGCCCGTTCTCGCCGTGATGATGATCACCGTCTCCATCATCTACGCCATCGCTTATCCAACGAGTGTATCCATCCATGAAACCATGGCGGAGCAGGTGCGCCTGCAGATTCCCGGAATCTGGGTCGATCACCCAGTTGAGTTTGCATCTTCTGCACGGACATCTTATATCTGTCTTGTTATTTCGTATCATGTCGGCCGTCGCACATTTCAAAAATCTAGCCACAATGCCTTCGCTCATTATGCGGACCATTTTTGCCTGCACGATGTACACGGTACAATTTTGAAGTCTATTAGAACCACATAATGAATGCATGCATGCAATGGTCGATAGAAAATTTCGGCATGACCTATCCTAAAATTAGGACCTTTGCGAAATGCCAAAGTCTTGCCAAAATGGAAATGAATCAACATTTTGGCAAAACAAATGGCAACTTGTTCACATACAAACACAAGAGAGAGAGAGACCGATCCATACACACATGAACATATCATTATCCTCTCCATACAAACATGCATGAGCATCATCGATACTCTCCATATACACACACATATGACCATCGATCCTCTCCACACATACACACATCATGAGCATCGATCATCTACATACATATGAGCACATGCATCATCCATATACACATGAACACATCCTTACATGGACAACTTACCGAGATGAGAGACCGATCGCGAGAAAGATGGAAAGGAGAGGTGCGCGCGTCGACCGGAGACGGATAGATGAGAGACCGGATACCTCCTCTATTACTTATGTAACATCCAAAGCAAGTTTTACATGCTAAAAATGGTGAATGTGTGGAGAAATTGAGGTGGGAAGGAGAAGATCCCGACTAGATCTAAGGAGGAAGAAGAAGGGGAAAGTGAAGTGTGGGGTGGTGGATGTGGTCACACATGTGCACATAAAGTGCTGCCCTAAAGAAATCGACACATCCGTGGCGCACACGGCCCTAGTGCGCCACAGGGAGTACAAACATCTGTTGTGCACCATGCCATGTGCGCCACGGATGATCCTACTCCCTGTGGCACACTAGGCCGAGTGCGCCACAGAAGTTGGTGGCCGTTTCAGAGCAGAGGTGGGCATGCGCTCAGTTGTAGCGC
This sequence comes from Avena atlantica, assembly GCA_910589765.1. Classification (NCBI taxonomy): domain Eukaryota; kingdom Viridiplantae; phylum Streptophyta; class Magnoliopsida; order Poales; family Poaceae; genus Avena; species Avena atlantica. The sequence continues at coordinate 161,907,762 of OU342737.1, forward strand.
ACCATGCACACGTGCGCCACAGATGACCCTAACAACCGTGGCGCACATGGCTGTAGTGCGCTACAGAAGTTTGGCGTGGGGCCAACAGGGCCCTGGCCCACACATATCTGTGGCGCACTATGGTCATGTGCGCCACGGATGTTCTAGTTATTAGTAGGGCACTGCCCACAGGTGAGCCACGCCTGTTTTAGCCGTGGGGCACTTCAACCATGTGAGCCACGGATGTGCTGATTACCTATAGCCGTTTTCCTAGTAGTGACTACCTCCCAGCGTTGAAGAAGATCACCCAGGCGGTATACGCGGATGCGCAGGCCGGGGTCCCCCCTACACCGCGAAGCGTCCGGCTCCGACGGTAATTTCTTTATCTTGTTCGCAGTCGCAGCGTATGCAGTCGCGGTAATTCTAACTCTGTTTCGTATTCATCGCAGCTGTTCCAAGTGGTGGAAGGGTGGCTCCCACCCGCCGATGACGAGAGCCCGGGGCCATCCGCCCGGGATACAAGCGAATCGCCACCCGCCAAGGGCAACGAGGACGACGAGGACGAGTCCGAAGAGGATATTGCCCCACTGGTCCGAAAGACCCGCGGGCAACGTCAGCGCGAAATCGAAGCGAGCAGGAGCCTCGAGCGTCATGATGATGACGACGAGCTCCCAGAGACCACCTCGGGCCGCCAGGCCACTCCTTCGAAGAAGAAGAAGAAGGAAAAGGAGGCGAGGGCCCCCCCGAGGAGGAAAACGAAGCCGCCGAAGATGGCCTCGCCGTCGCACTCGACGAGCAGCTCTGATGGCCCCAGCTCGGCCGGTGACGGCGCGGCCCTGGCGACAACCGCGCTAGATGCGCCATCTGTGGAAGTATCGCTGGCCTCGATGCCCCCGCCATTCGCGCCAGCCTCTGGGCTAGGGAAGGCTCCAGCCGCGGCGACTTCGCCTCGCAAGGAGGTTCCGATTGGGGCGGCTTCGCCCCGCAAGGAGGCTCCGGCCGTAGCGGCCCCAGTTCGCGAAGAAGCCCCTGCCGAAGGTGTCCCAGGGGCGCCAGCCGCAGCCTCGACGACGAAGAAGCCGTCCGTGTCTTGGGCACGTGACGTCATGGAACTAGGGCTCAGTCGCCAACTGGGCCCCGAGCTGGAAAAGCCGGCCGGCCTTCGCACAGGGCTACGCTTCATCCCAGTTGCCAAGTGAGTGCATTCGGCCTTCTCTATTTTCTATAGCTGTTTCGATTGTCTTTACTGATTCGACTGATGTGCAGGACCGGAGTGAAAAAGATGGGCCACCCGACCGTGGCTCAGGTACCCTCCGCCGCTAGCGAGGAGGATCCTTCCCGTAAGAGGAAAGCGGACGAGGTCGTCGCCTCAGCGGAGGGCAGCAAGAAGGCCAAGGGCGACGACATCGTCACTGTCTCTGATGACACGGCGGCCGCACCGGCCGGACCCGCAGTGGAAGCAACTGCGTCTACAAAGGAGGGCGTTTCCTTGCCTAGACCGGAGGAAGCGTCTTCCTTTGGAGCGGGTGCCTCGATCGCTACCTTCCCCCGCTTCGTGACCAAGGCGGCCACGGCGAGCGGGAATGTGCCCCCGAGCCTCGCTCCAGGGACCGCCGACGCTGAAGTCGACCAACGTCGCGGGCACACGTCGGCGCTGCTTGCGTCTGTAGACGCAATGCAACTCCATGGCATGCTTGGTGCAGCCATCCAGGTACCTCCAGTCCCCGAGGATCAGGTCGGTGCTTAGCAGCGGCTTGATTCTTATAATTTCTCGTTTTTTTTTACTTTCGCATCCAGTCCCCGAGTGCGTACGCGTTAAATTTTAGCGGGTGTGCACTGAGGAATTTTTGTGATCGCCAGTCCCCGAGTGCGCACGCGCTAAATTTTAGCGGGTAGGCACTGAGTAACTTTCGTTTTTACTGACTTTGATGATTGTGCAGGGTCTGCAGCTGGAGTCGGCGGAGCGGTTGGCCGCGAAACAGCGTGCTGAGATGGAGCTGCCCACCATCCAAGAAGCGAACAAGGAGCTTCAGGCTGTTGCTGCAAAGGCAGAAGGAGCTCGCAAGGAGCTTGTCCCTGCTGGTGAGTTGGTGGCGGTGCGATCTGCGTTGAGTGCTGCTGAGCAGCGGGTCGCCGACCTCGAGCGCGAACTGCGGGAGGCGAAAGAAGAAGCAAGCTCGGCGAACGGGCGAGCTAAGGCCGCCATTGCGGCCGCGGAGGAAGACCGCAAGGTGTCGGAAGCTCTCATTGCTGGGCTTCAGGGCGACCACACGTCGCTTCAGTGCTTCATCACGGGACTCGCCCGCCCGTTGCTTGGTGAGTGCGTCTTCCCTTTCTGTCAGTTGTAGTATATGTGGTGTCTGTGGTACTCATCATTGTCTCCTTCTCGCAGGTCGTGTTATTGGTAGCTAAGAAGAGGCAAGCTCGCTTGATGCGAGGGAGTGCGTAAGCATGCTCGTCGACTCGGCGACGCTATCGGCGACGTGCATCCTCGCCTATCTTCAAGAAATATCGCCCACAGAGGTTATTCCCAGCGACCTTGTTGAGGTGTGGGAGTATCTGGAGAAGGCGCCCGCTGTCGTCGAGTTCATGACGCGGTCGGCGTTTTGGCGTGGAGCGTCGACAGCGCTGAGCCTTGGACTCGCCCACTCCCCCAAGGATTTCGACCTCGACGATGTGACGAGTGGGTATCCTTCGTCGACTGGCGTGGTGGACCTGTCCGAGGTTCTCAAGTTGCAGGAGCGTGCCGCCGCGTACTCGGAGCGTGTCTGGGCGATGGGCGACCTCCTTCCCTACCAGGAAACGGTCGTCGCGCCGAACGACCCCGAGCCGCCGCATCGTGACTTCAAGGTCGAGCAACCTTTTCGCTCGGCGATGGTGGGCGAGCTGACGACGTATCCGTCAAACCCGTACACCGCGTTCATCCGTAGGCGCCGGGATTCTGGCGAGTCGTCGTCGAAGCCTGCAGAATAGGGTAGTTTTGCCTGGACGTGTTAGCGGCAGTTCTGCCATGCGGCATATTTTGTAACATAAGACAATGCAGTGTGCAATTGAATGGGACGTCGTATCCGTTTTGCTATTCGTTTGTGTGATTTGGATTGATTTTGAACGAGTCCCCGAGCACGTCCGCCCTTTTGTGGGGTTTACCTCGTATATGATGTTTGTTGTTATCATGTGTTTTGTTAGTTTAGTCGACTCGCCCGAGCTCGGAGAGCCAGTCGCAAGGCGACTCCCTTGAGTGCTCTGTACTTTACCGTTTTCCCGTACGCGAACGGGGTCGGGTGGCCGAGTCCCCGAGCGTGGTACTTGGTAGTTCTAGGCGCGACTCGAGGGTGGTGGAGGACGTAGCGCGTTGGTGTGAGCGCGTCACTCCTGCCTGGCCCGGAGGGTCAGTCGCGTGGCGAGTCCTGGGCGTGCTCTCTTACTTGGCGTTTTCCCTGACCGCTCGCGACGAACTGGTTTTCAGTCCCCGAGCGTGGTACTTAGCTGTTCGAGTCGCTACGCCGAGGATGCGGAGGACCAAAGTCGCTGTGAGAAGCGAGGGCAGTTGTCTTGGTTCGTAAAACCAGTCGGGCTAGGCGACTCCAATGGGGCTCCGGGTTGGCGTTTTTCGTGGACGATACAAGACCTGGAGTGATTCAGTGCTCTTACACCGCACTACTTAGCCGTGCCGATCGCTGTACCAAAGGTTGACTTCTGCATTTAGCGTACCGCTGTTATTACGAGTGCGAGTGGCACAAGTCATGGAGAGTAGGCGCAATGTGCGGTAACCGTTTCTTTTATTTCATAGCGACTGGAGAGTACATGTGTGGGGTTCTAGGAGTAGAACTTCCGGAGGAGACTTACATTCCATGGCCACTTGACGTCGAGCTCGCCGTCCCCGCGGACGTCGATGAGGTAGTAGGCGTCATTGCCGAGTACGCGCCCGATAGCGAATGGGCCCTCCCATGGGGGGGAGAGCTTGTGCATGCCCTTCTTGTCCTGGATGAGGCGTAACACCAGGTCGCCTTCCTGGAAGGTGCGGGTTTTCACCCGTCGGCTGTGGTAGCGGCGGAGTCCTTGCTGGTAAATGGCGGTGCGCGATCGAGCGAGGTCGCGTGCTTCATCGAGCTGGTCGAGCCCATCTTGGCGGGCCAGCTCGTTTGCGGCCTCCGTATAGTGGACGACCCGCGGCGAGTCGTGTTCGAGGTCGGTGGGCATGACTGCTTCGGCGCCGTAGACCATGAAGAAGGGAGTGAATCCCGTCGACCTGTTAACCGAGGTGCGGATTCCCCAGATGACGGAGGGCAGCTCTTCGACCCAGCATCGAGCGGTGCGCTCGAGTGGTACTTGGAGTCGCGGCTTCAGGCCGTGGAGGATGCTTTGGTTGGCTCGTTCCGCCTGGCCGTTGGATTCCGGGTGTGCGACTGACGCGAGATCGAGCCGGATGTGGTGCTCTTCGCAAAATTCGGCCATTGCTCCCTTGGCGAAGTTTGTGCCGTTGTCCGTGATGATGCTGTTGGGGAACCCGTAGCGGTATATGAGCTCGCGTAGGAACTTAGTGGCGGTCTTCCCGTCGCATTTCCGGACTGGCTTGGCCTCCACCCACTTCGTGAATTTGTCGACCGCGACTAGCAAGTGGGTGTAGCCAGAGGGGGCCTTCTTGAAGGGGCCTACCATGTCCATGCCCCACACAGCGAATGGCCAGGTGATGGGGATTGTTTTGAGCGCCGAGCTTGGTACGTGCGTCTGGTTGGCGTACTTCTGGCACCCGGCGCATCGCTGGACGATATCGACAGCGTCGGCGTGTGCGGTGGGCCAGTAGAAGCCGTGTCGCATAGCCTTGGCGACCAGGGAGCGAGCGGCGGCGTGGTGGCCGCAGTCGCCTGAGTGGATGTCGTGGAGGATTTTGCGTCCTTCAGCCGGTTGGACGCAACGTTGGAACACGCCGGTGACGCTGCGCTTGTGTAGCTCGCCGTCGATGATGGTGTAAGACTTGCATCGGCGAGCAATCATTCGAGCGTTTGTCTTGTCTGCTGGCAGGGTGCCAGTTTCCAGGTAGGCGATATAGGGCTTGGTCCAGTCGTCTGGCTCAGTGATGAGTGCGACCAAGGCTGCCTCTGGTTGGAGTGGGACTCCGATGTCGATCTCCCTCGGGGGAGAGACTGATGGTTTGGAGATTGTGTCGAGGAACACGCCGGCGGGTGGTGCGAGTCGAGCCGACCCGATGCGAGAGACGGCGTCGGCCTCCTCGTTTTTCCGCCTGTCGATCCACTCGACAGAGTAGCCGGTGAAGTGGCCGCCCAACTTATCCACCTCTTGGCGATACGCCGTCATGGTAGGGGAGATGGCGTCGCAGGTGCCGGCGACTTGTCCCGCAACGAGGTCGGAGTCTCCGTAGCATCGAAGGCGATTGACGCTCATCTCCTTTGCGGCTCGCATACCGTGGAGTAGGGCCTCGTATTCAGCCATGTTGTTGGTGCAGGGCGTGAATTCGAGGCGGAGGATGTAGCGGAGCTTGTCGCCCTTTGGTGAAGTCAGCACTATCCCCGCTCCTGCACCGTCCGCGTTCTTGGACCCGTCGAAGTGCAGGCTCCAGTAATGGAGGTACGGCGGTTTCTCTGGCTGCTGGGCCTCCTCCCAGTCGGCGATGAAGTCTGCCAGTGCCTGTGACTTAATCGCCCTTCGTGGCTCGTATTTAATGTTGTGGACGCCGATCTCGACGGCCCACTTGGCGACCCGCCCGGTCGCCTCGCGATTGCGGATGATGTCTTGTAGTGGCGCTGAGGAGACGACCGTGATCGGGTGCTCCTGGAAGTAGTGCGGCAGGCGCCGCTGAGCCCTGAAGACCGCGTATACTAGCTTTTGGTACTGTGGGTATCGCTGGCGCGACTCGGTGAGGACCTCGCTGATGTAGTACACCGGCCGCTGGACCGGGCGCTCCTTTCCTTCCTCTGGTCGTTCGACAACCATTACGGCACTGACGACGCGCTCGGACGCCGCGACGTAAACCAGCATAGGCTCTTTGTCAGCGGGTGCGGCGAGTAGTGGTGCGGCGAGTAGCACCTTTTTAAGGTCGCGGAGCGCGTCGTCCGCCTCCTTGTCCCACTGGAAGGTGGGGTTCTTGCGCATCAGGCGGTATAGGGGCATCGCCTTTTCGCCCAGGCGGGGGATGAAGCGACTGAGAGCCGCTACACGCCCGGCCAGCTTCTGGACGTCACGCAGGCACTCGGGTTTGCCGAGCCGGGCGATCGTGTCGATCTTCGTTGGGTTCGCCTCGATCCCTCGTTTGGAGACGACGTACCCCAGTAGTTGTCCGGCGGGTACACCGAAGGTGCACTTGCCTGGGTTGAGCTTTATCTTGTACCTTCGCAGATTGGCGAAAGTCTCCGCTAGGTCGGCGAGTAGGTCGCCTTGGCGAGCGGATTTCACGACCACGTCGTCGATGTAGACATGGATGTTGCGGCCAATTTGGCTCGCGAGGCATTCTTGCATGCACCGCTGGTAGGTTGCCCCGGCGTTCTTGAGGCCGAAGGTCATGGCGGTGTAGCAGAAGGCTCCGAATGGCGTGATGAACGCCGTCTTCTCCTCATCCTCGACAGCCATTTTGATCTGGTTGTACCCGGAGTAGGCGTCGAGGAAACATAGCGACTCCGAACCCGCGGTTGAATCGATTATCTGATCGATCCGCGGGAGGACGAACTGCTCCTTTGGGCAGGCGCTGTTCAGGTTTGTGTAGTCGATACACATTCTCCAGGTCCCGTTTTTTTTCTCGACCAGGACTGGGTTTGCCAGCCACTTGGAGTATTTGATTGGCCGGATGAAGCCGGCAGCGAGCAGGCGCTGCACTTCCTCGGCGATTGCTCGACGGCGTTCTTCATTGAAGGGCCGTAGCGACTGCTTGACAGGTCGCACTTTGGGGTCGGCGTTTAGTTTGTGCTCAGCGAGCTCCCTAGGGACACCAGGCATATCGGAGGGTTTCCATGCGAAGATGTCCCTATTCTCACGAAGGAACTCGATGAGCGCGCCTTCCTATGCTGGGCTCATGCCTGTCCCGATCGTCACCGTCTGGCTGGGGTCGCCTGGGACTAGCTCGACGGTGCGGGTGTGCATCGTGGCCTCAAAGGTTGAGGTGTTTGTGCCCTCTGAGTTGGGCTTCTTGAGTATTGTGGGGTCGTCATTGTTGACCCCGCTCGCGTATTTGGCAAGCTCGTCGGCGTGATTAGTTTCTTCCGTGATGACAGCGTCGGCGAGTTCAGCTCCTTTGGCCTCGCATTTGGCGGCCATGTCGGGGTCGCCGTTGATGGTGATGACGCCGCACGGCCCGGGGAGCTTCATCGCGTTGTACGCGTAGTGGGGCGCTGCCATGAATTTAGCGAACGCCTGGCGCCCCAGGACGCAGTGGTAAGGGCTGTCGAAGGGCACCAGCTCGAAGACGATCCGCTCGGTGCGGAAGTTTGCCGGAGTACCGAAGGTGACGGGTAGCGTGACTTCGCCGATCGGGTACGCCTTCCGACCGGGGACGATGCCGTGGAACGTGGTGTGGGTTGTCTCGATCATCGACTGCGAGAGCCGCAACCGTCTGAAGGTGTCGAGGTAGAGGATGTTGGTGGAGCTGCCGCCGTCCATCAGTGTCTTGGGGAGCCAGTAGTCGCCAACCTTGGGCTTGACCACCAAGGCGACTCGTCCTGGGTACTCGATGCGTGGCGAGTGGTCTTGCCGGCTCCAGGTGATGGGCTGTTCCGACCAGTTCAGAAACTGGGGGACGTCTGTTTGGGCCACCGCGTTGACGGCGACGGCGCGGGCGATGACCTTCTTCTCGCGCTTCGTGTTGAAGCCTGTGGAGGTGTGGAGCGAGCCGGCTACTTTGCCGAATTTTCCGCCATTTGGCGGGTCGTTGTCGGTGTCCTCCCGCGCGTGCCGTGCCTTCTCGATTTCCCTGAGGGTGTGGCAGTCGGCGGTGGTGTGCGTTGCGGGCTTTCCTTCCCTGCTGTGGAACGCACATGGTTGGTTAAGGAGGGCCGCGGGATCGAATCTTGGCTTGTTCTTGTAATTGCCGCCATCGCGTCGTTGCCCTCCGTCGCGGCGGTAGCTCTTGGGCTCGCGTTGTGCGTGCCCAGCGTTGGCGACGAAGTCGACTCGCCCATCGTTGCGGCGCTTGCCTATGAGGCGGGTGCCGCTGTAGCGTAGGTCGGTTCGGCGTCCGCCGTCGTTGCCGCTCGTGCGGCGTTGCCCTCCTGACTCGTCGTCGATTTCCTGGTTTGGATCCTCCTCGGCGTACCATTTGGCGATCTCGAGGAGGTCGGGGATGTTGTCGAGTGTGCGGGCGTGTCGCTTGAGCTTGGCGACTAGAGGCTCGTAGCGGCACGAGGTCTTGAAGCAATGGATCGCGGTGTCCGGGTGGATGCCGACCGCGTTGTACCAGAGCTCTTGCCACCGTTGGACCCAGTTGCGGGTCGACTCGCGGGGTCCCTGGACGCATCGTTCCAGGTCCTCGATGGTGGTGGCGCGGGTGTAGGAGCACTCGAAGTGCCTGACGAAGGCGTCGCGCATTTCCTCCCAGGAGTCGATACTGTCCTGGGGGAGCGTGTTGATCCACTGCCTGCACGTCCCCTCCATCATCAGTGGGAGGTAATGGGCGGCGAGTAGGTCAGTGTGACCCGCGATCCCCATTGCCATGAGGTATGTGTCGAGCCAGACTGCGGGGTCGTACGAGGAGTCGTATTTTTCTATCTCCTTTGGCGCCTTGAAGTTTGGCGGGTACTTCTCGCCTCGGATCATTGGTCCGAAGCACTTAGGCCCGAGTCGACTGAGCGACCCCATAGGTTCGCCATCGCGGCGATTAGTTAGGGTGTGCCGCAAGTCGTCGTGCTGGCGTGCGCGCTAGCTTTGGTTGTTGATGATGTGGGTGCGGGCGTCGATGGGTTGTCCGTTAGCGGCGACGAAGTTGGTCGCCGGCCGGGGATCGTTGGTGGAGAGTGCCGCGTTCGCGGGTCGGTGTTGGAGCTGCAGTGGCTCTGGTGGCGGGCAGTTGAGGGTGTTTGCCGCCGCTGGGCGGCCGCTAGAGGCCGCTCTGCTTCCCGAGGAACGCGAGTATACTCGACCTTGCGAGTCGGCGCCCGCTCTTTGCTGCTCCACGGCCCTCGCAAGCAGGGCCTTGACGTACTGGATCTGTAGGGCGCCGTCGCCGGTGGCCGTGATGCTATCGGCTGCTGCTCGGCCTGCCACGAGGTTGTCCATCGGGGTGGAAAACAGTGGGAGGCCGTTTGCGTCTCGCTCCCGTGAGGAGACAACTATCCGCGGCTGGTCCCTGGGAGGGGTGCGGTTGGGTGGTGGTGGGGCACCCATCGCCGTCGATCCTGGCGGGGGCCGGGCGCTTCCTCCTGGTGGCGCGTTCTCGCAGATCGCGCGCTCGGCTATGCGAGCCGGGTCGTTTTCGTCGTCGAAGTTCAGGGCACGCCCTTGAACGGTGGGGTTCAAGCGTGACCTGATCCGCTGCTGGTGGTAGCGTGACAGCTCCTGCGCCTTCACCTGCTCGAGGCGGAATTTTTCGCGCTCGGCCTGCTCCTTGCGTACCGCCTCCGCCAGTTTCAAGCGGAGTTCCTCGACCTCCGTTGCCGTGGCGTTAGGAGGGATTGGGGTGGAGAAAGGATCCTCCGGCGGATCGGTGCCGGTGGCCATGTAAGCCGCGGCGTGGCGACTGGCTCCTTCGCGGAGGTCGGCGGAATTCTCCGACCCGGAGTCGAATTCGAAGATTCCGAGGATGGAGGGGTCCTCGAAGTCTTCCGCGTTGGAGACTTGGGCGATGGAGCCCGCGGAAGAAGCCGCGGCGATGGATCCGGCGAGTGACGCCGGGGTCGCCGAGTCGGCGTCGTCGGTGAGGGCCGCATCTTCTGCGGTCGCTGATTTCCCGGCCATGTTGCTGTGGGCCGAGTTGTACTCGGAGGCAAGGCGGCGGATCGTGCGAACCTGGCTCTCGGAGACCCGATCGCGTGGCGGCGACTCGCGGACGCGAGCCGAGTCCTCCGAGACGATGACGTCGGTGAGGCCGACGAAGAGGCTGATCGTGCCGATTGGCAGGATCACGCTGTGCGTGACGGGTCGCGCCGCCGGGACGTAGCTGCTCGGCAAGATCTGGAGCATCTCGCCGATCGCTATCATGCGACCGGTGGCGACCGTCTCGTTGATGGGCAGATTGGATCTCGCCGCAGAACACCGGCCAGACCGGCCAGGCCCCACGGTGGGCGCCACTGTCGTGGGAATAGTCACGGCAGATGCTGCAATCGGCAGCGAGTAGTAGAACGAGGGGCAAGGGCGGCCAGCCATCTGCGGTGCGAGATGAGGGCAAAGACACAGGGTTTTACCCAGGTTTGGCCCCCCGGAGGGTAAAGACCTACTCCTGCTAGATTGTATTATGGAGGTGTTTACAATGGGCGAACTCGGCAGCTAGGCGGCGAGTTGCTTGGGTGTATCAGGGAACGTGTCTCTACTCACCCTATAGGGAGGTTTATATAGACTCACCTCCCCTAGGGTTTACATATCTCAACCGATTCGGTTACAGCTTCAGTAATCGTTTAACCTGGTCCGACTGGGCCTATCTACTCGCCTGGGCCTTCAGCTTCCAGTCGCTTGGTACCTTGCTGGGCTTTGATCCACTCGCCGTTCTGCAGGCCCACTCGCCAGCCCTTGGGCCAGTCGGAAACGTCCCGCTGAGTATACCCCAGTAGGCGTATCCCCATCAGAGATGGCTGACGGGCCGGAGATGGCTGCCGCGCAGGAGATGGCTGACGGGCCGGAGATGGCTGCCGCGTAGGAGATGGCTGACGGTCCGGAGATGGCTGCCGCGCCGGAGATGGCTGCCGCGCAGGAGATAGCTGAAGCGGCTTAGACTGCTGACGCTGCGGAGACGGCGGGGGTGCCAGTGACCTCCAATTTGGAAGCACAATGTGTTCCTTCTTCCAAAGAATGGTTGTTTTCACTGCAAATTTGAGTTGAGTTTCCCCTTCACCTGTAGCATGGTCAAGCTGTGCTTCCTCATATTCCTTCACAACCTCATCCACTGTGGCATCCCGCTAAAACCACTACTAGAAAATCGTGTTGTTTTTGTGCATCGCATCATCATGACCGCATGCTCATGTCATCATGCCATATTGCATTTGAGCATCATCATGTCATCATGCATTTGTTTGTCGAAACCTATTTTCTAAAAGCCTAGTTTGGTTTTCTAAATATTCCCCGTCTCAATTTCAAATTATAGCGCCGGGCTTTACCGGGTCTTTTATTTGTCTAAAAACTAATTACAAAAGTTATTTTAAATTAAATAAAAAAATCAATATTATTTTTAGGGGGCAGTCGAACGGGCCGATCCGACCCAGTCGACCACCCCCAGTACAAAATCGGTCCACCTAAAACCTAGACCCTTTTCTACCTAGTCCTAATCTACCCAGCCCCCTCCACATCATCCCCACCAATCCCCTCCCTCCACCTCACCGTTCCCTCCACCTCATCCTCCACACAGCCACCTCACCAATCCCCTTCTTTGTCCTCTCTCCCTGCCACCCGGCCCCACTCCCACTTCCCTGTTTCCCACCCCCCACCGAAAACCTCACACCGCACGCACACCCTGGCCCCACCCCGGCCCCACTGATCTCTCTCCCCCGCTCCCCTCCCATCTCGCCCGCGGACCCCTCCCCGCTCTCCCGTTTCTCTCTGCTCGCCGGCCGCAGCACCACCCCGGCTCGCCGGAGCTCGCCCCATCTCCTCTCCGGCCACCGCCTTCCTCCCCATCGGGCCGCCCTCCACCTCGACCAACGCGTCCCCGCGGGCCCGCCCCACCGACGCGCGGCCGCGCCCGCCCGCGTCCGCTCCCTCTTCCTCCCTGGATGCACGCCATCGTCCTCTCCTCCTGCAGCCGCCAGGCCTCCCCTCGCCGGAGCCCCGCGAGCGACTGCATCCTCCTCCCCCGACACCCCGCCACCCGGTGCTCCTCGAGCCGGCCTGCCGGCCTGCCGGCCTTCTTCCTCCTCCTCGAGCTCGGCTGCGCCCCGACGCCGCCGTCGCCGGCAGGCCCCTCCACGAGCGTCCCTCCCCGCCGCCTCCTCTGGCCGCATCCCGTAGCGCCGCCGGCCTCAGGCCCTCCCGCCGCCAGCGCGCCCCTGCGGCGCCTCCTCGACGTCGACCCCGGCCGCGGCTCGCCTACCACCCTCCAGCGAACGGCGACCCCGCCGCCCAGAAGCTCCCTCCGGCCCTGCCTCTTCCGTTCCGCCGCCAGGGGCCCCCTGCCGCGCTGGCCCATCTCCGAGCCGCCGCAGGCTCGCGTCGCCCGTTGTGGCCTCTCTCCTGCGCCACAGAGGCCGCGCCCGCCCTCGTCACCGTGCCCACCGACGAGCTCCGCGCCCCCACCGTCGGGCCCACCTTCCACCCCGTCCTTCCTCGCCTTGCTTCAACCCGAGCCACCCCAGTCGCGCCGTCCGCGGCCTCCGAACCCTGCCGCCGCTCCACGCGTCTGGCCGAGCGACCTAATGGTGGTTTTGCCGTGTTATGTTCCTTCCAAGAGGGCAACGCCAGGGACCTATACCGAAGTGGCCAATGATTGTATCTGTGTGGTGTTGTTGTGTTGCCGCAAATCGAGACCTTTCGGCGAACGAGAACAAGACGTTGCATAAGAGCAACAATGATGTCGACAAGATCTTCCGAAGGCTCCGACAATTAAAACAAGATCGTCATCGAAAGTGGAGCCGCAAACCCCAAGATCATCGAGAGGGGACCGATGACCTCGGACCAAGAACGTCATCATGGAACGCCAAGTGCTTCTTCCCGGACCCGAAGACCATCGTCCAAGTTCACCACCGACAAGAGACGGACGACAAGTTTACTTCACGGGCACCGAGCGTCAAGATCGCCTTCACGAGAAACCGCAAGACATCCTCCCCGGGATTTGAAGACCAAACCCTCGGCACGCCAAGATCTTCTCCTCGGAACGCCATGATCTCCTTCGCAGATCCGAAGACCCTAAACCCCGGAGTCCGAACCTCGTTCCCCGTCGAACCCTGAGACCGAACCCCGAACCCCCCCGGAACCAAGATCGCCGAACCCTAATGTGTGACCCTAAGCCCCTATTTTTATAAATGCTAGATATAAACTTGTTGCATATTAAATTGTTCATGCATGCATATTTTTCTGTGGTTTGGGGGCCTTTTGCCAATTCACCATATAATTAAATATGGGGCCCATATGCGGGCATATCTAGTCTTATATTGGCCCCATTTAAATTTGTGTAGCGAACCGGTGATATAATTCTGCCTTGTTAAGACAACATTTAATTGCGGGGGTTCTAAATAACTTGAACCGTTTAATTAAATGTCGGGACCCTGGTTCCGCTTAATATTGCCAATTGCATCGCACCCTTTCCATGTCATACATCATACATGCATCATGCCTGATCTTTTGCGTAGTATTAAATAGCACATCCGGTGTTTATTCTAGTGTTTTGCTTCTTCGCGGATAAGACCGTTGAGTTGATGCGAGTGTCGACCCGATCTTCGGTTGAACCTTCGGCAATGTTTTCAGGCGAGCACCTCCCCCTTTCTACCTATCTTACTTTTATAGTATTTATTCCCTCCTGTTGATCTATTGCTATCTGTGTTGCGATGCTCTAGTTTTCGTACCCGTGATATCCCTTGCAGCCTTATATTGCCTTGGACACCTCCTATTACCTGTTGTTTGGTAGATAGTTGGACCTGCACGTCGTAGTCGCTTGCTCAAGTGCTGTTGCGTGCCGTCAAGTACCACGGTTGTTGGAGTATTTCCGCATGTTCAATGTTGGAGATGATCATGGCTTTCATTATCGTTTACTTTAATTACTGTTTAACAACTAAAATTGAAGTAGGTAAGCAGAGGCACAGGTGGGCAATAGATGTTATTTGGTTGTTAACCGTCCACTTGTGTCCCGTAGGACCCCGAGTACTTGATACCTGTTCCTTGAATATTCGCGCTATCCACATCCGGGAGGATTATGGGACCCCCCTGAGCCAGAGCTTGATTCATTCTTATTTCTTGGAGCCACAAACTAGTTTGAGGTTTTATTTACTATCCTGTACTTATGCCATGCTTTACTGCATTATTTACGATTGTGCGAGGAGCACCTGTACTGTTTAGGATCGGGACACGATTTCGCGGTATCGACAAGCCCAGTTTTGGGTTCCCAGTCGTTTATAGCCGTCCACCCAAACCTTGGGTCCGTCTCGGAGTCAGCTAACTTCGTTGCGGGTGTACTCAATGGGGTGGCCCCCTGAAATATTTCTGAATCCTGTGATTGCTTTGTCGTGAAGGCCTCGTTGGGTTTTGATTTGGTTTTTCCGAGGTTGATCGAGTGTGTGTTGCTATTTGTGCACCCCTGCAGGGTAAAACTTTCTGAAAGCCGAGTCCGCGGTTATAGATGACTTGGAGCACAGTATCTCGATCATAGACAACTATAACTAAAGTAGTGCTATAAATTTGACTTTATAATGACTAGTAATCAGCTTCACTATAATGGAATGGCTAAATAAAACTGCCAACAATTGCTTGTTTGGGTTGTCGCTTGCGACCATTGTATCTGACTAGTAAATATTGCAACTACAACGGAATGGCTAAATAAAAGTACCAACAACTGCTGGGTTTTGGGATATCTCATGCTAATCTTATATTTGACTAGTAAGTGTTGCAACTACAACATAATGGTTAACTAAAATTGCCCACTGCTTATTATATCAGGATGACTATCTATACCTGACTAGTAATTGCTGCAACGATAACTGAATAAATAAAACTGCCAACTGTGTGAGTTCCTCGGTTGACTTCCTCGTTTGGTCTCGAGGGGGGAAATATCAGGATGGGTATGTTTGGTGGTAGTATCAGGTTGGATTCGAATAGGTCTTTCTTATCCCTCTCTGATAGCCGACAGTTATATCGAGTCTCTATAGGTTGTTTAGTGCAGGCTGCGTTGCCGCTCAGTCCACCATACCTATGTAGGCGAGGACCGTCGAACTCTAGCCTCGCCGTGTACTGGCCTCAGTACTGACCGCTCTTTCCTTTTCCTTTGCCCTTTGTCGGCACCCCTTTTGTTTAAGCAGGTTTTGAGATCGATGTCGTTAGCAGGGTTACCCTTCCGGCTTGGCCTAGGCAGGGTTATGGACGCCATTGGTTATTCTTCAGGGCTCTTAGCCCCATTTGCATCTTGTCCGTAGTCGGACGCTCTATCATTTTCAAGGTGATTTGGATCTTTGTATATTATATCTGTATTCTTGACTCATTGAGTCGCTGTTGTATATATATCTGTTCTGTGGGTCCCATCGAGGACTGTTGTGTTGTTATTACTTCGTTTTCCACCCGCACGAAAGTGCCTGGTGGGCACCTTTGAATCGTTTCTATGCGGGTTTGGCGGGAATCGCAAACTTGCATAGGGTCGATTCTGAGGGTGTTACAGAGTGGTATCAGAGCTCAGCAGTTGCGATACCCCACAAGTCCAGCCTGTAGGATAACCTAGCTAACGGCCTAAGTAGAGAGTCAAAACTATTTTTGCAAAATCGGTTGGATAGTTGTGATTAGGTCTGATTTTACTCCTTACCCCTCTGCTATTCTCCTCTTACCTCTGCGTGTTTTGAATCCACTCTCTTACCTTTCTTCAAGTCCAGGATTTCTCGTGGTTGGGTTCCGTCGTACCTTCAGGGTTTCGCTTCCTCCTTTGATAACGGTGTTCTACCATCCGGTGTTCATGCTGCCTGAGGAATCCGTCTACTGTGGTACCATCCTTTGTTCCTTTTTTGTGCCTTCCAGTGTTTTCCGACGTGACGACATCATCTACGCCAGATCCGATGCAGAGTCTGCATCCCTCCTTTGTTTCCGAACCCCGCTTGTCGGGATCTTCAGTCTAATTCCGAGAGTTGGTTGCACAATTCGCCTATTCGTGTGCAGAGTAATGGTTTGGGTGCGCGATGGACTGATCACCATCCGACTACTCTTATCATTCGCTCTTGTACATCGAATCAGTGGATCCAGCAATTTGCTCCGTCCACGGAAGCTGGAGGTGGCTTTATTGGTTGATACTTCTACCTTCGCCTTTGCTCCCGGAGTGTTCTCTCGACGATCACGGACAACGACCTCTTGTTAGTGGTGTCGCGACGATCTACACGAAGCGAGAAGATGAAGATCACCGAACTTCTTTCCGGTACCATGAGGCGGATCTCGAGGGCGAGATCGATTGTTAATGGTGTCGAATTGTGGCATCCCGCTAAAACCACTAGAAAATCGCGTTGTTTTTGTGCATCGCATCATCATGACCGCATGCTCATGTCATCATGCCACATTGCATTTGAGCATCATCATGTCATCATGCATTTGTTTTTCGAAACCTATTTTCTAAAAGCCTAGTTTGGTTTTCTAAATATTCCCCGTCTCAATTTCAAATTATAGCGCCGGGCTTTACCGGTTCTTTTATTTGTCTAAAAACTAATTACAAAAGTTATTTTAAATTAAATAAAAAAATCAATATTATTTTTAGGGGGCAGTCGAACGGGCCGATCCGACCCAGTCGACCACCCCCAGTACAAAATCGGTCCACCTAAAACCTAGACCCTTTTCTACCTAGTCCTAATCTACCCAGCCCCCTCCACATCATCCCCACCAATCCCCTCCCTCCACCTCACCGTTCCCTCCACCTCATCCTCCACACAGCCACCTCACCAATCCCCTTCTTTGTCCTCTCTCCCTGCCACCCGGCCCCACTCCCACTTCCCTGTTTCCCACCCCCCACCGAAAACCTCACACCGCACGCACACCCTGGCCCCACCCCGGCCCCACTGCTCTCTCCCCCGCTCCCCTCCCATCTCGCCCGCGGACCCCTCCCCGCTCTCCCGTTTCTCTCTGCTCGCCGGCCGCAGCACCACCCCGGCTCGCCGGAGCTCGCCCCATCTCCTCTCCGGCCACCGCCTTCCTCCCCATCGGGCCGCCCTCCGCCTCGACCAACGCGTCCCCGCGGGCCCGCCCCACCGACGCGCGGCCACGCCCGCCCGCGTCCGCTCCCTCTTCCTCCCTGGATGCACGCCATCGTCCTCTCCTCCTGCAGCCGCCAGGCCTCCCCTCGCCGGAGCCCCGCGAGCGACTGCATCCTCCTCCCCCGACACCCCGCCGCCCGGTGCTCCTCGAGCCGGCCTTCCGGCCTGCCAGCCTTCTTCCTCCTCCTCGAGCTCGGCTGCGCCCTGACGCCGCCATCACCGGCGGGCCCCTCCGCGAGCGTCCCTCCCCGCCGCCTCCTCTGGCCGCATCCCGTAGCGCCGCCGGCCTCAGGCCCTCCCGCTGCCAGCGCGCCCCTGCGGCGCCTCCTCGACGTCGACCCCGGCCGCGGCTCGCCTACCACCCTCCAGCGAACGGCGACCCCGCCGCCCAGAAGCTCCCTCTGGCCCTGCCTCTTCCGTTCCGCCGCCAGGGGCCCCCTGCCGCGCTGGCCCATCTCCGAGCCGCCGCAGGCTCGCGTCGCCCGCTGTGGCCTCTCTCCTGCGCCACAGAGGCCGCGCCCGCCCTCGTCACCATGCCCACCGACGAGCTCCGGGCCGCCACCGTCGGGCCCACCTTCCACCCCGTCCTTCCTCGCCTTGCTTCAACCCGAGCCACCCCAGTCACGCCGTCCGCGGCCTCCGAACCCTGCCGCCGCTCCACGCATCTGGCCGAGCGACCTAATGGTGGTTTTGCCGTGTTATGTTCCTTCCAAGAGGGCAACGCCAGGGACCTATACCGAAGTGGCCAATGATTGTATCTGTGTGGTGTTGTTGTGTTGCCGCAAATCGAGACCTTTCGGCGAATGATAACAAGACGTTGCATAAGAGCAACAATGATGTCGACAAGATCTTCCGAAGGCTCCGACAATTAAAACAAGATCGTCATCGAAAGTGGAGCCGCAAACCCCAAGATCATCGAGAGGGGACCGATGACCTCGGACCAAGAACATCGTCATGGAACGCCAAGTGCTTCTTCCCGGACCCGAAGACCATCGGCCAAGTTCACCACCGACAAGAGACGGACGACAAGTTTACTTCACGGGCACCGAGCGTCAAGATCGCCTTCACGAGAAACCGCAAGATATCCTCCCCGGGATTTGAAGACCGAACCCTCGGCACGCCAAGATCTTCTCCTCGGAACGCCATGATCTCCTTCGCAGATCCGAAGACCCTAAACCCCGGAGTCCGAACCTCGTTCCCCGTCGAACCCTGAGACCGAACCCCGAACCCCCCCGGAACCAAGATCGCCGAACCCTAATGTGTGACCCTAAGCCCCTATTTTTATAAATGCTAGATATAAACTTGTTGCATATTAAATTGTTCATGCATGCATATTTTTCTGTGGTTTGGGGGCCTTTTGCCGATTCACCATATAATTAAATATGGGGCCCATATGCGGGCAAATCTAGTCTTATATTGGCCCCATTTAAATTTGTGTAACGAACCGGTGATATAATTCTGCCTTGTTAAGACAACATTTAATTGCGGGGGTTCTAAATAACTTGAACCGTTTAATTAAATGTCGGGACCCTGGTTCCGCTTAATATTGCCAATTGCATCGCACCCTTTCCATGTCATACATCATACATGCATCATGCCCGATCTTTTGCGTAGTATTAAATAGTGCATCCGGTGTTTATTCTAGTGTTTTGCTTCTTCGCGGATAAGACCGTTGAGTTGATGCGAGTGTCGACCCGATCTTCGGTTGAACCTTCGGCAATGTTTTTAGGCGAGCACCTCCCCCTTTCTACCTATCTTACTTTTATAGTATTTATTCCCTCCTGTTGATCTATTGCTATCTGTGTTGCGATGCTCTAGTTTTCGTACCCGTCATATCCCTTGCAGCCTTATATTGCCTTGGACACCTCCTATTACCTGTTGTTTGGTAGATAGTTGGACCTGCGCGTCGTAGTCGCTTGCTCAAGTGCTGTTGCGTGTCGTCAAGTACCACGGTTGTTGGAGTATTGCCGCATGTTCAATGTTGGAGATGATCATGGCTTTCATTATCGTTTACTTTAATTACTGTTTAACAACTAAAATTGAAGTAGGTAAGCAGAGGCACAGGTGGGCAATAGATGTTATTTGGTTGTTAACCGTCCACTTGTGTCCCGTAGGACCCCGAGTACTTGATACCTGTTCCTTGAATATTCGCGCTATCCACATCCGGGAGGATTATGGGACCCCCCTGAGCCAGAGCTTGATTCATTCTTATTTCTTGGGGCCAGAAACTAGTTTGAGGTTTTATTTACTATCATGTACTTATGCCATGCTTTACTGCATTATTTACGATTGTGCGAGGAGCACCTGTACTGTTTAGGATCGGGACACAATTTCGCGGTATCAACAAGCCCAGTTTTGGGTTCCCAGTCGTTTACAGCCGTCCACCCAAACCTTGGGTCCGTCTCGGAGTCAGCTAACTTCGTTGCGGGTGTACTCAATGGGGTGGCCCCCTGAAATATTTCTGAATCCTGTGATTGCTTTGTCGTGAAGGCCTCGTTGGGTTTTGATTTGGTTTTTCCGAGGTTGATCGAGTGTGTGTTGCTATTTGTGCACCCCTACAGGGTAAAACTTTCTGAAAGCCGTGTCCGCGGTTATGGACGACTTGGAGCACAATATCTCGATCATAGACAACTATAACTAAAGTAGTGCTATAAATTTGACTTTATAATGACTAGTAATCAGCTTCACTATAATGGAATGGCTAAATAAAACTGCCAACAATTTCTTGTTTGGGTTGTTGCTTGCGACCATTGTATCTGACTAGTAAATATTGCAACTACAACGGAATGGCTAAATAAAAGTACCAACAACTGCTGGGTTTTGGGATATCTCATGCTAATCGTATATTTGACTAGTAAGTGTTGCAACTACAACAGATTGGTTAACTAAAATTGCCCACTGCTTATTATATCAGGATGACTATCTATACCTGACTAGTAATTGCTGCAACGATAACTGAATAAATAAAACTGCCAACTATGTGAGTTCCTCGGTTGACTTCCTCGTTTGGTCTCGAGGGGGGAAATACCAGGATGGGTATTATTGGTGGTAGTATCAGGTTGGATTCGAATAGGTCTTTCTTATCCCTCTCTGATAGCCGACAGTTATATCGAGTCTCTATAGGTTGTTTAGTGCAGGCTGTGTTGCCGCTCAGTCCACCATACCTATGTAGGCGAGGACCGCCGAACTCTAGCCTCGCCGTGTACTGGCCTCATTACTGACCGCTCTTTCTTTTTCCTTTGCCCTTTGTCGTCACCCCTTTTGTTTAAGCAGGTTTTGAGATCGACGTCATTAGCAGGGTTACCCTTCCGGCTTGGCCTGGGCAGGGTTATGGACGCCATTGGTTATTCTTCAGGGCTCTTAGCCCCATTTGCATCTTGTCCGTAGTCGGACGCTCTATCATTTTCAAGGTGATTTGGATCTTTGTATATTATATCTGTATTCTTGACTCATTGAGTCGCTGTTGTATATATATTTGTTCTGTGGGTCCCATCGAGGACTGTTGTGTAATGTTATTACTTCGTTTTCCACCCACACGAAAGTGCCTGGTGGGCACCTTTGAATCGTTTCTATGCGGGTTTGGCGGGAATCGCTGAAACTTGCATAGGGTCGATTCTGAGGGTGTTACATCCACCCCGACAATAGCATAGCCATCTGGAATCGGTCGGCAGTGGTAAGTTCCACCAGCTACAGGAGGTAAGGCATAGCCGACAGCCACTTTAATGGATAAGCCCATTAATCTCACATGCAGCTCAGCGTGTTCGCTCTCCGTGATCTCATCCACGGGGTATCGAGGACCCGTCATTTCAAGCGTGGGCTGCACGTTCTCCGTGGAAGCCACACTGCTTTTCCGCGCAGAGTCTGGGCCGCGGGCAGCTTCCAATGCAGGCTCTTCGTGCCGCTGAGATGGGCCGGTAGCTTGATGGCTCTGTTGTGCATTTACTTGCGCCTGCAGCACCGCAAGTGCATGTTCTATCTGTGTCATCCGCTCTGTACGCTCTTTTTCTTTTCTGCCGCGCCATCTGTAAGAGTCGCTCCAGTCGGCAAACCCATCCTTCCATGTCATACCCCCTGTGCCTCGTGCATGTCCAGGGTGTTCTTTTTTACCGATGGCGCGTGTGAGCTGGTCATTCTTTCTGTCGGGATGGAAGGTCCTGGCGGATGTTTCCTCGTATGCCGTGATGAGTTCAGTGACGGGTTTGGCAAGGATGGTTGGGAAGATACACAATCCTGTTTCCGGGTCCAACCTTGCCCCGATTCCTTAGAACCAAGTCTTTGCACGTATGTCCCACCCATCTGTCTGGGGTGTGATCCCTCTCTCGCGCAGGGCCTTCTCAGCTTCCTCCCACTTAGGCCTCTGAGATATGTAGCCACCTGACCCAGTCCTCTGGTGATATTCCTTCTTCAGGGCATTAAGCGTATTCGTTTCTTACCTCTTTTTAGCTATAGCACATTTTTTATATGTCTCAAATTCGGGCCAGTGAGGTCTTATCTTCGCATAATATGCGTCTTCGAAATTTGGAGTCTCGCCAGATTTGACTAATTTGTTCAATTTTGTCTTCCAGTTGCGGAAAGCGTCAGCCATCTTCTTTAGAGTCCACTCTTTGACCTTTTCCTTTATAACTGGGTTGTTTTCATCCTCCTCTGGCGGAAGGGTGAAATTTACCAACAACGAATTCCAAAGCGTTTCTTTGGATCTGTCATCGACAAAGGTACCGTCGCCCTTCTTTAGCTTATTCC
Organism: Avena atlantica; assembly: GCA_910589765.1. Lineage (NCBI taxonomy): Eukaryota > Viridiplantae > Streptophyta > Magnoliopsida > Poales > Poaceae > Avena > Avena atlantica. Next base: position 161,929,493 of record OU342737.1, read on the forward strand.
AATTTTCAATTGTGATTGGGATTTGGTCCCTAATAAGAACTCCAGCCTGACGTACAAATTTGTCTGCGGCCTTCTTGGGCTCCATCAGCCTGCCATCAACACGGACTGCTTCGATCGTGAACTTTGCACGATCTTTCAACCACTGGCTTGCGCCTCGCTTGCTCTTTTTCGTAGAAGAAGATGGTTGCTGGCTGGTCGATCCAGAGGGCTAAAAGAAGAAAGAAGCGTTAATTAATACATGTAGAAGAATATTGTTGGTGGAAGTCAGCAGAGGCTTAATCAATGCATATAACTCGCCGGACTTTGTAACCATTAAATTGCGTTCACCGGAGTCTTCATCTTCTCCATGACTAGTACTTGAGCTGTCGTCATCATGTCCCTCCAAGTTCAGATATTGTGAGGTGTCCTCATCAATAATGTTCTCCATTATTTCTTCTTCTTTAAGGTTTCTACTAAGTGGATCCATAGTTTCTAAAACAATAATATTATCTAGAGTAAGAGTGTAAACATTCATGTGGACTTGGATTCATACACAAATATACATATTATTCATACCAAAATACACAAATAAATACATAAATGAGTCAGAGGTCCAATTTGTATACAAGTTTTAATCTATGCATGTAGTACAATTTATCGAGCAAACAAGTTTTTATCATGATGAGTCAGCAATCACACACGTGGCAGACACGTGGCGCTCACCGGTGGGGTGACGTTGGTCTCGTCGGGCGGCGGTGCTCGTCGGACGGATGCGGCGGTCTCGTCGGGCGGCGGTGCTAGCGGCGGGCTCGTCGGGCGGCGGGCGGAGTCGGCGTTGAGGCGTGGCCTACGAGCTCCGAAGCGGCGGCGGCGAGACGCTCCTGCACGGGGAAGAGAGCGAGGTGGTCAGGGCTCCTCGAAATAGGCTTGCGCCCCTCTATATTAATATAGCAATCACAAGATACAACGACAATGTTGGAGCAACAGAAAAGCTAGCAACAACACAATCTAACCCAAAAGAAAATAAAGAGAAAAATAAAAGAAACAAATGCCGACATCGAGCAGATCGATGAACGAAAATGACCCGTGACCGTTGCGCCCTCCGGAGTTGTCCCACCTCCTAGAACTTCGAAGCACCGTGTTTCAAGCAACACCTTCAAGAAGGAATGCGACGTCGACGACGCTGTTGCCCGGACTTGTCCTAGGGTTTCCCTCGATATCCTCTCAGTGTCAGAGGGTTTGGATGGATTCCCTGTTTCTAAACTTGTGTTCGGTCGATCTGGCTCAGTGGGGGGAAGAAAGGAAGGGGACGGTGAAATAAGTTATGAGTCCCAAATTGTCTAAAGGGGTCCCACAGTAGTTTACATATTTGATAAAAGTCCCTGGTATTTTTGAAAAAATCAAAACAGAATTTGAAATGAAAATATAAACAGAAAATACAAAAGAGAAATGAAAAAAGAGTTTTCTGAAAAAAATGGAGCCAGACCAGCTTAACAGGCAGGCCCAGCTTCCCCTTCCCTCTGCCTGCCGCACATCGCAGCTCCCGCGGCCCAGCAGCAGCCCACCCGGCCCGGTACCACTTCATCCCTCTCTTCGTCGTCTTCCTCCTCCCAGGCGCACTGCTCGATACCACTTAATGCAGGCATGTATCTTCTGCACGTCTAATCCTAGAGGGCAGACAACCTTCTTTGCTTGGTATGTACTGTCAGGCAACTCATTATTTCTTGAAAGAAGATTCTTCATTTTTACCAACAACTTTGAAAATGCGCTGTCAGTCACACCATTCTCTGCCTTCCATTGCAGCAAATCCAGTGTGGCACCTAGCTTTTTGTGGCCATATTCGCAAGTTGGATACAACAATGTTTTGTGATCCTTTAACATCTGCTCCAGCTTCTCCTTCTCCTTTTCAGTTTCACATTCTTCCTTTGCATCAGTAATGGCCCGACCAAGATCGTCATCAGCGGGCCCATCTGCTCCCTCTTGATCTTCATTATCTACCTCCGTTGCATTATCATCATATTCAGGATACATATTATGATAGTTTTCATCATCCTCTTCTTCTTCGTCGTCTTCCATCACAACCCCTTTTTCTCCGTGCTTGGTCCAACAATTATAGCTGGGCATGAAACCGGATCGAAGCAGGTGGGCGTGAATGGTTCTGGTATTTGAGTAGTCTTTCTTGTTCTGACAGTGAACACACGGGCAGCACATAAAACCATTGTGACCATGGTTTGCATTAGCCACAACGATGAAATTTTGGAGGCCCGTAATGTACTCGGAAGTGCGGCGGTCACCGTACATCCATTGCCGATTCATCTGCAGTAATATGTAGTATATATCAAAAAATAATAGGGAGATGACCATTTATATATAGTACATCAATGACACATGAAACTATAGTTGCCGACCTCGACCGAGACGGAAAGAGCAACAAGAAAGCTTATTTTGAGCTCTCGGGCATTTCACCGAACACCTCTAGTGCATATGAAAAAAACACAAACTAGCACTCTTCACACCCTCTTGCTAGGCTCCAAAATGTGAAAGAATGGAAGAGTGGGGTGTGTGTGGGCTGGATTGGTGTCTTATATAGCCCCCCTTTAACACCGGTTCATGCCACGAACCGGTGTTAAAGGGGGGGGGGGTGCACGGGCCGCTGGTGCTGGGACCTTTAACACCGGTTCGTGGCACGAACCGGTGTTAAAGGGGGTGCTCCTTTAATGCCGCAGGGGCCACGCTGGTACGGCCCCCCCTTTAACACCGGTTCATAGAAGAACCGGTGTTAAAGCCCCTTTTCGGGATCAACAAAAGACCTCGGTTCCACTAGTGGACCCTTGGGTTTAGCTTTGGAACTGCAAAAACTTTCACTAAAAACACAAGCTACTGAAGCAATTTCCTTTAAACAGATCAATTCCCCGAAATAGAACTCAAAAAGAAATCGATCAGAAGAAAATGCAAATAATGGCAGAAATCTGTCAAAACAGACCAGTGGGTAGAAACTGATTTTTTATAAAATCTTCTGTTGCTCAAATCAAAAATTGTTGAGCTAGCGAAAGTTATCTAACATACTAGGGGATTTATTACTAAATTTTCAGCTCAATACGAGTTACATAGACTCCTCATGAATTTTTATGGTGGAGTACAAAAATCTGTTTCGAGACAGCAACTCCCCAAATCTTACTTCCCTCTCATTAGAGGTCATTCTTGGCACAAAAAGCAAACAAAAAGGATAAGGAGAGGTCATTACTGAAGTAATAACTTCCAAGACTCAGGGAAACTCTTGGGTTATCTCCCAACAAGTACTTTTATTTAACGCCTTTAAGTTAGGCACAAGAAGCAAGAAAATCAAGTATTTTCAAATGAGGAATTAAGATCAATACTTGCAAAGTCTTCAACTATGAAAGGTATATCATCCAAATGAGTTTTGGAGGATCCCTTCTCATTTCTCCTTGGTTTACTACTTTCATCAAAATGTTTTCCAGGAGCAATCCAATCAAAATTCTTTTCAAAGGCCTCATGCATTCCAACAAACTTAAAGGGTATGGGTATCTTGAATTCCTCTCTAGGTTTGGTTTTATCTGAAGTACCCACAACATCTACACATGAGCCTAGCATATTGAAACGCTGATAGACCTTTTTGGCTTCCCTAGCAACATCATGGAACTCTTATAGTAAGGTTTCAAGAATGAATTCTCTCTTTTCAGCATTCTTTTCTTCTTTTATTTTTAGGAACAAAATTTGTATCATGGGGTTAAGGCTAACAAACCTAGCCTCCAACATATGAACTAAAGAAGCTACATCAATCTCGTAATTACGAGCAAGTTCTGCTGTAGATCTATCCTCAATATCCTCATGCTTGCTAACATGATTAAAGAATTCTTCAATATTTTCTTTCCCAATTATGGAAGCACTACCTATAGCAAGATCCTTTAGGGAGAACTTGGGGAACAACATGGTGAGCTAGAGCAAGGTGGCAACTAGAGTACGAGCTAATTTTTGTGTTTTTTAATAGAGAAAGCAAACAAAACTAGACTAATTATTTTGGAGTTTTTGATAAAAAGAGGCAAAAAAAACCAAGCAAAAGAAACTAAGAAAACTAAAAAAAAGTAAAGAGAAATGTTGAGGAGGACTCCCCTTGTGAAGACGCCCTTGTCCTCCCCGGCAACAACGCCAGAAAAGCTTGTTGATAGCTCAGTTGATGTGGAGCCTATTGGGAACCCCAAGAGCAAGGTGTGAAGCAGCACATCAGCAAGACTTCCCTCAGTAATAAACCGAGGTTATCGAACCAGTAGGAGGAAGTAAACGTCACACGGGTGTTGCAAGCAACGTGGAAACCTGCACAACACAAACTCAAGACTTTACCCCAACTAAAAGTGAGGATGTCAAGCTCACCGGTTTTCTGTAACAAAGGATTAACTGTATGGTGTGGAAGGTATTGGTGGAGGACATAAATCTCTTTCGGGACAACAACTCCCCAAATCTTACTTCCCTCTCATTAGAGGTCATTCTTGGCACAAAAAGCAAACAAAAAGGATTAGGAGAGGTCATTACTGAACTAATAACTTCCAAGACTTAAGGAAACTCTTGGGTTATCTCCCAACAAGTACTTTTCTTTAATGCCTTTAAGTTAGGCACAAGAAGCAAGAAAATCAAGTATTTTCAAATGAGGAATTAAGATCAATACTTGCAAAGTCTTCAACTATGAAAGGTATCTCATCCAAATGAGTTTTTGAGTATCCCTTATCATTTCTCTTTGGTTTACTGCTTTCATCAAAAATATTTTTGAGCAATCCAATCATAATTCTTTTCAAATGCCTCATGCATTCCAACAAGGTTAAAGGGTATGAGTATCTTGAATACCTCTCTAGGTTTGGTTTTATCTGAAGTAACCATAACATCTACACATGAGCCTAGCATATTGAAACACTCAAAGACCTTTTTGGTTTCCCTAGCAACATCATGGAACTCTTTTAGTAAGGTTTCAAGAATGAATTCTCCCTTTTTAGCATTCTTTTCTTCTTTTAGTTTTAGATAAAAAATTTGTATCATGGGGTAGAGGCTAACAAACCTAGCCTCCAACATATGAACTAAAGAAGCTATAGAAATCTCATAATTAGGAGCAAGTTCTGCTATAAATCTATCATCAATATCCTCATGCTTGCTAACATGATTAAAGATATCTTCAATATTGTGTTTCCCAATTATGGAGCCACTACCTATTGCAAGATCCTTTAGGGCGAACTTGGGGAACAACGTGGTGAGCTAGAGCAAGGTGGAAATTAGTGTATGAGCTAATTGTTTTGTGTTTTCGAATAGAGAAATCAAACTAAACTAGACTATTTTTTTGGAGTTTTTGATAAAAAGAGGCAAACAAAACCAAGCAAAAGAAACTAAGAAAACTAAAAAAAGTAAAGAGAAAGGTTGAGGAGGAATCCCCTTGTGAAGACATCCTTGGCCTCCCCGGAAACAGCGCCAGAAAAGCTTGTTGATGGCTCAGTTGATGTGGAGCCTATTGGGAACCCCAAGAGCAAGGTGTGAAGCAGCACAACAGCAAGCCTTCCCTCAGTAAGAAACCGAGGTTATCGAACTAGTAGGAGGAAGGAATCGTCACACAGGTGTTGCAAGCAACGTGGAAACCTGCACAACACAAACTCAAGACTTTTCCCCAACTAACAGTGAGGTTGTCAAGCTCACCAGTTTGCTGTAACAAAGGATTAACTGTATGTTGTGGAAGGTAATGGTGGTTTGCAGAAAGTAAATAGTAAACTGGTGCACTAGAGGTAAAGATGTATCAATGGTAAAGATTGGACCGAGGTCCATAGTTCACTAGAGGTGCTCTTCTTAGATAAACAACATGGCATGAAGAGTAAACAAATTACATCAGATCAATCGATAGGAACTGAGCAAGGCATCACAATGCAATACTAGAAAAAAATATCCTATGAGATTCGATTGGGCAATACAACAAGATACATAGACCGCCATCAAACTGCATATATGACTAGAAGTCCACCTTCAGGTTATCATCCAAACCCCCTCTAGTATTAAGTTGCAAGCAACCGACAACTGCTTTAAGCAAAGTGTGTAAGGTAAACAATCCACTTGCTCCATGAACAAGAGACCGTTGTTTTCTCCCTAGTGGCAACAACACATCTACAACCGAAGAGATTTCTGTCACTTCACTTGGAAACTAGAGGCATGAACCCACTATCGAGCATAAATACCCCCTCTTGGAGTCACTAGCAACTACTTGACCAAGATTGCTACTAACAATGGAGAGCATGCAAGACCATAAACAACACAGACATGATAGAATCATATTGACAAAAACATTCATCAATCTAACATAATAATCTCAATATCCATCGGATCCTCGCAAACAGAACATGCATGATTACAAATAGATTAGATCTTGATCATGAACGGAGCTCACAAGATCTATACATGAAATCAAAAGGAGGAGATACAAGCATCTAGCTACTACATGGACCCATAGTCCAAGGTGGAACTACTCACACATCATACCGGAGAAGAAGGCCTCCGGGATGATCTCCACTCTGGCAGGATGCCGTGAAGAACTTCAGATCCCCCCAATCTAGAGACGTACGATGGTGGCGGCGGCTACAGACGGTTTCGTGGAGTTTTGATCGGGTGCCTAGAGTTTCTGAATCGGGGGTTCTTATAGGCGAAGAGGCGAGGCAGGGGGTGCCTAGGGGGCCCTATGGCGCCTCTCCGTCTCTCCTCTGGACTTCGGGTTGCGCACGGTAGAATATTGACTTTTGTTTTTGTCCCGACCAATTCCGAGAATATTGATTTTCTGACTTTCTGGAACCAAAAAAAGAAGAAAACAGGCAACTGGTACCGTGGAAACTTGTTAATAGGTTAGTTCCAGAAAACATATAAAAACACCTCAAAGTGTAGACAAATCAAAGCAAAGTAGGTACTAAACAAGCATGGAACATCAAAAATTATAGATACGTTTCCGAAGTATCACATATTCATCATTGTAATCATCATATATTGGAGGTTTGGTATCTCATAAGCAATACAATAGTTATCTTCCAAAGCCGGGGGACTAAAAAGATCATTTTCATCAAAACTAGCTTCCCCAAGCTTAGACTGTCCCAACCATCAAATAGTTTTGGCTCTAATCAGAGGCTTGATCTTGCTGCTATGAAAGAGCATCACTTTGTCATTGTTGGCTCTACCCTTGAGAGCCTGGTTTATAGAATGTTGTTCAATGACGGGGAAGAGAGAGAAGTCCCTCTAGCCCAAACCACTTTGTTCAGTATTTCTCAGGGACCTTTGTCATGCTCCAAGGAGGAGATGGATGAGAAGCTACGCATTCTTGGCATCCATGGACACTATCAGGGGGACGCGCCCTCATACGACCCCTCTGTGCACTACACAGGGGAGTCCTCGAGCTCTTACCAGGACGAAGGGGCCTCCTCGTCGTACTACGGAGGTGCACCTACTTGGTCACCGTGGAGTTGAGCCCCACGTAGTCCATAAGACTAAGCTTGGGGGGAGGTATACCGACATCACACTCATATATATATCATGTTTCATCGGTTCTTTGTATATCCATTGTGTTAACACCCGGATTTTTTATCCCAGATGCCTGTTATGCCATACATCGCAATCCCAGGATTACCATTTTTGCGAGACATAACAGAATTGGATACCACAGTACATCATCCATTATAAACCGTACATAAGTTCTTACACAAATAGGGATCTCATGATCCAGTTCTTAATATAACTTCAAGCAGCGGAGTACGTAATAATAACGGTAGCGTGGGCGAAGCTCCATCTTCGGGGTCACAGGCAATGCTGACGATGGGAGATGATCCTAGTTGTCGTAACCTTCCTGGGGTCCATCCTCCAGGTACTCCTCTTCATAGTCTGGACACGGGAATAGCCAGGGACAAAGCCATGAGTACTCTTCAAGTACTCGCAAACTAGTACTAACAAGTTAAAGGGTTTTTTTAAGTAGGACACTAAGCTCTAGGGTTGTTTTGCAAAAGCCAGATTTATCTCTACTAAGTTTATAAGCAACGAATGCTAGTTGAAGTTTCATAACACCTAAATGGGAACTTGTATCTCATCTCAAAACCCTGTTGTGGTCAAGTCAAAGTTTCAATTCATTTCACAAGTCATTTTGAAAAATCTGACGGGGGAACAGTATGGCCACTCCAACTGTCCATAACCGCAGACGCGGCTATTCGAATAGTTTGACACTCTGCAGAAATTGTACACTTTCACCACAACATTCGATACATCCATCAGGAACAAATCCTGAATTCACCATACTCAGTATGCGGATAATCAATCCTAACCTTTCAAATACATGCCCTAGTATAAGTACCTCTCCCGTGAGTTTGGCCTCCCAACCATGACCAACTGTCATCTTGGGTACTGCACAGGTGGACAATCTTCACAAGGTAGCCTCAGCTCAGACCTTGGCCGTGAGGGAACTAATACTAAGGTATATAAGTTTACAGTCAAGCCCTACCCAATCTTCGAGTATTGTGGTTGTACGGTAAAATTGGAATGGTATCGCATCCAGACAACCATCAGTTTTATAAAGGGCTAAGGCTCATGCCTCAATATTTTCATCACCAAAATCATCAGGTGTTCGGAAACACATGTCCAAAACATTTCAATAGAATGATCCATCATTCCAAGGTTTTCATAACCATTTTCCACCAAGTATTCCCATCTAAAGTTGATCATGTTTTATGCTTAGCACTAGCATCTACAAATGGGGGGGGGTAAGCACTAATGAGGGGTGGTAAACTAGTGGAGTTTTAACTAAGTTCAATCTCATGCCTTAGGATGACATCAAGATTATCTAGCTTAGGCCAAATTTTATGCTCTTGATGCAACCTTCACATTATATTTTTAGTATCTACCAGTCTCTTATGTAAACTCTAAGTAAGAGCTTTGATAAAGAAATAAAGTAAGAGGCTTGCAAGTAAAACTAGGATTGGTTTATCAAGTGGATATGATCACATATGCTTAAGGCATATAGTGGTCATGGTAACAAGCAAGTATTAGCTTGCATAAGTAGGGTATCTTGCAAGTGTTAGCTTGCATTGGTCCACTTAGTTAGTAAAGCTTGCCTTGTGCAGAGAAGTGGTTGAAGTTCTGTCAACACCCGGATTTTTCAATCCTAGATGCCTATTATGCCATACATCGCAATCCCAGGATTACCATTTTTGCGAGGCATAACAAAATTTGATACCATAGTACATCATTTGTTACAACGATACATAAGTTCTTACACAAATAGGGATCTCATGATCCAGTTCTTAATACAACTTCAAGCAGCGGAATACGTAATAATAATGGTAGCGTAGGCGAAGCTCCATCTTCAGGGTCACAGGCAATGCTGACGATGGGAGATGATCCTAGTTGTCGTAACCTTCCTGGGGTCCATCTTCCAGATACTCCTCTTCATAGTCTGGCCATGGGAATAGCCAGGGACAAAGCCATGAGTACTCTTTAAGTACTCGCAAACTAATACTAACAGGTAAGGGGTTTTTGTATAATAGGACACTAGGCTCTAGGGTTGATTTGCAAAAAGCCAGGTTTATCTCTACTCAGTTCCAAAACTAGTCACAATTTTATAACTCCTAAGTGGGATCTTGGAATTCAGGTCACAACTCTGTTGTGGTCAATTCAAAGTCTCAATTCATTTCACAAGTCATTTGGAAAAGTCTGACGGGGGAACAGTATGGCCACTCCAACTGTCCATAACCGCGGGAACGGCTATTCGAATAGTTTGACACTCTGTAGAGATTGTACACTTTCACCACAACATTCGATACATCTGTCAGGAACAAATCCTGAATTCACCATACTCAGTATGCAGATAATCAATCCTAACCTTTCGATTACACGCCCTAGTATAAGCACCTCTCCTGTTAGTTTGGCCTCCCAACCATGATGTCACATCCCAAGATTTTCCAAATCTTGTAATGTGAAAATAAATGAATAAAATAAAACTTTGTTTGATTTTCAGAGCCAGATGAAACTTTTTGAATTCAATTGGACCTTCAAACCCATTAGAATTAAATAAAACCTAAAGGGATTTAAAAAGATAAACATTTAATAAAAGGAAAAATAAAAACATTTGGAAATACTATTTTGAAACTCTTAAATGAAAAGATTTGTTTTCAAATGAAATAGAAGTTTCATAAATAAAGATTATTTTATAAAGCCAAATTAAAGCTTGGCCAAGCTTTGGATTTAAAACATTTTGTTTTGAATAAAAAAATAGCAAAATTTGATTTAAATAAATTAATAAGGATTTAATATCCAACTTTATTTAAATAAAAGGTTTTACCAATTTAATTGAAACATCAAAACTTATTAAATTATTTAAAATAAGTTTTCCAAATATTTGATATTAACAAATAATACATACTAAATTGTTTTGGCTTTATTTTAGATTTCAAAATAAATATCTCAATAAAACAAATCCTATTTGATTTGGTAATGAAAGTCTATTATATTTAATTAATAATGGACTCTAAAATAAAAAGGTTATTTTGTTTTAAACAAGTTTCCAAGTATTCTTTATTAAACCTACTGATTTGATTTTGAAAATATTTGAATTTTAAAATGGGGATTTTTATTAATTAAATCAAGCCCTACTTTTATTAATAACTAATGATCCATTTTATTTAAATAATGAATGGATTCTAAAATGAATAAAAATATTATTTTAATCTGGATTTGGGTATGTTGAAAAACAGAACCAAAAACTCATTATAAGTTTGAATTGTTTGAATGGTTTGAGTGAATGGATAATTGATTCAAATTCAAAACAGAAAAATAGAAATAGAAAAGGAAAAAGAATTCAGAAGAAAAAAATATGAAATGGATCTGGCCCAACTGCCCCAGCCCAACAGCCACTCGCAGCCCACCTCCTCTTATTTCCCGAACCGTTTTCCTCACTCAGTCTCGCACCCGCTAAGCAGCTGACGGGTGGACCTCCCTCACACTTCCTTTCCCACTGACTAGAGGACCCCACACCACGCCCCCTTCTTCTTCCCCACCCGCGGACCACGCGTCCCCCCCCCTCGCCGGCCGTTCCAGGCGAGTTAAACCCGGCGTAATTCGCATTGAAGGATGGATTAAACCCGCCATTGACCATGCCTGATAAAACGCCAGCACCTCCCCTCTCGTTCCCCTCTGCCCCCTCCCCAAAGCACGCCACCAGGCCGCCCCGATTCCTCCTCGAGCTCCTCTGTTCCGACCACCGTCTTCGGTCAATTCAGGCCAGTACACCCTAGCAGCTTCCCCACTCCCAGACACTCCTCCCCGTACCACCCGTTCGACCGCGGACGCCCTGGAGGATCGACTACGACAAGCTCCAGACACCGCCGCGTTTGTCTTCTTCTCCGACGACGCCCACAGGTTGTATCCGACTGCCCCTCCTCTTCTCTTTCATGCACGCGTCACCGCCTCGACCTTGCGCAGCTAACCTTGCCTTCTGCTTGCCTCGGCGTGATCTGTAGCGTCGTCCTCGACCTCGACCGCGCGCGTCCGTCGCCAGAACCAACTCCGGCGAGGAATCCTGCCCGCCCCCGTGCGCCCCTTGCCACGACGACCACATGAACAACATCACCTCATCCTCGCGACCTCGGTGAGCTTGCTTCCTCCCTGTTTCGCTTCCTGCCTCGCCAGCGTCGCCGCCAACTGTCCGCTCCGCCGCTCGCCGTTAACATATCGCCGCCAGCTTATGGTCGGGCACTGAGGGCCGTCCGATCTTGATCCAGTGGATAGGATAGAAAGTAGAATGAAGCGGTAAGAGCACGCCTGTGCCACACGATTTAACTGAAATCCAACGGCTGTCGTCGCGCGATCCAGCCGAACCGGTATCGCCCAGTTAGAAAGCGTCGCGTGTCACTGATCTGTTTAAAAACTGATCTGAAAACAGAATATTTTGTGAATTTCAAACCCTTATAACTTTGGATCCACACGTCCAAAAATTACAAATTTTATGTCGTTGGATTCAGGAGAGCAAGCCCTAGCCAACCATACCCTTGGTTTAGCCAATAGTATCTGTTAGTTTGCTTGATTTTGCAGATTCTTTTGTGAGCTTGTTTAGAGTATAAAAATTGTTTAAAATTGAATTTAGGTGTAAAACTTTTGCAAAATGGTTTGGTGTGACCTTACTGACCCTAGGAACCAACCCTTGGTGTTAAAAATGATTTTGATAAAATTTAGGTTGAATTATTTGACTTAGCCAATTTCTAGCCAAATAAAATTATTGATTTTATTATGAAAATGTTTATGGAAAGGAAACTTTGAGAAAATAGTTTGGACCAAACCTACTGACCCAAAAACACCAAGCTTTTCAATAGCAACTCATTTGGTGAACAACTTAAGAGTTTTGCCTTAATAAAAACATTTTTCACCACATGAAATGATGAATAGATTTAAAAATAGTTTTTGGACAAAACCCTCTTGCTAATGAATTTGCCACTTTGGTAAATGACCAATTTGGATCTTAAAAAGTTTAGAAACCCCATGGAGACCCCTTTGCAAAATAAAACTATCTTGTGCATGCTCCCATGCATGAATTGGTTTCCATTGTCTTGTGTGTGTGTGAATTTGTTTGAGTGATTATTGGTTTGGAATGTAAATTGAATTGGTGTTTGCTTGATTGACTTGTAGTGAAGTGTGAGACTAGCAAGATCAAGGAGTGAACCACCATTCCCTACCAAAAAGGCAAGTGATGCTTCATACTATTGTCCCATTACTTTCTCTATGCATTAGTGATTTTGCTAAGTAAAACATGCATGTAAATTTTGCTAAGTATAGACCTTGCTATAGTAAAACCTAGTAGATGAATCCTTAGTAGGATTTTCCTAAGTTAAGATTCCTACTACTACCAAGCTTAGCCTAGCTAATAGAAAACATGGGTGGAATATATATTCACACTATGGAAAAATATTCGAAGTCTGAGGACTTGTGATTTTGTCTAATAAAACAACTAAGTTAATGAATCACCTGGGTGGAATGGGATAGCTTGGTGGTGATTGGTTGAGTGGTTCACAAGGCCATGGACTTGGATTGTGTATCTCACTTGTGGTATGCCACCCAGGAACAAAGAGATTTGAGATGTCAAATGTTGTGAAGCTTCAAGTGCAACCACTTGGAAATATGGGCTCTGCCATGATCATATAGGTTGCAAGAACTTAGCCATATGGACAGTGGGTGGTAGTGTTTGATAGGTTGGAGCGCATCCATTTTGGTCTAAGGGAAGGCTTCTGAAAGATCTTGTCTTGGGAAACCAAGTCTTGTGGGGAAAGTGCACCACCTCTGTAGAGTGTAAAATCTCAGTACTTAGCCATGTCCCTGGTAAAGGACAATTTGAGCATCAAGACATGGAAGCAATCAAGAATCTCATCATTCAAATTTCTAAGTTAAAATCTTGTGGATTGAACAAGGGTTGTTTGAAATCTTAAATCTTTGATTGGTAGATGCCTTGGAAAGGATCTTCCATCTTTGATTGAGAAAAATGATTTTGTCAAGCAAAAACTTAGTATTTTCAAAATGATAAGAAAAATATATTTTGAGCAATGCAAGCCTCAACTCCACTTAGCCAAATGCATATAGATGATAGACTCCACTATACTATCTGTAACACCCTCAGAATCGGACCTATGCAAGTTTTAGCGAAAACCCTCCAAACCCGCATAGAAACGATTCAAAGGTGCCCACCAGGCACTTTCGTGCGTGTGGAAAACAAAGTAATAACATTACACAACAGTCCTCGATGGGACCCACAGAACAGATATATACAACAGCGACTCAAAGAGTCAAGAATACAGATACAATATACAAAGATCCAAATCACCTTGAAAACGATAGAGCGTCCAGCTACGGACAAGATGCAAATGGGGCTAAGAGCCCTGAAGAATAACCAATGGCGTCCATAACCCTGCCCAGGCCAAGCCGGTAGGGTAACACTGCTAACGACGTCGATCTCAAAACCTGCTTAAACAAAAGGGGTGCCGACAAAGGGCAAAGGAAAAAGAGGAGCGTCAGTACTGAGGCCAGTACACGGCGAGGCTAGAATTCGGCGGTCCTCGCCTACATAGGTATGGTGGACTGAAGCGTCAGCGGCAGCATGCACTGAACAACCTATAGAGACTCGATACAACTGGCGACAGTCAAAGAGGGGTAAGATAGACCTATCCGGATCCAACCTGAAGCTAACACCAAACAAACCCATCCTGGTGTTTCCCCCTCGAGACCAACGAGGAAGTCAACCGAGGAACTCACACAGTTGGCAGTTTTATTTATTCAGTTATCGTTGCAGCAATTACTAGTCAGGTTTAGATAATCATCCTGATAAAGTAAGCAGTGGGCACTTTTAGTTAACCATTCCGTTGTAGTTGCAACAATTACTAATCAGATACAGATAGCATGAGATAAACCCAAAATCCAGCAGTTGATGGTACTTTTACTTAGCCATTCCGTTATAGTTGAAGCTGATTACTAGTCATATCGGATACAAGTCAATTTATAACGATAAACTTTAGTTATAGTTGTCTATGATCAAGCACTGTGCTCCAAGTCGTCCATAACCGCGGACACGGCTTCTCGAAAAGATTTAACCCTGCAGGGGTGCACCAAAGTATCCACAGGCACTTCGACCCTTTTTGCCAGATCAGTTAACATACACCCATCGGTATGTCGGCTGGGCCTAAGTCATGACGTTCCCAGACCCAAAGTAAGCACGTGGGGGCCACCCCACCAAGTCGACACCCGCAACGAAGTCGGCCGGTCTCCGAGACGGACTTGGGGTTTGGGTAGACGGCTGTGAACGACAGCAAATCCCCAAACGGGGACTGTCGACACCGCGAAACGTGACCCGATCCTAAACAGTACAGTGTGCTCCTCGCACAAACGTAATAAAGCAGTAAAGCATGGCATAGGTACAGGATCGTAAATAAAACCTCGAACTAGTTTGTGGCCCCCAGTACAATACTTTGAAATCAGGTAATAATCAATGGGGGGCCCATATCTCCCCACCTGTGGTTAGCGCGCTCGATCTCGGAACAGGTGTCAAGAACTCGGGTCCTACGGGACACAAGTGGGCGGTCGGAAACCAAATCTTACCTATCACCCACCGATGCCTCTGCTTAATTCAATTTTAGTTGTTAAACAGTAATTAAAGTGAACGATAAGTAAAACCATGATCATCTCCAACATTGGACATGCGGCACTTCTCCAACAACTGTGGTACTTGACGACAAGCAAAAACACTTGAGCAAGCGACTACGACACGCGGGTCCAACTATCTACCAAACAACAGGTAATCGGATGTGTCCAAGGCTATATATGGCTGCAAGGGATATCACGGTTACGAAAACTAGAGAATCGCAACACAGATAGCAAAGATCAACAGGAGGGAATAAATACTAGAAAAGTAAGATAGGTAGAAAGGGGGAGATGCTCTCTTGAAAACATTGCCCAAGGTTCAACCGAAGATCGGGGCGAAGCTCACATCAACTCAACGGCCTTATCCGCGAAGAAGCAAATCACTAGAATAAACACCAGATACACTATTTAATTCCACGACATAAGATCGGCATGTTGCATGTATGAGGTATGGCATGGCAAAGGTGCAATGCGATTAGGTCATATTAAGCGGAACCGGGGGTCCCGACAATTAATTAAACGGTTCAGGTTATTCATCTACCCCGCAAATTAAATGTTGTCTTAACATGGCAAGATATGGTACCGGTTCGATGCACAAATTTAAATAGGGCCAATATGAGACTAGAGTTGCCCGCATATGGGCCCCATATTTAATTAGAGGTGAATCGGCATAAGGCCCCCAACCAATGATATGCATGCGAGATGACAATTAAATATGCAACAATTCATGCAGTTGACCATTTATAAAAATAGGGTTCTCGGAAGGGGGTTCACACATTGAGGGGTCTCGACGGTCTTGGGGTTCCGGGGTTCGGGGCTCGGTCTCAGGGTTCAGGGTTCGACGGGTCGGTCTCGGCGGAACGTTCTCGACAACGGAGCAGATCTTGTCGGGTCCTCGAATCAGATCGGTCTTGGCGTACGGGATGAAGCGCTTGGTGTTCCGCGGCGAAGTTCATGTCGTATCCGTGTCGACGACCTTGGCGTTCAGGGGGAGTTCCCGGTGTCCCGAG
The DNA here is from genome assembly GCA_910589765.1 of Avena atlantica. NCBI lineage: Eukaryota > Viridiplantae > Streptophyta > Magnoliopsida > Poales > Poaceae > Avena > Avena atlantica. The sequence goes on from OU342737.1 coordinate 161,945,665, forward strand.
GAGAAGATCTTGGCGTCCGAGGGTTCGGTGACGGAGATCCTGACGGGTCCGGGAGGAAGAACTTGGCGTTATTCGGTCCCTTGTCGACGGTCTTGGCGTCCGTGAGGTAGACCCCGTGGGTTCACCTTGAAGTCCTTGGGGTGATCCTCGTACAACTTATTGCGTTGGTCGGTCTTGTCTTTAGCGCCACACCGAATTCTTGCCTCCAGAGTACCACCACACAACAATGCACGCAACAGAAACTGCACTGAACGGCGAAGGCACCAGGGCACACACGCGGCTAGGAGAAGGACGACCGGTCTTGACACGAGGGGAGGGCGGTGTGTCGCTGCAGGAACCCAACACGGACGAGCTCGCCTTGTAGGAGGCCACTTGCTATAGGGAGCCCAACCGGAGGCGACCCAAGGGGGGCGATGCAGAGAGGTCACGGGGAGCAGCGGGCTGCGAGGCCGGAGGTGGACGGTGAGGGCCAGGGCGGCGCGGTCTCGGGCGAGGGCGACGGCGACGGCGGCGCCGGAGGCGGCAGAAGCGAGGCGGCCGCCGGTGGGGCCGGGGCCGAGCGGGGTGGCGGCGGACGCCCAGCGAGGCGGACGCTGAGGCTGGCGACGGGAACCGAGCGGCGCGGGAGGAGGCGGCTCGGCCGGGGCGGCGCTGGATGCGGGGGAACCGACGGAGCGACGGGGTCGGCCGGCGGCTGCGGGTCGGCACGGGGAAGGCGGCGGCAGAGCCGGCCCGAGGGGAGGAGAAGAGGGCCGCGCGACGGGGGCCGCGGTCGAGGCGGCCTGGGCTTGCAGGACAGGAGGGCGGCCGGCGGCGAGGGAGCTCGGGGAGGGAGAGGCCCTGGCGGCGACGGACGCGAGCAGAGGGGCGGGCGGAAGAGGACGGGGTCGGGGCCGACGAGGGAGGCACGGGGCACCGGCGCGGGGCGCGGCCGCCCACGGAAGGAGGAGGCAGGGGGCGACGGAGCGAGATGGGGCGGGGAGGCGCGGTCGGCTGCGTGCGTGGAGGAGCCTGGGAGCGGCAGGCGTGGCTAGGAGAGAGAGAGGGCGCGGGGAGAGAGAGGAGGGAGGAGGCGTGTCGGTGTGGGGGTGGGACCGAGCGGACAGGTGGGGTCCAGGGGGTGGTCGGTTCCAGCGGGGTGGGGTGGAAGCGTGCGTTGGGTTGGGTGTGTGTTGTGTGTGTGAGGGGTGAGGAAAGGCCAAGTGGCGGCATGGGATTGGTAGAGGGGAGGGGAGAGGGTGAGGTGGCAGCGTGGGACTGGTCGGGGTGAGGTGGAGGGTGGTGTGGGTAGATAGATTGGTAGGTTTAGGAATTAGGTGGACCGTTTTGGAACTGGGGTGGTCGTTCGGGTCATTCGGCCCGTTCGACCGCCCCACTAAAAATAATTTAACATTTTATTTAATTTGCAATACATTTTTTTGTAACTAGTTTTTAGACAAACAAAATATCCGGACGCAGCTGGGGTTTAATTTGAAATAGAAGGAGGGCTAGTTTCGGAAAACCATAGTCTTTCGCAACATAGTTTCAGGTAAAATTAATATGCATGATGATGTAATGATGATGCAATGCACAAAAACAACGCGATTTTCTAGTAGTGGTTTTGCGGGATGCCACACTATCATAGTATCACTTGCCAATACAATTCAAATGTATTGACCTTTGTGGCTGTAACTTGTAATGTTGCAGGTTTGATTGATTTTTAGTGAAGATTGAATGTTTAGGAATACAAAGTCTACAACCAACATCTGCCTGTGGCACTTTGAAGATGAAGGACCCATACTTATAGCTTTTCCGCTGCAATGTAATGTAATAGCCAAATGAGCTATGTATGATGTAATAAAATTATGTTATTCCTAGTTATAAAGTTATAATATGACCTTTGTATCTTGATATTACATCTTAACTGTGGATGCTAGCTATTGATCCAGGGACTAGCATTGTAAACACAGGAGGCTCTATCTTATCTAAGATTGGGACCCCTACACATGACCACTGTCATCTTGGGTACTACACAGGTGGACAATCTTCACAAGGAAGCCTCAGCTCAGACCTTGGCCGTGAGGGAACTAATACTAAGGAATATAAGTTTCCAGTCAAGCCCTACCCAATCTTCGGGTATTGTGGTTGTACGATAAAATTGGAATGGTATCGCATCCAGACAACCATTAGTTTTATAAAGGGCTAAGGCTCATCCCTCAACATTTTCATCACCAAAATCATCAAGTGTTTGGAAACACATGTCCAAAACATTTCAATAGAATGATCCATCATTCCAAGGTTTTCATAACCATTTTTCCACCAAGTATTCCCATCTAAAGTTTATCCAGTTTTATGCTTAGCACTAGCATCTATAGGTGGAGGTAAGCACTGATGAGGGGTGGTAAACTAGTGGGGTTTTAACTAGGTTCAAACTCATGCCTTAGGATGACATCAGGGTTATCTAGCTTAGGCCAACTTTTATGCTCTTTATGCAACCTTCAGCACAACTATCTAGTATCTACCAAACTCTTAGGTAGACTCTAAGTAAGCTTTGAATTAGAAATAAAGTAAGAAGCTTGCACATAAAACTACGATTTGGTTTATCAAGTGGGTATGATCACATATGCTTAAGGCATAAAGTAGTCATATCACAAGTATGGGTTTGTGGCATTAGTAGGGTATCTTGCAAGGGTTTGCTTGCATCAGTATCAGTATAAGCTTGCATAGTTACTAGCTTGCATCAGTGTCAATATAAGCTTGCCTTGTGCAGAGTAGTGGTTGAAGTTCTCCTCGGCTTCCTCGTCGTAGTATCCTCCTTCCTCCTCGTATCCTTGGTCGGTACTAGCGTCTATGAAAAAATACGAGGTACACAATCACCAAACAATACATAGCTACTTGCAATCATCACACACAAGGGTCCTATAGATGATCTAGCATCATCTCTAACATTACAAGGTTAAGGCTTGGTTTAAATCTTTTTATTTTTAGAAAAGTAATTTCTACTCATTGAAAAATTACTTAAGATTTAATATTCTCCAAACTAAACATGGGATCATGTTGAAACATGTCATCACCACATATTGTAGTCCATGGGAATGTGATTTAAAGTGGTGTCACAATTTAATAAGGTTTTACCCTTTTATTTTAATTAATTAAAGTGGCTAGAAATGCTTATGAAGCATTCTTTTATTACTTGAACAATATTTCTGCAAGTAAACCTATATATTTTTATATATTCTGAAAGGTATGGTTAAATGTGATTTTTGAGAGTTGGAATCAACTCAAAAGCTATTATGGTTTGAATTTGAAAAATGTTTGAATGCAGAAAAGCTTCTTCCTTGTTATTTTTACCAGGGGTGATCTATAGATCCAAATTACTTGAATCCAACGGGCTTGGATTCAGCATTCACAGACCTTTCCAACAAAATTGGTTTCATTCAAATGGGGCACTGAATCTATCTGGGTTGATTTTTGAAGTTGAGTACAGAAGTGTGTTTGAATTGAAATAGAAAAAGATTTAATTTGAATAACTGGTCTGCGCGGGAAATTCTAACGGGCCGGCCTGCTAAGCGCAGTGCTCCCGCGGGCTGCTTAAGTGGGTGTCCCTACTCGTCAGTGACACGGGGCTGGGCGAAGAGGTATGGGGCAACGTGGATCGTTCGATCTAGTTCTAATCTAACGGCTGGGAGTCATCGTCGACGCGAGACAATTCCGGCGAGAACGAAACCTAGCGCGGCCCGTGAGGGTCGCTGGGGGCTCACCGGGGTACTGGCGAGGGTCGGCGAGGCGGGCGAACGACGAAGTTGACGACGGCGAACTCAGGGGTGGTCGCGGCAGCTCCTGGGGCGGCTCCAATCGCTGGCTCCTTTCTTCTCCGGCAGCGGCAGGCTCCAATAAAATTCCGGCGAGGGGGTGCTCGCCTTGCTCTGAGAATGGTGTGGCATGATCAGTGAGGAGAGGGGAGTGAGATGGTGTGAAGAAATCGAGCGGGGGTGGCCTCTATTTATAGTCGAGCGAGGGGACCGTCGGGGCGCTCAGTGAGCTTGTCGGGGGCGACGTTACAGGCGGCTATTGGCATGGAAAAGGGTAGGGGACGGTGCTGTGTCTCCTGGCGATGCTCAAAGACATGGTCGCGAGGCATGGGGCGGTGTGGTTTGGTCTGGAACGGCCGATGCTCTGCGCAGCAGAGGCAGCGTCTTCGACGGCGGACGGTGGCTGTGCAGCACGGGGCGGCAAATGGGGATGTCTGGCGGTCTCCTGGGTTGATGGCGATCGTGTATGCACGCGGCGAGGGCGGCGCGTGGTCTGTGGATGCTGGTCGAGGGTGGCGCTCTGGCGCACGCTCGGCATGGTCTGGGCGCGGCTTGTGCGCGTGGTACATGGCTTGGCAACGCTTGCGGCTAGGACAGTGAGTGGCGGTGGACGGTGGGCTACCTCCTAGACAAGGTTGGCACAGCTAGTTCTTCCTCTAGCTTGTTGTCCACAATGGGGTGACATTGGGGTGCTCGGCTGTTCACCATTAATGTCAATGGCAAGCTCACAGGGGTGCTAGTGTTGGGCTAAACTTTCTAGATGATCTACTGAGCTGTGTGTGAGCTAACTAGGGAACAAGTTTGGCAAGAATCACTGCACACTATAGTGTTTGATGTTTTGTTTGATTTGTGTCTGCAAGCTGTTTGATGAAATGGCCGCATGAAATCAAGTTTTGAATTTTGAAATGATTTTTGGTGGGTTTGCTAGATTGGTGCTGGTGAGTCTGCAGATGCTTGCGTTTTGAAAGTTGAGCTTGTTTGAGTAGTTTTTGAAAGAGTGGGATCTTCCCATATGAAGAAGATTCAATTTTGAATTATCATTTAAACTATGCATTTGAAAGTTTCTGGATGATCACAAAGTGGGCCTTGATACTCTGTTATGAGTACATTCAAGGGGTGCAAAGATCCAGAAAAGTTTCTGTTAGGTTCTGAAAGTTTGAGACAGCCAAAGTAGGCATGGGAGTTAAATTGGTCAAAATGACCATTCACTTAATATATTTGTTTTGATTTACTTGTATTTAAGGAAAGTGTGGGAAATGTTTTAGATGATGTTCAATTCACCTAAGAAACATTTTACAAGCAATGGATCACACAAACAAGGGGGTTTTTAAAGAAATTTAAAATCCATGCATACACATATACATGCATTCATGGGTTTATTTAGAAAAGTTTTTGTTAACCCTAATCTTGATGATTAGTGTTTGATGATCTAAGTTTGGTATTTTTGGGATGTTACAAACCTTTGCCCCTTAAACAAAATTTCGTCCCGAGATTTGAAAAAGGACGAAAAGATTACCTAGGATTTGAAGAGATCGGGAAACTCCTTCCTGATGTGATCTTCGCGTTCCCAGGTAGCTTCCTCTTCTGTGTGGTTGCTCCACTGAATCTTGAGAAACTTGATGCTTCGGGTTCGGGTAGTTCGAAAAGCTTCTTCCAAAATGCGGATGGGCACTTCGGGATAGGTCAGGTCATCGTTGATCTCTATGGTCTGATGATCGATATTCTTGAACACTTCGGTCTTCTCGGGGACTTCGAGACATTTGCGAAGTATTGAGATATGGAACACATTGTGCACAGCTGACATCTCTTCAGGTAGTTCCAGTTGATAAGAGACTTCTCCTCGACGGTTCAAAATTTTGAAAGGTCCGATATATCTGGGAGCTAACTTTCCTTTGAGTTGGAAATGCTACATTCCCTTTAATGGCGACACTTTCAGATAAACAAAATCTCCGATGTTGAAGGCGAGGTCTCGACGTCTCTTGTCGGCATAACTCTTCTGTCGGGATTGGGCGGTCTTGAGGTGCTCACAAATCTTGTGAACCTTCTCTTCTGCTTCTCGTAGGATGTCGGGTCCGAAGATCTGACTCTCTCCTACTTCCGACCAATTCAAAGGGGTGCGACACTTTCTTCCGTACATGAATTCAAATGGGGCCATTTGCAAACTGGCTTGGTAACTATTGTTGTAAGAAAATTCTGCAGACGGCAGACAGTCTTCCCACTTGGATCCATATTCTAGCACACATGCTCTAAGCATATCTTCGAGTATTTGGTTTACTCGCTCCGTTTGTCCATCGGTCTGCGGGTGATACGCGGTACTGAAATCTAGGAGGGTTGCTAAACCTTCTTGGACTTTCTTCCAGAATCTCGAGGTAAACTGAGTTCCTTGATCCGATACTATGTGCTTGGGGACTCCGTGCAAACTAACTATTCTAGCGATGTACAACTCCGCTAGCTTCAAACTCTGATAGGTGGTTTTGACGGGCAAGAAATGGGCGACTTTGGAAAATCTGTCCACTATGACCCAGATAGAGTCATTTCCCCTACTAGAAGTAGGTAGTCCAGTGATAAAGTCCATTCCTACAGAATCCCATTTCCATTCCGGAATTTGCAAAGGTTGCAACAATCCAGCGGGTCTTTGATGTCCTGCCTTGACTCGCTGGCATATATCACATTTAGCGATATAGCTCCCGATTTCTCTCTTCATCTTATGCCACCAAAATTGCTCTTTCAAATCTTGATACATCTTCGTTCCTCCAGGATGGATAGAATAAAGAGTATCATGAGCCTCCTTCAAGATAACTTCTTTCAACTCCGAATCTGCTAGTACACAAAGGCGTCCTTTGTACCAATAAACTCCTTCTTCGTCCTCGGTGAATCCGGGTACTTTGCCTGTACCGATACGACGCTTGATTCCGTCGATACTAGCATTTCCCTTCTGCGCCTCTTTAATCTGACTGATCAAAGTGGGCTGAAGTTCTATGCTAGCCAAAAATCCTTCACTTACTAATTCTATTCGAAAATCTTCCATCTCCTTGTGCAGACTTGGTTGCTCCTCTAAAATCATGGAGTTCAAGCGGCACGACAATCTTCTAAGGGCATCGGCTACCACATTGGCTTTACCAGGGTGATAGTGAATGTCCAGGTCGTAATCCTTGATTAGCTCAATCCATCTTCTCTGCCTCATATTCAACTCTTTCTGAGTGAATATATACTTTAGGCTCTTGTGATCCGAGTAAATCTCACAACGATTTCCCATCAGGTAGTGTCACCATGTCTTCAGGGCTAGAACTACTGCAGCGAGTTCGAGGTCTGGTGATACTCGAGAATCCTTCTACGAACTTGCGGTAATATCCCGCCAATCCGAGAAATGCACGAACTTGGGTATGGGTGGTTGGGGCTGTCCAATCCTCAACATCTTTCACCTTTGCAGGGTCAATGGAAATTCCTCTGGCTGATACAATATGTCCGAGGAATCCTACCTCCTATAACCAGAATTCACATTTGATAAATTTTGCATACAACTGATGCTCTCTAAGGGTTCCAAGAATGATCCTTAGGTGTAGCTCATGTTCTTCTTATGATTTGGAATAAATTAGAATGTCATTGATGAAAACAACGACAAACTTATCCAGGAAGTCCATAAAAATCTTATTCATGAGATTCATGAAATAAGCGGGGGCATTGGTTTAATCCAAAAGACATGAATGTATACTCGTATAATCCATATCTGGTGGTAAACGCAGTCTTTGGAATATCCTCTGCACGAATCTTGAGTTGATGATAGCCAGTTCTAAGATCAATCTTAGAAAACACCTGGGCACCGATCAACTGATCAAACAAATCCTCTATCTTGGGCAAGGGGTACTTGTTCTTGATGGTGACTTCATTCAACTTTCGATAATCCGTACATAAACGGTTACCTCCATCTTTCTTGTCCACATATAAGACAGGTGATCTCCATGGTGACGCACTTGGTTGAATTAGTCCAATTTCTAGCATGGAATCCAGTTGCTTCTTCAGTTATTCTAACTCCGATGGGTTCATACTATAGGGTCTCTGGGCTATGGGTCCTGTTCCGGGGATTAGTTCAATGATAAACTCGAAATCCCGATCTGGGGGCATACCGGGCAAAACATCTGGAAATACATCGGGGTATTCACAGACTATCCGGACTTGGTCAATGGTAGGTTGGGCTAGACTCTTGTTACACTTGAATTGGCGAGGTAAGGTTTCAGATACATGCTCGACTGATATTCCGGCGGTACTGGTCATGGTGATGGCTTTCTTGGCACAGTCAATCAATCCCTTATGTTTGGACATCCAATACATTCCTAGTACTACTTCCAAACCTTTAGTTCCGAGTACTATTAGATTAGCATAAAAATCTATGCCATGGATTCGGATAGGGACGGCTTTGCAAATTTGCCTAGCCTTGGTGGTGGATCCGGGGATTTGCACAATCATAACATGCTTCAGCTTGGTTGGTTGAATTTTACTAGTGCAGGAAAATTCTTCGGTGACAAATGAATGCGATGCACCAGAATCAAACAACACTCTTGCAAGTACTGAATTAACAGAAAACATACCCAGCACGACGTCTGGCGCTTCCTGAGCTTCATCAGCAATGCATGAGAAAAATATGGCCATTGCGGTTGAGTGAATTTCCTGGGGCATATGTCCTTCCTGGCTGAACACGACGTTGTTGCTAAGCTGGGGCATTGGTATTAGGGGCGGTAGCATTCTTCTTGTTGGGGCCCTCATTGGAATAGTGGCCTTTATTTCCATAGTCATAACAGGTCACTTGTGACTTTTCCTTGGCTGCGACAGGCACAACATTGCTTCCAGTCCTCGGGGCAGTGTTGGTGTTGGCGGTAGCATTGTTGGTGTTGAACTTGGGTGGGGCACGGGTGAAATTTCTAGAGTTGCCGGGGTTGTTGTGATTTCCTCCGGTTCTAGGGTTTCCACAGTTGGGATAGGTTGGACGGGTCATAGGGGGTCTGTTGGTTCTTGGGGCAAATCCTGGAGATGGGTTGGGGCGATACTTTGGGGTCTGATGGTGTAGCATCCCATTTGTCTAACAACTGTAATGCTACTTGGTTTAGTAATATAATGGCTACTCCCTACATATAACTGTTGCATCATCATGTCATCATGCTCATGTCATCTTGTCACCTTGCATTTGAGCATCATACAAAAACCCTTTTTGTTTTGGTTCTTATCTCATATGCATTATTAATTGTATTTTCCTCTTGATATTGTGTTTGGTTCTTGATATATTGTTAAATGCCCAGGTTGAGTTGGGGGCATATCTTTTACTGACTCCACCACCCTTTCTTTCACCACCTTACAATTCCACCATCCCATTATCCATGAGCTTGTAATTTTCTTTGGGTTTTATTTCTAGCTCATGTGGGTTGGATGGATCCAATTCTAAATCCTTTTGCTTGGCTTGTTCCATATTTCTGGAATGCATATGTATGAATGCCCTGAATCATTGTTTTGTTTTCACAAGATTGAAACATGGCATTTAACGCTTATGCATGGCCCATGCAAGCTTGTACCAATCTCTTAGGGAGTGCATAAAATATAATGCATGTCCCATGCAACCATCACCAACTTTGGTCATCTTTGGTTTTATTTGAAGTTTTGAGTGGTTCATCTCTATCTCTATCCTTTCTTTTAGGCTTGATATATTTTGATCTTGCCTTGTCTTGACAAACACTCAACCTCACCCCTCATCTCTCTACCTCTCTAGCTATCTCTAAACCTACCCCCCTAATCACCATACCCTACCCCCTCTCTCTTAATCCTCTCCCAAAACCCGACCCCTCTTAAACCATCTTACACCCATGTATGATCATGTGGGCATGCACAAGCCCTAACCCCCCCTCTCTCGGCCTCTCTCTCTCACCTAGCTGGCCCCCATCATACCACCTAGATAACCACCCCAAACAAAACCCTAGCCGAGCCATGCCCCTCTCCCCTCCTACCCTAGCTAACCAAGCCCGAGCCGACCCTCTCTCCTTTCTCCCTCTCTTCTCCCTCTGACCTGTGGCCTAGCCGAGCCTGCCTGCCTCCCTGGCCTCGACGACCCCACCTGGCAGCCCCTTCCCCCCAGGTCTACCGCCCTCAGCCGTGCCTGCCCTGGCCCCCGCGCAAGCACGTGAGAGAGATGGGAAAAAGGTGGCCGATGCCACCTTCCCCTCCCCCACGCCAACCACCTCACCCCCGTCCTTATCTACCTCCCTCCCAACCCTCTGGCCTCTCCCAGATATCCCCAGAGGCCCTGCCTCGCCTCCCCTCTTCTCCCTCTTTCTCCACCGCCACCATCCACCAACGCCGGCCACCATCGGTCTTCCCCTTGCACCCCTCTCCCTAGCCGGTGGCGTGACGTCCGCGGTTGACGAGGAAGGCCACGAGGACCCCTACACCACCCCTGTACCCGCAGACGCGAAGGAGAAGGCCCAGGAGCACTGGACACCGACGCGAGCCGACGCAAACCCTATCCGCTGGTGCGCCAGCCTCGCCGACGATCGTGACCGCCTCGAGCCGTTCCACCTACACCAACGCCCTCACGGTGAGCCCACAAACCCCCTAGACATGCCCCTGCCCTGTTTCGTTTCCTGCCGGCGACGAGCGTTTCGTCGAGCAGCCTGCGCGCGCCGCCGATCGCTGGCGTCTGCACGCTCGCGCTCCGCGCAAACCCTATCTAGCCGCGCCCCCCTTACCAGACAGCAACCCCACCCCACCGCACAGGTTGCCGCCTCAGCGCGCGCGCGAGCGACCTGGGTTCGAGCCTCGCCCGCGCCGCGCGTCCGCTGTCGCGTGCGGCGACAGTTTCGTCAGTGCCAGGAAGAAAAACAGTAGTGTGCCATCTTGCAGATACCCCCCACCTTTTTTCTCCTCAACCCGCGACCCTCAGGCCCCACCTGTCTGTGCCTCTGCCATTTTGCAAAAAGGCTCCCGACAAACGTTTCAATCAACCCGCAGTCCCTCCCTTTTCCTGTGCGCGCGTGTGGCGCTGAGTCAGCATGTACCCACCTGTCATTGTCTGTGGGTAGAAAAGGGTGAGTAACAAAAGGTTTATTGGTTTGTCTGTTTTTATTCAAATCTAATTCAAATTAAAAATTAAATCTGTTTTCAAATAACTTTATAATTATAAATCCAAATTTAACATATAATATATGTTTTTGAATCAGAAAAATGTGAGGATTTCAAATATGCTATTCAAATTACCTTTTACACATTTAAAATTCCAAGTTGAGTAAAATTACATAAAATGCCCCTTGACCTAAATAATTAATAACTTTGGTTCTATAACTCCGAATTTAACAAATGATATGTCTAAAATGATCAGCTCGACGAGACCTTTCTGTTTATGCTATCCATGACTTCAATTGCAGCATGCATCATATAAATGTATAGTATACAGCAACTAATATGACAATAAAATGTGACCAAAACTCAATAAAAATGTTATTTCTTGTATTCTACCCCTCACCCATGCCATGCTACATTATTTCCATGCAACTTATGCATCATTCATCATGGCATGATTGTTTGCTTGTCGCATTTTATTCATATTCTTGCGCACTTTATATATGTTGGCCCTTGTTTGTTTGGTTCTTCTTCGAATAGACGCTGAGCAGGGGATATATCAAGAGAACCAGGAGCACTACCCAGATCCGTCTCTCGCTTCAACTGAGTTGCCAGGCAAGCACTACCACATGCTTGCATACATACAGTACCTATTGCCTCTATCTTATTCTTGCATCATTGAGTCGCGATTGCATTAAACTGAATCCCAAGTATTGCATAGCCTTTACTTTTAAACCCCACCAAGCTTGTCCCTCCATCCCATGAGCCATTACTACAGGAGTTGTTTGAGCCACGCGAGTCGTAGAACAGCATGTGTAGGGTATGTGAGTGTCTGTTGGATAACGAGGTACCTAAACAACTTAACCTGAGTAGTAATGGGATAACTAATGAAAGTGGCACCGGTGAGCAATATCTGCTATTTGGTTTTTCCTGCTCAATTGTGTCCCGTAGGACCCCGAGTACTTGATTCCTGTTCCTTGATTATTCGCGCTATCCACATCCGGGAGGCTTATGGGACCCCCCTGAGCTAGAGCTTGATTCAGTCTTATTTCTTGGGGCCACAAACTAGTTTGAGGTTTTGTTTACTATCCTGTACTTATGCCATGCTTTACTGCTTTATTACGATTGTGCGAGGAGCACCTGTACTGTTTAGGTAAGCGGAGTGTTTTCGCGGTATCGACAAGCCGAGTCACATTTTCGGGTTCCCAGTCGTTTACAGCCACTGGCGCAAACCTTGAGTCCGTCTCGAAGTCAGCTAACTTCGTTGCGGGTAGCTTAATGGGGTGGCCCCCTGAAATATTTCTGAATCCTGTGATTTCTTTGTCGTGAAGGCCTCGTTGGGTTTTGATTTGGTTTTTCCGAGGTTTATCGAGTGTGTGTTGCTATTTGTGCACCCCTGCAGGGTAAAACTTTCTGAAAGCCGTGTCCGCGGTTATGGACGACTTGGAGCACAGTTTCTCGATCATAGACAAGCATAACTAAAGTACCGCTTTTAATTTGACTAAGTAACTGACTAGTAAATAGTGCAACACTCAGGGAATGGTTAATAAAATTGCCAACGGATGGGGGTTGTTCGTCCGCTTCGTCGTTGGTAAGCGAGGAGGAGGATGGATCTGTGGATATTACTGTTATAACTGTTGTCATTATTTCACGGACATCCGTCTATCTTTGGTTAGGCGGATGGTTAGCGAGTATCTATAGAACTGTTAGGGTTTATCTTTTGCTGCAATTGCGTCACCCCAGGTTGTGTCCCCTTTAGAGGCATAAAGACTTGCTGAGTACCCCTAGGGTCTCACACGATAAATTATTGGTTCAGATGAACAGGTACACTCGCAAGACGGATACTGGGTGGAGGAGGTTGATGATGTGGGCAACGATCGTTCGGTGTAGAGATTCCGGGAACGGGGATCCGTGAGATCTGTGGGCGGGATGTGCTTATTTCTGGGCATCTTATGCCGATTTGCTTCTTATCCGTACTCGGACCTTGTTTTCCGCTTCCGCCTGATACTCTGATGTGTGATGTATGAGGAAATATCCTAAACTATTATATCTATCTAGGTCATTTGAATCTTGCCGTATGGCGTTGCTATATTTCCTTTCTTTTTAGATGGAATGGATCTGATGTACTATTTTATGGTGGCTTGCATACATACTCATTTGTGTATGTAGTTGATCCCTTCGCCTGCCGATTACGCTGCCCGTACTTGTCCCGATGACTAGAAATGGTTGGGACGGCCGAAAGGTCTACCCGTGAGTGGCTTTTGGGCCCCACCGTACTATTTCAACCATTCCCGCTCATCCAGGCTTGTATCTAGGAGCGTAATTCACCGAGGTAGTTACAATTGGTATCAGAGCCATCCCGCCCTTCAGGGTCTCAGCCAAATGGTCGTTGTCAGTCTAGCAAATATTTTTGGTAGTTATGTATACTAGGGAAAAACAAAACGCGAGAGTAGGACTGCTTCCACTTTTCTTCTTACCCACCCACCCACCCTTTTCTGGTAAGGAAGTGTAACGATTTCAATCCTCTTCTTAAAAATTCAAACTAGGATTCACGTGTTCTGGGTTTCCGTAGTACCATAGGTTGTGTGTGTGTGTGTGTGTGTGTGTAATTCCTTGTCTATCTGTTGCATCCAAGTTGTTATCTAATTGGCCTTTTGGTTATCAACTGTTGGTACATTCCATATCGACAGGCTTTGCAATCCGACGCGATCTATCTGATTCGTTGTATACCGACACGATCTGTCTTACTCTTTGTTATCCGACGTTATCTTGTTTGGGGTGTTCGTTTCCGTAGTTACCAATCTTTAGGTTCGTCGTGAGAAGAAGGGGTTAGGATATGTGTTCCAATTATTCATGTGTGGAGTAATGATTTGAGTGCGGGATGGAGTCGCGACCATACCACTACTCTTATCATTCGCTTTCGTATATTGGATTGGTAGAGTCACTAATCTTGATTCATTAAGTAATTTTGCGCATCTATTGGTATTTTAATGCCAAATTTTGTGGAAAATTTTTCTTTGATATATTTGTGTACCACACTCCTTTTCAGTCGTGTGCGATATGCTTAATATCTTCTAGGTGCTTTGAATTTTGTTGATATTTTAATATCATCTTAGTAAATTGTATCCTTTAATCTTGAGTAATTCCATCTTGGTACTATTTTGGATTATTATTATTCTCCATTATAGTATTGACTTGTGTTTTATATCAATCACAGGATGGCTCCACCACGCCGTTCTGATGAGGACATACCACCTGAACTGGGATCCGCGCTGTCAAATATCGCCAATGCCTTGGCAGCAATGCAGCAGAACCAGCAGCGCTTTGAGGAAAGTGTTCGGAGGAATGAGTTTGCTCCACTACCTCCACCTCCCAAGCGAGGAGACATCAAAAGCTTCCTGAAGTTCAACCCTCACCAATTTGATGTTTCTGATCGACCACAGGATGCGGATGATTGGTTGCGTGAGATGTCAAGGCTACTCGAGACTGCTGATGTTCCTGAGCAAGAGTGGGTAAAGTGTGCTACTCACCTTCTGAAGGGGGATGCAGTTCTATGGTGGGAGAATTACCTGAAGGCAAACTGCACTGGTTTTCAGCCTACTTGGGAACGGTTCACGGGAGCATTCAAAGAGCAGTATCTGTCAGAAATTGTCATGGAGAGGATGAAGGAAGCGTTTCTCAACCTCAAGCAGGGAAACGATAATGTCAACACCTACATCAGGAACTTCATGAATCTTTCTCGTTATGGTGGCGATGAGATCTCCGATGACAAGAAGAAGCAAAAGAGGTTCAGGCAAGGGCTGAATGCATCGATTAAATATGCAATCACACATGCAAGGCCGGCATCTTTCCTGGAACTTCAGCATACAGCTCTGCAGGAGGAAGCAAGTAGGCAAGTGTTTGAGGAGTCAAAGAAACACAACCGTGATGCACCAAGCTCTTCGGCTATGTCAGCTCCTAAGCGGCGTGTCTGGGTTCCTAACACCCCACCGTCGCTCCCGGCTCCACCAAGACCTGCAAGCTACGCGTCAAGGCCACCAAACTCCATCACTGCTGCTCCCAGGGGCTACAACCACCACTACCCTGGAGCACCTGGCGGAGTCCCTGGCTACGTTGCTCCACGTCCAACTGGTGCTTGTTTCACGTGTGGAGACCCTGGGCATCTGAACTGGAACTGTTCGTTGAAAAACAAAGCTCTTCCTCCACCCCCTCCAAGATCTGCGGCAAGCTCTCCTTTGGTTCGTGTACCACCACCTCGGGCTCTCAACATCAACACCAAGCCCGGGTCTACTGTTGCTCGTGCCAACTGTGTCAACGCCGCTCAAGCTGAGCATGCACCTGGAGTTGTGATGGGTATGCTATCCGTTAACTCAGTTCCTGCACGAGTCTTGTTTGATTCTGGTGCATCTCATTCTTTTGTTTCTATCAAGTTTGCATCTGAGAATGGGTTAGCATTGGTTCCTCTCCTCAAGCGGTTAATGGTCCTTTCTCCTGGAGCAAAGATGGCAGCTTCTAAAGTCAGCCATGGCAATCAAATTGAGATTGGTGGCTCTTCGTTGTCGGCATCCTTAATTGTTCTGGGCAATTCTGACATTGATGTCATCTTGGGCATGGATTGGTTGACAGCAAATGCAGCTGTGATTGATTGTGCTGAACGCTCGGTTTCTCTGAAGATTCCTGAAGGCCATATAGTCTATTCTCCAAGTTTGACTCCTGCTATCCAGCTTTTCTCTTTGGCGGCTCTGAATGATGATGCTATGGAAGCTATTCAGAGTGTTCCGGTGGTCTGTGAGTTCCCAGATGTCTTTCCTGAAGAGTTGCCGGGTATGCCTCCGGATCGTGAGGTTGAGTTTGTAATTGAGCTTGAACCTGGAACGGCTCCTATCTCCAAGCGGCCTTATAAAATGGGTCCTGCTGAGTTGGCTGAACTCAAACGTCAACTTGATGAACAAGAGAAGTTGGGTTTCATTCAACACAGTACTTCTTCTTGGGGTAGCCCAACAATCTTTGTGAAGAAGCGTGACAGGACTGATAGACTTTGTGTTGACTATCGGGCTCTCAATGCTAAAACCATCAAGAATAAATATCCCCTTCCGCGGATTAATGATCTCTTCGATTAGCTAGCTGGAGCTGTGGTGTTCTCTAAGCTGGACTTGAGGAGTGGTTATCACCAAATCAAGATTCGCAAGGAAGATGTTCCTAAAACAGCTTTCACCACCCGCTATGGCCTGTATGAGTACACGGTCATGTCTTTCGGTCTCACCAACGCACCTGCTACCTTCTCGAGGCTTATGAACTCGGTTTTCATGGAGTATCTTGATAAATTCGTTGTGGTCTATCTAGATGACATCCTAGTCTATTCTAAGTCAAAGGAAGAGCATGAAGAACACCTTCGGTGTGTCCTAAAAAAGCTTCGTGAGAACCGCTTGTATGCAAAGTTCTCAAAGTGTGAGTTTTGGCTGCCTCAAGTAACCTATCTTGGTCATGTCATCTCTGCCAAGGGCATTGCAGTCAACCCGGAAACGGTGAAGACAATTGTTGAATGGCTTCCTCCTGTTAATGTCAAAGAAGTGCGGAGTTTCCTTGGTTTGGCTAGTTATTGCCGTCGCTTCGTTCAGAACTTTTCGAAGATAGCGAAGCCTCTTACCGATCTCCTCAAGAAAGACAAGAAATACCTTTGGACTCCTGCATGTCAAGCAAGCTTTGAGACACTCAAAGAGAAGCTCACTTCCAAGCCAGTCTTGGTTCCTCCGGATACATCTAAGCCTTTCCAGATATTCTATGACGCCTCTTTGCAAGGATTGGGTGCGGTCCTTATGCAAGAAAAACAAGTGGTTGCTTATGCCTCTCGACAGTTGAAGACACATGAGATAAACTATCCCACACATGACCTCGAGCTCGCAGCAGTTGTCTTTGCTTTGAAGCTATGGAGGCACTACTTGCTTGGCAACCGTTGTGAGATCTTTTCTGACCACAAGAGTTTGAAGTATATCTTCACTCAGCCTGATCTCAACCTTCGGCAGAGGAGATGGATTGAAGCAATCAATGATTTTGATTTGACCATCAACTACACTCCGGGCAAAGCTAATGTCATGGCCGATGCTCTCAGCCGCAAAGCTTATGTCAACAACCTCATGATGGAAGAACAACAGCCTCTCTTGTGCGAGGAATTCCGTCAGCTCAACCTTGAAATTGTGGAACAAGGGCATCTCCTGAACCTTCTGGCTACTCCTCTCTTGGAAGAAAAGATTCGCTCTCGACAGCTTGGTGATCCGCACACCAAAAAGATCATCTCCAAACTTCAGCTTCCGAAGTATGAGTCCTTCCACGTCGATGATCAAGGCACGCTTTTCTTTGAACACCGGATGTTTGTTCCGAACTACCCGGGTTTGAGAGAGCAAGTTCTCAAGGAGGCGCACGATTCTGTCCTTTCTATCCATCCTGGCAGCACAAAGATGTACATGTACTTGAAAACACAATATTGGTGGCCGGGTTTGAAACGATATTGTGCCAAGTATGTCTCGGAGTGTGATGTCTGCCGCAGAGTGAAAGCTGTTCATCAGAAACCTTTCGGTCTTCTACAGCCATTGAAACCCCCGGAATGGAAATGGGAGAAAGTAGAGATGGACTTCATCACTGGTTTTCCAAGGTCGCAGAAGGGCAACAATGCAATCTTTGTTGTAATCGACAGTCTTTCTAAAGTGGCTCATTTCTTCCCCGTCAAGGAAACAATTTCTGGAATTCAGTTGGCTGAGCTCTATATCAACAGAATTGTCTCTCTGTATGGGGTTCCGCTTGAGATCAGTTCAGACCGTGGGAGCATCTTCACTTCCAAGTTCTGGGAGAGTTTCCAAAATGCTTTGGGAACAAAATTGAACTTCAGCACAGCTTACCACCCTCAGTCGCAAGGACAAGTTGAAAGGATCAATCAGATTCTGGAGGATATGCTTCGTGCTTGCGTCATCTCTTTTGGCATGAAGTGGGAGGAATGTCTTCCTTATGCCGAATTCTCTTACAACAACAGCTTCCAGAAAAGTCTGAAGATGGCACCATTCGAGGCTCTCTATGGTCGCAAATGCAGAACTCCGATTGGTTGGTCAGGTGCAGGAGAAAGAATTTGGTTTGGCCCTGACATTGTAACTCAAGCGGAGGAGAAGGTGCATATCATTCTTGAGAATCTGAAGATTGCTCAAAGTCTCCACAAGAGCAATTATGACAGGAAGCACACGGACATGGTGTATGCCCCTGGTGATCTCGTTTACCTTCGTGTCACTCCCATGAGAGGCACGCACCGCTTTGGTATCAAAGGAAAGCTGGCTCCTAGATACATCGGTCCATTCAAAATTCGTGGAAGAAGAGGAGAAGTTGCTTATGCTCTTGAGCTCCCGGAAAAACTCAAAGTCCATGATGTTTTCCACATCCCTCAACTCAAGAAGTTCTTCAAAGATCCCAGAAGGACCGTGGATCATGAGCTAATCGATCTCCAAGAAGACCTGTCTTATCAAGAACACCCCACAAAAATCCTTAAGACCGCAGAAAGAAGGACTCGCAACAAGTCCATCAAGTTCTGCAAGGTGCAGTGGTCACACCATTCTGTTGATGAAGCCACTTGGGAGCGTGAAGATGAGCTCCGTGCCAACTATCCTACCCTCTTTGTGTCTTCTTCTTCTTCCTAGAATCTCGGGGCGATATTGCTGTTTAGTGGGGGAGAGTTGTAGCATCCCATTTGTCTAACAACTGTAATGCTACTTGGTTTAGTAATATAATGGCTACTCCCTACATATAACTGTTGCATCATCATGTCATCATGCTCATGTCATCATGTCACCTTGCATTTGAGCATCATACAAAAACCCTTTTTGTTTTGGTTCTTATCTCATATGCATTATTAATTGTATTTGCCTCTTGATATTATGTTTGGTTCTTGATATATTGTTAAATGCCCAGGTTGAGTTGGGGGCATATCTTTTACTGACTCCACCACCCTTTCTTTCACCACCTTACAATTCCACCATCCCATTATCCATGAGCTTGTAATTTTCTTTGGGTTTTATTTCTAGCTCATGTGGGTTGGATGGATCCAATTCTAAATCCTTTTGCTTGGCTTGTTCCATATTTCTGGAATGCATATGTATGAATGCCCTGAATCATTGTTTTGTTTTCACAAGATTGAAAAATGGCATTTAACGCTTATGCATGGCCCATGCAAGCTTGTACCAATATCTTAGGGAGTGCATAAAATATAATGCATGTCCCATGCAACCATCACCAACTTTGGTCATCTTTGGTTTTATTTGAAGTTTTGAGTGGTTCATCTCTATCTCTATCCTTTCTTTTAGGCTTGATATATTTTGATCTTGCCTTGTCTTGACAAACACTCAACCTCACCCCTCATCTCTCTACCTCTCTAGCTATCTCTAAACCTACCCCCCTAATCACCATACCCTACCCCCTCTCTCTTAATCCTCTCCCAAAACCCCACCCCCTCTTAAACCATCTTCCACCCATGTATGATCATGTGGGCATGCACAAGCCCTAAACCCCCCTCTCTCGGCCTCTCTCTCTCACCTAGCTGGCCCCCACCATACCACCTAGCTAACCACCCCAAACAAAACCCTAGCCGAGCCATGCCCCTCTCCCCTCCTACCCTAGCTAACCAAGCCCGAGCCGACCCTCTCTCCTTTCTCCCTCTCTTCTCCCTCTGACCTGTGGCCTAGCCGAGCCTGCCTGCCTCCCTGGCCTCGACGACCCCACCTAGCAGCCCCTTCCCCCCAGGTCTACCGCCCTCAGCCGTGCCTGCCCTGGCCCCCGCGCGAGCACGTGAGAGAGATGGGAAAAAGGTGGCCGATGCCACCTTCCCCTCCCCCACGCCAACCACCTCACCCCCGTCCTTATCTACCTCCCTCCCAACCCTCTGGCCTCTCCCATATCTCCCTAGAGGCCCTGCCTCGCCTCCCCTCTTCTCCCTCTTTCTCCACCGCCACCATCCACCAACACCGGCCACCATCGGTCTTCCCCTTGCACCCCTCTCCCTAGCCGGTGGCGTGACGTCCGCGGTTGACGAGGAAGGCCACGAGGACCCCTACACCACCCCTGTACCCGCAGACGCGAAGGAGAAGGCCCAGGAGCACTGGACACCGACGCGAGCCGACGCAAACCCTATCCGCTGGTGCGCCAGCCTCGCCGACGATCGTGACCGCCTCGAGCCGTTCAACCTACACCAACGCCCTCACGGTGAGCCCACAAACCCCCTAGACATGCCCCTGCCCTGTTTCGTTTCCTGCCGGCGACGAGCGTTTCGTCGAGCAGCCTGCGCGCGCCGC
Source organism: Avena atlantica (assembly GCA_910589765.1). Classification (NCBI taxonomy): domain Eukaryota; kingdom Viridiplantae; phylum Streptophyta; class Magnoliopsida; order Poales; family Poaceae; genus Avena; species Avena atlantica. The sequence continues at coordinate 161,965,877 of OU342737.1, forward strand.
CGATCGCTGGCGTCTGCACGCTCGCGCTCCGCGCAAACCCTATCTAGCCGCGCCCCCCTTACCAGACAGCAACCCCACCCCACCGCACAGGTTGCCGCCTCAGCGCGCGCGCGAGCGACCTGGGTTCGAGCCTCGCCCGCGCCGCGCGTCCGCTGTCGCGTGCGGCGACAGTTTCGTCAGTGCCAGGAAGAAAAACAGTAGTGTGCCATCTTGCAGATACCCCCCACCTTTTTTCTCCTCAACCCGCGACCCTCAGGCCCCACCTGTCTGTGCCTCTGCCATTTTGCAAAAAGGCTCCCGACAAACGTTTCAATCAACCCGCAGTCCCTCCCTTTTCCTGTGTGCGCGTGTGGCGCTGAGTCAGCATGTACCCACCTGTCATTGTCTGTGGGTAGAAAAGGGTGAGTAACAAAAGGTTTATTGGTTTGTCTGTTTTTATTCAAATCTAATTCAAATTCAAAATTAAATCTGTTTTCAAATAACTTTATAATTATAAATCCAAATTTAACATATAATATATGTTTTTGAATCAGAAAAATGTGAGGATTTCAAATATGCTATTCAAATTACCTTTTACACATTTAAAATTCCATGTTGAGTAAAATTACATAAAATGCCCCTTGACCTAAATAATTAATAACTTTGGTTCTATAACTCCGAATTTAACAAATGATATGTCTAAAATGATCAGCTCGACGAGACCTTTCTGTTTATGATATCCATGACTTCAATTGAAGCATGCATCATATAAATATATAGTATACAACAACTAATATGACAATAAAATGTGACCAAAACTCAATAAAAATGTTATTTCTTGTATTGTACCCCTCACCCATGCCATGCTACATTATTGCCATGCAACTTGTGCATCATTCATCATGGCATGATTGTTTGCTTGTCGCATTTTATTCATATGCTTGCGCACTTTATTTATGTTGGCCCTTGTTTGTTTGGTTCTTCTTCGAATAGACGCTGAGCAGGGGATATATCAAGAGAACCAGGAGCACTACCCAGATCCGTCTCTCGCTTCAACTGAGTTGCCAGGCAAGCACTACCACATGCTTGCATACATACAGTACCTATTGCCTCTATCTTATTCTTGCATCATTGAGTCGCGATTGCATTAAACTGGATCCCAAGTATTGCATAGCCTTTACTTTTAAACCCCACCAAGCTTGTCCCTCCATCCCATGAGCCATTACTACAGGAGTTGTTTGAGCCATGCGAGTCGTAGAACAGCATGTGTAGGGTATGTGAGTGTCTGTTGGATAACGAGGTACCTAAACAACTTAACCTGAGTAGTAATGGGATAACTAATGAAAGTGGCACCGGTGAGCAATATCTGCTATTTGGTTTTTCCTGCTCACTTGTGTCCCGTAGGACCCCGAGTACTTGATTCCTGTTCCTTGATTATTCGCGCTATCCACATCCGGGAGGCTTATGGGACCCCCCTGAGCTAGAGCTTGATTCAGTCTTATTTCTTGGGGCCACAAACTAGTTTGAGGTTTTGTTTACTATCCTGTACTTATGCCATGCTTTACTGCTTTATTACGATTGTGCGAGGAGAACCTGTACTGTTTAGGTAAGCGGAGTGTTTTCGCGGTATCGACAAGCCCAGTCACATTTTCGGGTTCCCAGTCGTTTACAGCCACTGGCGCAAACCTTGAGTCCGTCTCGAAGTCAGCTAACTTCGTTGCGGGTAGCTTAATGGGGTGGCCCCCTGAAATATTTCTGAATCCTGTGATTTCTTTGTCGTGAAGGCCTCGTTGGGTTTTGATTTGGTTTTTCCGAGGTTGATCGAGTGTGTGTTGCTATTTGTGCACCCCTGCAGGGTAAAACTTTCTGAAAGCCGTGTACGCGGTTATGGACGACTTGGAGCACAGTTTCTCGATCATAGACAAGCATAACTAAAGTACCGCTTTTAATTTGACTAAGTAACTGACTAGTAAATAGTGCAACACTCAGGGAATGGTTAATAAAATTGCCAACGGATGGGGGTTGTTCGTCCGCTTCCTCGTTGGTAAGCGAGGAGGATGGATCTGTGGATATTACTGTTATAACTGTTGTCATTATTTCACGGACATCCGTCTATCTTTGGTTAGGCGGATGGTTAGCGAGTATCTATAGAACTGTTAGGGTTTATCTTTTGCTGCAATTGCGTCACCCCAGGTTGTGTCCCTTTAGAGGCATAAAGACTTGCTGAGTACCCCTAGGGTCTCACACGATAAATTATTGGTTCAGATGAACAGGTACACTCGCAAGACGGATACTGGGTGGAGGAGGCTGATGATGTGGGCAACGATCGTTCGGTGTAGAGATTCCGGGAACGGGGATCCGTGAGATCTGTGGGCGGGATGTGCTTATTTCTGGGCATCTTATGCCGATTTGCTTCTTATCCGTACTCGGACCTTGTTTGCCGCTTCCGCCTGATACTCTGATGTGTGATGTATGAGGAAATATCCTAAACTATTATATCTATCTAGGTCATTTGAATCTTGCCGTATGGCGTTGCTATATTTCCTTTCTTTTTAGATGGAATGGCTCTGATGTACTATTGTATGGTGGCTTGCATACATACTCATTTGTGTATGTAGTTGATCCCTTCGCCTGCCGATTACACCGCCCGTACTTGTTCCGATGACTGGAAATGGTTGGGACGGCCGAAAGGTCTACCCGTGAGTGGCTTTTGGGCCCCACCGTTCTATTTCAACCATTCCCGCTCATCCAGGCTTGTATCTAGGAGCGTAATTCACCGAGGTAGTTACAGATGGGTTCCTGGTTGATGCATCATACGACGCTTGTGGTTCTCATTGGCTTGGTTTATCTTTCCTTCCATCTGGATGGCTGAATCGACAAGGGCTTCAATATCAGCAAAGGGGATATTGACTAACACCGTCTGCATCTCGTCATGCAGACCATTTAGGAATCTTTCTTTCTTCTTGGCTTCGGTGTCTATCTCGTCCGGGGCATACCTAGCTAATGACAAAAATTTGTCACGGTATTCCACTACAGTCATCCTCCCTTGCTCCAGCTCTCTGAACTCGTCTCTCATTCTCTTGATCAAACCTGGTGGCACATGGGTTCTGCTAAACTTGACCTTGAATTCCTCCCAGGTCATCATCTGGCCTCCGGTCATGGCACGAACACTGTTCCACCATGCCCTGGCATCTCCGGCTAGGTAGTGGGTGGGAAATAGAACTTTCTCGTTGGCTTCGACTCCCGATACTTCTAAGTTATTTTCCATGGTTTGCAGCCAATCATCGGCGTCTAGGGGTTCTTCTGACTTGGTGAAAACAGGGTGGTTGGTATTCTGAAAATTCTTGAGCTTAGATCCATGGTTGTCCTGATTTCCATGGCCTTGGTTGTTGTGGGCTAGCTGGGCTATCTGTTGCAGAGTGGCTAGGTTGGCTTGACGTTCCTCTCTTTCAGCTTCGCGGTCAGAGGTCAACATTTGCAGAATATGCAACATCGGATCCGGGTCTGAACCACTTCCTCCACGAGGCATCTGAAGATTTAGATAAATCATGAGAAAAGAGGGAAATTTTCTAAGGTTTCGGGTCTTTGAAAAGTTTTAAAGGTTTGACTCAGATTTTTCTAGCAACTTGCTTTTTCATTCATTCATTCATAGCACACAGTACAACACACACCACAACAAGGAAAAACAGATGGTTTTAAGAACCATTCTGAAATCTACGGTACAGTGGGACCGACTACTACTCACTATGCTAGTGCTCAGTGCTACTACTCCTCGGAGTCTGTGGCTTCATCATCTTCATTATCATCGATGAAGGCGAAATCATCCTCATCGGTGAAGAAGTCCATGGCCTGATCCTCCAGAAAATCATCGTCATCACTGAGATAAGAGTAAGGGTCTCCACGAAGATCCTCTCCGGCATTCTCCCTTTCCTCCAACTGCATGTCCCTCTCGTGGATGGTCTCTTCCAGAGATGAGATGCGGTGGAGAAGACGGGCAATAATGCGCTCCTTCTTGTCGAGTTGATGGCGACGAGACTTGTGATCCTTTGCTATCATGGCTATGGTCTGATCCTTCATCTTGATGATGGCAGACTTATGGTTGCGATAGTCACGGCAGTTGTCCAACTCCTGCTGATGATCATACATCATGAAGCTAAGGTGGTCCAATTGAGTCTTCAGCTCGGGGTGGTATGGGGATTCCAGTGGTTGTCCATTTGCATCACGCCTTGGGAAAAACTCAAAGCGGGTTCCCTTGATCTGATTGATGCTCTGCCCACACAGACGGGAGAGAGATTCCTGCATTGCTCTGGCGAGTCCATCGAGCCAGTTGTTCTCTCTTAAGGTAAACTGAATTCCTTCCGTAGTGGGAGGTTCAATCTTTCCTCGGATACTTGCAACAATTAACCACTGCAGATCTTCTCCTCCTTGATCATTGAGCTGAGCTCCGAAGAACTCGGCGTGTGGATGCTCCAGAAGTTCCGAAAGCTGTTCCAGATCCCTCTCAAAGATAAGGTCTCCTCCATTCCCCAACTGATAAAACTTGTTGTACTTCATGTCCATCTATAAAAATAGAGGATGAGTAGATTAGCAGAGTGATCAAGTGTGTCAAAATTTTAGGTATTTTGCAAGAGTTTTTGAGGAACATGAATTTTTATGAAAGAATCAAAGAGATAAGAATGAGAATAGGTTTTTGTAAATATTTGTTTTTCTTTGGTTTTGAAACTAAGTTTTTGGTTCAACGTCCAGTCTAACTAGGGTATCCTATGGTTAGGATGGCTCTGATACCAACTTGTCAACACCCGGATTTTTCAATCCTAGATGCCTGTTATGCCATACATCGCAATCCCAGGATTACCATTTTTGCGAGACATAACAGAATTGGATACCATAGTACATCATCCGTTACAACGATACATAAGTTCTTACACAAATAGGGATCTCATGATCCAGTTCTTAATACAACTTCAAGCAGCGGAATACGTAATAATAACGGTAGCGTAGGCGAAGCTCCATCTTCAGGGTCACATGCAATGCTGACGATGGGAGATGATCCTGGTTGTCGTAACCTTCCTAGGGTCCATCTTCCAGATACTCCTCTTCATAGTCTGGCCATGGGAATAGCCAGGGACAAAGCCATGAGTACTCTTTAAGTACTCGCAAACTAATACTAACAGGTAAGGGTTTTTGGATAATAGGACACTAGGCTCTAGGGTTGTTTTGCAAAAAGCCAGGTTTATCTCTACTCAGTTCCAAAACTAGTCACAATTTTATAAATCCTAAATGGGATCTTGGAATTCAGGTCATAACTCTGTTGTGGTCAAATCAAAGTCTCAATTCGTTTCACAAGTCATTTTGAAAAGTATGACGGGGGAACAATATGGCCACTCCAACTTTCCATAACTGCGGACGCGGCTATTCGAATAGTTTGACACTCTGCAGAGATTGTACACTTTTACCACAACATTCGATACATCCGTCAGGAACAAATCCTGAATTCACCATAATCAGTATGCGGATAATCAATCCTAACCTTTCGATTACACGCCCTAGTATAAGCACCTCTCCTGTGAGTTTGGCCTCCCAACCATGACCACTGTCATCTTGGGTACTGCACAGGTGGACAATCTTCACAAGGTAGCCTCAGCTCAGACCTTGGCCGTGAGGGAACAAATACTGAGGAATATAAGTTTCCAGTCAAGCCCTACCCAATCTTCGGGTATTGTGGTTGTACGATAAAATTGGAATGGTATCGCATCCAGACAACCATCAGTTTTATAAAGGGCTAAGGCTCATGCCTCAACATTTTAATCACCAAAATCATCAAGTGTTTCAAAACACATGTCCAAAACATTTCAATAGAATTATCCATCATTCCAAGGATTTCATTACCATTTTTCCACCAAGTATTCCCATCTAAAGTTGATCCAGTTTTATGCTTAGCACTAGCATCTATAGGTGGGGGTAAGCACTGATGAGGGGTGGTAAACTAGTGGGGTTTTAACTAGGTTCAAACTCATGCCTTAGGATGACATCAAGTTATCTAGCTTAGGCCAAATTTTATGCTCTTTATGCAACCTTCAGCACAACTGTCTAGTATCTACCAAACTCTTAGGTAGACTCTAAGTAAGCTTTGATAAAGAAATAAAGTAAGAAGCTTGCACATAAAACTAAGATTTGGTTTATCAGGTGGGTATGATCACATATGCTTAAGGCATAAAGTAGTCATATCACAAGTATGGGTTTGTGGCATCAGTAGGGTATCTTGCAAGGGTTTGCTTGCATCAATATCAGTATAAGCTTGCATAGTTACTAGCTTGCATCAGTGTCAATATAAGCTTGCCTTGTGCAGAGCAGTGGTTGAAGTTCTCCTCGGCTTCCTCGTCGTAGTATCCTCCTTCCTCCTCGTATCCTTGGTCTGTACTAGCGTCTATGAAAAAATACGAGGTACACAATCACCAAACAATATTTAGCTACTTGCAATCATCACACACAAGGGTCCTATATATGATCTAGCATCATCTCTAACCTTACAAGGTTAAGTCTTGGTTTAAATATTTTTATTTTTAGAAAAGTAATTTCTACTCATTGAAAAATTACTTAAGATTTAATATTCTCCAAACTAAACATGGGATCATGTTGACACATGTCATCACCACATATTGTAGTCCATGGGAATGTGATTTAAAGTGGTGTCACAATTTAATAAGGTTTTACCCTTTTATTTTAATTAATTAAAGTGGCTAGAAATGCTTATGAAGCATTCTTTTATTACTTGAACAATATTTCTGTAAGTAAACCTATATATTTTTATATATTCTGAAAGGTATGGTTAAATGTGATTTTTGAGAGTTGGAATCAACTCAAAAGCTATTATGGTTTAAATTTGAAAAATGTTTGAATGCAGAAAAGATTCTGCCTTGTTATTTTTACCAGGCGTGATCTATAGATCCAAATGACTTGAATCCAACAGGCTTGGATTCAGCATTCACAGACCTTTCCAACAAAATTGGTTTCATTCAAATTAGTGCACTGAATCGATCTGGGTTGATTTTTGAAGTTGAGTACAGAAGTGTGTTTGAATAACTGGGCTGCGCAGGAAATTCTAACGGGCCGGCCTGCTAAGCGCAGTGCTCCCACGGGCTGCTTAAGTGGGTGTCCCCACTAGTCAGTGACACGGGGCTGGGCGAAGCGGTATGGGGCAACGTGGATCGTTCGATCTAGTTCTAATCTAACGGCTGGGAGTTATCATCGACGCGAGACAACTCCGGCGAGAACGAAACCTAGCGCGGCCAGTGAGGGTCGCTGGGGGCTCACCGGGGTACTGGCGAGGGTCGGTGAGGCGGGCGAACGACGAAGTCGACGACGGCGAACTCAGGGGTGGTCGCGGCAGCTCCTGGGGCGGCTCCAATCGCTGGCTCCTTTCTTCCCCGGCAGCGGCAGGCTCCAGTGAAATTCCGGCGAGGTGGTGCTCGCCTTGCTCTGAGAATGGCGTGGCATGATCAGTGAGGAGAGGGGAGTGAGATGGTGTGAAGAAATCGAGCGGGGGTGGCCTCTATTTATAGTCGAGCGAGGGGACCGTCGGGGCGCACGGTGAGCTCGTCGGGGGCGACGTTACAGGCGGCTATTGGCATGGGCAAGGGTAGGGGACGGTGCTGTGTCTCCTGGCGATGCTCAACGACATGGTCGCGAGGCATGGGGCGGTGTGGTTTGGTCTGGAACGGCCGGTGCTCTGCGCGGCAGAGGCGGCGTCTTCGACGGCGGACGGTGGCTGTGCGGCACGGGGCGGCAAATGGGGATGTCTGGCGGTCTCCTGGGTTGATGGCGATCGTGTATGCACGCGGCGATGGCGGCGCGCAGTCTGTGGATGCTGGTCGAGGGTGGCGCTCTGGCGCACGCTCGGCATGGTCTGGGCGCGGCTTGTGCGCGTGGTCCAGGGCTTGGCAACGCTTGCGGCAGGGACAATGAGTGGCGGTGGACGGTGGGCTGCCTCCTAGACAAGGTTGGCACGGCTAGTTCTTCCTCTAGCTTGCTGTCCATAATAGGGTGACATTGGGGTGCTCGGCTATTCACCATTAATGGCAATGGCAAGCTCATAGGGGTGCTAGTGTTGGGCTAAACTTTCTAGATGATCTACTGAGCTGTGTGTGAGCTAACTAGGGAACAAGTTAGGCAAGAATCACTACACACTATAGTGTTTGATGTTTTGTTTGATTTGTGTCTGCAACCTGTTTGATGAAATGGCCGCATGAAATCAAGTTTTGAATTTTGAAATGATTTTTGGTGGGTTTGCTAGATTGGTGCTGGTGAGTCTGCAGATGCTTGGGTTTTGAAAGTTGAGCTTGGTTGAGTAGTTTTTGGAAGAGTGGGATCTTCCCATATGAAGAAGATTCAATTTTGAATTGTCATTTAAACTATGCATTTGAAAGTTTCTGGATGATGACAAAGTGGGCCTTGATACTCTGTTATGATTATATTCAAGGGGTGCAAAGATCCAGAAAAGTTTCTGTTAGGTTCTGAAAGTTTGAGACAACCAAAGTAGGCATGGGAGTTAAATTGGTCAAAATGACCACTCACTTAATATATTTGTTTTGATTTACTTGTCTTTAAGGAAAGTGTGGGAAATGTTTTAGATGATGTTGAATTCACGTAAGAAACAGTTTACAAGCAATGGATCTCACAAACAAGGGGGTTTTTAAAGAAATTCAAAATCCATGCTTACACATATACTTGCATTCATGGGTTTATTTAGAAAAGTTTTTGTTAACCCTAATCTTGATGATTAGTGTTTGATGATCTAAGTTTGGTATTTTTGGGATGTTACAAGTTCTCCTCGGCTTGTTCTTCGTAGAATCCTCCTTCCTGCTCGTATCCTTGGTCGGTACTAGCGTCTATAAATAAATACGATGTACACAATCACCAACCAATACTTAACTACTTGCAATCATCACACAAAAGGGTCCTATAGATGATCTAGCATCATCACTAACATTACAAGATTAAAGTTTGGTTTAATTCCTTTTATTTTTAGAAAAGTAATTTCTACTCATTGAAAAACTACTTAAGATTTAATATTCTCCAAACCAAACATGGGATCATGTTGACACATGTCATCACCACATGCTTTAGTCCCTGGGAATATGATTTAAAGTGGTGTCACAATTTAATAAGGTTTTACCCCTTTTATTTTAATTAATTAAAGTGGCTAGAAATGCCTATGTGGCGTTATTTTATTACTTGGTCATTATTTCTGTAAGTAAACCTATATATTTTTCTATATTCTGAAAGGTATGGTTAAATGTGATTTTTGAGAGTTGGAATCAACTCAAAAGCTATTATGGTTTTAATTTGAAAAATGTTTGAATGCAGAAAAGCCTCTGCCTTGTTATTTTTACCATGGGTTATCTATAGATCCAAATGACTTGAATCCAACGGTCTTGGATTCAGCATTCCCAGACCTTTCTAACAAAATTGGTTTCATTCAATTTGGTTCACTGAATTGACCTCGGTTGATTTTTGAAACTGGGTACCGAAGTGAGTTTGAAATAAAATGAAAAAGGTTTAATTCAAATAACTGGGCTGCGCGGGAAGTGATACTAGGCCGTCCTGCTAAGCGTAGCGCTTCCGCGGACTGTTTAAGTGGTTGTCCCCACACGTCAGTGAGACGAGGGGTTGCGAAGAGGTATGGGGCAATGTGGTGCGTTCGATCTGGTTCTAATCCAACGGCTGAGAGTCATCGTCGAGGTTGAGCAATGCCGGCGAGACAGAAACCTAGAGCGGCCAGTGGGGGTCGCTGGGGGATCACCGGGGTTCAGGCGAGGGTCGGCGAGGCGGGCGAACGACGAAGTCGATGACGGCGGACTCAGGGGTGGTCGCGGCAGCTCCTGGGGTGGACGAAATTGACGGCGCCCTTCTCCTCCAGAGGCGGCCTGCTCCGGCGCAATTCCGGCGATGCGTTGCTCGCCTTGCTCCGGGACTAAGGTGGGATGGTTCTGGGTGAGAGAGGAGTGGAATGGTGTGAAGAATTCGAGCGGGGAAGGCCTCTATTTATAGTCGCGACGGTGAGACCGAACGGCATGGGCAGGCGACGGTGGCGACACGGCTACGGGCTGCTAGAGGCATGGCCGGTGGTGGCGATCTCTTGGTGGTATCCTGGCGATGCTCTATGGTTTTAATGCGCCTGCAGGGGCGGTGCGGTTTGGTCTGGAACACGCGACGCTCTGCGAGGCAGAGGCGGCGTCTTCGACGGCGAGTGGTGGCTGTGAGGCTTGGGGCGGCGAACGGGGATGTCTGGCTGTCTCCTAGGACGGTGGTGATCATGTAGGCACACGGTGATGGCGGCGCGCGGTCTGTGGGCTTCGGTCGAGGGTGGCGCTCTGGCGCACGCTCGGCATGGTTGAAAGAGGCACGGGAGCGGCGTTCCTGGGTGCTGTGTTCGACGTCTTCGAGGCAGGGCTGGTCGAGAGGGGGCGGTGAGGCATGGGTGATCTCCCAGACAAGGTTGGCACGACTAGTTTCTTTCCTAGCTTGCTGTCTACACTGGGGTGGCAAGAGTGCACTCGGCTGTTCACCATTGATGACAATGCCAAGCTCACAGTGGTGCTAGTGATTAGTTAAGATTGTTGGATGATTTACTAAGGCTAGTGGTGCCTAGAGAGGTAACAAGTTAGGCTCAATTCACTGCTCAAAACAGTGTTTGGATTTGGTTTGATTTGTGTCTGCAATGTGTTTGATGAAATGGCCGCATGAATTCAAGTTTTGAATTTTGAAAAGATTTTTGGTGGGTGTGCTAGGTTGGTGCTGGTGAGTCTGCAGATGCTTGGGTTTTGAAACTTGAGCTTGTTTGAGTGGTTTTTGAAAAAGTGGGATCTTCTCATATGATAAAGATTCAATTTTGAATTTCCATTTAAACTATGCATTTGAAAGTTTCTGGATGATCACAAAGTGGGCCTTGATACTTTGTTATGAGTACAATCAAGGGGTGCAAAGATCCAGAAAAGTTTCTGTTAGGTTCTGAAAGTTTGAGATAGCCAAAGTAGGCATGGGAGTTAAATTGGTTAAAATGACCATTCACTCATTTAGCTTTGTTTTGATTTATTTGTCTTTGAGAAAAGTGTGGGAAATGTTTAGATGATGTTTATTTCACCTAAGCATCCATTTACAAGCAAAGGAACACACAAACAAGTTGTTTCAAAAGAATTTCAAATGAAATGCATACACATATGCGTGCTTTCATAATTTTAATTAGAAAAGTTTTTGTTAACTCTAATTTTGATGATTAGAGTTTGATGATTCAAGTTTAGTATTTTTGGGATGTTACACATTGTTTCGCTTTCTTTTTGGTTTTTGTTTCTGCTTACTCAAAACACAAAAATACCAAAAATATTTTCATTTTTTCTCTTGGTTTGTTTCTTTGCTTTTTAGCTTTGGATTGCCTTAAAATAAAAATCCAAAAAGATTTTGATTTGTTTGCTTCTTGTTTTGTTTGTTTTTGCTTTGTTTGCTTGCTTTAAAAAATCGAAAACACCAAAAATATTTGTTGTTCTTCTTTGGTTTTGTGAGTTCTTTGCAGGGTTCAGCCGTCCTCAGTGGAGTTTGGTTTCGTATTATTATTCAAGTCGCACAAGTGAAGGGCAATAATGAAGAATAAGACAACTTGAGGTGTGGTAAGAGGCTGGTAACGAACTCTATTTGTTTTAATTTTTGTACATATACTCAACATTGTGAGCATGCTTAGCCTGTTCATGTAAGGAGTATGTTATTATGAATGCTTAGTAGTTCTTGCTTGCTTGTGATTAGCTTCATCTTGCTAATAGTTTGTAGCATGTCATATGAATGTTTGTTTGCATTGTTTTATTCATAACTTGGTATGATTTTGTTGTTGGAGATATGCCCAAGAGGCAATAATAAAGTGGTTATTATCATATCTTCACACTTATGATAAATGTTTACATACCATGCTATAATTGTATTAACCGGAAACATTAATACTTGTGTGATTTGTAAACTAAAATAAGAGTCCCTAGTAAAGCCTCTTGTTAAACTAGCTTGTTGGTTAATATATGATCATGGTTTCCTGATCATGAACATAGAGATGTTATTAACAACAGGATCATATCATTAGGAGAATGATGTGATGGACATACTCCTATAGATAAGCGTAGCATAAAGATCAAGTCATTTCAATAGTTCAATTGCTATATGCTTTCTGATACATAGTAACCTAATTCCTTCGACCATGAGATCATGCATATCACCTTTACCGGATGGATGCTTTGATGTCATCAAACACCACACCGTAACTGGGTGGCTATAAAGGTGGCATTGAGTGTTCGGAAAGTATTGGTTGAAACACATGGATCAAGAGTGGGATTTGTCCATCCATATGACGGATAGATATACTCTGGGCCCTCTCGGTGGAATGTCATCCTATTAGCTTGCAAGCATGTGACTGGCTCACAAGGGATCACATATCACGGGAACGAGAAAAGAGTACTTATCGGTAACGAGGTTGAACTAGGTATGCAGAGATACCGACGATCATAACCTCGGATAAGTAAACTATCGTGAGACAAAGGGAAATTGGTATCGTATGTAAGTGGTTCATTCGATCGCAAAGTAATTGTAGAAATATGTGGGAGCCATATGAATTTCCAGATTCCTATATTGGTTATTGTTCGGAGAAGTGTCTCGATCATGTCCGCATAATTCACGAACCGTAGGGAGACACAGTTAAGGATTCGACGTTGTTTGAGTAGTTATGGTATTATGAGAAAGAGACCGAATGTTGTTCGGAGTCTCGGATGGGATCCGGGATATCACGAGGTGATCTGGTATGGTCCGGAGAATAAGATTCATATAAGGAAAGTCCCGTTTCGGAGTTCGGGAATGATTCCGGTGTTTTCATCGGGAATGTTCTAGAAGGTTCCGGATTGTCCGGCACTCCGGGGGGGGAGGGTACATGAATGTGTCATTACATATTGAATGATTGCATCATGTACTAAGTGTTCTTGCTGTTCCAAAACTGAAAAGTCAAACTGCCAGTTTGAAAGTCAAACGGCTAAAACAGGAAACTGTGGGAAACAGGAAACTGTGGGAAACAAGCAAGAGGTGGTTGGAACCGACTTGGGGGAGGAGTCCCTCCAAGCCGGCGCGCCAACCAAGGCCGACTTGGGGAGGGACTCCCCTCCCCTTGGCCGCCCCTCCCACCTATAAAAGGAGGGGCAGGGCCTCCTCCTCTAGACACACAAGTTCCTATCCTCTAATCTCCGGTTTAGAGCCGTTTTGGTTTAGAGATTCTAATTGCTCTAGCCTGCGGTTTAGAGCCTTCTAATTGGTGTGTCTAATCCCTAGACCACTAATAGCTCTCTCTCATACTCCACCATACTCGCTCCGGCTTAAGGCGAAGCCCTGCGGGATCTCCCCTCTACTTCCGGTACCACGCCGTTGTGCTGCCGGAATCACGAGGAGAGTGCTACAACCTCCGCTGCCTGCTGGAACAAGGGAGAGGAAGGTCTTCGTCGAGTACCGAATGTGTGACCGACTGTGGGAGCGCTGCCAGAACGCAGCGCCGGAAGGATCGTCTACGCGATCTTGAGATCGGAAGTGTACGACTACATCATCCACGAGAATCTGCTCTCGTTAACCGCTTTTGAATCTTCGAGGGTAAGTTATTCCATCGACTCGTTGCTACAATCTAGTAGATAGATCTTGGCTTGTTTGTTTGTATGCGATAGAAATTTTTTCTTTTCCATGCTACGAACCCCTACAATTGTGGTATCCTCCTCTGAATGTTTCATGTGAATCGACTTGGCACATGCTCACGCATGCATATGACTAAACAATAGTCAGTAAGCCTCGATAATTTATTTTGCCTCAGAGTTCCTGTATCACTTTCATGCCATAATTAGTCCTGTTTTGTTGCAAGCATGATTATGACAGTTATTGCTCTCTCGTTTGTCGCTCCCTCCCTATTGCTAGCCTTCACTTGCATTGAGTATCAGCTCTACTTGTGCATCCAACTCCCCAAAACCAATATTGCCAACAGTTTCCACCATACCTACCTATTAGCATCAATTGCTATTTCAGTGCATATTCATTATGCCTTGTTTTCTTCCAAATAAAATGTTTGACAGTTTTGGGAAAGTTAGTTAGTAAATCTATCATGAACTTGATGGAACACTTTATTTCTTGCACTTAATAATCCTGAACCATTGCGACCTATCCATGAAAGTTAAATGCTTGCAAATTATATGCTGGGAGTTAGCAGAACCGTGCTGTCACGGGGAACACTTTCAACACTTTTTGGATATTTATCCAGTTGAGATCATGCTCTTTTGTTTGCGGATGTCGTCGGTGTGAAATAAAAGGCGAGCTTGTAAATCCATGGAGTTATATACATTGTGTTAGAGAAACGCTTGGGCCACCAGCCTAAGCCATGCCTAATCATGGTGGAAACTTGCAGCATCACCATAATGAGCCATCGGTGAAGCATACTCAATAAAAATTTATGCAAATAGTAAATAAAAAGATCGCTGAGATGCTCATTGTCTGCTTGCATTGCCATTTTTATTATGGGATAGCTCTTGTATCATGTGCAAGGGGTACCCCGTTGGCGGTTCTCTATTATATGCATGTATTTACAATGACAAGAACTTACAGGTAACTAAAGTTGAGTAGCATGCGGCGTGGCCCTCGTACTCAAGAGACATGAGATTTCCAGTTTATGGTCTGTCAAGCATATAACTCACATTGGACCTCACTTTCACCCTAATCATAAAAATATGCCTATGATAGGTGCAATGAGAGCTCAAAGCTTATGAGTACCTTAATTTCAGCATTGGGAAGCCTTTCAAACTCTTCAAAACCTTTTCACTCACTTGTTGAGTCACCACTTATTCTATGAGCACCTTCTTGAGAGCATAGTTGTCATTCTTGTGTTTGTTCCAAAACTTGGTTAATTATGTCATGACTTTGATGCTTGTATCTCTTATATCTTTACTTCTAGTATTCACTTGAACTTTAGAGGTGCCTTGGCATTTATATTGTTCTCTACAAACAAAGGCAAGCAAGATACCACTCTATCATACCTTCTTATGAGCATTGCAATGTTCCTTATGTTTATGTTTCAAGCTACTTATTATTATTGAGTTGGTTTCTCTTCATAGGTTGCATTGACTATTGAGTAGACTTAGTTGCATACTTTTTATTATGAATGGTTTAAGCATATACTCCTGTGCTGAGAATATTTACATCATATGAAGCAAATGTGTTCGTGAAAGTTCTTTTATCGCACTCAGTTTTCAACTGAATTGCTTGAGGACAAGAAATAAGCTAAGCTTGGGGGAGTTGATACGTCCAAAACGTATCTACTTTCCCGAACACTTTTGCTATTGTTTCTCCTCTAAACTTGTGTGATTTGGATACAACTAACAAGGACTGACGCTGTTTTCAGCAGAATTACCTTGGTTTCTAGTTTTTTTTGTAGAAAATCAACTATCAGGAAAAATTCCACAAAATATACCAAAAATCCTATTTCACCATAAGACTCACGGATCTAGAGTACGAGACGGAGTGGAGGCCTGGGAGGCCCACACCCCTGCCAGACGCGGGCCAGACCTGGCCGCGCCTGGGGGGGTGAGGTCACCTCAGGCACCCCCTCGGCCTCCCTCTTCACCTATAAGAAGCCTCTTGACCTAAAAACTGAGGGGGTTCAACGTTTTTCTAGAAAGAGTTCCGCTGCCCCGCCACCACCAGAAACCGCGATTTGGATCCAGAAACTCCGTTCTGGCACCCTGCCGGGACGGGGAATTTGGAGAGGATCATTGCCATCGTCATCACCAACGCCTCTCCATCAACCATCCATGTTTCCCTCATCCATGAGTGAGTAATCCCCCGCAGTAGGCTATGGGGATGGTAGGGATTGGATGAGTTCTATCATATAATCGAATAAGATTGTTAGGGCTTAGTGCCTAGTATCTCTATTAGTGCTATTTGACTTTGTTGCAACTTGTTATGCTTAATGCTTGTCAGTAGGGACCGAGTGCCATGATCTCAGATCTGAACTTATTATTGAATCATTATGATAGTATTGTTTGTGATCTTATCTGCAAGTTGTGTACACATATCATTGTCCGGATCCAAAGGCCTCGAAGTGATACAAATTGGGACAACCGGAGGGGATGGCTGTGATGTGAGAATCACAAGTGTTCATGGAGTGTTAATGCTTTGCTCCGGTGCTCTATTAAAAGGAACACCTTAATTTCCAGTAGTTCCCTTGAGGCCCCGCTGCAACGGGCTGGCTGGACAGAAGATGTTGTGCAAGTCCTCACTACGAGCACGCATGACTATATATGGAGTACATGCCTATGATTGTTTAGTACTTGGATGCTTATTCTTATTTATCTGCAATGCCCTAGGTCTTGAAGTTACATTTTTAGACTCGTCCATGCAACGCCCGTCCATCCATCCCTATGCCTACCGCACTTGAATCCTACTGTTTACTTTTACTGTTACTATTGCTCCTGTTTTACTACTGCTGTTACTTTGCTGTTGCTAATACCAAACTGTTGCTACTGATAAACTTCTGTGATCAAGAACTATTTCCAGGTGCAGCTGAATTGACAACTCAGTTGTTAAGGCTTGCAAGTATTCTTTGGCTCCCCTTCTGTTGAATCAATAAATTGGGTAATACTACCCGCGAAGACTGTTGCGATCCCCTATACTTGTGGTTCATCAAGACTATTTTCTGGCGTCGTTGCCGGGGAAAGCATGATCTATAATTTCTGGTAGTACTTTATGTAGTACTAGTTCTAATGAGACCTAGGCCCAAACATTTGCGCTTTCACAATTAATAAGTTGTACTAGATACATAAATATCCTTAAAGACACTACCTAGCTTGATGTCTACGCACTTCTATTCTTGTAGACAGTTGTTGGGCCTCCAAGTGCAGAGGTTTGTAGAACAGCAGCAAGTTTCCCTTAAGTGGATTACCCAAGGTTTATCGAACTCAGGGAGGAAGTGGTCAAAGGTATCCCTCTCAAGCAACCCTGCAATCAAGATACAAGAAGTCTCTTGTGTCCCCAACACACCCAGTACACTTGTCAGGTCTATACGTGCACTAGTTCGGCGAAGAGATAGTGAAATACAAGTGGTAACAGTGCCAGAAAATATCTTCTAACTTGTTGTTGACGTGGAACAAACTACAGGAAAACTGAAATAAATATGGAAGCAAGCAAAATTGCAATAGATCTAGATGCAAACGGTGTTTCAATGTTTAGAAACAAGGCCTAGGGATCATACTTTCACTAGTGAACACTCTCTCATATAAATATCCTCTCTTTGTGATACTACTCTTAACTACTCTCCGGTTGGACACTCTAATCTATGGTAGGGCCTTCCCCAATCTAGATAACCCCACACTGTCACCTTGAGCGCTAGATGGTTCCAACAAACACCACAATTTCATAGAGACAACCAACTCAAAATATAACTCATGAATATATATGTAATCTAGCTTAAGTGCCACACACGGCGCGCACGCTGTCACTGTCACACACGTGGGGAACATAGATCTATTAAAGCACAATGAGTATTTTTGTAGACTCAAGCCTAAGTGCCACCATGGTGTGCACGCTGTCACTTTCACACACATGGGGAGAGCAGAGATCTATTGAAGCACTTGAGTAGCAATGTAGATCTACTAGATTACAAAGTTCATGACCACAACAAGATCATGCATAGAGAGAGAGATGAACACATAGCTACCGGTAGAGCCCTTAGCCTCGAGAGAGAACTACCCCCTCCTCATCATGGGAATCTGCAACGGTGATGATGATGGTGGTGGAGATCGATGGAGATGGCTCCGGGGGCAATTCACCATACCGTCAGGGTGCCGAAACAGAGACTTTTTGTCCCCTGAATCTCCCCTTCGGTGGCGGTGGTGCTATGGAGGTTTTCGTGGATTTCCGCCAGATGATCTAGGGTTTTCTCCCCGGGAGGCTTTTATAGGCGAAGGAGGCAAGGAGAGGAGGCAGCCAGGGGGCCCAGACCCCCTGTGGGCGCCACCAGGGCTGGCCCGTGCCTAGGGGGGTGCGTCCACCCTGGTGTCCTCCTCCACCTCTCCTTCGTGGTTCCGTGTTTCTCCGGGAAAAATAGGAAGATTGCCTTTTGTCCTGTCCAATTCCGAGAATATTGATTTTCTGCCTTTTCTGGAACCAAAAACAGAAGAGAACAGGCAACTGGTACTGTGGTATCTTCTCAAAGTTTAGACAAAACATAAGACAAATGATATAAAACATGCATGGAGCATAAAAATTATAGATACGTTTACGACGTATCAAGCATCCCATATAATAGGAATTTATGTATCATTATAGATACTGTATCAAATGCGTAATACTTGCTTGAGGTCTATAATTAGGGCATGTGGATACCGTAGCTCCATTGTGTCTAAGATCTAAGATTGTTATAGTGATAATTGCCATGTGTCTATAATTAGATCCAAATACGTAATACTTAGTTACAATGAGAACCAAGATTATACCTAGTTTCATTGTTGAGCGTAGCAGCTATGAAGGCCAAATGATAGCTAGAAATATTACTAGTGTTCTCCCTACCAAGAACACTAGTAGCAAGATAGTAAGCAAAGTACCTGATAGCTGGGAGTTGAATATTTCTTATCTTTCCCCGCTGAGCTCTACGGTCATCATCACTAGTTATCCCACGGTAGAGCTCCAACAAATCATCCCGTTGAGCTGGAATCTTCTTCACCGACCCAGCTGTACCAAGGCCCAGGATCTCACATCGGTTTTGAACATGCTGTTAGCAAAAGAGAAGCTCTCCACAAATGTTTTAGTGAGCGTAGCATATAGAACGCTCTCATCCTGCATATAACTTGTTAGACCAACCCTCTGAACCAAGGTTAGGAGATCATTGAGAATTCCAGCGGCCCGCAAAAAGGTAGGACAAGGAAATGTAGAAGGGTGTGCATCCCCCTCATCTCCCTCGTCGCCAAATCATGAAGTAATGAGATCCTCATTGTATGAAGGCCTGGCTCGGGAGGATGATCTTGAAGTCCTTTCCCTCCTAGGTGCATCACTCTCAAATATTTCACTAAAGGTGTGGTTTCCATGACCTCTTTTATTTTCTGAAATTTTTAGACAAACATTAAACCAAATGATTTCCATGTTGATCAATGATAAGTAACTAGTATAGAAACTTGCTAGAGGGCTACACATGCATCAAAATTTAATCTCTAAGAATAGAACAAGCATCCAAGCTCACACAACCTGACACCTATACCAGCAAAATACTCAAGATACAATCTACCAATCACAAATCTAATTGGACAAGTGGAGGAGGCACATTCCAAGGAGCAATCCCTCCAAAAATCATAAAAGATGGGCTAATCAAGGAGATCGAAAATCGGGAGAAAGAATAGAAAGAACTCGAGCTTGAGAAAGTTTTCCGGTGTTTTTCGGGAGAGAGAGAAAGAAGATGGCTCAGAGGAGGCACCCAGGTGGGCCACACCCTAGCCAGGCGCCACCTGGGGGCTGGCCGCGCCCACCAGGGGTGTGCTGGCCTGGGGTGGTGTAACTACCTCGGTGAATTACGCTCCTAGATACAAGCCTGGATGAGTGGTAGTGGTTGAAATAGTACGGTGGGGCCCCAAAAGACACTCACTGGTAGTCCTTTCAGACGTCCCAACCACTACCCTCTCAACGGGACCTGTACGGGCGGCGTAATCGGCAGGCGAAGGGATCAACTACGTACACAAGTGGGTATGTACGCAAGCCACCATACAAGAGTACATCAGAGCCATACCATCTAGAAAGAAAGGAAATATAGCAACGCCATACGGCAAGATTCAAATGACCTAAATAGATCTATATTTTAGGATACTTCCTCATACAACACACATCAGAGTATCATGCGGAAGCGGCAAACAAAATCCGAGTACGGATAAGAAGCAAATCGGCATAAGATGCCATAGAAATAAGCACATCCCAACTACAGGTCTCACGGATCCCCGTTCCCGGAATCTCTACACCGAACGATCGTTGCCCACATCTTCGGCTTCTTCCACCCAGTATCCGTCCTGCGAAGGTACCTGTCCATCTGAACCAATAATTTATCGTGTGAGACCCTAAGGGTACTCAGCAAGTCTTAATGCCTCTAAAGGGGACACAACCTGGGGTGACGCAATTGCAGCGAAAGATAAACCCTAGCAGTTCTACAGATAAACGCTATCCATCCGCCTAACCAATGATAGACAGATGTCCGTGAATTTAAGAACAACAGTTATAATGGTAATTTCATCAGATCCATCCTCCTCCCTGCTTACCAACAAGGAAGCGGACGAACAACCCCCCCATCCGTTGGCAATTTTATTAACCATTCCATGAGGATTGCACTATTTACTAGTCAAGTTACTTAGTCAAATTAAAGCGGTACTTTAGTTATGCTTGTCTATGATCGAGAAACTGTGCTCCAAGTCGTCCATATCCGCGGACACGGCTTTCAGAAAGTTTTACCCGGCCGGGGTGCACCAATAGCAACACACGCTCGATCAACCTCGGAAAAACCAAATCAAAACCCAACGAGGCTTTCACGACTGAACAATCACAAGATTCAGAAATATTTCAGGGGGCCACCCCTTAAGTAGATCCCACAACGGAGATAGCTGACTCCGAGACGGACTCAAGGTTTGGGTGGACGGCGATAAACGACTGGGAACCCGAAAGTGTGGCTGGGCTTGTCGATACCGCGTAAACGTGTCCCGATCCTAAACAGTACAGTGTGCTCCTCGCACAATTTAAATACAGAAAATAGCATGGCATAAGTACAGGATAGTAAATAAAACCTCAAACTAGTTTGTGGCCCCAAGAAATAAGACGGAATCAAGCTCTGGCTCAGGGGGGTCCCATATACCTCCCGGATGTGGATAGCGCGATAAAACAAGGAACAGGAATCAAGTACTCGGGGTCTTACGGGACACAAGTGAGCAGGAAAAACCAAATAGCAGATGTTGCTCACCGGTGCCACTTTCTTTAGTTATCCCACTACTACTCAGGTTAAGTTGTTTAGGTACCTCATTATCCGACAGACGCTCACATACCCTACACATGCTGTTCTACGACTCGCATGGCTCAAACAACTCCTATAGTAGTGGCTCATGGGATGGAGGAACAAGCTTGGTGGGGTTTAATAGTAAAGGCTATGCATACTTGGGATTCAATTTAATGCAATCGCGACTCGATGATGCAAGAGTAAGATAGAGGCGATAGGTACTGTATGTATGCAAGCATGTGGAAGTGCTTGCCTGTTAACTCAGTTGAAGCGAGGGACGGATCTGGGTAGTGCTCCTGGTTCTCTTGATATAACCCCTGCTCAGTGTCTATCCGAGAAAAACCGAACAAACAAGGCCAACATGAATATAGAGCACAAGCATATGAATAAGATGCGTCAAGCAAACAATCATGCCATGATGAATGATGCACAATTGACATGGCAAAAAGGTAGCATGGCATGGTGAGGTGTGGAAAACAAGTAGCAACATTTTAGTGGAGTTTTGGTTCACATTTTGTTGTCATAACATTGCTGTACCCTATATTTTTATATGATGCATGCTGCAATTGAAGTCATGGATAGCATAAACAGAAAGGTCTCGTCGAGCTGATCATTTTAGACATATCATTTGCTAAATTTGGAATTGTAAAACAAAAGTAATTAATTATTTAAGTTCAAGTGGCATTTGTGTAATTTAAATAAACTTGGAATTTTAATTGTGCAAAAGGCAAATTGGATGGCATATTTGAATTCCTGACATTTTTTCTGATATCCAAACATATATCATTTGTGTGGTTTGGAATTACTAGGGAAAAGTTATTTGAAATCTGAATTGAGTTTGAATTTTGAAATCATTTAAACAGAATTTGAATTTAACCAGACGCAGAAAACCCTTTTTTTACTCAGGCTAACTTACCCTCAGGCGCTTACAGGTGGGGCCCAGGGGCTTGCGGCCCCACGCGCCAGCGGCTAAGGAACAAAAGGACCGCGGGTTGATATTTGAAAAGCACAGGACCCTTTTTATAAAACGGCGACGGTCACTGACGGTGGGCCGGCTGGACCGCGGGTTGGCAAAAGGTTTGGTAGGGGGGGGGGGTTCCGCAAAACTGCCACGCGTACTGTGGATCTTCTCTGTCGCCTGACGAACTGAAACAAATGCTGCGCGACAGGGGAAAACCGGGGCGCGCCGGGCTCGATCCCGCGACCACGGACGCGCCAGCGGGGGCGGCAACCACTGGGCTGGGCTTAGGTTTGATGACAGGAAGGAGGAAGGCGGCTAGAAGACGTTCTCGCGCGCAGATGCGGCCTGGCAGGTGCACGCTCTCCGGTGCACGGGGTGTGCTCGGCGAAACGATCGTCGTCGGCAGGAAGCGAGGCGGGGCCAGAGCATGTCTAGAGGGGTCAGGGGCTTACCGCGGTGGTGTTGGCGGCGGTGGCGAGCCTTGGGGTGCAGGCGATCGACGGTGAGGCTCGCGGACGGAGGCGCTAGGGTTTCGACGGGGCGGCGCCGGCGTGCAGGCTGCTGGGGCTCCTCCTTCTCGCGACTGGCTCCAGGGGCTGCGCAGACGTCCTGTGAGGCTTCCTCGACACCCGCTACTCCGCACCCGCCTCCTGGATGTGTGCGTGCTGGCGAGGTAGACGGCATGGCCGGCGAGAGGGAGCTGGGGCGGTGGAGAAGGTGGGCAGAGGAGGGGAGCGAGGCAGGCCTCTGGGATGGGATCTGGGGACGGCTGTGAGGCGAGGGAGAGGATAAGAAGAGAGGGGGCAGGTGGGGTTGCGTGGGGGAGGGGAGGTGGCTTCGGCCTCTTTTTGCACCTCCCTCACGTGCATGGCATGGGGGCCAGGGGTTGGCGCGGCAGGTCTGGGGAGGAGAGGGGGAGGCTGGCAGGTGGGTATGGGGGGAGCTCGTGGCCAGCTGGGCAGAGATCAGAGGGGAAAAGGGAGAGGGACACGGCCGGCTTGTGCTAGGGTTTGTCCTCGATGGGTAGCTAGGTGGGCCAGGGTAGAGGGGGCCAAGCTAGAGTAGGGAGAGAGGGTGGCGAGCTGGGGCAGGGTTTGGTGTGGCCAAGCTAGGAAGTAGGGAAGAGGAGGGTTAGTTAGGGTTTTGTTTAGGGTAGGTGTAGTTTAGGGTTTGGTTTAGGTTAGGTGTAGTTTAGGGTTTGGTTTAGGGGAGATGTAGATTAGGGTTTTTGTTTAGCTAGGAAGGAGAGATGGCATGGGGTAGGTTTTAGGGTTTGCTAAGAGGGGTAAGAAAAGAGGTGGTACTTAACTTGATCATGCAAGCTCCACACAAGTCTTAACAAGATCAAGGCAAGAAAAGAAGGAGAGGGAGAGAGAGATGATCATGTGATGATGGGGTGTTTCTTTGGTCCATGCATGCTCCAAATAATGACCAAGCATGATCCAAGAGAAGAGATAGAGAGAAGGAGATGGGTTTAGGTTTTGCATGCTACATTAGCACATGTGTGTGCATGGAGCATGGGATAGAGGTTTAGCTAGAAAGGATAGAGATAGATGATTTGATGAAGAAACTACAAGCCCAAAACAAGATTTTAGCAAAGGAAAAGATGATCCACTTAGAATTCAAGTAAAACCAAATACTAGAAAAGGTGGCACTTGCATGGCCCATGCAAAATAATTAATGCCAAATTTATCCTTGTGAAAACAATAAGATTTACATGGCATTATTCATCTGCATTCCCAAAAGGTGGGCAAGGCCAAGCAAAGATTAGGGGTGGAATCCATCCAACCAACATGAGCTAGAGGTAACCCAAATTTAAATGCCAAGCTCATATTAATTGGATGGTGGAATTATAAGGTGGTGAAAGAAAAGGTGGTGGAGTCAAGAAGAGATATGCCCCCAACTCAACTTGGGCATTTAACAATATATCAAGCGCCAGATACAATATCAAGATGCAAATACAATTAATATTGCACATGAGATAAGAACCAAACAAGGAAAAAGGTTTTGTATGATGCTAAAATGCAAGGTGGCATGATGACATGAACATGATATGATGATGATGCAACAATTATATGTTGGAAGTGGCCCTTTTTATTATTATAACAAGTAGCATTACAGATGTTAGACAACTGGGATGCTACAACTCTCCCCCACTAAACAGGAATCTCGCCCCGAGATTCTAGGAAGAAGAAGAAGATACAAAGAGAGAAGGATGGTTGGCACGGAGTTCATCTTCACGCTCCCATGTTGCTTCATCAACAGAATGGTGTGACCACTGCACCTTGCAAAACTTGATGGACTTGTTGCGCGTCCTTCGTTCTGCGGTCTCAAGGATTTTGGTGGGGTGTTCCTGATAAGACAGATCTTCTTGGAGGTCGATTAGCTCATGATCCACGGTCTTGCCGGGATCTTTGAAGCACTTCTTGAGCTGAGAGATGTGGAAAACATCATGGACTTTGAGTTTTTCCGGAAGCTCCAGTGCATAAGCAACTTCTCCTCTTCTACCACGTATCTTGAAAGGACCGATGTATCTAGGAGCCAACTTTCCTTTGATACCGAAGCGATGTGTTCCTCTCATGGGAGTGACACGAAGGTAGACGAGATCACCAGGGGCATATACCATATCCGTGTGTTTCCTGTCATAGTTGCTCTTCTGACGACTCTGAGCAATCTTCAGGTTCTCCAGAATGATATGCACCTTCTCCTCTGCTTGAGTTACAATGTCAGGGCCAAACCAGATTCTTTCTCCTGCACCTGACCAACCAATCGGAGTTCTGCACTTGCGTCCATAGAGAGCCTCGAATGGTGCCATCTTCAGACTCTTCTGGAAGCTGTTGTTGTAGGAGAATTCAGCATATGGAAGGCATTCCTCCCACTTCATGCCAAAAGAGATGACGCAAGCTCTAAGCATATCCTCCAGAATCTGATTGATCCTCTCCACTTGTCCTTGCGACTGAGGGTGGTAAGCAGTGCTGAAGTTCAACTTTGTTCCCAAAGCTTTTTGGAAACTCTCCCAGAACTTTGAGGTGAAGATGCTCCCACGGTCTGAACTAATTTCAAGTGGAACCCCATACAGAGAGACAATTCTGTTGATATAGAGCTCAGCCAACTGAATTCCAGATATTGTTTCTTTTACTGGGAAGAAGTGTGCCACTTTAGAAAGCCTGTCGATGACAACAAAAATTGCATTGTTGCCCTTCTGCGACCTTGGAAAACCCGTGATGAAGTCCATCTCTACTTTCTCCCATTTCCATTCCGGAGGTTTCAATGGCTGTAGAAGACCAAATGGTTTCTGATGGATAGCCTTGACTCTGCGGCAGACATCACATTCTGAGACATACTTGGTGCAATACCGTTTCAACCCCGGCCACCAGTATTGTGTTTTCAAGTCCATATACATCTTTGTGCTGCCAGGATGGATAGAAAGAACCGAATCATGTGCCTCCTTGAGAACTTGGTCTCTCAGGCCCGGGTAGTTTGGAACAAACATCCGGTGTTCAAAGAAGAGCGTTCCTTGGTCATCAACGTGGAAGGACTCATACTTCGGAAGGCCAAGCTTAGAGATGAGCTTTCTGGTGTGCGGATCACCAAGCTGACGAGATCGAATCTGCTCTTCCAAGAGAGGAGTAGCCAGAAGGTTCAGGAGATGCCCTTGTTCCACAATTTCCAGGTTGAGATGACGGAATTCCTCGCACAAGAGAGGTTGCTGCTCTTGCACCATGAGGTTATTGACATAAGCTTTACGGCTAAGCGCATCTGCCATGACGTTTGCTTTGCCTGGGGTGTAGTTGATGGTCACATCAAAGTCTTTGATTGCTTCAATCCATCTCCTCTGCCGAAGATTGAGATCAGGCTGAGTGAAGATATACTTCAAACTCTTGTGGTCCGAGAAGATCTCACAACGGTTACCAAGCAAGTAGTGCCTCCATAGCTTCAAGGCAAAGACAACTGCTGCTAGCTCGAGGTCATGTGTGGGATAGTTGATCTCATGCGTCTTCAACTGACGAGAGGCATAAGCAACCACCTGCTTCTCTTGCATAAGGACCGCACCCAACCCTTGCAAAGAAGCGTCACAGAATATCTGGAAAGGCTTAGATGTATCCGGAGGAACCAAGACTGGTGTGGAAGTGAGCTTCTCTTTGAGTGTCTCAAAACTTTCTTGACAAGCAGGAGTCCACAGGTACTTCTTGCCTTTCTTGAGGAGATCGGTAAGAGGCTTTGCTATCTTCGAGAAGTTCTGAACAAAGCGACGGCAATAGCTAGCCAAGCCGAGAAAACTCCGCACTTCCTTGACATTAGCAGGAGGAAGCCATTCAACTATTGTCTTCACGGTTTCTGGGTTGACTGCAATGCCCTTGGCAGAGATAACATGACCAAGATAGGTTACTTCAGGCAGCCAAAACTCACACTTTGAGAACTTTGCATACAAGCGGTTCTCTCGAAGCTTGTTCAGGACACACCGCAGGTGTTCTTCATGCTCCTCCTTAGACTTGGAATAGACCAGAATGTCATCCAGATATACCACAACAAACTTATCAAGGTACTCCATGAAAACGGAGTTCATCAGCCTCGAGAAGGTAGCAGGTGCGTTGGTGAGACCGAAAGACATGACCGTGTACTCATACAGGCCATAGCGGGTGGTGAAAGCTGTTTTGGGCACATCTTCTTTGCGAATCTTGATTTGGTGATAACCACTTCTCAAGTCCAGCTTAGAGAACACCACAGCTCCTGCTAGCTGATCAAAAAGATCATTTATCCGTGGGAGAGGATATTTGTTCTTGATGGTTTTAGCATTGAGAGCCCGGTAGTCAACACATAGCCTATCGGTTCTGTCACGCTTCTTCACAAAGATTGTTGGGCTACCCCAAGAAGAAGTGCTGTGTTGAATGAAACCCAACTTCTCTTGTTCATCAAGTTGTCTTTTGAGTTCAGCCAACTCAGAAGGACCCATTTTATATGGCCGCTTGGAGATAGGGGCCGTTCCAGGTTCAAGCTCAATCACGAATTCAACCTCGCGATCCGGAGGCATACCCGGCAACTCTTCAGGAAAGACATCTGGGAACTCACAGACCACTGGTACCCTCTGAATAGCTTCCATAGCATCATTATTCAGAGCCGCCAAGGAAAAGAGCTGGACAGCAGGAGTCAGACTTGGAGAAAAGACTATGTGGCCTTCGGGAATCTTCAAAGACACTGAGCGTTCAGCACAATCAATCACAGCTGCATTTGCTGTCAACCAATCCATGCCCAATATGACATCAATGTCAGAGTTGCCCAGAACAATCAAAGAAGCCAAGAATGAAGAACCACCAATCTCAACTTGATTTCCATGACTGATATGAACAGCCCTCATGTTTGAACCCGGTGATTGTACCACCAACCGCTTAGAGAGAGGAACCAAGACTAACTCATTCTCTTCTGCAAACTTGTGAGACACAAAGGAATGCGATGCACCAGAATCAAAGAGAACTCGTGCAGGAACTGAGTTAACTGAAAGCATACCCATGACCACTCCAGGTGCGAGCTCAGCTTGAGAGGCGTTGACGCAGTTGGCGCGAACAACCGCAGACCCGGGCTTAGTGTTGATGTTGAGAGCCCGAGGCGGTGGTGCACGAACCGAAGGAGAGCTTGTTGCAGATCTTGGCGGGGGTGGAGGAAGAGCTTTGTTCTTCATTGGGCAGTTCCAGTTGGGATGTCCATGATCTCCACATGTGAAACAAGCACCATGTGGACGTGGAGCAGAGTGGCCAGGGACTCCGCCAGGCGCTCCAGGGTAGTGGTTGTTGTAGCCCCTGGGAGCCGCAGTGGTGAAGTTTGGTGGCCTTGGCGCGAAACTTGCAGGTCTTGGTGGAGCCGCGAGCGACGGTGGGGTGTTAGGAACCCAGACACGCCGCTTAGAAGGAGCTGCCATAACTGCAGAGCTTGATGCATCCCTGTTGTGTTTCTTGGACTCCTCAAACATTTGCCTGCTTGCCTCCTCTTGCAGTGTTGTGTGCTGTAGTTCTAGGAAGGTTGCCGGTCTTGCATGCGTGATTGCATACTTGATCGATGCATTGAGCCCTTGCCTGAACCTTTTCTGCTTCTTCTTGTCATCAGATACCTCATCACCACCATAACGAGACAGATTCATGAAGTTCCTGATATAGGTGTTGACGTTATCATTTCCCTGCTTCAGGTTGAGGAAAGCCTCCTTCATCCTTTCCATCACAATCTCTGAGAGAAACTGCTCTTTGAACGCTCCAGTGAACCTCTCCCAAGTAGGCTGGAACCCAGTGCAGCTTGCCTTCAAGTAGTTCTCCCACCAAAGAGCTGCATCTCCCTTGAGAAGGTGAGTAGCACACTTGACCCACTCCTGTTCTGGAACATCAGCAGTCTCGAGCAACCTTGAGATCTCACGCAGCCAATCATCCGCGTCCAGTGGTCGGTCAGAAACATCAAACTGACGAGGGTTGAACTTGAAGAAGCTCTTGATGTCACCACGCTTGGGAGGTGGAGGAAGTGGAGCAAACTCATTTCTTCTGACACTCTCCTCAAAGCGCTGCTGGTTCTCTTGCATTGCCGCCAAAGCATTAGCTATGTTTGACAGCACGGAGCCCAGTTCCGGAGGTATGTCCTCCTCAGTCCGGCGTGGGGGAGCCATCCTGTCATTGATATAAAACTCAAGTCAGTACTATAATGGAGAATGATAATAATCCAAAATAGTACCAAGATGGAATTAACCAAGATTAAAGGATACAATTTACTGAGATGATATTAAAATATCAACAAAGTTCATAGCACCTAAAAGATATTTAGCATATCGCACACGACTGAAAAGGAGTGTGGTACACAAATATATCAAAGAAAAATTTTCCACAAATTTCGGCATTAAAATACCAATAGATGCGCAAAATTACTTAACGAATCAAGATTAGTGACTCTACCGATTCAATATACAAAAGCGAATGATAAAAGTAGTGGTATGGTCGCGACTCCATCCCGCACTCAAATCATTACTCCGCACATGAACAAGTGGAACACATATCCTAAGCCCTTCTTCTCACGACGAAACCTAAAGATTGGTAACTACGGAAACGAACACCCCAAACAAGATAGCGTCGGATACAAAGAGGAAGACAGATTGCGTCGGTTTGCAAAAGCCTTTCGGTATGGAATGTACCGACAGTTGATAACCAAAGGCAGATAAGATAACAACTTGGATGCAACAGATAGACAAGGGATTACACACACACACACACACACAACCTATGGTACTATGGAAACCCAGAACACGTGAATCCTAGTTTGAACTTTGAGAAGAGAATTGAAAACGTTGCACTTCCTTACCAGAAGAGGGTGAGTGGGAGGGTAAGAAGAAAAATGGAAGCAGTCCTACTCTCGCGTTTTGTTTTTCCCTAATATACATAACTACCAAAATATTTGCTAGACTGACAACGACCGTTTGGCTGAAACCCTGAAGGTCGGGATGGCTCTGATACCAATTGTAACTACCTCGGTGAATTACGCTCCTAGATACAAGCCTGGATGAGTGGTAGTGGTTGAAATAGTACGGTGGGGCCCCAAAAGCCACTCACTGGTAGTCCTTTCAGACGTCCCAACCACTACCCTCTCAACGAGACCTGTACGGACGGCGTAATCGGCAGGCGAAGGGATCAACTACGTACACAAGTGGGTATGTACGCAAGCCACCATACAAGAGTACATCAGAGCCATACCATCTAGAAAGAAAGGAAATATAGCAACGCCATACGGCAAGATTCAAATGACCTAAATAGATCTATATTTTAGGATACTTCCTCATACAACACACATCAGAGTATCATGTGGAAGCGGCAAACAAAATCCGAGTACGGATAAGAAGCAAATCGGCATAAGATGCCATAGAAATAAGCACATCCCAACTACAGGTCTCACGGATCCCCGTTCCCGGAATCTCTACACCGAACGATCGTTGCCCACATCTTCGGCTTCTTCCACCCAGTATCCGTCCTGCGAAGGTACCTGTCCATCTGAACCAATAATTTATCGTGTGAGACCCTAAGGGTACTCAGCAAGTCTTAATGCCTCTAAAGGGGACACAACCTGGGGTGACGCAATTGCAGCGAAAGATAAACCCTAGCAGTTCTACAGATAAACGCTATCACCCCCATCCATTGGCAATTTTATTAACCATTCCATGAGGATTGCACTATTTACTAGTCAAGTTACTTAGTCAAATTAAAGCGGTACTTTAGTTATGCTTGTCTATGATCGAGAAACTGTGCTCCAAGTCGTCCATGTCCGCGGACACGGCTTTCAGAAAGTTTTACCCGGCCGGGGTGCACCAATAGCAACACACGCTCGATCAACCTTGGAAAAACCAAATCAAAACCCAACGAGGCTTTCACGACTGAACAATCACAAGATTCAGAAATATTTCAGGGGGCCACCCCTTAAGTAGATCCCGCAACGGAGATAGCTGACTCCGAGACGGACTCAAGGTTTGGGTGGACGGCGGTAAACGACTGGGAACCCGAAAGTGTGGCTGGGCTTGTCGATACCGCGTAAACGTGTCCCGATCCTAAACAGTACAGTGTGCTCCTCGCACAATTTAAATACAGAAAATAGCATGGCATAAGTACAGGATAGTAAATAAAACCTCAAACTAGTTTGTGGCCCCAAGAAATAAGACGGAATCAAGCTCTGGCTCAGGGGGGTCCCATATACCTCCCGGATGTGGATAGCGCGATAAAACAAGGAACAGGAATCAAGTACTCGGGGTCTTACGGGACACAAGTGAGCAGGAAAAACCAAATAGCAGATGTTGCTCACCGGTGCCACTTTCTTTAGTTATCCCACTACTACTCAGGTTAAGTTGTTTAGGTACCTCATTATCCGACAGACGCTCACATACCCTACACATGCTGTTCTACGACTCGCATGGCTCAAACAACTCCTATAGTAGTGGCTCATGGGATGGAGGAACAAGCTTGGTGGAGTTTAAAAGTAAAGGCTATGCATACTTGGGATTCAATTTAATGCAATCGCGACTCGATGATGCAAGAGTAAGATAGAGGCAATAGGTACTGTATGTATGCAAGCATGTGGAAGTGCTTGCCTGTTAACTCAATTGAAGCGAGGGATGGATCTGGGTAGTGCTCCTGGTTCTCTTGATATAACCCCTGCTCAGTGTCTATCCGAGAAAAACCAAACAAACAAGGCCAACATGAATATAGAGCACAAGCATATGAATAAGATGCCTCAAGCAAACAATCATGCCATGATGAATGATGCACAATTGACATGGCAAAAAGGTAGCATGGCATGGTGAGGTGTGGAAAACAAGTAGCAACATTTTAGTGGAGTTTTGGTTCACATTTTGTTGTCATAACATTGCTGTACCCTATATTTTTATATGATGCATGCTGCAATTGAAGTCATGGATAGCATAAACAGAAAGGTCTCGTCGAGCTGATCATTTTAGACATATCATTTGCTAAATTTGGAATTGTAAAACAAAAGTTATTAATTATTTAAGTTCTAGTGGCATTTGTGTAATTTAAATAAACTTGGAATTTTAATTGTGCAAAAGGCAAATTGGATGGCATATTTGAATTCCTGGCATTTTTTCTGATATCCAAACATATATCATTTGTGTGGTTTGGAATTACTAGGGAAAAGTTATTTGAAATCTAAATTGAGTTTGAATTTTGAAATCATTTAAACAGAATTTGAATTTAACCAGACGCAGAAAACCCTTTTTTTTTTACTCAGGCGCTTACAGGTGGGGCCCAGGGGCTTGCGGCCCCACACGCCAGCGGCTGAGGAACAAAAGGACCGCGGGTTGATATTTGAAAAGCACAGGACCCTTTTTATAAAACGGCGACGGTCACTAACGGTGGGCCGGCTGGACCGCGGGTTGGCAAAAGGTTTGGTAGGGGGGGGTTTCCGCAAAACTGCCACGCGTACTATGGATCTTCTCTGTCGCCTGACGAACTGAAACAAACGCTGCGCGACAGGGGAAAACCGGGCGCGCCGGGCTCGATCCCGCGACCACGGACGCGCCAGCGGGGGCGGCAACCACTGGGCTGGGCTTAGGTTTGATGACAGGAAGGAGGAAGGCGGCTAGAAGACGTTCTCGCGCGCAGATGCGGCCTGGCAGGTGCACGCTCGCCGGTGCACGCGGTGTGCTCGGCGAAACGATCGTCGTCGGCAGGAAGCGAGGCGGGGCTAGAGCATGTCTAGAGGGGTCAGGGGCTTACCGCGGTGGTGTTGGCGGCGGTGGCGAGCCTTGGGGTGCAGGCGATCGACGGTGCGGCTCGCGGACGGAGGCGCTAGGGTTTCGACGGGGTGGCGCCGGCGTGCAGGCTGCTGGGGCTCCTCCTTCTCGCGACTGGCTCTAGAGGCTTCGCAGACGTCCTGTGAGGCTTCCTCGACACCCGCTACTCCGCACCCGCCTCCTGGATGTGTGCGTGCTGGCGAGGTAGACGGCGTGGCCGGCGAGAGGGAGCTGGGGCGGTGGAGAAGGTGGGCAGAGGAGGGGAGCGAGGCAGGCCTCTGGGATGGGATCTGGGGACGGCTGTGAGGCGAGGGAGAGGATAAGAAGAGAGGGGGTAGGTGGGGTTGCGTGGGGGAGGGGAGGTGGCTTCGGCCTCTTTTTGCACCTCCCTCACGTGCATGGCATGGGGGCCAGGGGTTGGCGCGGCAGGTCTGGGGAGGAGAGGGGGAGGCTAGCAGGTGGGTCTGGGGGGAGCTCGTGGCCAGCTGGGCAGAGATCAGAGGGGAAAAGGGAGAGGGACACGGCCGGCTTGTGCTAGGGTTTGTCCTCGATGGGTAGCTAGGTGGGCCAGGGTAGAGGGGGCCAAGCTAGAGTAGGGAGATAGGGTGGCGAGCTGGGGCAGGGTTTGGTGTGGCCAAGCTAGGAAGTAGGGAAGAGGAGGGTTAGTTAGGGTTTTGTTTAGGGTAGGTGTAGTTTAGGGTTTGGTTTAGGGTAGGTGTAGTTTAGGGTTTGGTTTAGGGGAGATGTAGATTAGGGTTTTTGTTTAGCTAGGAAGGAGAGATGGCATGGGGTAGGTTTTAGGGTTTGCTAAGAGGGGTAAGAAAAGAGGTGGTACTTAACTTGATCATGCAAGCTCCACACAAGTCTTAACAAGATCAAGGCAAGAAAAGAGGGAGAGGGAGAGAGAGATGATCATGTGATGATGGGGTGTTTCTTTGGTCCATGCATGCTCCAAATAATGACCAAGCATGATCCAAGAGAAGAGATAGAGAGAAGGAGATGGGTTTAGGTTTTGCATGCCACATTAGCACATGTGTGTGCATGGAGCATGGGATAGAGGTTTAGCTAGAAAGGATAGAGATAGATGATTTGATGAAGAAACTACAAGCCCAAAACAAGATTTTAGCAAAGGAAAAGATGATCCACTTAGAATTCAAGTAAAACCAAATACTATAAAAGGTGGCACTTGCATGGCCCATGCAAAATAATTAATGCCAAATTTATCCTTGTGAAAACAATAAGATTTACATGGCATTATTCATCTGCATTCCCAAAAGGTGGGCAAGGCCAAGCAAAGATTAGGGGTGGAATCCATCCAACCAACATGAGCTAGAGGTAACCCAAATTTAAATGCCAAGCTCATATTAATTGGATGGTGGAATTATAAGGTGGTGAAAGAAAAGGTGGTGGAGTCAAGAAGAGATATGCCCCCAACTCAACTTGGGCATTTAACAATATATCAAGCGCCAGATACAATATCAAGATGCAAATACAATTAATATTGCACATGAGATAAGAACCAAACAAGGAAAAAGGTTTTGTATGATGCTAAAATGCAAGGTGGCATGATGACATGAACATGATATGATGATGATGCAACAATTATATGTTGGAAGTGGCCCTTTTTATTATTATAACAAGTAGCATTACAGATGTTAGACAACTGGGATGCTACAGGTGGCCCCCTGGGTCACTCTAGATGTCCCTCTTCCCCTTTTTTCGATGAAAAATTATTTTGAATTTTCTAGGATTTTTCGAGAAACTTTATTTTTTGGCCAATTTTCAGGGTATGAAAATTGATTTTCTCGCAGAAAAGATTGTTTTAGAAGAAGCAAAAGGAAATAAAAAACCAGACTACAGAAGTTCTAAAACACTCTAACAAGCAAACAACTACCAAAACTAAGGCTATCAAGAGAATGAGCAAAGACTAGGAAGGAGAAAAGGTAAAAGGGAGCAAGTATAACCATAGTGAAAACATTATTTTGTTCATTAAAATTCTTTTGTTAACAAGGTTGATCAAGTATTGTTACCAAAATAATCTTATATGAAACAAAAATTTGTATTCCACAAGGTGATTATGTTACCTCAAGCTTGATAGCAATGGTCCCAATCATAATAGTTTCAAAAATTTCTTATGGAATGGGAAAATATATTTCTCCAACCTTGATGCTCTCAATATTTTCAATGGAGTTAAGGCAATAGCTTTTAGCAACCTTCTTAGGGAAATAGACAGTAGGCTCTTTGTCATTAATATTAAAAGTTACTTTTCCTTGATTACAATTGATGACAGCACCTCCAGTATTAAGAAAAGGTCTCCTAAGAATAATAGACATATTATCATCTTCAGGAATTTCAAGTACCACAAAATCAGTTAAAACCAAGCAATTATGAGCCACTTGAACAGGAACATCCTCACATATACCAACAGGAATAGTAGTTGACTTATCATCCATTTGCAAAGATATATCAGTTAGTATCAAATTTTCTAGCTGTAGTCTCTTTTAGAGAGAAAAAGGCATAACACTAACTCCAGCTCCCAAATCAAATAAAGCAGTTCTAACATAATTATTCTTAATAAAGCAAGGAATAGTTGGTATACCTGTGTCACATCCCAAAATTCTCCAAATTTTGAAATGTGAAAAATAAATAAACAAAAGAATTAATTGTTGAAATTTAAGGTGAAAAGAAACTTTTTGCTTCTAAATGGAAACATCAAAAGCTTACTTGAACAAAATTTGAATGAAAAGACAACAAACAAATATTCAAAGAATCAAATGCATTCATGAGGAAAGACTCTTGAATTTAAACACTTGGATAAGTTAAACCGAAACCCTAAATCTTAATGAAATAAATCATCATTCAAGATAACCCCAAGACTATGGATTTGTTCCATATAAAAATTTAGCAACAAACATTTATAAATGACCAAAAATGATAAACAAAAATATTATAAAACCATGGAAATTGCTTTCACTCAATTTGAAGCCATGAATAAAAACTTATGAATTTAATAAGACAAAAGGAAATAATTCCCAAAGCTCCTAACTAAAAACAATGCCAAATTGTGTGAAAAGTAATCCTAACAGGATTTAAAAAGATAAATAAATATTAAATAAAATTATACAAATTGGAAACACCAATTTTGGAAATATAAATAAAAAAATATGGATTTTATAATAATAAATAAATAAATAAATAAATATAAGGAATATTTAAAAATCAAATTAAATCTTGGCCAAATCCATGAGCAAATGGAATAAAGATAATCCAAATAAAACAAATGAATAAAGATTATTTAAATAAAATTATATGGTCTTTTAACCATAATTAGTTTATTTGAATAAACACAAAATTCCCTAATATAAATGATTAATTAAAACATGAGAAAGATAATTGAAATTACCAAAATGGATTAAAAGTTATCTAATTAACTTAAAAAGAATAAAGGATTATTTGAATAAAATTTATATGGGTTTAAAAAATATTCAATTTATTTCAATAAAGACAAAAGCCTCATTTAAATAAATATTAAAGCATAATAAAATATTTGAAATAATTCAAAGTGGACTATTTAAACACATTAATAAACAGATAAAACCCACTGAAAAGGTTTGGTAAAATTTGAATTCAAAATGAAACTTGAATCAAATTGGTTTAAATGAAAATAGAAAATAGAAACAGAAAAAGAAAAAGAAATCAGAAAGAAAAAATATAGAAAACAACCAACCCATCTAACCCTACCCAGCCCTGCAGGCCTAGAACCAGCCCACCCGGGACACTCTCTCACCCTCTCTCTCCGCAAGCCCGTTATTTCTCACCCGCGCTCACCCCACCCCCTCTTACTGACAATGCAACCCCACGACCATGTCATCATCGTCCCCGACACGCTGAACCCGCCCCCAACTCCTCCTAGCCGTTTCTGCCGTTGATCAATCCTCGTAAATTCGTGTTAATGCCACAAGTAATTCCTCCCAGCGACCGTTCTATCTTAAGCGCCTCCCTCCCCTCTCTCTTTCCCCTCAAACCCCACTGCCAGAGAGCCCCTAGGCTGCTTGAATTTGTGCTCGCGCCACCGCTGTCTCCGGCGATCTTCAGCTCGAATTCCGCCAAGCTCGACCCTCCCCCTACCCCCTAGTGCGCGCTAGCTTGTTCCCCATTGACACACGCATCTTCCTGCTACCTCCACTTGCTCGCGCGCGCCCTAGAAGCTCGGCAACGACTATGTCTAAGCGCCACCATCTCTTGCCTCGACTCTGGCTACCTCTCCTGGTAATCTCTGATCTCCACTTTACCTCTCGATGACACTCTCGCACTCGCCATGATATCATGCATCTAATGCCACCTCTGGCTTGCCTTAGCACGCTCTAGCCTCGCCCCTGGCAACGTCCGTGAGAGCCCGACGCTGATGTCAACTCCGGTGAGAGATTGACGACAACTCCGTGTGCCCCCTGCCCTCCTACGCCCACCTTGAGCTTCACCGTGACCCTGCGAACCCGGTGAGCCCCACCTCCATCTTATTTGCTTCCTGTTTTTGCTGGACCGCCGATGACAGAGCCGCCGCCGCCGCACAACGCCAGTCAGCATCGCCAGTTAGTGGTTAGTCGTTGTGAACCGTTAGATCTAAAATGTATGACGTAGATTACATGAGTTAACTGAAACGGTACGCTTGATCTGAGCCACACAAATCTATTTAAATCCAACACTCCACATTGCACGATCCACACGAATCGGTATCGTCCAATAGGAAACTGACGCGTGACCTAGCTGTTGTTTTAAAAAATAGAAATGAATCTATTAGATGTTTGAGTTTGGAAAATTCATAAATCGTGTTCAGCTTGGCCAAAATTACAAATTTTATATCAATGGAATCAGGAAAATGTAAACTTAGCAACTATGGCCTTAGTTTAGTATTTTACTTCTGAAAAATTAGGTGTTTTTGCAGAAACATTTGTAGGACTATTTTGTGTATAAAAATTATTCTAAAAATGCTTTTTGAGTAAAACATTCTGCAAATGGTTTAATTTGAACTCTCTGACCCTAAACACTAACACTAGAATGTAAAAATATATTTTGTGACACTAAGGAATTATTTCTTTGAATAAAAGCATTTCTAGCAAAACAAAAATAATTTAAAAAGGCCATTTTCACTAACTTGTTTTTAAATGGTTTTGCCACTTTTATAAATGACCAGTAGGTGTTTTGAAATGTTTATAACCTTATTATAAAACACTTTTTCAACAAAACAACCTTTTGCATGCTTGCATGCATTTCCTTGATTTTATTATTTTATGTGATGAATTGTTTGAATGCTAGTTTTGAATTTGTGCCTTGCATGATTGATTTGTAGTGAACTTTGAAGAGTGTGACAAATACAAGATCAAGGAGTGTATATATTTTCTCTAATAAAAAGGCAAGTGGTGCTTCATATATTTTGTCCTATTATTTTGACTATGCATTAGTGATATTTTGAGTAGGACTTGCATGGAAATTTTTCTAAGTATCTATACTATGCTATGCCTTGGGAAATCCTAGTACATGTTGTCGTAGTGGAATTTTTCCCTAAGTTAAGATTCTTACTACTATCATGCTTAGCTTAGCTAGTAGAAAACAAGGATGGATTATTCATGCTATGAAATATTTCTAAGTCTATGACTTGTGTTTTGCTTAATAAAACAACTATGTGCATGAATCACCTGGGTGGAATGGAAAGAATGGTTTGTGTTGAGTGGTTACCCAGGGCCCATTTCTATGGCCTACCCTGTGTATCACACTTGTGGAAAGCCACCCAGGAACAAAGAGATTTAAGATGTTAAGTGTTGAGAAGCTTCTAGTGCAGCCACATGGCATATGGCATATAGGTTGCAATAACTTAGCCAGATGGACAGGAAGTGGTAGGGGTGATATGATGGAACGCATCCATTTGGTCTAAGGGAAGGCTTCTGAAAGATCTCGTCTCGATGCATGTCGAGTCTTGTGGGGAAAGTGCACCACCTCTCGAGAGAGTAAAATATAAGTACTTAGTCGTGTCCCCTGCAATGAACAATTTGAGAATCAAAGACATTGAAGCTATCAAGGATCTCCTCATCCCAATTTCTAAGTTAAAAAATTGTGGTTGAACAAGGGTAAAGGTTCACCAATTTCTATTGGTAGTTCCTTGGGTGATTTTGACAAACAAAAACTTAGTGTTTTCAACTAATAAGGAAAACCTTATTTTGAGCAAAGCAAGCCTAAACTCCACTTAGCCAAATGCATATAGATGATAGATACCACTATTCTACTAGAGTATCACTTGCCAATACAATTCAAATGTATTGACCCTTGTGGCTGTAACTTATTATGTTGCAGGTTTGTTTGATGTTAGTGAAGTTTGTTCAGTAGGGATTACAAGCCTACAACCAACATGATTGCCTGTGGCACTTGAAGATGAAGGACTCCATGCTATATAGTTATATCTGCTGCATTGTAATAAGATAGACAAATGACCTATGTAAGATGTAATGAATTATTTTATTCATGGTTATTAGTTGTATTATGACCTTTGTTTCTTGATATTACATCTTAAACTATGGATGCTAGCTATTCGATCGAGGGACTAGCATTGTAAACACAGGGATCTCTACCTTATCAGGTTGGGACCTCTATAGATGGTATCAGAGCCAAGTTTCCTGTAGGATTGTAACCCTAGCATTGGACAAAACCCCTTAGAAAAATAGGAAGTGTATTTCTTCAAACTTATTTACAAACAATCTTGTAAACTCTTTCCTCAACATTTTGATTTAATTATACATCTCTTATTTTTCCAACTTGATGGATAAAACTTCAACATGAGCAAGGACTTCACCATCACCAATGACATCAACTTCAGTTACACCAAGGACTTCAACTTGGACATCACTAAGGACTACAAGTGAGACAAGAATAATACTCAAGACTTGGAAGACTAAGGAAACACAACTTAGGAAGAACCACCACCACCTTGAAGCTTTGTGACCAAAATTCCAGAATTTTCCCAAGGATACCATGATCTTGTTCATGAAGAAAAAACTAAGAAGGATGGAAGTATATCAAGTGAACCCCATAGATGGACCACCATACTAGTGATTAGTTTAGATCGATTTATAGATCACACCAACTTATGTGGTGTAGCAAAAATGTTTTGTTGCCTAAAATATGCTTGAACCTTGTTGTTTGATTGGAATGTTTGTTTATGAATGCTGCACATTGCTTTGTGTGATTTGTTGAGTGTGAGTATAACTTTTCCTCTAGAAATCTTTTGCCTAATCCAATCCCCATCCAACCCAAACAGATGATTTCTCCAAGAGACCATAACTCCAACATCAAGGATGGTGACAACAACAACCAAGAGATGCACATGATAGAACAACTGCTAGGAACCCAAGCCAGTTGAATCAAGTGACAACTCAGTTTCTAGCCAACAACATTGAGTTAGACCCAGCCATGCAAAAAATTCTTGGAAACCCAATCTCAATTGTTGCAAAGGATGACCAATCAGATGATCAACCTGAGAAGCAACCTTTCCCAAGGAAATTGTGACAACAATGATATCAAGGATAATATTATATAAGGAACTCAAGCTTGCAAAATCTATGGAGACATAGGACACACATATAAAGAGCATATTGACCAGTGCCCAAATTGTGAAGATAAACATCCAACTAAACAATGCCCCACATCTCAAGTTACATGTTTCCTATGTGAAGGAAATGATCATGTCCCTATCCAATGCCCCATCTATCCTATAGTTCAACAGATGAAACAAGATGGGAAACATCAAATGTTTGGAAAACTCCATGAAGGAACAACATCTACCAAGAATGATGGAGACAAAGTCAAATATCAGTATGCACCTCCATACATTGTAACCTACCATGGTGGACAAAAGAGGAAACATGGACATTATCCTAGGAATTGTTTTAAGAACCGAGGAAGTTTTCCCACCTTTGAGGTGAAGTATGAAG
This sequence comes from Avena atlantica, assembly GCA_910589765.1. Taxonomy (NCBI): domain Eukaryota; kingdom Viridiplantae; phylum Streptophyta; class Magnoliopsida; order Poales; family Poaceae; genus Avena; species Avena atlantica. Next base: position 162,006,124 of record OU342737.1, read on the forward strand.
AACATGAACTAAGAGCCCTCCTAGCTTTAGAGAAACCCAAAAATAAGAAGGATATTAGCCAAGTGATGTGACACAAATGCAAAGAGCTAGGCCATTATGCATCACATTGTCCATAAAAGAAGGAAGAAAAGACAAGCAAACCTATGAGGGACATCAACCTTGTCACATGTTTCAAATGTGGAAACAAAGGACACTATGCAAACAACTATCCATAGAACATGCATCAAGATCTCAACCTTGTCACATGTTTAAATGTGGTAACAAAGGACACTATGCAAACAACTGTCCAGCGAAGTTACATCAAGACACCAAGTAAGCCAAGATGCAATCTAGTTAAAAATCTTTTAAGGGTGGTAGTACCCTAGTTGTCTTGAAGCCAACTTGCAACCTCTAGCTTTCCTGAATCTCGGGACGAGATTCCTTTTAAGGGTGGTAGTCTGTCACATCCCAAAATTCTCCAAATTTTGAAATCTGAAAATAAATAAACAAAAGAATTAATTGTTGAAATTTAGGGTGAAAGGAAACTTTTTGCTTCGAAATGGAAACATCAAAACCTTACTTGAACAAAATTTGAATGAAAAGACAACAAACAGATATTCAAAGAATCAAATGCATTCATTAGGAAAGAATCTTGAATTTAAACACTTGGATAAGTTAAACCAAAATCTGAAATCTTAATGAAAGAAATCATCATTCAAGATCACGCCAAGACTATGGATTTGTTCCATATAAAAATTATCAACAAACATTTATAAATGACCAAAAATGATAAACAAAAATATTATAAAATCATGGAAATTGCTTTCACTCAATTTGAAGCCATGAATAAAAACTTATGAATTTAATAAGATAAAAGGAAATAATTCCCAAAGCTAATAAAGCTCCTAACTAAAAACAATGCCAAATTGTGAGTAAAGTAATCCTAAGAGGATTTAAAAATATAAATAAATATTAAATAAAATTATACAAAGTGGAACCACCAATTTTGGAACTATAAATAAAAAGATATGGATTTTATAAGACAAAGAAAGAAATAAATAAATAAGGAATATTTAAAAATCAAATTAAATCTTGGCCAAATCCATAAGAAAATGGAATAAAGATAATCCAAATAAAACAAAGGAATAAAGATTATTTAAATAAAAGTATATGGGGTTTTAACCATATTCAATTTATTTGAATAAACACAAAATTTCCTAATATACATGATTAATTAAAACATGAGAAAGATATTTGAAATTGCCAAAATGGATTAAAAGTTATCTAATTAACTTAAAAAGAATAAAATATTATTTGAATAAAATTTATATGGGTTTAAACCATATTCAATTTTGTTTGAATAAAGACAAAAGCCTCATTTAAATAAATATTAAAGCATAATAAAATGTTTGAAATAATTCAAAGTGGACTATTTAAACACATTAATAAATAGATAAGACCCACTGAAAAGGTTTGGTAAAATTTGAATTGAAAATGAAACTTGAATCAAATTGGTTTAAATGAAAACAAAAAATAGAAACAAAAAAAGAAAAAATATATAGAAAACGACCAACCCATCTAACCCTACCCAGCTCCCGGCCCAACAGGCCCAGAACCAGCCCACCCGGGCCATTCTCTCACCCTCTCTCCCCGTGAGCTTGTTATTTCTCACCCGTTCTCACCCCATCCCCTCTCACTGACAACGCAACCCCATGACCACGTCATCATCGTCCCAGACGCGCTGAGCCCGCCCCCAACTCCTCCTATCCGTTTCTGCCGTTGATCAATCCTCATAAATTCATGTTAATGCCGCCAGTAATTCCTCCCAACGACCGTTCTATCTTAAGCGCCTCCCTCCCCTCTCTCTTTCCCCTCAAACACAACTGCCAGAGAGCCCCTAGGCTGCACGAATTTGTGCTCGCGCCACCGCTCTCTTCGGCGAGCTCCAGCTCGAATTCTGGCAAGCTCGACCCTCCCTTACACCCTAGTGAACGCTAGCTTGTTCCCCATCGACACGTGCATCTTCCTGATACCTCCACTTGCTCGCGCGCGCCCTAGAAGCTCGACAATGACTACGTCTGAGCGCCACCATCTCTTGATTCGACTCCGGCGACCTCTCGTGGTAATCTCTGACCGCCCCTTTCCATCAGAGAGAACAACTGGCTCAATGGACTTGGCAGGGCCATGCAGGAAGCTCTTGACCGTCTTTGTGGGCAAAGCGCCAATTAGATCAAGGGTACCTGCTTTGAGTTCTATCCAAGGCGTGATGTTATGGGACAACCACTAGAAGCACCATAACACCATGAGATGAAGACCGTCAGATGTATGACCTTCAGAAGGAGTTGGACAATCGCCATGCTAGTGAAGTATCGCAAGTCTTGTCGCCGTCAGCTCGACAAGAAGGAGCGCATCATTGCCCGTCTTCGCCACAGGATCAACGACTTGGAGGAGACCATCCACGACAGAGACATGTAGCTTGAGAAGAGGGAGAATGCAGGGGAAGACCTTCCTGGAGACCCCTACTCCTATCTCAGTGACGATGATGACTTTCTAGAGGATCAGGCCATGGACTTCTTCACCGATGAGGATGACTTCTCCTTCATTGATGATGATGATGATGATGAGGATGAGGAAGCCACTAATTCCGAGTAGTAGCACTTGAGCACTAGCGTTAGGAAAGTTGTATCCGGTCCCCTTGTATCGTACTTTCACAGAATGGTTCTTAAAACCATATGTTTTTCCTTGTCGTGGTGTGTCTTGTATTGTGTGAATGAATGAAAAGCAGGTTGCTAGAAAAAAATCTGAGCCAAACTTCAAAAACTTTTCAAAAACCCTAAACCTTAGAAATTTCCCTCTTTTCTCATGATCTATCTCAATCTTCAGATGCCTCGCGGAGGAAGCAGCTCATCCCTAGACCCAATGTTGAAAATCTTTCAAATGTTGGTTTCTGACCGCAAAGCTGAAAGAGCCTAACGTCAAGCCAACTTAGCCACCCTCCAACACATAGCTCAGATGGCCAACAACAACCAACGCCATGGAAATTAGGACAACCATGGATCAAAGCTCAAGAACTTCCAGAACACCAATACACCCATTTTCACTAAGTCTGAAGAGCCCCTAGATGCCGATGATTGGCTGCAAACCAGAACAACTTAGAAGTCGCTGGAATGGAAGCCAACGAGAAGGTACTGTTTGCCACCCACTATCTAGCCGGAGATGCAAGAGCATGGTGGAACAATGTTCGTGCCATGAATGGAGGACAGATGATGACTTGGGAGGAATTCAAAGTCAAGTTTAGCAGAACCCATGTGCCACCGAGTTTGATCAAGAGTATGAGAGATGAATTTAGATAAATGAAGCAAGGGAGGATGATAGTGGTTGAGTACCGTGACAAATTTTTGTCATTGGCTAGGTATGCACCGGATGAGATTGACACTAAAGCCAAGAAGAAGGAGAGATTCCTGAATGGTCTGCATGATGAGATGTAGACAGAGTTAGTTAGCATTCCATTTGATGACATTGAAGCTTTAGTGGACTCTGCCATTCAGATGGAAGGCAAGATCAACCAAGCTAGTGAGAACCACAAGCGTCGCATGATGCATCAACCAGGAACCCATCATACTCCAAAGTATCGCCCCGACCCATCTCCAGGATTTTCCCCAAGAACCAATAGACCCCCGATGAACCGTCCAACCTATCCCAACCGTGTAGGACGAAACCCAAGGCCCGGAGGAAACCACAACAACAACCCCGGCAACCCCATCAATTTCAATCGTGCACCGCCCAAGTTCAAAAAAAACAATGTCACCACCAACACCAACACTGCCCCAAGAACTAGAAGCAATGATGTGCCTATTGCATCAAAGGACAAGTCCCAAGTGACTTGTTATGAATGTGGAACCAAGGGTCACTATTGAAGGGAATATGCCCTGAGAGGCAATAATAAAATGTTTATTATATGTATTCCAAGTATATGATAGATGTTTATTTTGCATGCTATAATTGTATTAATACGGAAACATTAATACGTGTGTTTAATAAAAAAACAGAAAGTTCCTAGTTATGCCTCTCTCATAAACTAGTTCGTTGATTAACAAGATGATCATAGTTTCCTGATCATAAACATTGGATGTTATTAATAACGAGATCACAACATTAGTGTAATGGTGTGATGAACATTCATCCGAAGTATAGAATTACGATCAAAGTCATTGAGTTTATATTGCTATAAACAAACTACGAAATAATCCTAATCCTTAGACCATGAGATCATGCCAATCACTAACACCGGAAGAGTTTCTTGTTGACATCAAACGTCACTCCGTAACTGGGTGATTATAAAGATGGCTTAAAATCTAATAAACTGTTATGTTGAGAATCATGGATCAAGAGTGGAATTTGTTCATCCCGATGACGGATAGATATGCTCTGGGCCCTCTCGGTGATATCACATTGGTTAGCTTGCAAGCAAGTGATTTGATCACTAGAATGTTATATCACGGGAACGAGAAAAGAGTGCATGTCAGTAACAAGATCAAAATATGTATGGAGATACCGATGATCGAATCTCGGACATGTAATATATCATGAAACAAAGGGATTAAGATACAAGCATAAAAGGTTCCGACGATCACAGGAAAAGTCATCGTTGAATGTGTGGGAGTTAGTATGGATCTCCAGGTCCCGCTACTGATTATTGATCGGAGAAGGGTCTCGATCATGTCCGCATTATTCGCGAACCGTAGGGTGACACACTTAAGGGACATGGGCATCTAGTTGGAGCAAATGTTTCATGCCGAAAGAATAAACAAGCGCAGGAATTTATTTCACTAGATACCGAAACAGGTTTTCGGGTGAAATTGCATAAAGTGGTTATGCATGTGAAATGGAATTCTAGCAAGGGGTTATTTGTGAATGTTTGTCATTAAAGTAATTGACAAAATTCTGAATAAAATAAAAGAGTTTTATTTAATGAGAGTTTGCATTAAATTTGGTGGAAATTTAATGGGAATTTGAGTGGATTTTTTAGTGGAGAAAATTGAAGGGCCATTTTGTGAGTGGAGTGTCCACCCACATGAATTAAGGAGGGGAGGGGGCAGCCCCCATGGCCGGCAGCCACCCCCTTGGGTGCCCCCCTCCTCCTATAAAAGGAGCCCCTCCTCTCACTTGTCTCTCACACCTCCTCGTGAAGGATCTCTCTTCCCCCTCTAGAATTTATCCCCCATGGTCTCGGACTAGCGAGATACATGTTCCCGGTGGCTATTCGGCAAGAAAGGGTTGTGCTTCCGCTGCATTGCTGGAGCGAGGAGGCGGAGGTTTCCTGGTGTCTTGTACGTGTGTGCGAGGACGGATGTGATGCTGCTTTGCGGCGCTAGGACTTCCTCTCGATCTTGAGATCGGCAAGAGATCGTCTACATCAACCACGAGTTGAACTCGTTAAGCTTTGCCGGTCTTCAAGGGTATGTTCTCTATGGATATACATCCGCCCGTTGTTTGTATCTAGTAGATAGATCTTGGTACATAGTTCCCATCGTAGGAAAAAATTTGTTTTCTATGCTGCGAACCCTACAGTGGTATCAGAGCCGGATCTATGCGTAGATGCTTTAAACGGGCAGTACACATATGAGTATGTGGGCGATGATGATCATGTTGTTGCTCCTTAGTTGTAATTTTGGATATTGGTGGCATAGTGGGATGAAGCGGCCCGGACAAACTTTACATGTCCTCGCACATGAGACCTGTTCCACGCTTGACATGCAACTAGTTTGCATAAGTGGGTAGCGGGTGTCTGTCTCTCCTACTATAGTCAATATCTATTTTGCAACGAGTTGTCAACAATTTGGTTATCCTCGTTGTGGTTCATGTTCGTAGGTAAGAATGGTTCTATCTCGAAAGCCCTAAGCCACGTAAAAATTGCAATGGATAAATTAGAGGCGTCTAGTTTAGATTGTTGCTGGGCTAGTGTTATGATATGGTGATGTTGTAAGTAGAAGTATGCGATGATACTCTTACAACATACATAACGTGTAATCTCCATAGACCTTGGACTTACACATATAGGTATGATAGTGATCATACCATGATGCACATGATAGAGATCATATGCGGGAACCATATCATTTCACTAATAAACATGTGATGTTTGATTGCATCTTATATTGCTTGTTTAGCGCTTTGTTATCATAATAAGATGATCCCTCTTTTAAATATCAATATAAGAATGTGTTCTTCCTTTAGTATGCACCGATTATGTTTTCGTCGCTCCAAGACATCACGTGATGATCACGTATTCTTGGATCCACGACCATATTTCGGGTGTAAAACAGTTACACACGCGAATACTAAGGTTCTAACTTGGCGAGCCTAGCATGTACAGACATGGCCTCAGAACACAGACCGAAAGGTTAAGCATGAGTCATATAGTAGATATGATACCCATTTGATGCTCGCCTTTGAAGCTACACCGACTCACGTGATGATCGGACTTGGTGTAGTGGATTTGGTTCATGTAATCACCAAAAAGGCACGAGGGATGTCGTTTTTGAGTGGGAGTTCATTCGTAATATGGATTAGTTGAACTCAATCTATCATACACTTAGTCTAAACTTTACAAATTCTGTTGTAGATGGCACCACCTGCTTTTAATTTCAATGTGTTCATGGAGAAAGAGAAACTTGCAACGAACGGTAGCAACTTTACCGAATGGGCCATGAATTTGAGGATTCTCCTCTCTGCTTCACAAAAGCAATATGTGCTAGAAGCGCCGTTAGGCCCCCCACCTTTTGAGGATGCCCCTGACGAGGATAAGAATGTCTATCAGACTCGTCAGGAGGACCACAACTTAGTTCATTGTGGAATATTGTATGGGCTAGAGCCGGAACTTCGAAAGAGTTTCTAAAACGACATTTCTTTTGATACAATGGGTGATTTGAAAATGATTTTCAACACACATGCTGCGGTAGAGATCTACAACGCTTCAGAAAAGTTCTTTAGCTGCATGATGGAAGAGCACAGCTCCGTTAGTGAGCATGTACTCAAGCTGTCGGGTTACACCGATAAGCTTGTGTCCTTGGGAATAACGATTCACATTGACTTAGGCATCCATCGTGTTCTGCAGTCTCTGCCACCTAGCTATAAGAGCTTCGTGATGAACTATAATATGCAAGGCATGAAGAAGTCTCTCCCCGAGCTTCTGTCAATGCTTAAAACTGCAGAAGTGGAGATCAAAAAGGAACATCAAGTATTGATGACCAATAGGAACACTGGTTTCAAGAAAGACAAGAAGGAAAAACGGAAGGGAAGTAAGGGCGGCAAGCCTGTTGCCGTGCCTGAAAAGAAACCCCGAGTTGGACCTAAGTCTGATACCGAGTGCTACTATTGTAAGGGGACTGGCCACTGGAAGCGCAACTGCCCCAAGTATTTGGCAGGCAAGAAAGTCGGCAAGGCAAACAAAGGTATATATGATATACATGTTATTGATGTGTACTTGACTAGTGCTCGCAGTAGCACCTGGGTATTTGATACCGGTTCAGTTGCTAATATTTGTAACTCGAATCAGGGGCTGCGGAACAAGCGACCGCTAGCAAGGGGTGAGGTCAAGATGCGTGTCGGCAATGGATCAAGCGTTGATGTGATCGCCGTCGGAACGCTGCCTCTCCACTTGCCATCGGGATTAGTAATAAACTTGAATAATTGTTATCTGGTGCCTGCACTAAGCATGAACATTGTATCTGGATCGTGTTTGATGCGAAGTGGTTATTCATTTAAATCCGAGAACAATGGTTGTTCCATTTATATGAATGAAATCTTTTATGATCATGCACCGATGATGAATGGTTTATTTCTTTTGGATCTCGATAATAATGTTACACATATTCATAATGTTGATGCTAAAAGGATTAAACTTAAAGATGATATATCCGCATATATGTGGCACTGCCATCTAGGTCATATTGGCGTTAAATGCATGAAGAAGCTCCATTCGGATGGACTTTTGGAATCACTTGATTATGAATCATTTGATACATGTGAGCCATGCCTTATGGGCAAGCTGACTAGAATGCCATTTTCCCGTTCAATGGAACGGGCGACATATTTATTGGAAATCATACATTCTGATGTATGTGGTCCAATGAGTGTGTCGGCGCGAGGTGGATATCGTTATTTTGTTACTTTCACGGATGATTTGAGTAGATACGGTTATATCTACTTGATGAAACACAAGTCTGAAACCTTTAAAAGGTTCAAGGAATTTCAGAATGAAGTGGAAAATCATCGTAATAGAAAGATCAAATTTCTACGGTTCGACCGTGGAGGTGAGTATCTAAGTTATGAGTTTAGCACTCACATGAAAGAGTGTGGAATTGTTTCACAACTCAAACCTGTCGGAACACCACAGCGAAATGGTGTGTCGGAACATCGTAATCATACTTTATTAGATATGGTTCGATCTATGATGTCCCTGACGGACTTGCCGTTGTCATTTTGGGGCTATGCACTAGAAACTGCTGCATTCACTTTAAATCGGGCACCATCTAAATCCGTTGAAAAGACACCGTATGAATTGTGGTTTGGAAACAAACCTAATCTGTCATTTCTTAAAGTTTGGGGATGCGATGTTTATGTGAAGAAACTTCAACCGGATAAACTCGAACCCAAAGCGGAAAAATGCGTCTTCATAGGTTACCCTAAGGAAACTATTGGGTATTCCTTCTATCACAGATCCGAGGGCAAGGTTTTTGTTGCCAAGAATGGATCCTTTCTAGAGAAAGAGTTTCTCGCGAAAGGTGTGAGTAGTTGGAAGGTAGAACTTGAAGAGGTTATTGAACCTTCTCTTCAAAGTATGGCGAGTAGCGCAGCGCTGGAAGTTGTTCCGGAGTTGGCTTCACCTGTTAAAGAGGGAACTAATGATAATGATCATGAAACTCCGAAAGAGAGTACTACCGAAACTCGCAGGTCTAGCAGGACGCGTGCAACTCCCGAGCTGTACGGAAATCCTGTCATGAATTTCATGGTTGATGAAAATGATGACCCTGCGACATATGAAGAAGCGATGATGAGCCCGGATTCCAACAAATGGTTAGAAGCCATGAAATCCGAGATGGAATCCATGTATGAAAATCAAGTTTGGAACTTGGTGGACTTACCTCACGACCGAAAGGCCATGGACAACAAATGGATTTCAAAAGGAAAACTGATGCTGATGGTAATATAACCGTCTATAAAGCTCGACTTGTCGCAAAGGGGTTTCGACAAATTCAAGGAGTTGACTACGATGAGACATTCTCTCCCGAAGCGATGCTAAAGTCAGTTAGGATTATGTTAGCAATTGCTGCATATTTTGATTATGAGATATGGCAGATGGATGTCAAAACCGCGTTTCCAATGGTAATATTGAAGAAGAGTTGTATATGATACAACCAAAGGGTTTTGTCGATCCTAAGGATGCTAACAAGGTGTGCAAGCTTCAGCGATCCATCTATGGATTGAAGCAAGCATCACGAAGTTGGAATCTCCGCTTTGATGAGATGATCAAAGAGTTTGGATTTGTCCAAACTTATGGAGAAGCTTGTATTTACAAGAAAGTGAGTGGGAGTAATGTGGCATTTCTGATATTATATGTGGATGACATATTATTGATCGGAAATGATATAGATCTTTTAAACAGTGTTAAAAGTTATCTAAACAGCAAATTTTCAATGAAGGACCTAGGTGAAGCGTCATACATATTAGGCATAAAGATCTATAGAGATAGATCTAGGCGCCTAATAGGGCTATCGCAAAGTACATACCTTGATAAGATTTTAAAGAAGTTTAAAATGGAAGATAGTAAGAAGGGGTTCTTACCTATGACACAAGGCATGACATTGAGTAAGACTCAAAGTCCGGCTACGGCGGAAGAAAGAGAGATAATGGACAAGGTCCCCTATGCTTCAGCCATAGGCTCTATAATGTACGCCATGCTATGTACAAGACCGGATGTGGCACATGCTATTAGTTTGTCTAGTAGGTACCAATCGGATCCAGGTTCAGAACACTGGAAAGCGGTCAAGAATATCCTTAAGTACTTACGAAGAACTAAGGATATGTTTCTTGTATAAAGAGGTGAAGAAGAGCTCGCCGCTAAGTGTTATGTCGACGCTAGCTTTGACACCGATCCGAATGACTCTAAGTCTCAATCCGAATACGTATTTCTGATCAATGGCGGAGCGGTTAGTTGGAGGAGCTCCAAACAACCTGTCATGGCGGGATCAACAACGGAGGCCGAATATGTTGCCGCTTCAGAAGCGGATCAAGAAGCAGTTTGGATGAAGGAGTTCATATCCGAACTAGGTGTGGTTGCAAACGCGTTGGACCCAATGGTGATCTATTGTGACAACAATGGTGCCATTGCCAATGCCAAAGAGCCAAGGTCTCACAAGATTTATAAAGTACATACAGATCTCAATGTAGCAGATCCGTTGACTAAAACTCTCCCTAGAGAAAAACATGATCTACACCAGAACTCCATGGGTGTTAGATACATCACAATGTAACTAGATTATTGTCTCTAGTGCAAGTGGGAGACTGAAGGGAATATGCCCTGAGAGGCAATAATAAAATGTTTATTATGTGTATTCCAAGTATATGATAGATGTTTATTTTGCATGCTATAATTGTATTAATATAGAAACGTTAATACATGTGTGTTTAATAAACAAACAGAAAGCTCCTAGTCATGCCTCTCTCATAAACTAGTTCGTTGATTAACAAGATGATCATAGTTTCCTGATCATAGACATTGGATGTTGTTAATAACGAGATCACAACATTAGTCTAATGGTGTGATGAACATTCATCCGAAGTATATCATTACGATCAAAGTCATTGAGTTTATATTGCTATAAACAAACTACGAAGTAATCCTAATCCTTAGACCATGAGATCATGCCAATCACTAACACCGAAAGAGTTTCTTGTTGACATCAAACGTCACTCCGTAATTGGGTGATTATAAAGATGGCTTCAAAGCGACTAAATTGTTATGTTGAGAATCATGGATCAAGAGTGGAATTTGTTCATCCCGATGACAGATAGATATGCTCTGGGCCCTCTCGGTGATATCACATTGGTTAGCTTGCAAGCAAGTGATTTGATCACTAGAATGTTATATCACGGGAACGAGAAAAGAGTGCATGTCAGAAACGAGATCAAACTAGGTATGGAGATACCGATGATCGAATCTCGGAAATGTAATATATCGTGAAACAAAGGGATTAATATACAAGCGTAAAAGATTCCGACGATCACCGGAAAAGTCATCGTTGAATGTGTGGGAGTCAGTATGGATCTCTAGGTCCGCTACTGATTATTGATTGGAGAAGGGTCTCGATCATGTCCGCAGTATTCACGAACCGTAGGGTGACACACTTAAGGGACACTGGCATGCCGTTGGAGCAAATGTTTCATGCCGAAAGAATAAACAAGCGTAGGAATTTATTTCACTCGATACCGAAACAGGTTTTCGGGTGAAATTGCATAAAGTGGTTATGCATGTGAAATGGAATTCTAGCAAGGGGTTATTTGTGAATGTTTGTCATTAAAGTAATTGACAAAATTCTGAATAAAATAAAAGAGTTTTATTTAATGAGAGTTTGCATTAAATTTGGTGGAAATTTAATGGGAATTTGAGTGGAGAAAATTGAAGGGCCATTTTGTGAGTGGATTGTCCACCCACATGAATGAAGGAGGGGAGGGGGAAACCCCCATGGCCGGCGGCCACCCCCTTGGGTGCCCCCCTCCTCCTATAAAAGGAGCTCCTCCTCTCACTTGTCTCTCACACCTCCTCGTGAAGGATCTCTCTCCCCCTCTAGAATTTATCCCCCATGGTCTCGGACTAGCGAGATACATGTTCCCGGTGGCTATTCGGCAAGAAAGGGTTGTGCTTCCTCTGCATCGCTGGAGCGAGGAGGTGGAGGTTGCCCGGTGTCTTGTACGTGTGTGCGAGCACGAATGCGCTGCTGCTTTGCGGCGCTAGGACTTCCTCTTGATCTTGAGATCGGCAAGAGATCGTCTACATCAACCATGAGTTGAACTTGTTAAGCTTTGTCGGTATTCAAGGGTATGTTCTCTATGGATATACATCCGCCCTTTGTTTGTATCTAGTATATAGATCTTGGTACATAGTTCCCATCGTAGGAGAATTTTTGTTTTTTATGCTGCGAACCCTACAACTATTCCAATGAGTGCCCCAATAAGATTGCCGCAGCCCCCAATGCAAATGCCCCAGATCAGCAGCAGCATCGTGTTCAGCCCGGAAGAAGGTTTGCCCCAAGGAACTCGCTCAACCGCAACGACCGTCTCTTTCTCATGCATTCTGAAGAAGCCCAAGAAGCGCCAGATGTCGTGTTGGGTATGTTTTCTGTTAAATCAATACTTGCAAGAGTGTTTTTTGATTCTGGAGCATCACACTCGTTTGTTACCGAAGAATTTGCACGCAGTAGTAAGATTCAACCAACAAAATTGAAGCATGTTATGATAGTTCAAGTACCTGGTTCAACCACCAAGGCTAGACAAATTTGCAAGGCCGTGCCTATCCGAATCCATGGCATAGTTTTTTATGCTAATCTGATAGTACTTGGAACTAAAGGTTTGGAAGTAGTACTAGGAATGGATTGGATGTCAAAACATAAAGGATTAATCGACTATGCCAAGAAAGCCATAACCATGACCAGTACAGCCGGAATATTAGTAGAGCATGTATCTGAAACCTTGCCTTGTCAATTCAAGTACAACAAGAGTCTAGCCCAACCATCCATTGACCAGGTCAGAATATTCTGTGAATACCCTGACGTATTTCCAGATGTTTTGACCGGTATGCCCCCAAATCGGGATATCGAGTTTATCATTGAACTAATCCCTAGAACCGGACCCATAGCCCAGAGACCATATAGTATGAACACGTCTGAATTAGTGGAGCTGAAGAAGCAACTGGATCCTATGCTGGAGATAAGACTGCTTCAACCAAGTGCTTCGCCATGGAGATCACCTATCTTGTTTGTGGACAAGAAGGATGGAGGTAATCGTTTGTGTACAGATTATCAGAAGTTGAATGATATCACCATCAAGAACAAGTATCCATTGCCAAAGATAGAAGACCTTTTTGACCAGTTGACTGGTGCCAAAGTATTTTCTAAGATTGATCTTAGAACTGGTTACCATGAACTCAAGATTCGCGTAGAGGATATCCTGAAGACTGCCTTTACCACTAGATATGGATTATACGAGTACACCGTCATGTCTTTTGGATTAACCTATGCCCCCGCTTATTTCATGAACCTCATGAATAAGATTTTTATGGACTTCCTGGATACCTTTGTTATTGTTTTAATCGATGACATTTTGATCTATTCCAAATCAGAAGAAGAACATGAGCTACACCTAAGGAACATCCTTGGAACCCTTAGGGAGCATCAGTTGTATGCAAAGTTTAGAAAATGTGAATTCTGGTTACAGGAGGTAGGATTCCTCGGACATATTGTATCAGCCAGAGGAATTTCCATTGACCCTGCAAAGGTGAAAGATGTTGAGGATTGGACAGCCCCAACCACCCATACCCAAGTTCGTGCATTTCTCGGATTGGCGGGATATTACCGCAAGTTCGTAGAAGGATTATCGAGTATCGCAAGACCCATGACCCAATTGTTGAAGAAGGATAAGAAGTTTGAATGGACGGACAAATGTGAAGCGAGTTTTCAAGAACTCAAGAGGAGATTGATTTCAGCCCCAATCTTGATCATGCCGGATATCACGAAGTCATTTGATCTGCATTGTGACGCATCCAAGATCAGTCTCGGATGTGTTCTAATGCAAGAAGGCAGAGTTATATCTTAACTATCCCGACAACTGAAGCAACATGGGAAAAATTATCCTACCCATGACCTTGAACTGGCAATCGTAGTTCTAGCCCTGAAGACATGAGGCATTACCTTATGGGTAATCGTTGTGAGATTTATTTGGATCACAAGAGCCTGAAGTATATATTCACTCAGATGGAGCTGAATATGAGGCAGAGAAGATGGATAGAGCTAATTAAGGACTATGACCTGGACATCCACTATCACCCCAATAAAGCCAATGTGGTAGCAGATACCCTTAGCAGATTGCCGTGTTTCTTGAATTCCATGATTCTGAAGGAGCAACCAAGTTTGCACAAGGAGATGGAAGACTTTAGAATGGAATTAGTAAGTGAAGGATTTTTTGGCTAGCATAGAACTTCAACCACTTTGATCAGTGAGATCAAGGAGGCGCAAAAAGGAAATGCTAGTATCGACAGAATCAAACATCGTATCGGTACATGCAAGGTACCTGGATTCACCGAAGATGAAGAAGGAGTTATGTGGGACAAAGGACATATCTGTGTGCCAGCAGATTCAGAGCTGAAGGAGGCCATTTTGAAAGAAGCTCATGATAATCTTTATTCTATCCACCCAAGAGGAATGAAGATGTATCAAGATTTGAAGGAGCAATTTTGGTGGCATAAGATGAAGAGAGAAATCGAAAGCTACATAGCCAAGTGTGATATTTGTTAGAGAGTTAAGGCGGAACATCAGAGACCGGCAGGACTGTTGCAACCATTGCAGATTCCGGAATGGAAATGGGATTCAATAGGAATGGACTTTATCACCGGATTGCCTACTTCTAGTAGGGGAAATGACTCTATTTGGGTCATAGTTGATAGATTGTCCAACGTAGCCCATTTCTTGCCGGTCAAGACCACCTTCCAGAGTTCAAAACTAGCGGAGTTGTACATCGCTAGAATCGTCAGTTTGCATGGAGTCCCCAAGAACATTGTGTCGGATCGAGGAACTCAGATTACCTCGAGATTTTGGAAGAAAGTCCAAGAAGGATTAGGAACAAGACAAGATTTCAGCACCGCGTATCACCCTGAAACCGATGGACAAACGGAGCGAGTAAATCAAATACTCGAAGATATGTTGAGATCCTGTGTGCTAGAGTATGAATATAAATGGGAAGACTGTCTGACTTTTGCAGAATTTTCTTACAACAACAGTTATCAAGGTAATTTGCAAATGGCCCCATTTGAATTCATGTACGGAAGGGAGTGTCGTACCCCTTTGAATTGATCGGAAGTAGGAGAGAGTCAGATCTTCGGACCCGACATCCTACGAGAAGCAGAAGAGAAAGTTCACAAGATCCGTGAGAACCTCAAGACCGCCCAATCCAGACAGAAGATTTATGCCGACAAGAGACGTCGATACCTCGCTTTCAATATCGGAGATTTGTGTATCTCAAAGTGTCGCCTTTTAAGGGAATGCAACATTTCTAGCTCAAAGGAAAGTTAGTCCCCAGATATATCGGACCCTTTAGGATTTTGAATCATCGAGGAGAAGTGTCGTATCAACTGGAACTGCCAGAGGAGGTGTCAGCAGTGCATAATTTGTTCCATATATCGTTGCTTCGCAAATGCCTAGAAGTCCCGGAGAAGACTGAAGTTTTCAAGAACATTGATCACAGAACCATAGAGATCAACCATGACCTGAGGTATCCCGAAGTACCCATCCGTATTTTGGAGTAAGCTTTCAGAACCACCAGGACCCAAAGTATCAAGTTTCTCAAGATCCAGTGGAGTAACCACACTTAAGAAGAAGCTACCTAGGAGCAGCAAGATTACATCAAGACGGAGTTTCCCGAACTCTTTAAATCCTAGTTTTCTTTTTCTTCTTTCTCAAATCTCGGGAAGATATTTTGTTTAAGGAGGGAAGGTTTGTAACACCCCAAAAATATTGAACAATGATTATCAATTCCAATCACCAAAATTTGGGTTAACAAAAACTTTGTTAATTACAATCATTATGAATGCATGTGTGTATGTGATGTTTGTATGCATGCATGAATGGACTTGTGTGATTGTTGTGACTAGCAAGGATTGGTCTAAAGATAAAAACAACATCATCTAAATCAAATCCAAGCAAAAAGTATCAAAGGAAATTCAAAAACAAACCAAATAAGGTAAATGGTCACTTTTGCCAATCTTGCTCACTAGACCACTTTGAGTGTTTGTAGTCCAGGATTACAAATAGAAAAAATTCCAATTATTTTCACCCCTTGTTAGACAAGTAAAAGTGAACCCAAGCCCACCGTTCAAACTCACGGAAACAATTGGCAACTTGATTCAAATTACAATTCAAAATTGAATCTAGTTCATATGTGAAGATCACCCATTTTACAAAAACTAACCAAACCAGTGCACCTTGACCTTTCCAACTAACCAGAGACTACCTAGTATGTAACTAGTGCACCCACCAAGTTTGAACCAAAAATTCAAATTCAAATCTCTTTCGGCCATTTCATCAAACACCTTGCAAACACAATTCAAACAAACACAAAACACTATAGTGAGCAGTGTTCTGGCCAACCTTGTTCCCCCTCTAGCTCACAACATGCTATTAGTAGATCATCTAGCTCAATTAACCAGTTTTAGCTCACTGTGAGCTTGCCATTGCCATCAATGGTGACCATGCGGGGCCTCACCTTGCCACCCCATGGTCGACAGCAAGCTAGGAGAAGCACCAATCCTAGCCACCTTGTCTAGAACATTAACCACCGTCCACCGCCACCCCCTGTCCAACTCCAACACCCTGCCAGCCACTGGACCACTCTAGAATTGCCATGACCTATGCCTCTGTGATATGCCGAGAGCGCGCCAGAGTGCCGCTGTAGGGGTCCCAACCTGATAAGGTGGAGTCCTCCTGTGTTTTACAATGCTAGTCCCTGGATCAATAGCTAGCATCCACAGTTAAGATGTAATATCGAGATACAAGGGTCATATTATAACATTATAACCAGGAATAACATAGTTTTATTACATCATACATAGCTCATTTGGCTATTACATTACATTGCAGCGGAATAAATATAGTCATGGGTCCTTCATCTTCATAGTGCCACAGGCAGATGTTGGTTGTAGGCTTTGTAGTCCTAGTCAATCAAACAATCTTCACATAAAAACAATCAACCTGCAACATTACAAGTTACAGCCACAAGGGTCAATACATTTGAATTGTATTGGCAAGTTTCACTTTTATATATAATAAGTGGATCCTATCATTACATGCAAATTTGGCTAAGTAGAGTTTAGGGTTCATTGGCATAAAGCAATATTTTATCCTATCTTTTCAAAATGGTTTTGGTCTTTTGTCAAATCTCCTTTGCAAGATCCTTGAACTCCTTGGTAGACACTCAAGTGTTCAAGTACTTGTCAAAATCCTTGAGCACCTTGGTAACCCCAAGAGCTACAAGTTTTCTCAAAACTCATGAGTTCCTTGGTAACCCCAAGTACATCATGCTCTTGTGCACCTTGGTAACCCCAAGTGCAACAAGCTTAACAAAGTCTCTTTGAATTCCTTGGTACCCCCAAGTGCATCAAGTTTTTATATTAGAAATTAGAATGTCGAGATCTCCCATAGTTCAAACTTTAGTTGCTCAGTATTGTCCATAACCGGGGACACGGCAAAGTACTTAGATTTTATTAACTTCTGCAGAAGGAGTACACTTTACCCACATGACACAATCCCATCTTATTGCCACCAGTGGCCTACTGGACTAGTGCTCACCAAGATGGAGTACTGGCAGACTGAGAATGTGACGAAGTCTTTCCAAGAGGTCCTCCCATACATCATTGCTAGCTTGTCTTCAGCCCCCATGAAGCATTCCAGATCCCCATGTCCGGTAACTAAAGACAATGTATGGGTCTTCCTAATGTAGTTGACTAAGCCAGAGCCATAATAGCATGTGGTTGTACACGAAAGCCACAATTGGAGAAACATGTTCAATCTCTAAGTTTCCTAGGTGGTTTTCATTTGGAGCACAACACAAAGTGATTGCCATTGACATGGTTCCCTTTTGTTGCCACCTTCTCCAAAGCATAAAGTGTCCACCACCTAGGTGGTTCATTGAGTCCTTGTTTTATTATATAAAACATAAGTCTTTTTCACAACCTTTGTAAAATCTCAACATGTATCTCTTTTCAAAACATAGCAAGGCAAAGCATGTACAACTTCAATACTTTTACTAAGGAGTGTATAGGGAATCCTATTAGGATTAGCATAGCATAAGTATAAAACATTTTCATGCATGTTTACAAAATCCACTAAGTATAATGAAAAATAGTAGGTCTTTTGTATGATAGTGTAACTTGCCTTTTTGTTTAGGGAATGATAGTCACTCCTTGATCTTGCTAGTCTCACACTTTGCTAATTTCACTACAATCAAACAAGCATAGTATCAAGTAGAATTCCAACATTCAAACAATAATTCACATACACAAAGCAATGATTCCTAAGTCTTGTAAAAAGAGGGTTCTATTGCAAAGTTGGTCTCTACTAGGTTTATAAACTTTGTAAGGTCCACATTGGTCATTTACCAAAATGGCAAAGTCATTAGTTAGAGGGTTTTGCTCAAAGTCTATTTTTTAAAATCCTTTCAATATTTTATGTGGTGAAAATTATTCTTTTCAAAGCAAAACTTTATGTTTTTCACCAAGTAGGTTGCCTTTGGCAAGGCTTGGTGTTTTGGGTCAGTAAGTTTGGTCCATAACATTTTCCCAAAGTTTTCCTTGCACAAACTTTTCCATAATAGAATTTAATGAGTTTATTTGGCTAGAAAATGACTAAGTTAACTAATTCAACTTAAATTTCACAAAAATCATTTTTAACACTATGGGTTGGTTCCTAGGGTCAGTAAGGTCACACAAGTCCATTTTGCAAAAGTTTTGATCCTAAAATAAATTTTAAACAATTTTTATTCTCTAAACAAGTACACAAATGTTTTTGTAATTTCAAACAAGCTAACAGATACTATTTTCAAAACTGAGGCCATGGTTGTTTAGGGCTTGTTCTCCTGATTTCATTGATATAAAATTTGTCAAATTTGGACGTGTGGATCAAAAGTTATAAGGGTTTGAAATTTGCAAATCAATCTGATTTCAAATTCAGTTCTAAAACAGATCCTGCCACGCGTCATATTCTAATTGGCCAAAAACGGTTCGTGTGGATCGACTACTGGGGTGCGTTGGATCTAACTGGAACGTGCGGCACTGATGGATGCATACCCCTTCGTTAAGTGGTCCTATCCTATTCGTCCGATCTGAATCGAACGGCTGATGGGTGCTCGACCATCGTCGGGCGGCGCTGCGACGGCTGCTGGCGGCGGCGACTCTGTTTCACGGCGGCGCCGGCGATATAGGAAGCGAAGAAGAGGGGAAAGATGCTCACCAGGCTCGCGATGCAACGTTGATGCTCAACGTGCAACCTGTTGGTGGAGGGGCGCACTATGCTGGCTTGAATCTCTCGCCGGAGTTCGTGTCCGCGTCGGGCTTCTCTGTTGTTCATCGGAGGCGACGACACAAGCCACGAAAATGTAAGATAGAAGTTGCATCAGATGTGTACGGGGTCGGGGATCGTGTGTGCATCAATGAGACGGAAGGGGGCGGTCAGATGTTACCTGGAGGGCTCGCCGGAGTAGACGTGCCATCGGTGGTGCTCAGTCGTGCTTGCTATCAGCGTTCTAGAGCATGCGCGGATATGGGGATGGTTCTGGAAGATGCGTAGGGAGATGGGGATTACGCTCGGGTGGTCGAGGGGCAGTGGGGCGATTCGAGCTCGCCGGAATCGGTCGAGAAAGGTCGTCGGAGTAGCAGCGGTGCAGAGAGAAATTGGGGCGGCCTTGAGGCAGAGGGGAGGAGTGGTCTGAGGGAAAACGAGGAGGAGGAGCAGGCGGTTAAATGGGCGTGGCCACGACGAGGAATCAACGCGGCTTTAAGGTGAATTGAATGCGCGGTATCAAGGCCTGCAACGGCAGCGAGGGGAAAGAGGCGTGGTTCGCGCGAGGAAGAAGAAGGAGCTGGCTGCGTGGGGTCTACCTGGCAGTGGAAGGACTGAAGAAGAGAGGGGTCCACCGGTCAGTTGCTGGGTGGGTGAGGTTCTGAGTGGAAAAGAAAACGGTTCGGGCGTGGGAATGGTGGGCTAGTGATGGGCTTCCTGGGCTGCTGGGTTGGGTCGGTTTTCTTTTATTTTTTTCTGTCTGCTTTGCTTTGTTCTTTTCTATTTTATTTTCTGATTTGATTATTCAAACACATGATTCAAACAACCAATTAAATTCAAACCAACATCACACTTCACAACTTTTGAACTTGGTTCTGTTCAGTAACAAATACCAAAATTCTAAAATAAAATAATATTTTAATTCATTTTAGGGTCCATTCATTAATTAAATAAAATGTACCTTTAGTTATTTATTTAAATAGGGTTTGATTTATTTGATAAAATCACCATTTTTAAATCCAAATATTTTCAGAACAAATCAGTAGGTTTTATTTGGAAATAAAGGATATTTGGGAAACTTGTTTAAAACAAAATAACCTTTTATTTTAGGGTCCATTAATGATTTAAATAATATAAACTTTCTTTATTAATTCAAATAGGATTTATTTTATTGAGTTATTTATTTTGAAACCTATAAATAAGCCAAAACACTTTAGTAGGGTTTATTAGAGATATAAAATACTTGGAAAACCTATTTAGAACTATTTAATAAGTTTTGATGTTTTAATTAAAATGGTAAAACCTTTTATTTGAATAAATTTTTGATATTAATTCCTTATTATTTTATTTCAAATAAACCTTTGTTTATTTTTATTCAAAAACTAAATGTTTTAATTTCCAAGGCTTGGTCAAATTTTAATTTAGCTTTTATCAAATAATCTTTATTTGTAAAAACTTCTATTTCATTTGAAAACAAATCTTTTTATTTAAGAGTTTCATTATAGTATTTTAATTATTTTTTTTTTAATAAAAGTTTATCATCTTAAATCCCTTTTGGTTTTATTTAATTCAAATGGGTTTGAGGTTCCAATTGAATTCAAAAGTTTCTTCTAGCTCTGAAATTTAAACAAAGTTTTATTTTATTCATTTATTTTCACATTACAAGATTTGGAAAATCTTGGGATGTGACAGGCTACCACCCTTAAAATAAATCTCGTCCCGATATTTGGGGAGGCTAGGGTTACAAGCAAGTTCAAAACAACTAGGGTACTACCACCCTTAAAAATTTTCAAACAAAAATTACATATTGGCCTTCTTGGGTCCTGGAATTTCTCTATGTTAAACCTTTGCTTTATTCCTATGCTTGACTCATGGTCCAAGGTTGAGTTTCTCCATAGGTTTGTTCAACTTGTTCTTCATCCTTTCTGGACAGTTGCTTGCATAGTGTCCTGGATTCTTGTAGTTGAAACAATGAATGTCATTGAGTTCTTTACGTGGCTCTTGTGGGCAAGTAGCTACAAAATGACCTGGTTCATTACAGTTGTTGCACCACACTTGGTCAATCCCTTTATTCTTCTTGTTCTCTGGGCATCCACTAGAGTAGTGTCCTATTTCCTTACATTTACGACATTGTACAAGGCTCATGTCTTGCTTGGGCTTCTTGATTTTCTTTGATCCTTTGAATTGGGTTGTCTTGCTTGGAGGTATAAGTGGTCCTTTTCCTTTGGTAGACTTGGATCCTTCTTGTTTCCTTTGTTCTACCATGGCATAGATGGGACATAGACCAGGAGTATGATCACTTCCTTCACAAAGGTAGCATGTAGCTTGAGAGGTGGGGCATTGTCCAGCAGGATGGTCTTCATCACAATTGGGGCATTGTCCTTCATGCTCTGTGGAAGTATGATCCTTGTCTCCACAAATGATGCAAGCTGGGGCTCCATCTAGAACAACATTCTTGTCATCCTTGTTATCATACACACTTCTAGGATAGCTTTCTTCCATGCTAATCATTTGATTAGTTACCTTAAGCATCAATTGGGATTGTTCCTCCAAGAACTTTTGCAGTGCTGGATCTTTATCACTATTGTTGGCTAGGAACTGAGCTGTCAGTT
Source organism: Avena atlantica (assembly GCA_910589765.1). NCBI lineage: Eukaryota > Viridiplantae > Streptophyta > Magnoliopsida > Poales > Poaceae > Avena > Avena atlantica. The sequence continues at coordinate 162,028,037 of OU342737.1, forward strand.
GGTTCAACTGATGTTGGGTTGCTATGAGTTCTCTCATGCTGTCAGCTTGGTTGGTGTTGGTGTCATCAACCTTGATGTTGGAGTCCTTTGGAGTAGTCATCTGTTTTGGTTTGAAGGAGATTAGAATGGGCATGATATTTCTAAGGAAATATTTCTAATCACACACATCACAATTCATACAAACAAGGTGCATGCAATCACAAATCAAACAATCACAATCAACTTTGCACCCAAGCACATACTTAGGCAACAAAATATTTTTGCTACACCACATAAGTTGGTGGGTTTGACTTAACTAAAATATGGTGGTCCATCTATATGGTTCACTTGTGTTCTTCCCTTCCTTCTTGGTTGATCCTTCTTACATGAAGTCATGATTTTCTTGAGAAAAACTCTTGGTCACAATACTTTAAAGTTGTTGATGGTTTCTTCTTATTTTGCATTCCCTCAGTCTCTAGTTCTTAAGTAAGATTTTCTTGTCTCACTTGTGATCCTTAGTGGTTTCGATGTTGGAAATCCTTTGTTAATAGGTTGAAAATGTTGAAGTCATTAGAGTTGAAGAAGTCCTTTGCACATGATGTAGTCTTTGGTCATTGTTAGGCTTTTCCATCAAGTTGAAGTAGAAGAGAAGTAGAGTTGAAACCAAAATGGTTAAGGAAAGAGTTTACAAGTGTTTTTGTAAATAAGTTTTTGGAACAAACACACTCCTATTTTCTAAGGGTTTTTTTCCAATCCTAGGGTTTACAAATCCTACAGGCAACACAATGCTCTGATACCATCTGTAGGGGTCCCAACCTGATAAGGTGGAGTCCTCCTGTGTTTTACAATGCTAGTCCCTGGATCAATAGCTAGCATCCACAGTTAAGATGTAATATCAAGATACAAGGGTCATATTATAACATTATAACCAGGAATAACATAGTTTTATTACATCATACATAGCTCATTTGGCTATTACATTACATTGCAGCGGAATAAATATAGTCATGGGTCCTTCATCTTCATAGTGCCACAGGCAGATGTTGGTTGTAGGCTTTGTAGTCCTAGTCAATCAAACAATCTTCACATAAAAACAATCAACCTGCAACATTACAAGTTACAGCCACTAGGGTCAATACATTTGAATTGTATTGGCAAGTTTCACTTTTATATATAATAAGTGGATCCTATCATTACATGCAAATTTGGCTAAGTAGAGTTTAGGGTTCATTGGCATAAAGCAATATTTTATCCTATCTTTTCAAAATGGTTTTGGTCTTTTGTCAAATCTCCTTTCCAAGATCCTTGAACTCCTTGGTAGACACTCAAGTGTTCAAGTACTTGTCAAAATCCTTGAGCACCTTGGTAACCCCAAGAGCTACAAGTTTTCTCAAAACTCATGAGTTCCTTGGTAACCCCAAGTACATCATGCTCTTGTGCACCTTGGTAACCCCAAGTGCAACAAGCTTAACAAAGTCTCTTTGAATTCCTTGGTACCCCCAAGTGCATCAAGTTTTTATATTAGAAATTAGAATGTCGAGATCTCGCATAGTTCAAACTTTAGTTGCTCAGTTTGTCCATAACCGGGGACACGGCTAAGTACTTAGATTTTATTAACTTCTGCAGAAGGAGTACACTTTACCCACATGACACAATCCCATCTTATTGCCACCAGTGGCCTACTGGACTAGTGCTCACCAAGATGGAGTACTGGCAGACTGAGAATGTGACGAAGTCTTTCCAAGAGGTCCTCCCATACATCATTGCTAGCTTGTCTTCAGCCCCCATGAAGCATTCCAGATCCCCATGTCCGGTAACTAAAGACAATGTATGGGTCTTCCTAATGTAGTTGACTAAGCCAGAGCCATAATAGCATGTGGTTGTACACGAAAGCCACAATTGGAGAAACATGTTCAATCTCTAAGTTTCCTAGGTGGTTTTCATTTGGAGCACAACACAAAGTGATTGCCATTGACATGGTTCCCTTTTGTTGCCACCTTCTCCAAAGCATAAAGTGTCCACCACCTAGGTGGTTCATTGAGTCCTTGTTTTATTATATAAAACATAAGTCTTTTTCACAACCGTTGTAAAATCTCAACATGTATCTCTTTTCAAAACATAGCAAGGCTAAACATGTACAACTTCAATACTTTTACTAAGGAGTGTATAGGGAATCCTATTAGGATTAGCATAGCATAAGTATAAAACATTTTCATGCATGTTTACAAAATCCACTAAGTATAATGAAAAATAGTAGGTCTTTTGTATGATAGTGTAACTTGCCTTTTTTTTAGGGAATGATAGTCACTCCTTGATCTTGCTAGTCTCACACTTTGCTAATTTCACTACAATCAAACAAGCATAGTATCAAGTAGCATTCCAACATTCAAACAATAATTCACATACACAAAGCAATGATTCCTAAGTCTTGTAAAAAGAGGGTTCTATTGCAAAGTTGGTCTCTACTAGGTTTATAAACTTTGTAAGGTCCACATTGGTCATTTACCAAAATGGCAAAGTCATTAGTTAGAGGGTTTTGCTCAAAGTCTATTTTTTAAAATCCTTTCAATATTTTATGTGGTGAAAATTATTCTTTTCAAAGCAAAACTTTATGTTTTTCACCAAGTAGGTTGCCTTTGGCAAGGCTTGGTGTTTTGGGTCAGTAAGTTTGGTCCATAACATTTTCCCAAAGTTTTCCTTGCACAAACTTTTCCATAATAGAATTTAATGAGTTTATTTGGCTAGAAAATGACTAAGTTAACTAATTCAACTTAAATTTCACAAAAATCATTTTTAACACTATGGGTTGGTTCCTAGGGTCAGTAAGGTCACACAAGTCCATTTTGCAAAAGATTTGATCCTAAAATAAATTTTAAACAATTTTTATTCTCTAAACAAGTACACAAATGTTTTTGTAATTTCAAACAAGCTAACAGATACTATTTTCAAAACTAAGGCCATGGTTGTTTAGGGCTTGTTCTCCTGATTTCATTGATATAAAATTTGTCAAATTTGGACGTGTGGATCAAAAGTTATAAGGGTTTGAAATTTGCAAATCAATCTGATTTCAAATTCAGTTCTAAAACAGATCCTGCCACGCGTCATATTCTAATTGGCCAAAAACGGTTCGTGTGGATCGACTACTGGGGTGCGTTGGATCTAACTGGAACGTGCGGCACTGATGGATGCATACCCCTTCGTTAAGTGGTCCTATCCTATTCGTCCGATCTGAATCAAACGGCTGATGGGTGCTCGACCATCGTCGGGCGGCGCTGCGACGGCTGCTGGCGGCGGCGACTCTGTTTCACGGCGGCGTCGGCGATATAGGAAGCGAAGAAGAGGGGAAAGATGCTCACCAGGCTCGCGATGCAACGCTGATGCTCAACGTGCAACCTGTTGGTGGAGGGGCGCACTATGCTGGCTTGAATCTCTCGCCGGAGTTCGTGTCCGCGTCGGGCTTCTCTGTTGTTCATCGGAGGCGACGACACAAGCCACGAAAATGTAAGATAGAAGTTGCATCAGATGTGTACGGGGTCGGGGATCGTGTGTGCATCAATGAGACGGAAGGGGGCGGTCAGATGTTACCTGGAGGGTTCGCCGGAGTAGACGCGCCATCGGTGGTGCTCAGTCGTGCTTGCTATCAGCGTTCTAGAGCATGCGCGGATATGGGGATGGTTCTGGAAGATGCGTAGGGAGATGGGGATTACGCTCGGGTGGTCGAGGGGCAGTGGGGCGATTCGAGCTCGCCGGAATCGGTCAAGAAAGGTCGTCGGAGTAGCAGCGGTGCAGAGAGAAATTGGGGCGGCCTTGAGGCAGAGGGGAGGAGTGGTCTGAGGGAAAACGAGGAGGAGGAGCAGGCGGTTAAATGGGCGTGGCCACGACGAGGAATCAACGCGGCTTTAAGGTGAATTGGATGCGCGGTATCAAGGCCTGCAACGGCAGCGAGGGGAAAGAGGCGTGGTTCGCGCGAGGAAGAAGAAGGAGCTGGCTGCGTGGGGTCTACCTGGCAGTGGAAGGACTGAAGAAGAGAGGGGTCCACCGGTCAGTTGCTGGGTGGGTGAGGTTCTGAGTGGAAAAGAAAACGGTTCGGGCGTGGGAATGGTGGGCTAGTGATGGGCTTCGTGGGCTGCTGGGTTGGGTCGGTTTTCTTTTATTTTTTTCTATCTGCTTTGCTTTGTTCTTTTCTATTTTATTTTCTGATTTGATTATTCAAACACATGATTCAAACAACCAATTAAATTCAAACCAACATCACACTTCACAACTTTTGAACTTGGTTCTGTTCAGTAACAAATACCAAAATTCTAAAATAAAATAATATTTTAATTCATTTTAGGGTCCATTCATTAATTAAATAAAATGTACCTTTAGTTATTTATTTAAATAGGGTTTGATTTATTTGATAAAATCACCATTTTTAAATCCAAATATTTTCAGAACAAATCAGTAGGTTTTATTTGGAAATAAAGGATATTTGGGAAACTTGTTTAAAACAAAATAACCTTTTATTTTAGGGTCCATTAATGATTTAAATAATATAGACTTTCTTTATTAATTCAAATAGGATTTATTTTATTGAGTTATTTATTTTGAAACCTATAAATAAGCCAAAACACTTTAGTAGGCTTTATTAGAGATATAAAATACTTGGAAAACCTATTTAGAACTATTTAATAAGTTTTGATGTTTTAATTAAAATGGTAAAACCTTTTATTTGAATAAATTTTTGATATTAATTCCTTATTATTTTATTTCAAATAAACCTTTGTTTATTTTTATTCAAAAACTAAATGTTTTAATTTCCAAGGCTTGGTCAAATTTTAATTTAGCTTTTATCAAATAATCTTTATTTGTAAAAACTTCTATTTCATTTGAAAACAAATCTTTTTATTTAAGAGTTTCATTATAGTATTTTAATTATTTTTATTTTTAATAAAAGTTTATCATCTTAAATCCCTTTTGGTTTTATTTAATTCAAATGGGTTTGAGGTTCCAATTGAATTCAAAAGTTTCTTCTAGCTCTGAAATTTAAACAAAGTTTTATTTTATTCATTTATTTTCACATTACAAGATTTGGAAAATCTTGGGATGTGACAGGCTACCACCCTTAAAATAAATCTCGTCCCGAGATTTGGGGAGGCTAGGGTTACAAGCAAGTTCAAAACAACTAGGGTACTACCACCCTTAAAAATTTTCAAACAAAAATTACATATTGGCCTTCTTGGGTCCTGGAATTTCTCTATGTTAAACCTTTGCTTTATTCCTATGCTTGACTCATGGTCCAAGGTTGAGTTTCTCCATAGGCTTGTTCAACTTGTTCTTCATCCTTTCTGGACAGTTGCTTGCATAGTGTCCTGGATTCTTGCAGTTGAAACAATGAATGTCATTGAGTTCTTTACGTGGCTCTTGTGGGCAAGTAGCTACAAAATGACCTGGTTCATTACAGTTGTTGCACCACACTTGGTCAATCCCTTTATTTTTCTTGTTCTCTGGGCATCCACTAGAGTAGTGTCCTATTTCCTTACATTTACGACATTGTACAAGGCTCATGTCTTGCTTGGGCTTCTTGATTTTCTTTGATCCTTTGAATTGGGTTGTCTTGCTTGGAGGTATAAGTGGTCCTTTTCCTTTGGTAGACTTGGATCCTTCTTGTTTCCTTTGTTCTACCATGGCATAGATGGGACATAGACCAGGAGTATGATCACTTCCTTCACAAAGGTAGCATGTAGCTTGAGAGGTGGGGCATTGTCCAGCAGGATGGTCTTCATCACAATTGGGGCATTGTCCTTCATGCTCTGTGGAAGTATGATCCTTGTCTCCACAAATGATGCAAGCTGGGGCTCCATCTAGAACAACATTCTTGTCATCCTTGTTATCATACACACTTCTAGGATAGCTTTCTTCCATGCTAATCATTTGATTAGTTACCTTAAGCATCAATTGGGATTGTTCCTCCAAGAACTTTTGCAGTGCTGGATCTTTATCACTATTGTTGGCTAGGAACTGAGCTGTCAGTTGGTTCAACTGATGTTGGGTTGCTATGAGTTCTCTCATGCTGTCAGCTTGGTTGGTGTTGGTGTCATCAACCTTGATGTTGGAGTCCTTTGGAGTAGTCATCTGTTTTGGTTTGAAGGAGATTAGAATGGGCATGATATTTCTAAGGAAATATTTCTAATCACACACATCACAATTCATACAAACAAGGTGCATGCAATCACAAATCAAACAATCACAATCAACTTTGCACCCAAGCACATACTTAGGCAACAAAATATTTTTGCTACACCACATAAGTTGGTGGGTTTGACTTAACTAAAATATGGTGGTCCATCTATATGGTTCACTTGTGTTCTTCCCTTCCTTCTTGGTTGATCCTTCTTACATGAAGTCATGATTTTCTTGAGAAAAACTCTTGGTCACAATACTTTAAAGTTGTTGATGGTTTCTTCTTATTTTGCATTCCCTCAGTCTCTAGTTCTTAAGTAAGATTTTCTTGTCTCACTTGTGATCCTTAGTGGTTTCCATGTTGGAAATCCTTTGTGAATAGGTTGAAAATGTTGAAGTCATTAGAGTTGAAGAAGTTGAAGAAGTCCTTTGCACATGATGTAGTCTTTGGTCATTGTTAGGCTTTTCCATCAAGTTGAAGTAGAAGAGAAGTAGAGTTGAAACCAAAATGGTTAAGGAAAGAGTTTACAAGTGTTTTTGTAAATAAGTTTTTGGAACAAACACACTCCTATTTTCTAAGGGTTTTTTTTCCAATCCTAGGGTTTACAAATCCTACAGGCAACACAATGCTCTGATACCATCTGTAGGGGTCCCAACCTGATAAGGTGGAGTCCTCCTGTGTTTTACAATGCTAGTCCCTGGATCAATAGCTAGCATCCACAGTTAAGATATAATATCAAGATACAAGGGTCATATTATAACATTATAACCAGGAATAACATAGTTTTATTACATCATACATAGCTCATTTGGCTATTACATTACATTGCAGCGGAATAAATATAGTCATGGGTCCTTCATCTTCATAGTGCCACAGGCAGATGTTGGTTGTAGGCTTTGTAGTCCTAGTCAATCAAACAATCTTCACATAAAAACAATCAACCTGCAACATTACAAGTTACAGCCACTAGGGTCAATACATTTGAATTGTATTGGCAAGTTTCACTTTTATATATAATAAGTGGATCCTATCATTACATGCAAATTTGGCTAAGTAGAGTTTAGGGTTCATTGGCATAAAGCAATATTTTATCCTATCTTTTCAAAATGGTTTTGGTCTTTTGTCAAATCTCCTTTCCAAGATCCTTGAACTCCTTGGTAGACACTCAAGTGTTCAAGTACTTGTCAAAATCCTTGAGCACCTTGGTAACCCCAAGAGCTACAAGTTTTCTCAAAACTCATGAGTTCCTTGGTAACCCCAAGTACATCATGCTCTTGTGCACCTTGGTAACCCCAAGTGCAACAAGCTTAACAAAGTCTCTTTGAATTCCTTGGTACCCCCAAGTGCATCAAGTTTTTATATTAGAAATTAGAATGTCGAGATCTCGCATAGTTCAAACTTTAGTTGCTCAGTTTGTCCATAACCGGGGACACGGCTAAGTACTTAGATTTTATTAACTTCTGCAGAAGGAGTACACTTTACCCACATGACACAATCCCATCTTATTGCCACCAGTGGCCTACTGGACTAGTGCTCACCAAGATGGAGTACTGGCAGACTGAGAATGTGACGAAGTCTTTCCAAGAGGTCCTCCCATACATCATTGCTAGCTTGTCTTCAGCCCCCATGAAGCATTCCAGATCCCCATGTCCGGTAACTAAAGACAATGTATGGGTCTTCCTAATGTAGTTGACTAAGCCAGAGCCATAATAGCATGTGGTTGTACACGAAAGCCACAATTGGAGAAACATGTTCAATCTCTAAGTTTCCTAGGTGGTTTTCATTTGGAGCACAACACAAAGTGATTGCCATTGACATGGTTCCCTTTTGTTGCCACCTTCTCCAAAGCATAAAGTGTCCACCACCTAGGTGGTTCATTGAGTCCTTGTTTTATTATATAAAACATAAGTCTTTTTCACAACCGTTGTAAAATCTCAACATGTATCTCTTTTCAAAACATAGCAAGGCTAAACATGTACAACTTCAATACTTTTACTAAGGAGTGTATAGGGAATCCTATTAGGATTAGCATAGCATAAGTATAAAACATTTTCATGCATGTTTACAAAATCCACTAAGTATAATGAAAAATAGTAGGTCTTTTGTATGATAGTGTAACTTGCCTTTTTTTTAGGGAATGATAGTCACTCCTTGATCTTGCTAGTCTCACACTTTGCTAATTTCACTACAATCAAACAAGCATAGTATCAAGTAGCATTCCAACATTCAAACAATAATTCACATACACAAAGCAATGATTCCTAAGTCTTGTAAAAAGAGGGTTCTATTGCAAAGTTGGTCTCTACTAGGTTTATAAACTTTGTAAGGTCCACATTGGTCATTTACCAAAATGGCAAAGTCATTAGTTAGAGGGTTTTGCTCAAAGTCTATTTTTTAAAATCCTTTCAATATTTTATGTGGTGAAAATTATTCTTTTCAAAGCAAAACTTTATGTTTTTCACCAAGTAGGTTGCCTTTGGCAAGGCTTGGTGTTTTGGGTCAGTAAGTTTGGTCCATAACATTTTCCCAAAGTTTTCCTTGCACAAACTTTTCCATAATAGAATTTAATGAGTTTATTTGGCTAGAAAATGACTAAGTTAACTAATTCAACTTAAATTTCACAAAAATCATTTTTAACACTATGGGTTGGTTCCTAGGGTCAGTAAGGTCACACAAGTCCATTTTGCAAAAGATTTGATCCTAAAATAAATTTTAAACAATTTTTATTCTCTAAACAAGTACACAAATGTTTTTGTAATTTCAAACAAGCTAACAGATACTATTTTCAAAACTAAGGCCATGGTTGTTTAGGGCTTGTTCTCCTGATTTCATTGATATAAAATTTGTCAAATTTGGACGTGTGGATCAAAAGTTATAAGGGTTTGAAATTTGCAAATCAATCTGATTTCAAATTCAGTTCTAAAACAGATCCTGCCACGCGTCATATTCTAATTGGCCAAAAACGGTTCGTGTGGATCGACTACTGGGGTGCGTTGGATCTAACTGGAACGTGCGGCACTGATGGATGCATACCCCTTCGTTAAGTGGTCCTATCCTATTCGTTCGATCTGAATCGAACGGCTGATGGGTGCTCGACCATCGTCGGGTGGCGCTGCGACGGCTGCTGGCGGCGGCGACTCTGTTTCACGGCGGCGCCGGCGATATAGGAAGCGAAGAAGAGGGGAAAGATGCTCACCAGGCTCGCGATGCAACGCTGATGCTCAACGTGCAACCTGTTGGTGGAGGGGCGCACTATGCTGGCTTGAATCTCTCGCCGGAGTTCGTGTCCGCGTCGGGCTTCTCTGTTGTTCATCGGAGGCGACGACACAAGCCACGGAAATGTAAGATAGAAGTTGCGTCAGATGTGTACGGGGTCGGGGATCGTGTGTGCATCAACGAGACGGAAGGGGGCGGTCAGATGTTACCTGGAGGGCTCGCTGGAGTAGACGCGTCGTCGGTGGTGCTCAGTCGTGCTTGCTATCAGCGTTCTAGAGCATGCGCGGATATGGGGATGGTTCTGGAAGATGCGTAGGGAGATGGGGATTACGCTCGGGTGGTCAAGGGGCAGTGGGGCGATTCGAGCTCGCCGGAATCGGTCGAGAAAGGTCGTCGGAGTAGCAGCGGTGCAGAGAGAAATTGGGGCGGCCTTGAGGCAGAGGGGAGGAGTGGTCTGAGGGAAAACGAGGAGGAGGAGCAGGCGGTTAAATGGGCGTGGCCACGACGAGGAATCAACGCGGCTTTAAGGTGAATTGAATGCGCGGTATCAAGGCCTGCAACGGCAGCGAGGGGAAAGAGGCGTGGTTCGCGCGAGGAAGAAGAAGGAGCTGGCTGCGTGGGGTCTACCTGGCAGTGGAAGGAAAGAAGAAGAGAGGGGTCCACCGGTCAGTTGCTGGGTGGGTGAGGTTCTGAGTGGAAAAGAAAACGGTTCGGGCGTGGGAATGGTGGGCTACTGATGGGCTTCGTGGGCTGCTGGGTTGGGTCGGTTTTCTTTTATTTTTTTCTGTCTGCTTTGCTTTATTCTTTTCTATTTTATTTTCTGATTTGATTATTCAAACACATGATTCAAACAACCAATTAAATTCAAACCAACATCACACTTCACAACTTTTGAACTTGGTTCTGTTCAGTAACAAATACCAAAATTCTAAAATAAAATAATATTTTAATTCATTTTAGGGTCCATTCATTAATTAAATAAAATGTACCTTTAGTTATTTATTTAAATAGGGTTTGATTTATTTGATAAAATCACCATTTTTAAATCCAAATATTTTCAGAACAAATCAGTAGGTTTTATTTGGAAATAAAGGATATTTGGGAAACTTGTTTAAAACAAAATAACCTTTTATTTTAGGGTCCATTAATGATTTAAATAATATAGACTTTCTTTATTAATTCAAATAGGATTTATTTTATTGAGTTATTTATTTTGAAACCTATAAATAAGCCAAAACACTTTAGTAGGCTTTATTAGACATATAAAATACTTGGAAAACCTATTTAGATCTAATTAATAAGTTTTGATGTTTTAATTAAAATGGTAAAACCTTTTATTTGAATAAATTTTTGATATTAATTCCTTATTATTTTATTTCAAATAAACCTTTGTTTATTTTTATTCAAAAACTAAATGTGTTAATTTCCAAGGCTTGGTCAAAGTTTAATTTAGCTTTTATCAAATAATCTTTATTTGTAAAAACTTCTATTTCATTTGAAAACAAATCTTTTCATTTAAGAGTTTCATTATAGTATTTTAATTATTTTTATTTTTAATAAAAGTTTATCATCTTAAATCCCTTTTGGTTTTATTTAATTCAAATGGGTTTGAGGTTCCAATTGAATTCAAAAGTTTCTTCTAGCTCTGAAATTTAAACAAAGTTTTATTTTATTCATTTATTTTCACATTACAAGATTTGGAAAATCTTGGGATGTGACAGCCGCACTCGACACGCACCCACAGACCGCGCGTCGCCCTCGACGCTTGCAAGCGTGATCACCACCGTCCCGGGAGACCACCAGAAAAACCCGTTCGCCGCCGTGCGACCCGTAGCCACGGTGCGCCATTAAAATGTCCGACGGACCTGCCCAGAGCACCGCAGCGTTCCGACCATCTCGCACCTCCCCCACGCCTCGCGACCATGCTGTTGAGCTTCGCCAGGGATCACAACACCGCCCCCTACCACCGCCTATGCCATTAGACCACTATGACGACGACCACGACGAGCTCCACCCGCGCCCTTCGGTCTCCTCTTGGCACTATAAATAGAGGCCACCCCCGTTTAATTTATTCACACAAACACACTCCCCTCTCTCTCAGAACCACCTCACCTCACCCCCGGAGAAAGGCGAGCAGCACATCGCCGGAATTTGGCCGAAGTCTGCCGTGGAGGAGGAAGAAAGGAGACAGCAATTGGAGCCACCCCAGGAGAAGCCGCCGGTACCAGGAGGTTCCCCGTCGTTGACTTTGTTGTTCGCCCCTACCGCCGGTACCAGGAGATTAAACCATATTAAATTGTGACACCACTTTAAATCACATTCCCATGTACTGAAATATGTGGTGATGACATGTGTCAACATGATCCCATATTTTAGTTAGGGAATATTAAATCTTAAGTAGTTTTTCAATGAAGTAGAAATTACTTTTCCAAAATAAAATAAATAAGACAAGTGCCTTGATGATTGTAATGTGTGTGATGATGCTAGATCATCTAGTGAAAACCTTGGTGTGATAAATAGAAGTAGTTAAGTATTGTTTGGTGACTGTGTACCTCGTATTTATTTATAGACGATAGTACCAACCAAGGATACGAGGAAGAAGGAGACTACTACGAGGAAGAAGCCGAGGAGAACTTCAACCACCACTATGCACAAGGCAAGCTATCCTAGCAAGCTTATACTTGCAATTATGCAAGCCTAACACTACAAGTTACCTTAGCAAGCTACTATCTTAGCAAGCTAAGCTAAACCATGGAAGTTTTACTTGCAAGCTTACATCACTTGATACCCAATCCTAGTTTTATTTGCAAGCTTAGTTATTTTATTTCTTTATCAAAGATCCTTAGTTTGGTTTACTTGGTAAATTTTAGAACTTAGAAAGATTATTTAAAGGTAGAATAAAGAGCATAAAACTTGACCTAAGTTAGATAAATATTGATGTCATCCTGAGGCATGAGATTGAACTTAGATCTCTCACACTTGTTTACCACCCCTCATTAGTGTTTATCCCCCACTTGTAGATGCTAGTGCTAAGCATAAAAGTTGATCACTTTAGATGGGAATACTTGGTGAAAATGGTTATGAAAAACTTAGAATGATGAGTAATTATTTTGAAATGTTTTGACATGTGTTCTTGAACACCAGATGATCTTGATGACGAAAACGTTAAGGCATGAGCCTTAGCCCTTTATAAAACTGATGGTTGTCTAGATGCGATACCTTTCCAATTTTATCGTAACCACAATACCCGAAAATTGGGTAGGGCTTGATTGGAAATTTATATACCTTAGTATTGGTTCTCTTGCAGACAAGGTGTGATCTGAGGATACCTTGTTAAGATTGTCCACATGTGCAGTTCCCAAGATTATCCGCATACTGAGTAGGTGAATTCAGGATTGTTCCTGACGGATGTATCGAATATTGTGGTGCAAGTGTGCCTCCTGTGAAGAGTGTCAAACTATTCAAATAGCCGCTTCCGCGGTTATGGACAGTTGGAGTGGCCATACTGTTCCGTCGTCAGATGTTTTCGAAATGACTTATGAAATGAATCATGACTTTGACTTGACCACAACAAGGTTGTGTTATGAAAACTCAAGTTCCCACTTAGATGTTATAAAACTTTCAACTAGCTTTCTTATCTTCTGAACTCAGTAGAGATAAATCTAGATTTTTGCAAAACAAACTAGAGCCTAGTACTTCCTACTCAAAAACCACTTAACTTGTTAGTATTAGCTTGCGAGTACTTAAAAAGTACTCATGGCTTTGTCCCTGGCTATTCCCGTGGCCAGAATATGAAGAGGACTATCAGGAGGACAGACCGTAGGAAGGTTACGACAACTAGGATCATCTCCCATCATCAGCATTGCCTGTGACCATGAAGATGGAGCTTCGCCCATGCTACAGTTATCTTTACGTTATTCCGCTTCTTGATTGTATTAAGACTGGATCATGAGATCCTTTATTTTGTTGTAAGACCTTATGTATGGTTTGTAATGGATGGTGTACTGTGATATCCAATCTGTTATGTCTCGCAAAAATGGTAATCCTGAGATTGCGATGTATGGCATAACATGCATCTAGGATTAAAAATCCGGGTGTTGACATGAAGCCACTCTGCTTCAACAGTGGCTGGGTCTAATGCTGTGAGTTCTGCTTCCATTGTTGACCTTGGTAAGATGGCCTGCTTGCAAGACTTCCAGGAAACAGCGCCACCACCAAGTGTAAACAAATAACCACTTGTGGCCTTAATCTCATCAGCATCAGATATCTAGTTTGAATCACTATAACCCTCAAGTACCCTTGGATACCTAGTATAGTGAATACCATAACTCGCAGTGCCTTTCAAATAGCGCAAAATTCTTTGAAGATCATGCCAATGATCATCTCCAGGATTTGACACAAATCGACTCAGTTTTCTTACAGCAAAGGAGATGTCAGGTCTAGTAGCACTGGATAAATACATGAGCGAGCCAATAATTTGAGAATATTTCAATTGATATTTAGCAATCCTTCTACTCTTTAAAAGTAGCACACTCGGATCATAAGGCGTTGGAGAATACTTGAAGTCACTATACCCGAAGCGAATCAATATCTTTTCCACATAGTGAGACTGAATCAGTGTAATCCCTCCATTGTCATCCTATATGAACAAGAAGACCATGTGAGGTAGCCAAGGTTAGTAGTACTAGAATAGTGGTTGATGGAGTGTTGTTGACATGGGAGCTTATTCTTCCTTAATCCCTCGCAACGGCGCCAGAAAACTCGTTGATGCGGCTCAGATCACTGTAGATATTTGTTGGGATACCCCAAGAGGAAGGTATGATGAGCACAGCAGTAAGTCTTCCCTTAGTAAGAAACCAAGGTTATCGAAACAGTAGGAGGAAGGAAACGACTGAAAGGTGTTGCTAGCAACTTGGAAACCTTCACAACACAAACTCAAGATTTTGCCCCAACGAACAGTGAGGTTGTCAATCTCACCGGTTTGCTAAAAACAAAGGATTAACTGTATGATGTGGATGGTAATGGCGGCTTGTAGAAAGTAACAGTAGAAGTGGAAGATGTATCAATGGTAAAGATTGTACCGAGGTCCACAATTCACTAGAGGTATTCTCCTTAAGATAAACAACATAACATGATGGGTAAACAAATTACAGCGGGGCAATTGATAGGACTGAGCAAGGCATAACAATGAAATAATAGACATTCATGATCCTATGAGATTCGGTTGGGAATTACAAAAATATACATAGACCGCCATCCAACTTCATCTATGACTAGTAATCCACCTTCAGGTTATCATCCAAACCACCTCCAGTATTGAGTTGCAAGCAACAGATAACCGTTTTAAGAAAAGTGTGTAAAGTAAATTGTAACATCACAAAGTTCATGATTTACAAAAGCATGCATTTCATTGATGAATTCATAGCATTCTTGGTTTGCACAAAAAAATTCAAATCAAAACTCCAAATAAAACCAATTTTATGCATATTATTCATATATCTATAAGGCATGGTTTATTTTACTTTTCAAAGAATCAAAGTGTATTTGATTGAACAGTAATGTTTTATACACAAATAAGTGCAAGGTTCACTGTATAAAAACCTAGAGAAAATTTGCATTCAAACAAACTTGAAGAAGGTTTCAAAACCATTTCTGAAAATTCAAACAGAAAGAAAACACACCGCGCTACCTATTCGGCCCAGTGCCAGAAGCGGCCCAGCAGCCCACCCGGGCCACTTCCCCTCGCCCCTCTCTCTCACGCATGCAGCTCCTACCCTGCTGTCACTCCCAGTGGCTCCACGCCAGCTCAGCGTCGTCGCCTCCTCACCGCACGCGCAGACGCCATCACCGCCCGTTTCTTCCCCATTCACCGCCACATTGATTCCGGGCTTGATTGCCATTGATTTGCAGCACGATTTCCTTGCCCCAGTTGTATACTTAAGCTCCACCCCGCCACGAGCATTTCCCCTCACTAGCCACCCCCTCTCTGCCACCAGACTGCTCACAATTCGACTCGCACCGCCGCTGCCCGAACATCTTCGATGAGGTATTTCGGTGAGTAACGTTCTCTCACCCACCCCTCATTCTGTAGAGGTCCCAACCTTTAATAAGGTAGAGATCCCTATGTTTACAATGCTAGTCCCTGGATCAATAGCTAGCATCCACAGTTAAGATGTAATATCAAGAAACAAAGGTCATAATACAAATTTATAACCAGGAATAAAATAATTTATTACATCTTACATAGATCATTTGGCTATCTCATTACAATGCAGCAGAATATAACAATAGCATGGGGTCTTTCATCTTCAAAGTGCCACAGGTAGTCATGTTGGTTGTAGACTTGTAATCCTAATCAATAAACTTCAGTAACATCAAACAAACCTGCAACAGAACAAGTTACAGCCAGAAGGGACAATACATTTGAATTGTATTGGCAAGTGATTCTATGGTGGTATAGTGGATTCTATCATCTATATGCATTTGGCTAAGTGGAGTTTAGGCTTGCTTTGCTCAAAATAGATTTTCCTTATCATTTGAAAACACTAAGTTTTTGTTTGTCAAAAATCACCCAAGGCATCTACCAATAGAAATTGGTGATCCTTCAACCCTTGTTCAACCACAAGCTTTTAACTTAGAAATTTGGATGAGATTCTTGATAGCTTCCATGTCTTGATGCTCAAATTGTCCTTTACCAGGGACATGGCTAAGTACTTAGATTTTACACTCTGCAGAGGTGGTGCACTTTCCCCACAAGACTTGGTTTCACCAAGACAAGATCTTTCAGAAGCCTTCCCTTAGACCAGAATGGACGCGTTCCAACCTATCATCCCCTACCACCAACTGTCCATTTGGCTAAGTTATGGCAACCTATATGATCCAGGCAGAGCCCATAAGGCCAAGTGGCTGCACTTGAAGCTTCTCAACATTTGACATCTCAAATCTCTTTGTTCCTGGGTGGCCATCCACAAGTGAGATATATAAGGTAAACCATAGAAATGGGCCTTCTGTAACCACTCAACACAAACCATTCCTTCCATTCCACCCAGGTGATTCATTTACTTAGTTGTTTTTATTAAACAAAACACAAGTCCTTGACTTATGAATATAATCCACCCTTGTTTTCTACTAGCTAAGCTAAGCAATGATAGTAGTAGGAATCTTAACTTAGGAAATTTCTACTAAGGTTTCATCTACTAGGATGTCCCATGGCATAGTTTATACTTAGCAAAAATTCCATGCAAGTCCTACTTAGAAATATCACTAATGAGTAGTGAAAATAATGGGACAAAAGTATGAAGCATCACTTGCCTTTTGGGTAGAGAATATAATCTCACTCCTTGATCTTGCAATGTTCACACTCTTCAAATTCCACTAAAATTCAATCAAGCAAGCAAGAATTCAATCTACCATTCAAGCAATCATCACATAAAATAATAAAAACAAAGCAATGTATGTAAGCATGCAAAAGATTGTTTTATTTGGAAAAGTGGTTTCTAATAGGTTATAAACATTCTAAAACACCTATTTGCTCATTTTATAAAGTGGCAAAACTATTAGCAAAAGATTTTACCTATAAACCATTTTTAAACCAAATCGATATTTTATGTGGTTGAAAATGTCTTTAGCAAAGCAACAATCTTTAGAGGGTTCTCCAAATACATTTTTAAGTCATAAAACTTGGTGTTTGGGGTCAGAGAGTTTAAATCAAAACATTTCCCAAATGTTTTCCTCAAAAATCATTTTTAAACCATAATCAACATTTTTAATTGGCTAGAAATGCTTTTATTCAAAGATTTATACTTTTGCTTCACCAAATATATTTTTGAAACAAAAAATTGATTTATATGGTCAGTAGGTTCAAAACAAACCGTTTTCCAAAGATTTTATCACCAAAATAATTTTAGAAAGAATTTTATGCTCAAAATATGCCTACACAAGTTTCTGCAAAAACAATCAAGGTGCATGGTTGGGTAGGATTTGTCTTGCTGATTCCATTGATATAAAATTTGCAAAATTTGGACGTGTGGTTTGAAAGTATGGATTTTACAAATTTTATCATCTAATAGGAAAGTTTCTGTCTATTTAATCAAAAGCTGGCCACGTGGTGTGATTCTATTCGCCCATACCGTCTCGTTCAGATCAGCCTCTCTGGTGCATTGGATCTAAACAGATCGTGTGGCGTAGAGACACCCGTACCCCTTCGATTATGAATCTGTCGTGGCGCTTGGATCTGAATCCTACGGTGCACAACACGCTTACCATCGAGTGGCGGCGCTGGCGGTAGCAAGTGGCGGCTCGCGCTCTGGCTACGGTGGAGCCGGTGATATAGGAAGCAACAGGGGTAGACGAAAGGCTCACCGGGTTCGCAGCTTGCTGCTGATGCTCAAGGTGCTTGCCGCTTATCGAGGGGCGCACGGTAGAGTCGAGGATTGCTCGCCAGAGATGTTGCTGTCGTCGGGTCACGCACAACTTCGTCGGAGGCGAGTCTCTAGAACGCAAGCAAGCAAAACAACGCATCAGGAAGATGCACACAGGTTCAAGGACCGCGGGAACACTCACCAGTGAGCAAGGGGCGCACGAGGTCATCGGCTATGGCTCGCCGGAGTCGAGCTCATCATCGGTGGCGCTCGGACATGGACAGAGCCGAGGCTGCGGGGCATGCGCGGGTGAGTGCGAGGCACTGGCAGGTGTGCCTGGTTCTGGCGAACTAGATCGTGTGAAGCAGGGACAGTGGGGAGGTTCGTGCTCGTTGGAATCGACCGGAAAGGTCGTCGGAGCCAGTGGTGGCGCGAGCGAAAATTAGCGCAGCCTGGTGGCTCACTGGGTATGGCGTGAGCGGGGAAAGAGAGAGAATAGACAGGCGATTTAACGAGCATGGACGTTGGAGAGATTAACGCATCCATTGATGCGAATTTAACTACAGAAATCAAAGCAGAAAACTGCCGGCGTGATTTGGGGATGAATCAGTCGCGAGAGAAAGAGAGATGAGGTGGGGTCCAACTATTAGTGGCGGAGCGGGTGAGTTCTGCGCTGAGAAAACGGTTCGCTCGGGGGTGAGAGGAAGTGGGTTGCTGTGCCAGTGGGCTGGGCTGGATTCTTTCATTTTTTGTACTGATTGTTTTTCTTTTTCCATTTCTAATTTCTGTTTTGATTTTGTTTAATGTTTTCAAACATCTATTTGAATTCAAACTTCTCTCAAACTTTGAGTAGATTTTAATACTGATTAATAGTATATTCTGATGCCATATTAAGAATAAATCTTTTATTCCTTCTAGGGTATAATAATTATTTAAAATAGGCTCTTGTATTAATTCATATAAGATCAAAAATATTTTTAATCCTCATTTAAATTTCATTTTTCCACAAAACCTTTTCATTAAGTTTTATTCAATTATTATGGTGTCAAATAATTCACTTTGAATTATTTTGGGATATTTTAATATGATTTTTTATTGATCATTTTAATTTGGGTACTTGTCTTTATTCTAATGAAATCAAGTATGGTTTTAAATCCATAATTTTTATTTAGAAGATTTCTTTGATCTCATTTGAGTTAATTAAATAACTTTTATTCCCACTTGGGTAAATTCCAAATTCTATTTTCCCAAAATTTAATTAATCCTTCTTATTAGGGATTTGTCTTTATTCAGATAGATCTAGAATTTGGTTAATGCCATTTTATTTGGAAATTCTTTATCCATTATTTCATTTGGATTTGGATGATATTCATTCCATTTGATTATGGATTAGGTCAAGATTTGATTTGGCCTTTAAATAATCCTCATTTAATATTTCTTTCTTTATCTTATAAACTCCATATCTTTTTATTTATAGATCCAAGCTTGGTGATTCTAATTTGAAAAACCTTATTTAATATTTGTTTATCCTTTTAAATATTTTTAGAATTATTTGCTCACCATTTGGTTTGGATTTTTTAGATAGGTGCTTTATTAGCTTTGGAAATTCAATTTCCTTAACTTGTTAATTTCATAAGATTTTATCTATGGCTCCAAATTAAGTGAAACCAATTCCTATAGTTTTAATAATATTTCTATTTTTCTTTCTTGATCATTTATAAATGTTTGTTGACAAATTTTTATTTGGATCAAATCCATAGGCTTAGAGATAACTTGGAAATGATTTTATTCCATTAGGGTTTAGGGTTTGGGTTTATTTCCCAAGTGTTTAAATTTCAAGATACATTCATTGAGGAATGCATTTCACTTGATTTGGATTTTGTTTGGATTCAAACATTAACCAAAGTTTGTTCAAGATGGAATTTTAAGTTTCCATTTAGAAACAAAAGTTTCTTTTCACCCTAAAATTCAACAATTATTTATTTTGTTTATTTATTTTTCACATTACAAGATTTGGAAAATCTTGGGATGTGACACATTCATACGATGATGATCCTCTACTTCTTGCGCATCCTCTCATGGCCTTTGTTCATCTACTCGTGATCCAGAACATCGGCTTCGTCGAGAACCGTGAGCATCCAACGCTGTCCCCAACTCCAAACGAGAAATCCCGGTGAGATACGACCGCCCCTCGCCTTCTGATTCACGCTATCTAGTTTGCCTGTTCTTTGTGCACACGCTGATGCCTTTGGCTTGCGCTAGGGTGTCCCAGGTCATTGCCTCCGTCGCCGTCCGCACGAACCCGTCGATGTCCGCAACTCCGACGAGCCCCAACAACCAGTACAACACGCCCCCGCCAACGCCAACGACACCTTGAGCATCCTCGTGTTCTCGCGAGCCTGGTAATCTGCTGCACCACCCCTAGCCCCTCTAGAATCCCCAGAGCATTGACACCAGTAGCGCCGTCGCCTCAAGCACCCATTAGCGCCGCCAGATTCTGGTCGCACGCGTCATAGCCGTCAGATCCAGATCTAGTGGATCTGATTGGATCACTTAACGAAGGGGTACGCTTAGATCTGAGCCACACGATCTAACTTAAATCCTACGGCCCACGTTAGCCAATCCGCGCGAAGCGGTACGGGCCAATCAGATGCGTCCACGTGTCTGAGATTTAGATTTAATATCTGTTTTTGAATCTATTAGAGATTTAAACTAGTAAAATTCATATCTTTTGTTGTGTTTATACAAAAAATGCAAATAATATATCATTGGATTCAGAAAAATGAGACCTACACTAATGTGGGCTTGAATTTGTATTTTTGCTCTGCAAAAATTGGTTTATTTGCAGAATCAATTGTAGGCTTATTTTGGCTATATAAATTATTTAGAAAATGATTTTAAAGAAAATTTCAGTTTATTTAGAATATAAATAGTTGGTTTTATGTTCAGTACTGTTTGACTTGACTTGTTTAGTATAGAAAAGTCATTTCATTGCATTTTCATGCATTCATAATATTTTTTGCTTGAATATTGGAATGTGAATTTGGTGCTATTATTTTATGTGTAGATTTTGGTGCTAGTGGTGATTGTGATTGTGAAAATTGTTGCTACTACCCCAACTACCAAGGCAAGTGGTGCTTCATGTAGTTTTTCCTATTATTTTGACTATGAACTAGTGATATTTTGAATAGGACTTGCATGGAATTTTTGCTAAGTATAAACTATGCTATGACTTGGGAAATCCTAAGAGTTGTAGCCTTGGTAGAAATTTCTATAAGTTAAGTTACTTGTTATGTTATCATGCTTAGCCTAGCTAGTAGCAAACAAGGGTGGAATATATACATGCTATGATATTGTGCAAAGTCAATGACTATGTTTTTGATTAATAAAACAACAACTAAGTGAATGAAACACCTGGGTGGAATGGTAATTGCTTGGATGGATTTGTGTTGAGTGGTTACACAAGGCCCATTTCTATGGATCACCTTGTGTATCTCACTTATGGAATGCCACCCAGGAACAAAGAGATTTGAGATGTTAAGTGTTGAGAAGCTTCTAGTGCAGCCACATGGCATATGGGCTCTGCCTTGATCATATTGGTTGCAATAACTTAGCCGGATGGACAAATGGTGGTAGGGGTGATAGGATGGAACGCGTCCATTTGGTTTAAGGGAAGGCTTCTGAAAGATCTCGTCTCGATGCATGTCGAGTCTTGTGGGGAAATTGCACCACCTCTCGAGAGGGTAAAACCTAAGTACTTAGCCGTGTCCCCGGCAACAGACAATTTGAGCATCAAGACATTGAAGCTATCAAGGATCTCCTCATCCCAATTTATAAGTTAAAAACTTGTGGTTGAACAAGGGTTAAAGGTTCACCAATGTCTATTGGTGGTTCCTTGGGAGTTTTTGACAAACAAAACTTAGTGTTTTCAACTAATAAGAAAAACCTTTTTTGAGCAAAGCAAGCCTAAGCTACACTTAGCTAAATTCATATAGATGTTAATAACCACTATTCTACTATGGTATCACTTTCCAATACTATTCCAATGTATTGACCAACTATGGCTATAACTTATGATGTTGCAGGTTACTCTGATGGAGATTAGGGTTATGAGTCTACACTCAACATGCTTGCCAGTGGCGCATGAAGATGAAGACTTAGTTATTTACATTATGTTGTGAACTCTTGTGTTAAGCCTTTGGCTATGGAGTTGTAAAAGACTATGTTTATCTCTGGAATGACGATCTAATAAAGACCTTTGTATCTATGTACTTCATCTTAAACTGTGGATGCTAGCATTTGATCCAGGGACTAGCATTGTAATCACAGGGACCTTTACCTTATAAAGGTGGGGTCTTACAGATGGTATCAGAGCCACTGTGTTGCCTGTAGGATTATGACCCTAAGTTGGATTAGACTAAGAAAACCACTAAGGAAAAATGCAATTCTTTGCAAATTCCACACTTGTCTTTTTCTTCTCGTAAACCTTTTCTAATCTTCTTTCTCATCTCAATTTGTAGATCGCCGCCATCAACGAAGCCGTCAAGAAGGGACCACTCATGACTATGACTTTAGAATGTGAGACGGAGTTTCCCAAAGCACTAAAAAATCTTATGGTTAGCTTGCGAATACATGGTGAGGCCATGTAGAAGGGATTTCCAGTAATGGATGAAGGAGAAGAATATTGGTGGGTGCAACTTCACTTGTACAAAAACAAGGGAGACAACCACAAAGAGTCGGGATTCTACATGGGCACCAACTCAGAAATGTATACCACATTCTTTGATTCTGCAAGAAATGCAGCTTGGAATACTATCAAGGAGCTTGGTGAAAGACTCAAGTGTAGAATGCTTCACACTAAAAATGATCTTGAGGAGGATAAGAAGTATACCCAAGACATAAAGACCTCCATAAAACGTGTAAGGGATGATATCATAGACTTAGAATATGAGTGAGAATTGTAACGTACTCCGCTAGTTGGACCACCACACTTGTCGTTTTCTCGCAATTTTTTTTCTAAGTTATGTTTGAACCTTAGTTCTTGTGGTAGACCTTGTATGCCATGACTTGTATGTTTCATGGATGATGTATGCTTTTTACTTTCGTATTACTGTCTTGTTTTCTCTTACTTGTGTTGCTCTAATATTTATCTATCTTACATTAGATGCCTAGCTTTTTGATCAGCACTGCCGAGGAGTTCAATGGAACTCGTTTTGGAGCACGTATCGTGCAATTCACTAGTGTGCTCAACCTCCCACTTTCTAGTATCAAGGCACTTTAGCTCACCAAGTTTGAGAGGAAGGACCTTTGGGGATTTAGAGTCTCACAGCTGGGACGCCAGGCGGAGCCACTCAGGGAGGAGATTTCCTTCAAGCTGATGCATGATGACAAAGATAAGGGTCTAGATGTAGTGTAAAATCCCTAAAATCATGTTTCAAAACTCATGCATATCATCCATGCATCCATGATCATGTAGGGTTTCATTTCAAAAATCAATTCAAAAACAGGAGCATATGAGCTCATTATTTTATGTGATCAGCATTGAATCAAATGCTACTCTCCAATGAGAGATTTTTGTTCATGAATCAAACCATGTTACTCTCAAATGGTTTTGCTTGCTTGCTATTTGCTTAAACCAAAAAATTGCAAAACAAAAGTGAATTTAAATCTATTTTCAAAACTTGATCAAATCTAGTGCCATGTCTTATTTTATTTGATCAAAAGAACCAAGCTTGTACAGAGAGAGCACAGGTTTTTATGCCCAGAAATATGAATGTTTCACACTAAAAAAATCCTGAAAAGGTTTGAATTCAAAAAGCTTTTGAAATCATTTGAAAAAGGTTCCTGGAAATTCATTCAGAAAAAGAAAAACAATTGAGAAAAGGAAAAGGGTCGGCGCCAGTTATTTAGCCCAATAGAGAAACGAGCCCACTAAGCCCACCCGGGTCATTTTTCCCTTCTCCCTCCCTCACCCGCACCCGCTCTGCCCCGCTGCCACTGCCACTGGGCCCGAGCCACGTTAGCTCCTTCTTCTCCACCCCCGCATGCGCAGACCCCGTCGCCACCGCCGTTTCCTCCAGAAACGCCGCGATTGAATCCTCGCTTAATTGGCATTGATCTGCAGCGTAATTTCCTCGCCCTCCTGGCTATTTACCCCCCTGCACCGCGTGCATTTCCCCTCACTCAATTTCTTCTCCACGCCACTAGGCTACCCGTAGTCTTGCTCACACAGCCGCAGCTCCGACGACCTCCGGCGTGCGATTCCGGTAAGACCCCGTCGCTCCTTGCCGTCTAAGTTTGCCAGACTGATCACAACATCCATGCCCATCTTCTCATCCCATTGGTGCATGCTAGGGCCATCTGGAGACTCGCCAACGACGATGACCGAAAGATCCTGACGCTTTCTTCCTCTCCGGTGAGAAATCACAGTACGAAATCGGGCGCCCCTTGCTCCCTCTTTGACACTAACCTGTTCGCCTGATCGATGCGCACCCGCTGATGCCCTCCGTTTGTGTTAGGGCGGATCATAACATCGCCAACGTCGCCGTCCACCCGAGCCCGACGCTATCCTCTACTCCGACGAGCTCCCACGGTCACTGCAGCGCGCCCGTTGTCAAGCCATCGCCATGTTGAGCTTCAGTACATCGCCGCGAGTCTGGTAAGCATCTCCGACGATCCCAAACACTCCTGTAGCCGCTGCGCCGCCTTAGACAGAGCGCTCCGCCGCCAGCCGTCGCCACGCGCCGCCAGTCTTTGGCTGTTTGATAGAACACCGTAGGATCTAGATCTAACGCGTAGGATAGATCTTAGGCGAAGCGGTAAGTTCAGATCTGAGCCATGTGGTTAAGTCAGATCCAACGGCTCAGAAGTGTGATCCGGCACGAAGCGGTACCAGCCAGTAAGATAGCGCCGCGTGGCACAGATTTCGTTTTAAATTTCTGATTTGAGTCTATTAGATGTTTGATTTTGTTTTAATCATAACTTTTGATTCCCACGTCCAAATTTGATGAATTTTATATCAATGGAATCAGGAGAAAAAGCCCTTTCCAAATATGCAATGTGTTTAATGTTTTGTTTCTGTTAAAATGGTTTTAATCACAGAAACATGTGTAGGCCTATTATGTGTATATTAATTATTTGCGAAATGATTTAATGTTCAAATAAAGTTTGTTTGGCAAATTTTGAACTCTTTTAGGAATCAGTACTGTGCACTTGTCATGTTTGGTATAGAAAATCATCACATATCATATTGCATGCATCCATATATTTTTGCGTGTATTTACCTTGTATGTGATTTGGTGTTATCATTTTATGTGTAGATTTTGGTGCAAATAGTGATTGTGATTGTGAGGATTGTAGCTACTCTCCAAACTACCAAGGCAAGTGGTGCTTCATGATTTTATCCCTATGTTTTTCAACTATGCATTAGAAATATTTTGCTAGTCTTGCATGATTATATTTTGCTTATATGCTATGCTTAGGAAATCCTAGTAGTTGTAGAATTGCTAGATATTTCTAAGATAATATGCTTATTTATGCCATGCTTAGCCTAGCTAGTAGCAACCAAGGGTGGCTATATGTTCATGCTATGAATAAATGTTTCTAAGTCTTTGGACTATGTTTTTACTTAATAAAACAACTAAGTGAATGAATCACCTGGGTGGAATGGTTGTGAATGGGTTATGTTGAGTGGTTACACAAGGCCCATTTCTATGGTTTACCTTGTGTATCTCACTTGTGGAAAGCCACCCAGGAACAAAGGGATTTGAGAGGCCAGATATTAAGAAGCTTCTAGTGCAGCCACTTGGCAATATGGGCTCTGCCTGGTTCATATAGGTTGCAATAACTTAGCCATTTGGATAGTTGGTGGTAGTGGGATTGATAGGTTGGAGCGCGTCCATTTGGTCTAAGGGAAGGCTTCTGAAAGGTCCTGTCTTGGTGAAAATCAAGTCTTGTGGGGAAAGTGCACAACCACTATAGATGGAAGAATCTAAGTACTTAGCCATGTCCCTGGTATAGGACAATTTGAGCATCAAGACATAGAAGCTATCAAGAATCTCCTCATCCAAATTTCTAAGTAAAACTTGTGGTTGAACAAGGGTGAAGGACCCCAATGTCTATTGGTGGTTCCTTGGGAAAAAAATTTGACAAAGAAAAACTTAGTGTTTTCAGTTGATAGGCAAAAACCTATTTTGAGCAAAGCAAGCATAAGCTACACTTAGCCAAATTGCATATAGTATCTAGTCCACTAATATTCTACTAAGGTATCACTTGTCAATACTATTCCAATGTATTGACCCATTGTGGCTGTAACTTGTGATGTTGCAGGTTATTCTGATGATGATTAGGAGTCATGAGTCTACACTCAACATGCTTGCCTGTGGCACATGAAGATGAAGACTTATTTATCTATTTACTCATTTAAACTCTTGTACTAGGCATGTGGCCATGGAGTTGTAAAAGACTATGTTGTCTCTGGAATGACTTTAATAATGACCTTTGCTTCTGTGTACTTCATCTTAAACTGTGGATGCTAGCATTGATCCAGGGACTAGCATTGCGGTCACAGGGATCCTTTTTCTTTATAAAGGTGGGATCTTACAGATGGTATCAGAGCACTGTGTTGCCTGTAGGATTATGACCCTAGGATTGGAAACCACTAAGGAACAAATTTCAACAACTTCCACACTTGTCTTTTCTTCTCGTAAACTTTTCTAATCTTCTTTCTCATATCTATTTGTAGATGAACTCCATCAACGAAGCCGTGAAGAAGGGACCACTCATGACTATGACTTTGGAATGTGAGACAGAGTTTCCCAAGGCTCTCAAGGAACTCATGGTTTCCATGGGAATACATGGTGCAGCTGTGTACAAAGGATTTCCTGTGATGGATGAAGGAGTTGAGTACTGGTGGGTGCAACTTCACTTGTATAAAAACAAGGAAGACAACCACAAGGACTCAGGATTCTGCATGGTCACCAACACAATGATGCACACCACATTCTTTGATTCAGCAAGGGATGCAGCTTGGAGGGCCATCAAAGAACTTGGTGATAGAATCAAGTGCAGAATGCTTAACACCCAGAATGATCTTAGGGAAGAAAAGAAGCATACCCAAGAGCTAGAGGCTACCAATCAAAGTTTAAGGAAAGAAATCATAGACTTAGGAATGGAGTCATGTGATCAAGATAAACAGATTGCCTCTAGGGATTCCTTGTTAGCCAACTTGGCAAGTGAGATGGGATTGTAACGTACTTCGTTAGTTGGACCACCACACTTATCATTTATTTTCCAAATGTTGTTTAAAATAAGATGAACCTTGGATGCTTGTAATGGATTTTATGTATGCTATGACTTGTGTGTTTGTCAATGTTATGCTTGTGATGCTCTGTCTTGAAATTTATTTATTGTGTTGATTCTAACTTTTTCTATCTTATTAAATAAATGCCTAATGTTACCATCGGCACTGTTGAAGAGTTCCAAGGAACTCGTTTTGGCCCTCGTATTATTGAGCTCACTAGTTTGGTCAATCTCCCTCTTCCTACCATCATGGTGCTTCCCCTCACCAAGTTTGAGAGGAAAGACCTTTGGGGTTTCAAGGTCAATCAGCCCGGATGCCAGACTGAGCCTACCACGCAGGCAATCATCTTCAAGCTCATGCACGATGACAAGGAGAGAGGCCTAGAGGTAGTCATGCAGGACTTGATTGGACGTCTGTTAGGGAGACACTCTCGACAGGTTAGCGGTACTCACTTCCACACCTTCGATAGACGTGATGAGGATGGTGAGGCCATTGACTTCGAGGACACTTCGAGGGAGACATCAGAGCTGATTCGTCTATACCTCCAGGACTTAGAGGTTCTTCTTAGGCACGTGGACACTGATAGGACCAACGTCATGCTCAGCAATGACGAACTCCAGGTGCAGCTTCGTGAGAAGGACAAGCTCTTCGCAGAACAAGATGAGATAGTCAAGGAGATGGAGGCCAAGTTCGAGAGTCAGGACAAAAAGTTCAAGAGTCAAGAGAAGCGAGTCCAAGATAGGAACAAGAGGATTCGAGACATGACTGCAGAACTGGAGGCCAAGGACTTCGAGCTCGAGCATCAGCAGACTGTGATTGAGAGGCTTCGTTCTCAGAAGAGGGCTCTCAAAGCCAAAGTAGAGACCTTGACCACCAATGTCGAGGAATACAAGACCGCTATGGAGAATGCAGGTCTTACATTTGTTTAGGAGGAAGTTGATTGTAAGGTTCCCAACTTTTAATAAGGTAGAGATCCCTGTGTTTGCAATGCTAGTACCTGGATCAATAGCTAGCATCTACAGTTAAGATATAATATCAAGATACAAAGGTCATAATACAACCTTATAACCAGGAATAAAATAAATTATTACATCTTACATAGCTCATTTGGCTATCTCATTACAATGCAGCAGGAATTAACAATAGCATGGGGTCCTTCATCTTCAGAGTGCCACAGGCAGGCATGTTGGTTGTAGACTTGTAATCCTAATCATTAAACTTCACTAATATCAAACGAAACCTGCAACATAACAAGTTACAGCCACAAGGTTCAATACATTTGAATTGTATTGGCAAGTGATACTATGGTAGTATAGTGGAGTCTATCATCTATATGCTTTTGGCTAAGTGGAGCTTTAGGCTTGCATTGCTCAAAATATATTTTCCTTATCATTTGAAAACACTAAGTTTTTGCTTGACAAAATCACCCAAGGCATCTCCCAATAGAAATTGGTGATCCTTCAACCCTTGTTCAACCACAAAGTTTTAACTTAGAAATTGGGATGAGGAGATTCTTGATAGCTTCCATGTCTTGATGCTCAAATTGTCCTTTACCAGGGACATGGCTAAGTACTTAGATTTTACACTCTGCAGAGGTGGTGCACTTTCCCCACAAGACTTGGTTTCACCAAGACAAGATCTTTCAGAAGCCATCCCTTAGACCAGAATGGACGCGTTCCAACCTATCAAACCCCTACCACCAACTGTCCATTTGGCTAAGTTATTGCAACCTATATGATCCAGGCAGAGCCCATAATGCCAAGTGGCTGCACTTGAAGCTTCTCAACATTTGACATCTCAAATATCTTTGTTACTGGGTGGCCATCCACAAGTGAGATACACAAGGTAAACCATAGAAATCGGCCTTGTGAACCACTCAACACAAACCATTCCTTCCATTCCACCCAGGTGATTCATTCACTTAGTTGTTTTATTACACAAAACACAAGTCCTTGACTTAGAAATATTCCATAGTATGAGTATATTCCACCCTTGTTTTCTACTAGCTAAGCTAAGCATGATAGTAGTAGGAATATTAAATTAGGAAATTCTACTAAGGTTTCATCTACTAGGATTTCCCATGGCATAGTTTACACTCAGCAAAATTCCATGCAAGTCCTACTTAGAAATATCACTAATGCATAGTGAAAATAATGGGACAAAAGTATGAAGCATCACTTGCCTTTTTGGTAGAGAGTATAAGTTCACTTCTTGATCTTTGCAATGTTCACATACTTCAAGTCACTACAATTCAATCAAGCAAACAATATTTCAAACTACCATTCAAGCAATTCAACACATAAAATAATAATAACAAAACAATGCATGCAAGCATGCTAAGGATTGTTTTATTTGGAGAAGTGGTTTCTAATGGGTCATAAACTTTTGAAAACACCTAATGGTCATTTTATAAAGTGGAAAAATCATTTGTATAAGATTTTACTTCATAAAGCATTTTTAATCAAGTCATTATTTTATGTGGTGAAGAAATGCTTTTAATAAGGAAAAATTCTATAGGTTTCACAAAATATGTTTTAAAACCATATAACCTTGTGTTTAGGGTCAGAGAGTTTATTTCCAAATCATTTCTCAAAGGTTTTCTTCCAAAACCACTTTTAATAATTAAACCATATTTTTATTTGACTAGAAATGGTTTAAATCAAATATTTATTCATTTGCTTCACCAAATACATTTTTGGAACCACAATTTGTTTCCTATGGTCAGTAGGTTCAAAACACACCATTTGCCAAAGATTTTATCTTCGAAAACATTTTGGAATAAAGTTTATATCCTAAACATGCATACACAAGTTTCTGCAAAAACAAAAATTTTAACAGAAGCTTTTTACTAAACAAAGTTCATGGTTGTCTAGGGCTTGTTTTTCTCAATCCATTGATATAAAATTTACAAAATTTGGACATGTATATTAAAAGTTATAGATTTTACAAAGTGGAACATCTAATAGAACTATTCTGTTTTAAAACAAACCAGCAGGGACACGTGGTCACTTCTCATACGTCGGTACCGCTTCGGTTGGATCGACAGACAACAACCGTTAGATCTAAAGTGAATCGTGCGGCACAGAGGCAAGCGTACCCCTTCGTTCACGTTCTAATCTTAACCGTCAGATCAAAATCCTATGGACCATGTCGCCTTGACTATTAGGTAGCGGCGCTGGCGGCGGCGACTGGCGGCGGCGTGTCTGGTGGCGGTGGTTCGACGAGTCTAGAAAGCTAGGGAGTGAAGGGAGGTTCTCACCGAGTTCGCCGTGGCGTGGGCGTGCTCGAGGTGCTTTCCGTTTGTCGAGGGGCGCGCTGGAGCTACCGGGATTCCTCGCCGGAGTGGTGTCTGGCGACGGGCATGCGTTGTCATCGTCGGGGACGTCGCTGTAGATCACGGGAGAGGGGGCAGATGATACTATTAGACGTGTGGGAGAGTAGGGAGCATGGGAGCATCAAAGAGAGAGGGCGGCAAGGTCAGAGGCTACCTGTGGAGCTCGTCGGAGTTGGAGCAGACGGTGGCGTCGTTCATACAAAGACGGAGTCGACGACATGGGGCTCGCGCTAGTGAGCTGAGGGTGCAGGGAGGTGCGCTAGAGTCTGGGGAAGGTGCTCGTGTGCTCCAGTGGGCTAGGGGTGGAGGAGGCTGGCCGGAATTTGCTTGCGAGCTCGTCGGAGCAGAGCGTGGTCTCTGGTGAAATTAGCGCAGCCCAGTGGCGAGCTGGTGCGTGCGAGGGAGGGGAAGTAGAGAGGAGGGGGAGGCGCTTTAGTACGCGTGATCGAGGGGCCGATTAATGGTGGCGTTACTGCGTATTACGCCGACATTGATTTGGCCGCAACGGCCGGCGAGGTCAGCGGGAGGGTGAGGAAGAAAGGAGCTTGCGGTGGTGTCATCTGGCAGCGAGAGAGAAAGAGAGGGAATGGGGTCCACCTGTCAGCGTCGCTGCGGGTTCGATTGCGAGTGAATAACGGTTCGCTCGGGTGGGGTGGGGAGTGGGCTTGCTGGGCCTTGACTGGGCTGCCGAGCTGGGATGCTTCCTTTTCACATTTTTTTTGTTCTGTTTATTTTTCTTTTTCCTTTTCCTTTATTCTGTTTTGATTTTGTTTGGTCAATTCAAACATCCATTTGAATTAAAATAATTGCCAAATTTTGTGTGGGTTTAAATACTGGTTAATAAAACATTCAGATATCATTTTTAGAATAATTTATCTATTCTTTTTAAGTCTTTTAATTATTCAAAAATGCCTTTGTTTTAAATCATATAAGATTTAAAAATCTTTTTTTAAACACCATTTAAATTCTTTTAACTTACCAAATCCTTTCAGTAGGTTTTCATTTGATTATTTGGGTTCAAATAACTCATCTTGATTTATTTGGAAAGTATTTAATTTGATTTATTAATCATTTGAATTGGATATTTATTTTAATTCCAATGGAATTAAATATAGTTTTAATTCCCTAAAGTTTATTTGGAAGATTTATTTAATCTTAATTAGTTTGAAAATAAACACTTTTATTTCACTTGGGTAAATTCCAAAATACTATTTCCTCACGAATTATGTATTAATTCTTATTAGAGATTTGTCTTTATTATAATAGGGATAGAATGGTTAATGCCATTTTTATTTTATTTTGGAAATTCTTTATCCTTTTATTTTATTTGGATTTGGATTATATTCAGTCCATTTGCTTAAGGATTTGGCCAAGATTTA
Organism: Avena atlantica; assembly: GCA_910589765.1. Lineage (NCBI taxonomy): Eukaryota > Viridiplantae > Streptophyta > Magnoliopsida > Poales > Poaceae > Avena > Avena atlantica. The sequence goes on from OU342737.1 coordinate 162,059,772, forward strand.
TTTGGTCTTTAAATATTCTTTATTTAATATTTCTTTCTTCATCTTATAAAATCCATATCTTTTTATTTAGAGATCCAAACTTGGTGATTCCAATTTATAAAATCTTGTTTAATATTTATTTATCCTTTTAAATATCTTTAGGATTATTTGCTCACCATTTGGTATGGATTTATAGATAGGTTCTTTATTAGCTTTGGAAATTTAATTTCCTTATCTTATTATATTCATAAGATTTTATTTATGGCTCCAAATTAAGTGAAACCAATTTCTATGGCTTTATAATATTTTTATTTGTCATTCTTGATAATTTTGAAATGTTTGTTTGAAAAATTTCTATTTGGATCAAATACATGGTCTTAGAGATAACTTGGAAATGATTTTTATTCCATTTGGGTTTAGGGTTTGGATTTATTTTCCAAGTTTTAAATTTCCAGATACATTCATTGAGGAATGCATTTCTCTAGATTTGGATATTGTTGAATTCAAACTTTAATTAAAGTTTGTTCAAGATGGAATTTTAAGTTTCCATTCAGAAACAAAAGTTTCTTTTCACCCTAAAATTCAACAATAATTTATTTTGTTTATTTTATTTCTCACATTACAAGATTTGGAAAGTCTTTGGATGTGACATTGATGCCGAGGAGTAGTGATGACTACTCGTTTATCATTTATTTATCATGCTTTTTATTGAGTCGCAATGACCATCTAACATGTGGATGGCTTGCTATTGGTGTGTTTACTTTGCAAATTTGACGTTTATGTTGTTGAACTATTATTATTATGATGCATGTTTGGTCATAGTTTATGTGATGTATTGTGCATGTTAGCATCTATGGGTATCTCATTCTTATCTCTATTGAACAAATCACAGATGCCTCCCCGTCGTGCCAATCCCAACCCCAACAACAACAACATCACCCCTGAGATGCAGCAAATGATGATAGCTCAGACTCAGCTGATGCAAATGATGACTACGTTCATCCAGAACCAGAACAACAACAACAACAATAACAACAATAACAACAACAACAATCAGAACAACCCACCGGGTTTTGACATGCTTACCAGGTTCTTGAGGTTAAGGCCAGCAAAGTTCTCAGGAACAACTGATCCTATGGTGGCCAATGATTGGCTACGCTCTGTGAACAAGGACTTGGTAACAGTTGGCTGTACTGATGAAGAGAATGTCAGATTTGCAGCTCACTTGTTGGAAGGACCAGCAGCTACTTGGTGGGATAACTTCCAAATCACCACTTCCATTGAGGATGTGACATGGGCTATCTTTGAAGATGGTTTCCGTACTGCTCACATCTCATTAGGAGTGATGAGTTTGAAGAAGAAAGAGTTCCATAACCTGAAGCAGCGCCACCGCAGCGTGGCTGGATATATTGAAGAGTTCAACAATCTGGCGTGTTATGCACCGGATGAAGTTGACACTGATGCTAAGAGGAAGAAAAAATTCCTTGAAGGGTTGAATGATGAACTGAACCTGCAGCTAGTTGTGGCCTATGTTCCCACATACTAGTCTCTTTGTGACAAGGCTGCTATTTTGGAGAACAAGATGAAGCAAGTTGAAAGTAGGAAGAGAAAGCACTATGACAAGCATAGCTCGGGATCGTCTCACAAACCTTCCCATTATGATGATAGTGGGAGTTCAGGATCCCACAAGCATGGGAAATTCAACAAGCACCACAACCACAACCGTCATCATGACAACAAGAGTCACCGTAGTCATGACAATGACAAGTACAAAAATCACAAGGGTGGATATAAGAGCCACCACAGTGGAAGTGGCCGTGGAAGCCAGCCTGTCAAGAAGGATCTTAGTCGTGTTGAGTGTTTCAAGTGCAAGAAGATGGGGCATTATGCAAATGAATGCCCAGAAAAGAGAGTTGAAGGACCCAACAAGCCCAACCCTTTTTAGAAGGGGCAAGTGAACCACATCAATGTGGAGGAAATCTATGAGGAGCCAGATGCTGTTGCTGGTAAGTTCAAACTCAATTCTATTCCAGTACTTGTTCTTTTTGATACTGGAGCATCGCATTCATTCATATCAAAAGCATTTGTTGATAGAAATGGATTTCCAACTGAAAACATTGGGTGTCTAATAAAAGTTAGTTCTCCAGGTGGAGATATGATAGTAAGTCTTGGATGCCGGGATCTACTGATAGAGTTTGGAAAGCATAAGTTTCCAGTGAGTCTGATAATCCTAGATTATCAAGGAATGGATGTAATTTTGGGAATGGATTGGATGGATAAGTATGAAGGAGTACTAGATTGTGCTAATCGTACTGTTGCACTCACAACCCCGGAAAAGAAACGGATTAGATTCAAGTCTAACTTTGAATCAAAAGGGAGTAAGCTAAATTCTCTTAAGGGGGTTAGCATAGATAGTGTGCCTATTGTGAGTGAATATCCGGATGTGTTTCCGGAAGAATTGCCGGGAATGCCACCAGATAGAGATGTGGAGTTTCTTATTGATTTGCTACCAGGATCTGGACCAATAGCAAAAAGACCATACAAGATGTTAGTTGATGAGTTGAAAGAACTTAAGAAGCAGCTTGGAGAACTGTTGTAGAAAGGTTCTATCAAACCAAGTTCCTCATCATGGGGAGCACCAGTTTTGTTTGTGGAAAAGAAAGATAGAAGTCAAAGGTTATGCATAGATTACCGTTCACTCAATGAGGTGACTATCAAGAACAAATACCCTTTGCCTAGAATCAATGACTTGTTTGATCAGTTAGAAGGAGCTTGTGTGTTCTCAAAGATTGATCTCCGGTCTGAAAATAAGGGAACAAGACATACCCAAGACAGGTTTCACCACAAGGTATGGATTGTATGAGTATACCGTGATGCCATTTGGTTTGACCAATGCACCAGCATACTTCATGAATATGATGAACAAGGTGTTCATGGAATTCCTTGATAAGTTTGTTGTCGTTTTCATCGATGACATTCTAATCTACTCCAAGAGCAAAGAAGAGCATGAAGGACATCTATGTTTGGTACTTGAGAAGCTTAGAGAGCATAAGTTATATGCCAAATTCAGCATGTTTGAATTTTGGTTAAATGAAGTGGGATTTCTTGGACACGTTGTGTCAAGAGATGGAGTAGCAGTTGATCCTGCTAAAGTTCCAGCTGTGACTGGATGGGAATCACCTAAGTCAGTAAAAGAAGTTCGTAGTTTCCTTGGCTTGGCAGGATACTATAGAAGGTTCATGAGAATTTCTCCAAGGTGGCAAAACCTATGACAGAATTGCTAAAGAAAGATAAGAAATTTGCTTGGTAAGAAGGTTGTGAACTCAGCTTTCAAGAATTGAAGAAGAGACTAGTGACAGCACCAGTCTTATGTCTGCCAGATTTGGAGAAGGATTTCCAAGTGTATTGTGATGCATCTCATCATGGATTGGGTGCAGTACTTATGCAAGAAGGAAAAGTTGTGGCATATGCCTCGAGATAACTCAAAACCCATGAGGTAAATTATCCTACTCATGATTTGGAATTAGCCTCTGTTGTCCATGCACACAAAACATGGAGACATTATCTTTTGGGAAAGCGATGTGAAGTGTTCACAGATCACAAGAGTTTGAAGTATATTTTCACCCAGAAGGAAATTAACATGAGACAAACAAGATGGCTAGAACTCATCAAGGACTATGACTTAAGTTTGCAGTACCACCCCGGTAAAGCAAATGTTGTAGCGGATGCTCAAAGCCGTAAGGTTTTTGTGAATGGCCTTACTAAGGGATAATTGCCAGATGATCTGTGTGCCCAATTTAGAGATCTCAGATTGGAGATTGTGCCTGAAGGGCATCTCATGTCTTTCGATGTTCAACCTACTTTGTTGGACAAGATCAAAGAAGCCTAGAAGACTGATAAGGAAATTGAAGAGATTAAGGAAAATATTGGCAAAGGAAAAGCCAAAGGATTCCATGAAGACGAACAGGGTACTTTATGGCATGGAAAACGTATCTGTGTTCCACAAGATCCGGAGCTTCAGAAACTGATTTTACAAGAAGCACACAACTCACCGTATTCCATTCATCCGGGTAACACCAAAATGTACATGGATATGAAGGAAAGATTTTGGTGGAATAATCTCAAGAAAGACATCTTCGAACATATTGCTTTGTGTGTTGTATGTAGAAGAGTGAAAGTTGAACATCAAAAACCAGCAGGATTGCTTCAACCGCTACCTATTCCTGATTGGAAGTGGGACAAGATTGGTATGGATTTCATTACCGGATTACCAAGGACCAGGTCAGGATATGATTCTATTTGGGTAGTAGTGGATCGCCTAACTAAAGTGGCTCATTTTATACCCGTGAAGACAACCTACACTAGTGCTAAGTTAGCCAAGATCTATATGAGCAGAATTGTATGTCTACATGGAGTACCCAAGAGTATTGTGTCTGATAGAGGAACACAATTCACTTCTCATTTTTGGAGACAGCTACATGAGTCATTCGGAACGAGGTTGGAATTCAGCACTGCTTTTCATCCTCAAATTGATGGACAAACAGAAAGGACTAATCAGATTCTTGAAGATATGTTGAGAGCATGTGCTCTAGACTATGGAGCCAGTTGGGATGAAAGTTTGCCTTACGCAGAATTTTCTTACAATAACAGCTATCAAGCCAGTATTGAGATGGCACCATTTGAGTTTCTCTATGGGAGAAAGTGTACCACCCCATTGCTATGGAATGGTGTGGGAGAAAGAAGTTTGTTCAGACCAGAACTCATCAAAGAGGCAGAAGAGAAATTCAAGGTGGTTAAGGACAGATTGAAGATAGCACAGTCCCGACAAAAGAGCTATGCAGATCCTAAGCGTAGACAAGTCACCTATGAAGTGGGTGATAGAGCTTACCTTAGAGTGTCACCACTCCGTGGAGTGAAGAAGTTTGGTGTCAAAGGTAAATTGGCCCCAAGATATGTTGGACCATTCAAGATTCTGAGTCGTAAACGAGAAGTTGCTTATGAGATTGAATTGCCAGAGTCTTTGTCAGCAGTTCATAATGTGTTTCATGTGAGTCAGCTTAAGAAATGTCATCTAGAAATGGAAGAAACTTCCTTGAAGGATACTATACCTTTGGAAGAGGTTCAATTGGAAAGTGATCTCACTTATGAAAAGAAACCTATCAAGATTCTTGAGACTGCAGAAAGAGTTACTCGGACTAAGACTATCAAGTTCTGCAAAGTTCAATGGAACCATCATTCTGAAGAAGAAGCAACATGGGAAAGAGAAGATGATCTTCGGAAAGACCACCCTCACCTATTTTCTAGCCAACCCGAATCTCGAGGGCGAGATTCACCTTAAGGGGGTTAGATTTGTAATATCCCTAAAATCATGTTTACAAAACTCATGCATATCATCCATGCATCCATGATCATGTAGGGTTTCATTTCAAAAATCAATTCAAAAACAGGAGCATATGAGCTCATCATTTTATGTGATCAGCATTGAATCAAATGTTACTCTCCAATGAGAGATTTTTGTTCATGAATCAAACCATGTTACTCTCAGATGGTTTTGCTTGCTTGCTATTTGCTTAAACCAAAAATTTGCAACACAAAAGTGAATTTAAATCCATTTTCAAAACTTGATCAAATCAAGTATCATGTCTTATTTTATTTGATCAAAAGAACCAAGCTTGTAAAGAGAGAGGACAGGTTTTTATGCCCAGAAATATGAATGTTGCACACTACAAAAATCCTGAAAAGGTTTGAATTCAAAAAGCTTTTGAAATCATTTGAAAAAGGTTCCTGGAAATTCATTCAGAAAAAGAAAAAGAATTGAGAAAAGGAAAAGGGTCGGCGCCAGTTATGTAGCCCAACAGAGAAACGAGCCCACTAAGCCCACCCGGGTCATTTTTCCCTTCTCCCTCTCTCACCCGCACCCGCTCTGCCCCGCTGCCACTGCCACTGGGCCCGAGCCACGTCAGCTCCTTTTCCACCCCCGCGCGCGCAGACCCCGTCGCCACCGCCGTTTCCTCCAGAAACACCGCGATTGAATCCTCGCTTAATGGGCATTGATATGCAGTGTAATTTCCTCGCCCCTCCTGTCTATTTAACCCCCCTGCACCACGAGCATTTCCCCTCACTCAATTTCCTCTCCACGCCACCAGGCTGCCCGTAGTCTTGCTCACACCGCCGCAGCTCCGACGACCTCCGGCGTGCGATTCCAGTAAGACCCTGTCGCCCCTTTCCGTCTAAGTTTGCCAGACTGATCACAGCATCCATGCGCATCTTCTCATCCCATTGGTGCATGCTAGGGCCATCTGGAGACTCGCCAACGACGACGACCGAAAGAGCCCGACGCTTTCTTCCTCTCCGGTGAGAAATCACGGTACGAAATCAAGCGCCCCTTGCTTCCTCTTTGACACTAACCTGTTCGCCTGATCGATGCGCACCCGCTGATGCCCTCCGTTTGTGTTAGGGCGGATCAGAACGTCGCCAACGTCGCTGTCCACCCGAGCCCGACGCTGTCCTCTACTCCGACGAGCCCCCACGGCCACTGAAGCGCGCCCCTTGTCAAGCCATCGCCACGTTGAGCTTTAGTACATCGCCGCGAGTCTGGTAAGCATCTCCGACGATCCCAAACCCTCCTGTAGCCGCCACGCCTCCGAAGACAGAGTGCTCCGCCGCCAGCCGTCGCCGCGCGGCGCCACGCCTCCGTAGACAGAGTGCTCCGCCGCCAGCCGTCGCCGCGCGCCGCCAGTCTTTGGCTGTTTGATCGAACACCGTAGGATCTAGATCTAACGCGTAGGATAGATCTTAGGTGAAGCGGTAAGTTCAGATCTGAGCCGTGCGATTAAGTCAGATCCAACGGCTCAGAAGCGTGATCCGGTGCGAAGCGGTACCAGCCAGTAAGATAGCGCCGCGTGGCACATATTTCGTTTTAAATTTCTGATTTGAATCTATTAGATGTTTGATTTTGTTTTAATCATAACTTTTGATTCCCACGTCCAAATTTGATGAATTTTATATCAATGGAATCAGGAGAAAAAGCCCTTTCCAAATATGCAATGTGTTTAATGTTTTGTTTCTGCTAAAATGGTTTTAATCACAGAAACATGTGTAGGCCTATTATGTGTATATTAACTATTTGATAAATGATTTAATGTTCAAATAAAGTTTGTTTGGATAATTTTCAACTTGTTTAGGAATCAGTACTGTGCACTTGTCATGTTTGGTATAGAAAATCATCACATATCATATTGCATGCATCCATATATTTTTGCTTGTATTTATTTTGTATGTGATTTGGTGTTATCATTTTATGTGTAGATTTTGGTGCAAATAGTGATTGTGATTGTGAGGATTGTAGCTACTCTCCAAACTACCAAGGCAAGTGGTGCTTCATGATTTTATCCCTATGTTTTTCAACTATGCATTAGAAATATTTTGCTAGTCTTGCATGATTATATTTTGCTTATATGCTATGCTTGGGACATCCTAGTAGTTGTAGAATTGCTAGATATTTCTAAGATAAGATGCTTATCTATGCCATGCTTAGCCTAGATAGTAGCAACCAAGGGTGGATATATGTTCATGCTATGAATAAATGTTTCTAAGTCTTTGGACTATGTTTTTACTTAATAAAACAACTAAGTGAATGAATCACCTGGGTGGAACGGTTGTGAATGGGTTATGTTGAGTGGTTACACAAGGCCCATTTCTATGGTTTACCTTGTGTATCTCACTTGTGGAAAGCCACCCAGGAGCAAAGGGATTTGAGAGGCTGAATGTTAAGAAGCTTTTAGTGCAGCCACTTGGCAATATGGGCTCTGCCTGGATCATATAGGTTGCAATAACTTAGCCATTTGGACAATTGGTGGTAGTGGGATTGATAGGTTGGAGCGTGTCCATTTGGTCTAAGGGAAGGCTTCTGAAAGGTCATGTCTTGGTGAAAATCAAGTCTTGTGGGGAAAGTGCACAACCACTACAGTTGGAAGAATCTAAGTACTTAGCCATGTCCCTGGTATAGGACAATTTGAGCATCAAGACATGGAAGCTATCAAGAATCTCCTCATCCCAATTTCTAAGTAAAACTTGTGGGTGCACAAGGGTGAAGGACCCCAATGTCTATTGGTGGTTCCTTGGGAAAAGTTTTTGACAAAGAAAAACTTAGTGTTTTCAACTAATAGGAAAAAAATGATTTTGACCAAAGCAAGCCTAAGCTACACTTAGCCAAATTGCATATAGTATCTAGTCCACTAATATTCTACTAAGGTATCACTTGCCAATACTATTCCAATGTATTGACCCACTATGGCTGTAACTTGTGATGTTGTAGGTTATTCTGATGATGATTAGGAGTCATGAGTCTACACTCAACATGCTTGCCTGTGGCACATGAAGATGAAGACTTATTTATCTATTTACTCATTTAAACTCTTGTACTAGGCCTGTGGCCATGGAGTTGTAAAAGACTATGTTGCCTCTGGAATGACTGTAATAATGACCTTTGTTTCTGTGTAGTTCATCTTAAACTGTGGATGCTAGCATTGATCCAGGGACTAGCATTGCGATCACAGGGATCCTTTTCCTTTATAAAGGAGGGATCTTACATGTAGTCATGCAGCAGCTACTCGGCCGCCTCTACGGACGCCACTCCGCCGAGCTTAGAGGCCTTTACTTCCACCCGTTCGGGAGACGTGACGAGGAGGGAGATGCATTGGTGTATGAGGGCGATTCTAGAGAGACGATATATCCAGTTTGTCTGTACCTCCAAGACCTAGAGGGTCTTATTAGACACCTCGACACAAATAGGACCAATTTCATGCTTAGCAATGACGAGCTCGAGGTTCAGTTGAGGGAGAAGGACAAGATCTTCGCGGAGCAAGACGAGATCGTCAAGGAGATGGAGGCTAGATTTGAGAGCCAGGACAAGAAGTTCAAGAATCAGGAGAAAAGAGTCCAAGACAGAAACAAGAAAATCAAGGACATGAAGGATGAGATGGAGGCCAAGGACTTCGAGCTCGATACCCAGCGGGAGTGATTGAGAGGCTGCGGTCATAGAAGAGAGCTCTCCGTGCGAAGGTTGAAGCCTTGACCACTAGTGTAGAGGAGTACAAGGCTGCCATGGAGACAACAGGTCTTTCTATTGTTGACGTGGAGGTCGACATGGAGGATTAGTGTAGACTACTCGACTATCTTTTATCTATCATAGTTTGATTATTGAGTCGCAATGACCATCCAACATGTGGATGGCTTGCTATTGTGTGTTCACCTTTTCAAAACCTTTTGTTTATGTCGTTCAAAATCTATGTTATTTGGAGCTTTGTTATTGTGATTGTTACTATGTGATGTATTGTGCATATTAAGCATCTATGGGTTATCTCATTTCTTATCCTTATTGAAACCATAGATGCCTCCTCATCATGACAATCCCAATCAAAACAACAACAATAACCTCAATCCCCAGATGCAGCAGTTGATGACAGCTCAAGCATAGTTGATGGAGATGATGACCCAGTTCATGACAAATCAAAATCAGACAACAACAACAATAACAACAACAACAACAACAATCAGAACAACCCACCTGCATTTGACATGATCACCAGATTTCTGAGAGTGAGGCCTGCGAAGTTCTCAGGAACCACTGATGCAATGGTAGCCAATGACTGGTTACGTTTAGTGAACAAGGACTTGGTCACCGTGGGCTGTACTGATGAAGAAAATGTCAGGTTTGCAGCACATCTACTTGAAGGACCAGCAACCACATGGTGGGACAATTTTCAGATCACCACTCCTATTGAGGATGTGACATGGGCTATCTTTGAGGATGGTTTCCGCACTGCCCACATCTCATCAGGGGTGATGAATTTGAAGAAGAAGGAGTTCCACAATTTGTAACAGCGTCACCATAGTGTGGCAGAGTACACTGAAGAGTTCAACAATCTGGCACGCTATGTGCCGGATGAGGTTGATGTAGATGCCAAGAGAAGGGAGAAGTTCCTTGAGGGACTGAATGATGAGTTGAACCTGCAGCTATCTGTTGCCTATGTCCCAACATATCAATCACTTTTTGACAAGGCCACCATCTTAGAAAGCAAGATGAAACAGGTGGAGAGCAGAAAGAGAAAGCATAACTTTGATAAGCACAACTCGGGATCGTCTCACAAGCGCTCCCATGGTGATGATAGTGGAGGATTTGGATCCCACAAGTTTGGGAAATATAACAACCACCACAACAGCAACCGTCACCATGACAACAAGCACCACTGCAGTCATGATAATGATAGATACGAGAACCACAAGAATATACATAAGAGACACCACAGTGGAAATGGCAATGGAGGTCAGCCTACTAAAAGAGATATTAGTCAGGTTGAGTGCTTCAAATGCAAGAAGACTGGACACTATGCAAATGAGTGCCCAGAAAAGAAAGTTGAAGGAGCCAACAAGCCCAACCCTTTCCAGAAGGGACAAGTAAACCACATCAATATGGAAGATATCTATGAGGAATCTGTTGCTGTGGCTGGTAAGTTAAAGCTTAATTCGTTTCCAGCCCCTGTTCTTTTTGATACCGGCGCATCGCGTTCATTCATATCAAGAGCATTTGTTGATAAAAATGGACTTCCAATTGAAACTATTGGGTGTCCTATAAAAGTAAGCTTTCCCGGTGGAGAGATGATAGTGAACATTGGATGTCATGATCTAGTGATAGAATTTGGAAAGTATAAGTTTCCAGTTAGTCTGATAATCCTAGATTCCCAAGGATTTGATGTTATTTTGGGCATGGATTGGATGACTAAGTATGAAGGACTATTAGATTGTGCCAATCGTACTGTTACACTCACAACCCCGGATAAGAAACGGATTACGTTCAAGGCTAACTTTGAATCTAAAGGGAGTAAGTTAAATTCTCTTAAAGGGGTTAGCATAGATAGTGTGCTAATTTTGAGGGAGTATCCGGATGTGTTTTTGGAAGAATTGCCTGGAATGCCACCAGATAGAGATGTAGAGTTTCTAATTGACTTGTTGCTAGGATCTGGACCAATAGCAAAGAGACCCTACAAGATGTCAGTTGATGAGTTGAAAGAACTCAAGAAACAACTTGGAGAACAGTTGCAGAAAGGATATATTCAACCAAGTTCTCCGTCTTGGGGTGCACCAGTTTTGTTTGTCGAGAAGAAAGATAGAAGTCAAAAGTTGTGCATAGACTATCGATCAATCAATGAGGTGACTATCAAGAACAAATATCCTTTGCCTAGAATCAATGATCTGTTTGATCAGCTAGATGGAGCCCGTGTGTTCTCAAAGAACGATCTCCGATAAGGCTATTTTCAGTTAAATATTAGAGAGAAAGACATACCTAAGACTGCTTTCACCACTAGGTATGGATTGTATGAGTACACCGCGATGCCATTTGGTGTGACGAATGCACCAGCATATTTCATGAACATGATGAACAAAGTGTTCATGGAGTTTCTTGACAAGTTTGTTGTCGTATTCATCGACAACATTTTGATATATTCCAAGAGAAAAGAAGAGAATGAAGAGCATTTGCGTTTAATACTTGAGAAGCTCAGGGAGCACAAGCTATATGCCAAGTTGAGCAAGTGTGAATTATGGTTGAATGAAGTTCGATTTATCAGACATATTGTGTCGGGAGATGGTATAGCTGTCGATCCCACAAAGGTGTCAGTTGTAACTGAGTGGGAATCTCCCAAGCCAGTTAAAGAAGTTTGTAGTTTCCTTGGTTTGGCAGGATACTATAGAAGATTCATCGAGAAATTATCAATGGTAGCTAAGCCAATGACGGGGTTACTCAAGAAAGAAAATAAGTTTGATTCCACTAAAGGATGTGAACTCAGTTTCCAAGAATTGAATAAGAGAATAGTGACAACACCAGTCTTATGTTTGCCAGATTTGGAGAAGGATTTCCAAGTATATTGTCATGCATCCCACCAAGGATTGGGTAGAGTTTTGATGCATGAAGGGAAAGTTGTGGCTTATGCCTTGAGACAACTCAAAACTCATGAAGTGAATTATCCTACTCATGACTTGGAGTTAGCCTTTGTTGTCCATGCAATCAAAACATGGAGACATTATCTTTTGGGAAAATATTGTGAAGTGTTCACGGATCATAAGAGTTTAAAGTATATCTTCACTCAGAAAGAAATCAATATGAGACAAAGAATATGGCTTGAGCTCATCAAGGACTATGACTTGAGTTTACAATACCACCTCGGTAAAGCAAATGTTGTAGCGGATGCTTTAAGCCGTAAGGTTTATGTGAATGGTCTTACTAAGGGATAATTGCCAGATAATCTGTGTGCCCAATTGAAAGATCTCAGATTGGAGATAGTGCCTGAAGGACATATCATGTCATTGAATTTTCAACCCAAATTGTTGGACAAGATCAAGGAAGCCCAAAATATGGACAAGGAAATTGAAGAGATCAAAGGTAAAATTAATAAAGGGAAAGCTAAAGGATTCCATGAAGACGAACAGGGTGCTTTATGGTATGGAAAACATATCCGTTTTCCGCAAGATCCGGAGCTTTGGAAACTGATTCTGCAAGAAGCACACAACTCACCATATTCCATTCATCCGGGTAACACCAAAATGTACATGGATGTGAAGGAAAGATTTTGGTGGAACAATCTCAAGAATGACATCGTAGAACATATTGCCTTGTGTGATGTATGTAGTCGAGTGAAAGCGGAACATCAGAAACCAGCAGGGTTATTGCAACCACTACCTATTCCTGATTGGATGTGGGACAAGATTGGTATGGATTTCATCACCGGACTACCAAGGACTAGATCGTGATATGATTCTATTTGGGTTGTTGTTGATCGTCTAACTAAGGTGGCTCATTTCATACCCGTGAAGACTACATATACAAGTGCTAAGTTAGCCAAGATCTATATGAACAGGATTATATGTCTAAATGGAGTACCCAAGAGTATTGTGTCTGATAGAGGAACTCAGTTCACTTCGCATTTTTGGCGATAACTACATGAATCATTGGGAACAAGGTTAGAGTTCAGCACGACTTTTCACCCCCAGACTGATGGACAGACAGAAAGAACCAATCAGATTTTGGAGGATATGTTGAGGGAATGTTCCCTAGACTATGGTGCTAGTTGGGATGAAAGTATGCCTTACGCAGAATTCTCTTACAAAAACAGCTATCAAGCCAGCATTGAGATGGCAAGTTTTGAATTTCTCTATTGAAGGAAGTGTACTATGCCATTGCTATGGAGTGGTGTAGGAGAAAGAAATTTATTTGGACCAGAACTGGTTAAGGAAGCTGAAGAGAAAGTCAGATTAGTAAGGGACAGATTGAAGATAGCACAGTCCCGACAGAAGAGCTACGCAGATCCAAAGCGTAGAGAGGTCACCTATGAGGTAGGTGATAGATCCTATCTTAGAGTCTCACCACTCCGTGGTGTGAAGAGATTTGGGATGAAAGGAAAGTTGGCACCAAGATATGTTGGACCGTTCAAGATCTTAAGTCGCAAAGGAGAAGTGGCTTACGAGATTGAGTTTCCTAAAGCACTGTCTGGAGTTCACAATGTATTTCATGCGAGTCAGTTGAAGAAATGCCATCCGAAGATGGAAGAAACTTCTTTTAAGGATACTATACCTTTGGAAGAGGTTCAGTTGGAGAGTGATCTCACCTATGAGGAGAAACCTATCAAAATCCTCGAGACTGTAGAAAGAGTTACTCGTACCAAGACTATCAGATTCTTCAAAGTTCAGTGGAACCATCATTTCGAAGAAGAAGCAACTTGAGAAAGAGAAGATGACCTTCGGAAAGATTACCCTCACCTATTTTCTAGCCAATCCGAATATCGAAGGCGAGATTCATCTTAAGGGGGTTAGATTTGTAACATCCCAAAATTCGTGAATTCCAAAAGCATGCATTCCATTCATGCATTCATATCATTCTTGGTTTACACAAAAAAATTCATATCAAAACTCCAAATAAAACCAATTTTAGGTCTATTATTCATATATCTATAAGGAATGGTTTATTTTACTTTTCAAAGAATAAAAGTGTATTTGATTGAACAGTAGTGTTTTATACACAAACAAGTGCAAAGGTTCACTGTATAAAAACCTAGAGAAAATTTGAATTCAAACAAACTTGAAAAAGGTTTCAAAACCATTTCTGAAAATTCAAACAGAAAAAGAAAAGGAGAAAACAAAAAGAAAAAGCACCGTGCTACCTATTCGGCCTAGTGCCAGAAGTGGCCCAGCAGCCCACCCGGTCCACTTCCCCTCTCCCCTCGCTCTCACGCATGCAGCACCTACCCCGCGCCAGCTCAGCATCGTCTCCTCCACACCGCACGCGCAGACACCCTCGCCGCCCATTTCTTCCCTATTCACCACCGCGTTGATTCCGGGCTTGATTGCCATTGATTCGCAGAACGATTTCCTCGCCCCCACTGGATACTTAAGCTCCACCCCGCCACGAGCATTTCCCCTCACTAGCCGCCCCTCTCTGCCACCAGGCTCCTCACAATTCGACTCGCACCGCTGCTGCCCGAGCATCTCCGGTGAGTACCGTACTCGCGCCCACCCCTCGTTCATACGATGATGATCCTCTGCTTCTTTCGCATCCTATCATGGCCTTTGTTCATCTTCTCGTGATCTAGAACGCCGGCTTCTTCGAGCACCGTGAGCATCCGACGCCGTCCCCAACTCCGATGAGAAATCCCGGTGAGATACGACCCCCCTCGCCTTCTGATTCACGCTATCTATTTCGCCTGTTCTTTGTGCACACACTGATGCCTTTGGCTTGCGCTAGGGTGGCCCAGGTCATCGCCTCTGTCGCCATCCGCACGAACCTGACACTGTCTGCAACTCCGACGAGCCACAACGACCACTACAGCACGCCCCCGCCCATGCCAGCGACACCTTGAGAATCCTCGTATTCTCGTGAACCTGGTAAGCTGCTACACCACCCCTAGCCCCTCTAGAATCGCCGGAGCATCGCCGCCAGTAGTACCGTCGCCGCCAGTACCCATTAGCGCCGCCAGATTCTGGTCACATGCGTTGTAGCCGTCAGATCTAGATCGAGTGGATTTGATTAGATCACTTAACGAATGGGAACGCTTAGATCTGAGCCACAAGATCTAACTTAAATCCTACGGCCCACGTTGGTCGATCCGCGCGAAGCGGTATAGGCCAATCAGATGCGTCCATGTGTCTGAGATTTAGATTTAAAATCTGTTTTTGAATCTATTAGAGATTTAAACTTGTAAAATTCATATCTTTTGTTCTGTTTATCCAAAAAATTCAATTAATATATCGTTGGATTCAGAAAAATGCAAATAATATATCATTTCTATTTTGCCTCTGTAAAAATTGGTTTATTTGTCGAATCAATTGTAGGCTTATTTTGGCTATATAAATTATTTAGAAAATGATTTTAAAGAAAATTTAAGTTTATTTAGAATATAAATAGTTGGTTCTGTGTTCAGTACTGTTTGACTTGACTTGTTTAGTATAGAAAAGTCATTTCATTGCATTTGCATGCATTCATAATATTTTTTGCTTGAATATTGGAATGTGAATTTGGTGCTATTATTTTATGTGTAGATTTTGGTGCAAGTGGTGATTGTGATTGTGAAGATTGTTGCTACTCCCCCAACTTCCAAGGCAAGTGGTGCTTCATTTATTTTGTCCTATTATTTTGACTATGCACTAGTGATATTTTGAATAGGACTTGCATGGAATTTTTGCTAAGTATAAACTATGCTATGCCTTGGGAAATCCCAGTAGTTGTAGCCTTGGTAGAAATTTCTCTAAGTTAAGTTACTTGTTATGTTATCATGCTTAGCCTAGCTATAGTAGAAAACAAGGGTGGAATATATATATGCTATGATATTGTGCAAAGTCAATGATGTCGTTGGAATGGTCACGACAGATGCTGCAATCGGCAACGAGTAGTAGAACAAGGGGCAAGGGCGGCCAGCCATCTGCGGTGCGAGATGAGGGCAGAGACAAAGGGTTTTACCTAGGTTCGGCCCCCCGGAGGGTAAAGACCTACTCCTGCTAGATTGTATTATGGAGGTGGTACAATGGGCGAGCACGGCGGCTAGGCGGCGAGTCGCTTGGGTGTATGATGGAACATCCCTCTACACGCCCTGCACGGAGGTTTATATAGGCTCACCTCCCCTAGGGTTTACATATCTCAACCAAATCAGTTAAGGCTTTGGTACTCGTTTAACCTAATCTGACTAGGCCTATCTACTCGCCTGGGCCTTCAGCTTCCAGTCGCTTGGATCCACGCCGGGCCTTGATCCAGTTGCCGTCCTGCAGGCCCACTCGCCAGGTCTTGGCCAGTCGGAAACGTCCTGCTGAGGAGGAAGCTTGCCAGGGACTTGTCCCCACGGGTGAATTGGCGGCGGCGCAATCGGCTTTGAGCTCGGCTAAAAAGCGGATCGCCGATCTCGAGCGTGAGCTGCGGGAGGCGAAGGAGGAAGCGAGCTCGGCTGATGGGCGAGCCAAGGCCGCCATTACAGCCGCCGAAGAAGATCGTAAAGTGTCGAACGCCCTTGTTTTTGGGCTTCAGGACGACCATACTTCGCTTCAACGCTTCATCACGGATCTCGCCCGCCCGTTGATTGGTAAGTGCATCTGCCTCTGCCAGTAGCGTGTGCTTTTTTTTGTGATGTCCGACGTACTCACTGTTGTCTTCTACTCGCAGGTCGCATCATTGATAGCGCGGAAGAGGCGAGCTCGTTCGACGCGCAGCAGTGCGTGGCCACGCTCGTCGACTCGGCGACGTTGTCGGCGACGTGCATCCGAGCCTACCTCCAGGAAATATCACCCACGGAGGTAATTCCCAGCGACCTCGTCGAGGTGTGGAAGTACTTGGAGAAGGCGCCCTCGGTCGTTGAATTCATGACGCGGTCGGCATTTCGGCGTGGAGCAGCGATGGCGCTTAGCCTTGGACTTGCTCACTTCCCGGAGGACTTCGACCTCGACGATGTGACGAGTGGCTACCCTTTGTCGACTGGCGCGGTGGAGCTTTCCGAGGTGCTCAAGTTGACGGACCGCGCCGCGATGTACTCCGAGCATGTCTGGGCAATGGGCGACCTCCTTCCGTACCAGGAGACGGTCGTCGCGCCCAACGACCCCGAGCCACCACACCGGGATTTCAAGGTCGAGCAGCCCTTCCGCGCGGCGATGGCGGGTGAGCTGACGACGTACCCGTCAAACCCGTACACGCCGTTCATCCGCAATCGCCGGGGTGTTGGCGAGTCGTCGTTGAAGCCTGCAGAATAGGGTAGTTTGCCCTGTGGCGTTAGTAGCAGGTCTGCCGTACGGGCATATTTTGTAATTTGAGACAATGCGACATGCTATTGAATGAGACATCATGTCTGTTTTGGGATTTGTCATGTGTTTTGTGATTGAGGTTTGAACGAGTCCCCGAGCGCGTCCGCCCTTTTGTGGGGTTTACCTCATGTGTGATATGTTTGTTGTTTTTGAATGTTTTTTTATTGTGGTCTACTCGCCCAGACTCGAAGAGCCAGTCGCAGGGCGAATCCCTTGAACGCTCTGTATTTCACCGTTTTCCCTTGCGCGAACGGGGTCGGGTGGTCGAGTCCCCGAGCGTGGTACTTGGTTGTTCTAGGCGCGACTCGAGGGTGGGTGAGGACTTGGCGCGTTAGTTTGGGCGCATCACTCCTGCCTGGCCCGTTGGGTCAGTCGCGTGGTGAGTCCTGGGCATGCTCTCCTACTTGGCGTTTTCCCGAGCCTCTCGCGATGAACTGGTCATCAGTCCCCGAGCGTGGTACTTGGCCGTTCGAGTCGCTATGTCGAGGATGCGGAGAACCATGGTCGCTGTAAGAAGCAAAGGCAGTTGTCTTGGTTCGTAGAGCCAGTCGGGCTGGGCGACTCCAATGGGGATCCGGTAGGCGTTTTTCATGGACGATGCAAGACCTGAGGTGACTCAGTGCTCTCGCACCGCACTACTTAGCCGTGCCGATCGCTGTACCAAAGGTTGACTTCTGCGGTTAGCTTGACGCTGTTATTACGAGTGCGAGTGGCACAAGACACGGAGAGTAGGCGCAATTTGCGGTAACCGATTCTTTTTATTTCATAGCGACTGGAGGGTACATATGTGGGGTTCTAGGAGTAGAACTTCCGTAGGAGGTTTACATTCCATGGTCGCTTGACGTCGAGTTCGCCGTCCCCGTGGACGTCGATGAGGTAGTAGGCGTCGTTGCCGAGTACTCGCCCGATGGCGAATGGCCCTTCCCACGGAGGGGAGAGCTTGTGCATGCCCTTCTTGTCCTGGATGAGGCGCAACACCAGGTCGCCTTCTTGGAAGGTGCGAGTTTTCACCCGCCGGCTGTGGTAGCGGCGGAGTCCCTGCTGGTAGATGGCGGTGCGTGACCGAGCGAGGTCACGTGCCTCGTCGAGTTGATCGACTCCGTCTTGGCGGGCGAGTTCATTTGCATCCTCCGTGTAGTGGACGACCCGTGGCGAGTCGTGCTCGAGGTCGGTGGGCATGACTGCCTCGGCGCCGTATACCATGAAGAAGGGGGTGAATCCTGTTGACCTGTTGACCGACGTGCGGATCCCCTAGAAGACAGAGGGCAGCTCCTCGACCCAGCACCCGGCGGTGCGCTCGAGTGGTACTTGGAGTCGCGGCTTCAGGCCGTGGAGGATGCTTTGGTTGGCCCATTCCGCCTGGCCGTTGGATTCCGGGTGGGCGACCGACGCGAGGTCGAGCCGGATGTGGTGCTCTTCGCAGAATTCGGCCATGGCTCCTTTGGCGAAGTTGGTGCCGTTGTCCGTGATGATGCTGTTTGGGAACCCGTAGCGATATATGAGCTCGCGTAGGAATTTAGTGGCGGTCTTCCCGTCGCATTTCCGAACTGGCTTGGCCTTGTCGACCGCGACCAGGAGGTGGGTGTAGCCGGAGGGAGCCTTCTTGAAGGGGCCTACCATGTCCATGCCCCACACAGCGAATGGCCAGGTGATGGGGATTGTTTTGAGCGCTGAGCTCGGCACGTGCGTCTGGTTGGCGTACTTCTGGCACACGGCGCACCGCTGGACAATGTCGACAACATCGGCGTGTGCAGTGGGCCAGTAAAAGCCATGCCGCGTAGCCTTGGCGACCAGAGAGCGGGCGCCGGCGTGGTGGCCGCAGTCACCAGAGTGGATATCGTGGAGGATCTTGCGTCCTTCGGCGGGTTGGACGCAGCATTGGAACACGCCGGTGACGCTGCGCTTGTGGAGCTCGCCGTCGATGATGGTGTAGGACTTGCATCGGCGGGCGATCATCTGAGCATCCGTCTCGTCTGCCGGCAAGGTGCCGGCCTCCAGGTAGGCGATGTAGGGCTTGGTCCAGTCGTCTGGCTCGGTGACGAGTGCGACCAGGGCTGCCTTCGGCTGTAACGGGACTCCAATGTCGATCTACCTCGGGGGAGAGACTGATGGCTTGGTTATTGTGTCGAGGAAGACGCCGGCGGATGGTGCGAGTCGAGCCGACCCAATGTGAGAGAGGGCGTCGGCCTCCTCGTTCTTCCGCCTGTCGATCCACTCGACGGAGTAGCCTGTGAAGTGTCCACCCAGCTTGTCCACTGCTTGGCGGTACGCCGCCATGGTGGGGGAGACGGCGTCGCAGGTGCCAGCGACTTGCCCCGCGACGAGGTCGGAGTCTCCGTAGCAACGTAGGCGGTTGACATTCATCTCCTTGGCAGCTCGCATGCCGTGGAGCAAGGCCTCGTACTCAGCCATGTTGTTGGTGCAGGGTGTGAAGTCGAGGCAGAGGATGTAGAGGAGCTTGTCGCCCTTCGGTGAAGTTAGCATGATCCCTGCGCCTGCACCGTCCGCGTTCTTGGAGCCGTCGAAGTGCAGGCTCCAGTAATGGAGGTATGGCAGCTTCTCTGGCTGCTGGGCCTCTTCCCTGTCGGCGATGAAGTCCGCTAGGGCCTGCGACTTGATCGCTTTTCGTGGCTCGTATTTGATGTTGTGGACGCCGATCTCGACGGCCCACTTGGCGACCCGCCCGGTCGCCTCGCGGTTGCGGATGATGTGTTGCAGTGGTGCTGAGGAGACGACCGTGATCGGGTGCTCCTGGAAGTAGTGCGGCAGACGCCGCTGAGTTCTGAAGACCGCGTATACCAGCTTTTGGTACTGCGGGTACCGCTGGCGCGACTCGGTAAGGACCTCGCTGATGTAGTACACCGGTCGCTGTACTGGGCGCTCCTTTCCTTCCTCCGGTCGCCCGACGACCATGACGGCGCTAACGACACGCTCGGAAGCCGCGACGTAAACCAGCATGGGTTCTTTGTCGGTGGGGGCGGCGAGTAGCACCTTCTTGAGGTCGCGGAGCGCGTCATCCGCCTCCTTGTCCCACTGGAAGGTGGGGTTCTTGCGCATCAGGCGGTATAGGGGCATCGCCTTTTCGCCCAGGCGGGGGATGAAGCGACTAAGAGCCGCTACTCGCACGGCCAGTTTCTAGACGTCGCGCAGGCACTCGGGTTTGCTGAGCCGGGCGATCGTGTCGATTTTTGTGGGGTTCGCCTCGATCCCTCGCTTGGAAACGACGTACCCCAGTAGTTGTCCTGCTGGTACACCGAAGGTGCATTTTCCTAGGTTAAGCTTTATCTTGTATTTTCGCAAGTTGGCGAATGTTTCCGCCAGGTCGGCGAGTAGGTCACCCTGGCGAGCGGACTTTACGACCACGTCGTCGATGTAGACGTGGATGTTGCGGCCAATTTGGCTCGCGAGGCACTCTTGCATGCACCGCTGGTAGGTCGCCTCGGCGTTCTTGAGGCCGAAGGTCATGGCGGTGTAGCAGAAGGCTCCGAATGGCGTGATGAACGCCATCTTCTCCTCGTCTTTGATGGCCATTTTGATCTGGTTGTACCCAGAGTAGGCGTCGAGGAAACATAGCGACTCCGAGCCCGCGGTGGAATCGATTATTTGGTCGATCCGCGGGAGGACGAACTGCTCCTTTGGGCAGGCGCTGTTTAAGTTTGTGTAGTCGATACATATCCTCCAGGTCCCGTTCTTCTTCTCGACCAGGACTGGGTTTGCCAGCCACTTGGAGTATTTGATTGGCCGGATGAAGCCTGCAGCGAGTAGACGATGGACCTCCTCGGCGATTGCTCGGCGGCTCTCTTCATTGAAGGGCCGTAGCGACTGTTTGACGGGTCGCACTTTGGGGTCGGCGTTTAGCTTGTGCTCAGCGAGCTCCCTAGGGACACCAGGCATGTCAGAGGGCTTCCATGTGAAGATGTCCCTGTTCTCATGGAGGAACTCGATGAGCGCGTCTTCCTATGCTGGGCTCATGCCCATCCCGATCGTCACCGTCTAGCTGGAGTCGCCTGGGACCATCTCGACGGTGCGGGTGCGCGTCGTCGCCTCGAAGGTTGAGGTGTTTGCGCCCTCCGAGTTGGGCTTCTTGAGTATGGTGGGGTCGTCGTTGTTGACCCCGCTCGCGTACTTGGCGAGCTCATCGGCGTGGTTGGTCTCCGCCGCGATGACGGCGTCAGCGAGTTTGGCTCCGTTGGCCTCGCACTCGGCGGCCATGTCGGGGTCGCCGTTGATGGTGATGACGCCGTACGGCCCGGGGAGCTTCATCGCGTTGTACGCGTAGTGGGGCGCTGCCATGAACTTGGCGAACGCCTGGCGCCCCAGGACGCAGTGGTAGGGGCTGTCGAAGGGCACCATCTCAAAGATGATCCACTCGGTGCGGAAGTTTGCTGGTGTGCCGAAGGTGACTGGCAGCGTGACCTTGCCGATCGGGTACGCCTTCCGACCGGGGACGATGCCATGGAACGTGGTGTGGGTCGTCTCGATCATCGACTGCGGGAGCCGCAGCCGCCTGAAGGTGTCCAGGTACAGGATGTTGATGGAGCTGCCGCCGTCCATCAATGTCTTGGGGAGCCAGTATTCGCCGACCTTAGGCTTGACCACCAGGGCGACTGGACCTGGGTACTCGATGCGTGGCGAGTGGTCTTGGCGGCTCCAGGTGATGGGCTGCTCCGACCAGTTGAGGAACTGGGGAACGTCCACCTAGGCCACCGCGTTGACGGTGACGGCGCGGGCGATGACCTTCTTCTCGCGCTTCGTGTTGAAGCCTGTGAAGGTATGGAGCGAGCCAGCCACTTTGCCGAATTTTCCGCCGTTTGGCGGGTCGTTGTCGGGGTCCTCCCGTGCTCGCCTGCCTTCTCGATCTCCCTGAGGGTGTGGCAGTCGGCGGTTGTGTGCGTTGCGGGCTTCCATTCCCTTCTATGAAACGCACACGGTTGGTTAAGGAGGGCCACGGGGTCGAACCTTGGCTTGGCCTTGTAGTTGCCGCCGTCGCGGCGTTGTCCTCCGTCGCGGCGGAAGCTCTTGGGCTCGCGTTGTGCGTGCCCGGCGTTGGCGACGAAGTCGACTCGCCCGTCACTGCGGCGCTTGCCGGTGTGGCGAGTGTTGCTGTAGCGTAGGTCGGACCGTCGTCCGCTGTCGTTGCCGCTCGTGCGGCGTTGACCTCCTGACTCGTCGTCAGTTTCCTGGTTTAGATCTTCCTCCGCATACCGTTTGGCGATCTCGAGGAGGTCTGGGTTGTTGTCGAGTGAGCGAGAGTGTCGCTTGAGCTTGTCGACCAGGGGTTCGTAGCGGCACGAGGTCTTGAAGCAGTGGATCGCGGTGTCCGGGTGGATGCCGACCGCATTGTACCAGAGTTCTTGCCACCGTTGGACCCAGTTGCGGGTCGACTCGCGGGGTCCCTGGACGCATCGCTCTAGGTCCTCGATGGTGGTGGCGCGGGTGTAGGAGCACTCGAAGTGCCTGACGAAGGCGTCGCGCATCTCCTCCCATGAGTCGATACTGTCCTGGGGGAGTGTGTTGATCCACTGCCTGCACGTCCCCTCCATCATCAGGGGGAGGTAACGGGCGGCTAGCAGGTCGGTGTGGCCTGCAATCCCCATCGCCATGAGGTATGTATCGAGCCAAACGGCGGGGTCGTACGAGGGGTCGTACTTTTCTATCTCCTTCGGCGCCTTGAAGTTTGGCGGGTACTTCTCGCCTCGGATCATTGGTCCGAAGCACTTGGGGCCGAGTCGACTGAGTGACCCCATGGGCTCGCCGTCGCGGCGATTGGTCAGGGTGTGTCGCAGGTCATCGGGATGGCGTGCGCGCTAGCTTTGGTTGTTGATGATGTGAGTGCGGGCGTCGATGGGTTGACCGTTGGCGGCGACGAAGTTGGTCGCTGGCCTGGGGTCGTTGGTGGTGAGTGCCGCGTTCGCGGGTCGGTGTTGGAGCTCCGGTGGCGGGCAGTTGAGGGTGTTTGCCGCCATTGGGCGGCCGCTTGAGGCCGCTCTGCTTCCCGAAGAACGCGAGTATACTCGACCCTGTGAGTCGGCGCCCGCGTTTTGCTGCTCGACGGCTTTTTTGAGCAGGGCCCTGACGTACTGGATCTGTAGGGCGCCGTCTCCCGTGGCCGTGATGTTGTCGGCTGCTGCTCGGCCTGCCACGAGGTTGTCCATCGGGGTGGAGAATAGGGGAGGCCATTTGCGTCTCGCTCCCGTGAGGAGACTACTATCCGCGGCTGGTCCCTGGGAGGTGTGCGGTTGGGTGGGGGTGGGGCGCCCATCGCCGTCGACCCTAGCGGGGGTTGGGCGCTTCCTCCTGGTGGCACTTCCTCCGTCGCCGTGGCGTTAGGAGGAATTGGGGTGGAGAAGGGGTCCTCCGGCGGCTCGGTGCCGGTCGCCAAGTAGGTCGCGGCGTGGCGACCGGTTCCGTTGCGGAGGTCGGCGGAGTTTTCCGATCCGGAGTCGAATTCGAAGATCCCGAGGATGGAGGGGTCCTCGAAGTCTCCCACGTTGGAGACCTGGGTGATGGAGCCCGCGGGTGAAGCCGCGGTGATGGACCCGGCGAGTGATGCCGGGGTCGCTGAGTCGGCGTTGTCGTTGAGGGCCGCGTCTTCTGCGGCCGCTGACTTTTCGGCCACGTCGCTGTGGCCCGAGTTGTACTCGGAGGCGAGGCGATGGATCGTGCGGATCTGGCTCTCGGAGATCCGATCGCGTGGCGGCGACTCGCGGATGCGAGCCGAGTCCTCCAAGACGATGACGTCGGTGAGGCCGACGAAGAGGCTAATCGTGCCGACCGGCAGGATCACGCTGTGCGTGACGGGTCGCGCCGCCGGGACGTAGCTGCTCGGCAAGATTTGGAGCATCTCGCCGATCGCTATCATGCGGCCGGTGGCGACCGTCTCGTTGATGGGCAGATTGGATCTCGCCGCAGAACACCGACCAGACCGGCCAGGCCCCACGGTGGGCGCCACTGTCGTGGGAATGGTCACGGCAGATGCTGCAATAGGCAGCGAGTAGTAGAACGAGGGGCAAGGGCGGCCAGCCATTTGCGGTGCGTGATGAGGGCGGAGACACAGGGTTTTACCCAGGTTCGGCCCCCCAGAGGGTAAAGACCTACTCCTTCTAGATTGTATTATGGAGGTGGTACAATGGGCGAGCTCGGCGGAGAGTCGCTTGAGTGTATGATGGAACGTCCCTCTACACGTCCGGCAGGGAGGTTTATATAGGCTCACCTCCCCTAGGGTTTACATATCTCAACCGAATCAGTTAAGGCTTCGGTACTCGTTTAACCTAATCCGACTGGGCCTATCTACTCGCCTGGGCCTTCAGCTTCCAGTCGCTTGGATCCATGCCGGGCCTTGATCTAGTCGCCGTCCTGCAGGCCCACTCGCCAGGTCTTGGGCCAGTCGGAAACGTCCTGCTGAGTTACCCCGGTATGTGCATCCCCATCAAATGACTGTGTTTTTGATTAATAAAACAACAACTAATTGAATGAAACACCTGGGTGGAATGGTAATTGCTTGGATGGATTTGTGTTGAGTGGTTACACAAGGCCCATTTGCTTGGATGGATCACCTTGTGTATCTCACTTGTGGAATGCCACCCAGGAACAAAGAGATTTGAGATGTTAAGTGTTGAGAAGCTTCTAGTGCATCCACATGGCATATGGGCTCTGCCTTGATCATATAGGTTGCAATAACTTAGCCAGATGGACATATGGCGGTAGTGGTGATCGGATGGAACGCGTCCATTTGGTTTAAGGGAAGGCTTCTGAAAGATCTCGTCTCGATGCATGTCGAGTCTTGTGGGGAAAGTGTACCACCTCTCGAGAGGGTAAAACCTAAGTACTCAGTTGTGTCCCCGGCAACAGACAATTTGAGCATCATGACATTGAAGCTATCAAGGATCTCCTCATCCCAATTTCTAAGTTAAAAACTTGTGGTTGAACAAGGGTTAAAGGTTCACCAATATCTATTGGTGGTTCCTTGGGAGTTTTGACAAACAAAACTTAGTGTTTTCAACTGATAAGAAAAACCTATTTTGAGCAAAGGAAGCCTAAGATACACTTAGCCAAATTCATATAGATGTTAATAACCACTATTCTACTATGGTATCACTTTCCAATACTATTCCAATGTATTGACCCACTGTTTCTGTAACTTATGATGTTGCAGGTTACTCTGACGGAGATTAGGGTTATGAGTCTACACTCAACATGCTTGCCTGTGGCACATGAAGATGAAGACTTAGTTATTTACATTATGTTGTGAACTCTTGTGTTAAGCCTTTGGCTATGGATTTGTAAAAGACTATGTTTATCTCTGAAATGACGATGTAATAAATACCTTTGTATCTGTGTACTTTATCTTAAACTTTGGATGCTAGCATTTGATCCATGGACTAGCATTGCAATCACAGGGACCTTTACCTTATAAAGGTGGGGTCTTACATAAATAATACAATTGTTCCATGAAAAAGATCGTTGTTTTATCCCTAGTAGAAACAACACATCAATAACCGTAGTGATTTCTATCACTTCCCCATATTCAATAGAGGCATTAACTCACTATCGAGCATAAATACCCCCTATTGGAGTCACTAGCATCTACTTGGCCAAGATAGCTACCAGAAATGGAGAGCATGCAAGATCTCAAACAACACATACATGATAGAATCAATAAGATAAAACCATTAACCAATCTGACATAGTAATCTCAATATCCATCGGATCCCCGTAAACACAACATGCATGATTACAAAAAGATGATCTTGATCATGAACGGAGCTCACAAGATCTAAACATGGTAGCACAAAGGAGGAGAAACAACCATCTACCTACTGTATGGACCCATAGTCCAAGGTGGAACTACTCACACATCATATAGGAGGCTGGCATGGTGATAAAGGGGCCTCTGGGATGATCTCTCCCCTCCAGCAGGGTGCGGGGAAGAGCTTCAGATCCCCCCGATCTAGGGACGATGGTGGCGGCAGCTACGAACTTTTTCATGGAGATCTGATCGGGTACTTAGGGTTTAGGTATCGGGGGATTCTTATAGGCGAAGGGGAGACCGAGGGGGTGCCCAAGGCGGCCGCACCCTCTCCAGGCTCGGGCCAGGCCTGGCCGCGCGGCCAGGGGGTGTGGGCACCTTCTGGCCCTCCTCCGTCTCGTCTTATAGATCCGTGTTCTCTGCGGTGAAATATTGACTTTGGCTTTTTTCACGTCCAAGTCCGAGAATATTCTTTTTTTGACTTTTCTAGAATCAAAAACAACAGAAAACAGGCAACTAGCACTTCGGCATCTTGTTAATTTTTTAGTCCCAGAAAACATATAAAAATACCTCAAAGTGTCGACAAAGCAAACCAGTGGATACTAAATAAGCATGGAACATCAAAAATTATAGACACGTTTACGACATATCAAGCATCCTGATACGTCCATAACGTATCTATAATTTTTTATGGTTTTATGCTATTATTAGGCTTTTGACACTTCTTTTTATATAAACATCATGAGTTATTTGGACTAACCTACTAATAGTTGCAAAAGTACACAATGTTCTTATTTTACACTTTGATGTGTAGGAATTATCAAGAATACAAGTGGAACCCTTGTTGGAGTTAAATTGGGATTTTCTAGAAATCTGTCTAAGAACTCTTTTTGAAGATGGTCACGTTTCGGGTCGAAGACGGCGTCAAATAGAAAACTCTTAAACTAAACAGTTGTAGGAAATTTCACGACAATCGTTCTTGATATAAAATTTAGCTGATCCCGAATCCGTACGGGCCCGCTAGGCCCGATTTACAGCAGCCCCCAAGATGGGGTGACGGGAATTTGAGAAGCTATATAAAGGGAGGAAACCTAATTCGTGGGAGACACATCCACACATGAATTTGCAGCCACCAAAATCACGTTTTTGCCTCCCCCATGGATCCCATCTCCATGGGAGAGGGCTCCCAAGAATTTATGACGCGAGGGGGCTAAGGGGCGGTGCTCCCCCACGATACCGGCGGTGGGGAAGGAGTCCCCCACGCCGCCACCGGCGCCCTCTTCACCATTTTCACTTCCATCTCCATCACATAATCCTCCTAGTATGTAGTGGTTCATCCTCCCACACACCTGTACACCGTCCTATCTAAACATGGTGTTTGATGCTATAAGTTATAATCCTATGATCTATGTCATGTTTGTGTAGTTTCTTTGTTCTTAGATTGAATGGTTGAACGTCCTTTGTTCATTAGAGTTGTATGTTGATATGGTACAGTCCTTTGGTGTCCATTATATTTGTGTGCGCATGGATTAAACATCATAGGGTTTGTAGTATGTGTAAGAGGAAGGGGAAGTTCTGCCGGAGTGACAGAAACCTAAGGACGCGAACCGGATCGTTGCATGTATGGGAGTAAGAGGACCATTAACTTAAGGGTCGTACTACGCATCCCCCAGGGGATAATTCTCCAAAATCCCCTGGGTCCTCCTGCTGACACGTGTCCTCCAAAAATGCCCCAAAATACCACTTTTTCTAAAAACATACCCGCTTTTGCTACAAATAGTCCCTCTTTTGCTACGTGTAGCAGAAAACGGTTCAGACCAAAAATAGAAAAACATACTGGACTTCGTCGGAGATTTCGCCAGAGACCGCGTAGCAAAAAAATTATGCTAATGTAGCAGATCTGACCTCGCCGGAGACTCGTCGGAAACTTTCGCCGGTAGACCTCACCGGAGATCGTGTAGCAAAAATTTTATGCTATTGTAGCAAAACCGTCAAATGGTGGTAGAAAAAAAGATGTGCTAATGTAGCAAAAAACGACCTCGCCGGAGACTTTTGCCGGTAGACTTCATCGGAGACCGTGTAGCAAAAAACGGATACCGTGTAGAAAAAACTTCACGCTATTGTAGCAAAACCACAAAACAGTTGTAGCTAAAAAACTTATATTGTAGCAAACCCTAGAGACATCGCTGGAGATCACCCGATACCCGTATCAAAAACATCCCATAGGAAAAACTATACCCTATTGTAGCAAAATCAGTAAAATAAAGTAGCAAAAAAATCTACTAATTTAGCAAATCCGATTTGAGGAGAGGCCTCGCTGGAGAACTTGTTCGCAGGTAGCTGCGCTGCCCGCCGTACGTAGCAACCCTTCTCGCCGCATGTAGCAATAGCACTCGTCATATGCAGAAAAAGTAGCACCTTACAGCGATGGCGGGAGATTCATGGCAGCACCTACCATGCGTGTAGGTAGTAGAAAAAACATGGCCTGCACAATTTGTGGCCATGGCGGCGCTCGAAGACGCGAGGCCGGCGGCCAGGTTCGGTAGGCGGAGCACCAGTGAGAAAAAGGCCGCGGCTGCCAAAATCTCGTCGGTGCCTAACCCAGTGCTAGCGGAGGAGGACGGACGGCCGGCTGTACAAAGACACCGTCGTTCTCGACGCCGGCAGGGAGCCGCTGGGGAAGCATGGAGGGACTGCAGGGCGGTGGACGGTGCAAGGCGGCGGCGCGCGAGAGCTGCAGGGCAGCGGAAGGCAAGAGCCTAGAGGGCGGGCGGCGCGGACTGAGTGAGTTGGAGCCGGCGACACATACAGAGACCTAGGATCATACGGGAAAGAAGGAAAAGAAAGAGATAAGACCAGGTAGGTCCATACATACGCGGCACGAGGGATTACCCGATGGATCGTTTCGTTCGATCCCCCGGGGGAACAGTATCATTTTCCTTAATTTAAGGAT
Source organism: Avena atlantica (assembly GCA_910589765.1). Lineage (NCBI taxonomy): Eukaryota > Viridiplantae > Streptophyta > Magnoliopsida > Poales > Poaceae > Avena > Avena atlantica. The sequence continues at coordinate 162,088,784 of OU342737.1, forward strand.
ATGGTTGGGGAAACCTTAATGCCTTGTTAGTAGTTACGGATGTTTGCTAACAATCCAATCATATAGTACATGTAATTCCAAGTAGTGAAGCGCATGTATATTTAGCCTCTCCCACATAGAAAACTGCATCGAAGACAATGAACCCAATTTATTCGCCAATTAAACTTGGACAAAGCCACCACAATTACCACCACTATTCCACACTCATGGTTCTATTAGTTTAGTGTATTTTATTGCTGTAGCAACTAGCTTTACTTTCTTGTTATTTATTTTCTTGCAAGCTATCTCTAGTGCTTGGGTTGTTGATCTAGTTTCATTTCCTAGATAATGCAAACGTTTAGTGTGCATAGAGTTGTATCAGTGATTGACAGAACTTGAGAGAATATTTATCCTACCTTTAGCTCCTCATCGGGTTCGACACTCTTACTTATCGAAAAGGATACACACGATCCCCTATACTTGTGGGATATCACATCCCCAAGCTTAACTCCTGCTCGTGCTCGACTAGGTAAGTGATAAAAATAATAATTTTTGAGGTGACATGCACCATCACAATCAAGATCAAACCATTTGCAAGCATTGAAAGCTGGGATTAAAGTACTCTAAGCATGAGCATGAAAGATGAAGTTCTAACAATAAGACAAAGAAACTATGCTGCAACATGAAAGGATACAAACAAAGATTCATGAATAACAATGCATTGAAAGACGTTTGTTTGTTTCACATATAGAAAACATAGCATAGTGGCATTCAGCTTGTCCCTCATGGAGTAGCAAAAATGCATAGGACACCTTCAAAGTTCATAAGAGTAACTATATACAAATAGTTCAAGAACAAGCAATATCAACAATATGAATCAATCAATAATTTTTGGGATAATGCACATAGAACAAAGAATGGAAACTATGCTCTCTTAATTGGTGCCTAAGGAAAGAAGGTGGAGATTCAATATAAAAGTGGAAGAAAGGCCCTTCATAAAGGGAAGCGGTGATTTGAAGTCTCATAAAGAGCTTCCAAAAATTATGGTACTTGTTAGCTTTCAGCTCTCATTGCCCCTATCATAAGCATCTTGAAGTGATTAAGCTTAAAGTGAACAAAAATGGAGTATATGCTTGACAAATTATAAGTTGGCAATCTCATGTCCCTTGAGTACGAGGGCCGCTCCTCATGCTACTCAACTTTAGTCACCGGTAATTTCTTGTCATAATAAGGACATGTGTATCATAGAGAACCTCCAACGGGGTACCCGTTTCCCAATGATACAGGAGCTATCCCATATCAAAATGACAAGGCAAGCAAACAATGAGCATATCTGCAATCTTCTTATTTACCATGGGAAATGGTGCTTTTATCTCTCTTTTCTCATCTCTTTTTTTTCTTTTTCTCAATATCTTTTTTCTATCTCTCTTTTTTATAAGAAGAATGCTTCATAGATTGCTCACTATGGTGATGTTGCAAGTTTCCACCATGATTAGGCATGGCTTAGGCTAGCAGCCCAGGCGTTTCTCTAACACACATACATAACTCCATGGACTTACAAGCTCCCCTTTCATTTCACACTGACGATATCCATAAACAAAAGAGCATGATATCAACTGGGTAGATATTTACATGTGAAAGCATTCCCCGTGACAGCATGGTTCTGCTAATCCCAGCGTATAAGTGCAAACATATACAACATAGATGACACAATGGTTCATGTTAATAAGGGGCAAGAAAAATAAAGTGTACCATCAAGTTTGTAAGATCTTTAATCACTAACTTTCACATAACAAGTTTAATTTGGAAGATAGATAAAACAAGAATATACTTGGAATGGTGTAACACACCATGCATAGGAATTTATAGTGAACACTTTGGAATAACTTGATTTCTTGGGAGTTAGATGCATGAGTAGAGCTTACTCAATACAAGTGGAGGCTAGCAAAAGACTGGGAGCGACCAACTAAGAGAGCAATAATGGACATAATCATGCAGAGCGACAAAACATTACTAATCAAAGAATAAAGTGGTACCACAAGTCAAAAACTAAATGATCATAGAGTCTAAGGTGACTGGTTCATAGTCATAACATGGTGTGAGCATGTGCTAAGTCAACCCAAACAATGCATCAAAGGAGAAGACCACTATACTATGCTTTTGTATTCTAAAACAACGCATGATTCTTTCACGGCACATTAAGAAATCCTCTTTGTACTAAGCATAAGGTCAAAACAACATCTAGCATGACATGATAGAGTCTAAGTCACAGTCAAAGAAAGCTCCTCTTTGTACTACTGAAGCAACAGGAAGAGCAGGCTGACGCAGATGCACGTGTTCGAACCAGCGGAGCAAGGCGAGCTGGATAGAGGCGGCGCTGCCCGGATTTGGTCACCAAAGCGACGACTACGATGATGACTAGGGGATAAAGACGGCGGTGCATGAAATGGGCTCAATGAAAAATGGAGGGAGAGAAAGGAAGGGTCCAGGAGGACCAGCGGCTCAGTGTGATTCTAACGGAGGTGACATCAGGGCCAAAGGAGGTCGAGGCTGACGGCGATGGTGACAGCAGAGCTCGTCGAAGTCGGGGAGGAAGTGGATGATGTGAGTCATTGCAAGCGCCCGGTATCGATTCCGTTAGGGAGGAACACTAGAGCAACAAGATGGAGCCGATGGTGGTCGCAGATGGACTCATGGTGGCCCAGAACGACGGCGATGGCATCGGCTAGGACTCGGCCCTGCACGGTACAAAGAGGGAGAGAGAGAGAGCGGCGAGGGGGAAAATAAGACCAGGGGAGGGAGAGGCATGCAGGGCTGCTCCTTATCTCCATCAGGAGTGGCGGCGAAGATCTTACGCCGGTGAGCGGCGGCGCTGTCGACACACAGCTGCTTCGGAGCGAGCGAAAGGTGGTCGATGGCGATGATTCAGAACGAAACAGTATTGGGCTTGGGTGGTCCGTAGGTCGGCTAATACTAGCACGCATGAGAGGCAGGGAGAGAGGGAAGGGATCTGGGCCGACCTGGGTAGCTAGGTTTTCCTTATTTTTTCTATAAAATTGTTTTTCTTTTGTGTTTTCTCTTTTCCATTTGTATTTGAATTTATTTTCTGTTTTTGGTTATTCCAAAAATACCAGAGAGTGTATAAAATATGCAAAATATTGCAGGGCCCTTGTAATCCATTTGGGCTCCACTATTTTTGGTAGTTTTCAAAATATTCAAAACCATTTAGAAGGGATTTCAAAGAGAGGGGAAGATTAGGGTTTTAGGGTTTTAGTTTCCATTTATTCTTGGTTGCATTTTTTCTTAGCAGAATAATGATGCTCATGAATACACAAACAACCCTCAGCACTATTTAACTAAAACTAGGGGTGTTACATGAAAATATAGTTCTAGCCCAGTCGTCTCTGCCGGAACCTCCTCCGACGTGCATGAATAATGCAGATCTATTGAAGTTTTGCGAGAAGGTAAGATTTGAATTGCGGTTGATTTATTATTAAAAGTGTGTATCTTCTAAGAAATTAGACCACGAACTTTCATACACATATCAGTTGTAGTTTCTTCAGCTAAAAATAGTGTAGTCCAGACTAACTCTAAAGAATAGCTTTTGTACAGGCAACCTCCAAAGCATAGCTTAAAAGCTTATGAAAAGTTTAGCCCACTTTTGTGCAATCATTATATACTTATGTATCATCAGAACTGACGCAACTAAATAGTATCAAATCTCTCATTTATTTAATTAAGTACTTGTAATTAAATTTAGTAAACTGATAAAGTTAGTGGAGACTAAAAAAACCTATGTAAAGTTATCCATCGTATATGTATTAAGTTTGAGCTGTATACTACTGCATATTCTGTATAAATTCATATACCATTATGAACATAAGTCAGTGGGTGTTCAATACATCAATTCAATAACAAGAGATTGCATATTCAATACACTGCTAGTGCAAATAGGGAGCGTTATTTGCACATTAGTTACAACCTACCAATACCAATACAGATCAAATCCAAATTCATTGCATTACAAAAAGAATGCAAACACATTGCATTATTCCTAGCAAATTCAGAAGGAATAGATATATATATATATCTTTTGAAGCACAACTCAGAGGGTGTTCACTACAAGTTCAGTGCACATAGATACTACACTTCACATACATAGTCAACGGGTGCATAATAATTTAAACCATTACAACAACAATCTTGCACAAACAAAATGAATATAGATGTGAAATTCAATCTAACTACATGTTCCCAATATTCTTCAATTGCGCCAAACTTTAGAAGTCACTGACAAGAAATCAGAACCACCAGTTTTGTCTCGCCTAGTTTGACCTGCAAAACTATACACATCGTCATGAAAAGGTGGCATTCCCTTTCCATCGACCCTTCTGGGCCAACACTCGAGGCGACGATGATGTTTTCTGCTTTCCTCATCAATTTACTGAATTCTAGGGATGGGGTCCAACAATTCCTCTAGGTGGGTGATGACTGGGTGCTTCCATTTAAGTTGTCACCTTGCCCTGCTGGTAATCTCCACCTCGTATATTGTTTGGACATAATCTAGATCTTTCAGCCACGCCTTTAACTCGATGATCCATCTGTTCCTTGGTGGCAGAATGTCCACAAGCTCATCGACAAGGATGTCGACGACCTTCTTGAGGGACTTTGGTTCAGAAGCATCTATATATAGGTCGTCGAAGACAAGTTTCGAGAAGAAACATAGCTGCCCCAAGCGATCACATTAAGATCATTTTCTCTCCACACCACACGAATGAATGAGAAGAAAGCAGAACACGCTCGTAGTCTGGGCCACTGGAACCTAGCAAAGAAATCGAAGGGTAGGGCGCGTACCTTAATCTTCACAACATTGCGCGTGATACCAAAATGGGATCTTAACGACGCTAAGAAGTGTGCTAGTGACACGTCGGGACGTGTCCTAAGAACGGTGGCCATGAACGTGCGGTCCTCAAACTCCGCTGTTAGGGCAACCACCTCGGGTGTGAGACAGAACGAAACCTCCCGAGGTCGGTCGTCGATGTGGAAATCTAGGCATGCCCTGCTACTCTATTGGCAAGGAACCAACCATGGGGAGATTTTGGGGAAGAGATTCTGAGTTTTGATCTGGTGACTGAGACAGCATAGGCGACAACGAGGCCTGGTTAGGGGGCATGCGAGGCTGACTGACCATGGCAGAGAGGCAAGCAGAGCGATAGCGATCTCCGACTTATGGAGAGGAGGAGTCGGAGGTGAGCTAGGGATTTGGGGGAGAATGGAAAAGGAGAGAAGAAGACCTGGTACAGATGGGGGTCAACTAGTCAATGCTGGTAAATCATAACAAAAATACTAACATGCCGGGCCAAAGAAGAGATAATGGGGGGTTTCTCATGTTCGTATTTGAGTTCATACGAATTTTTTCGAGTCCAAACGACTGCATTTGTGTTTGTTTTGTATTTACCCCATTTTCCCCCTCTAGATAGTTTTCACAACTAGTTGGTCCCTCATGTTTAATTACACGCAACTCTCCCCCCACACCCCACCCACACACAAGAGGAGAGCTCGTGAACCGCCGAACCTTAAAGTGATGTACCCAATGTTGCTTAACACATTTAGTTTTCTTCTGATAATTGTTTAACCTAGAAATTACTTTGATTTGTTACGTAGAAATCTAACCTTCATACTTCCATGAATTTTGTAACATAAATATTTCTGGGCCGGTCAAAATTGTACTATCTTATTATGCCATGTAATTTAAAACAAAAGGAGGATGATAGACAGAAGTAAAAAAAAATTATCAAGACGATGATCTCCTTGTAATGCATACGATGAAGCACTAGTGCACACACATGCCTCTAACACTAGTTCAGACCAGCCTCTAATAGCGGTTGTAGAACCGCTGTTGGCGGTTTGGTGTTAGAGGCCCCCCTTTAACAGCGGTTCTTATATGAACCGTTGTTAAAGGGTGGCGCACGTGGGGCTTCCGCAGCGCTTAGGGCCCCCCCTTTAACACCGGTTCATAACACGAACCGGTGTTAAATGTTCTCTGCCATGGCAGGAAAAATACATAAATCTCTGCCGCGGCAGAGTTCTGCCGTCGCCCCGTTCTAGGCGTATTTCTACGGCGCGGCGGGGACGGGGGGGGGGGGGGGGGGAGGGAGGGGGAATCGATCAGGAGAGGTATATACATACATCATCGTCGGTACATACGAGTACATGAATAATTAAGCAACTATTATTATACACAAACATCGTCATTGTGGTATTCTCCCTAAATGTTGAAGCATCAAGTACAAGACAAACACGTTCAAGCATATATACAACATTTATTTTAGTGGATATCTAAAGAGTTCTCCGCCAGGCGCGACGACCTCATCAAGTATGAACCACGCCAATTCCTCTCGAATGGCTCGTATGCGGTCAAATGGTAGCATCTCTTTAAAGTCTGACCATATCTCTTGGTCTTTTCGTAACGAGTCCATGACAAGGACTTTTCCTGAGTCAGGTTGAATGACTAGTAGAATAAAGTGGAACCTGCGCAAGCATAACTCATCATCAGTTACACTTAACATCGAGTAAGCCGAAACAGAATGTGTACAAGAGAGGGTAACAGTACTAACGAGAAGTTGTAAGGCAATAGTATTTCCCTTTTGGTTTGTTGTCTCAGTAAAGACTTTAGCAAGAAATCTTCTGTTTGCCCGGGTCTGTGTTTTACCACTTGTTCATGAACTCTATTTGGGTCAACGAACCCAATGTCAAAAGGGCCTCCTTTCATGCATTCCATAACCTTTTTCCTACATAATAGTATATACATATATGGTGAGCATATATATACATGCAATTAATGAATTGAATGAGATGAGATAGAAATTCTAGAAATAGTACTTACACATAATAAAGGATGATGACAGCTTTTTCGAGTTCCTTCTGATTGAATAGAAAATACAAGTATTGAATGTTGAAGGCGATCTCGTCGTCTCCGCACAAGAAAATCTCATCTCTTATATGCGTCGTGATCCATTCTTCCTTTCTCGTCTTGCAGAAATCAAGGTATCACTTGTGCAATCTTCGCATCTTTGTTGGTAGATTCTTGAGCTCATCTTTATTGACGAGATTCTTCCTATACTTCCATGGCTTTATGGGGTTGACATCGCCTTTGGGCAAGTTGTATCCCATAATGCTCAAGTATGCAATGTAAGTCATCCCCATCTCATTGGCCTTTCTTTGTAGATCCGCCTCGTAATCATTTACAGGAGGAGCTATCCGTGTGTCGAACACTTGGAGCAGGGCGCATGATTGGTTTTCCTGCTCTCCAAGCATGGGAATTGTTTTCTGGGGTGCCGCACGACTACTACTTTCAGTCTCCCTCCGCCTTGCGTGGGAACTTTCAGTAGGAGATGGCTGGCGCGCCGTAGATGGCTGCCGCGCAGGAGATGGCTGAAGCGCCAGAGACGACAGGGGAGTATTCTGATGACTTGGAGACGGCCGAGGCGGCTCAGACTACTGACGCTGCGGAGACGGCGGGGGTGCCAGTGGCCTCCAATTTGGAAGCACGATGTGTTCCTTCTTCCAAAGAATGGTTGTTTTCACTTCAAATTTGAGTTGAGTTTCCCCTTCACCAGTAGCATGGTCAAGCTGTGCTTCCTCATATTCCTTCACAACCTCATCCACCCCGACAATAGCATAGCCATCTGGAATCGGTCGGCAGTGGTAAGTTCCACCAGCGACAGGAGGTAAGGCATAGCCGACCGCCACCTTAATGGATAAGCCCATTAATCTCACATGCAGCTCAGCGTGTTCGCTCTGTGTGATTTCATCCACGGGGTATCGAGGACCCGCCATTTCAAGCGTGGGCTGCACGTTCTCCGTGGAAGCCACGCTGCTTTTCCGCGCAGAGTCTAGGCCGCCGGCAGCTTCCAATGCAGGCTCTTCGTGCCGCTGATATGGGCCGGTAGATTGCTAGATCTTTTGTGCATTCACTTGCGCCTGTAGCGCCACAAGTGCATGTTGTATCCGTGTCAAACGGTTTGTACGCTCTTTTTCTTTTCTGCCGCGCCATCTGTAAGAGTCGCCCCACTCGGCAAACCCATCCTGCCACGTCATACCCCCTGTGCCTCGTGCAAGTCTAGGGTGTTCTTTTTTACCGATGGCACGTGTCAGTTGGTCATTCTCTCTGTCAGGATGGAAGGTCCTGGCGGCTGTTTCCTCGTATGTCGTGATGAGTTCAGTGACGGGTTTGGCAAGGAGGGTTGGGAAGATACACAATCCTGTTTCTGGGTCCAACCTTGCCCCGATTCCGTAGAACCAAGTCTTTACACGTAGGTCCCACCCATATGTCTGGGGTGTGATCCCTCTATCGCGCAGGGCCTTCTCAGCTTCCTCCCACTTAGGCCTCCGAGATATGTAGCCACCTGACCCCGTCCTCTGGTGATATTACGTCTTCTGGGCATTTAGCATATTGGTTTCTGACCTCTTTGTAGCTATATAACCTTCCTTTTACGCCACAAATTCGCGCCAGTGAGGTCTTATCTTCATATAATATGCGTCTTCGGAATCTGGAGTCTCGCGAGTTTTGACAAATTTGTTCAATTTTGTCTTCCAGTTGCGGAAAGCATCAGCCATCTTCTTTAGAGTCCACTCTTTGACCTTTTCCTTTATAACCAGTTTATTTTCATCCTTCTCTGGCGGTAGGGTGAAATTTACCAACAGCGAATTCCAAAGCGTTTATTTCGATCTTTCATCGACAAAGGTACCGTCGCCCTTCTTTGGCTTATTCAATATTCAATTATGATTGGGATTTGGTCCCTAACAAGAACTCCAACCTGACGTATAAATTTGTCTGTGGCCGTCTTGGGCTCCATCGGCCCGCCATCAACACGTACTGCTTCGATCGTGAACTTTGCACGATCTTTCAACCGATGGCTCACGCCTCGCTTGCTCTTTTTCATAGGTGTAATTCAGCAGAGGTTTAATCCATGCATATACCTCGACGAACTTTGTAATTACTAAAGTGCGTTCACCGGAGTCGTCGTCTTCTCCATGACTACTTCAGTTGTCATCATGTCCCTCCAAGTTCAGATATTGTGAGGTGTTATCGTGGATCATGTTCTCCATTATTTCTTCCTCTTCAAGGTGTCTACTGAGTGGATCCATAGTTTCTGAAACAATAATATTATCACACAAATATCAGTAATACATCTATTGAAATGCTCAAGCAAGGATGATGATATGATAGGTTAAAAGTATTGAAATGTAACCCTAATACATGCTTGGTCATTTTAAACGGGGTCCAAACCCTAATTCGGAGAAACCCTAAAGCCCGGATTATCAATGCATGGTTATAATGTGCTATTGACAATGAGCGGTGTGCTAGGGCGGCGACGCTAGGGCGAGAGAGGGGATGCGTGGGGGTGTGCGGTTCGAACCCTCGACGCGTGTGTAGGCTCAGTGAGGGCAGAGGATCAAAGGTCAGGGGTCGACGGCAATGGTGGCGGTGGTCGTCGGTGGCGGACGGATATACATACACTATATATTCAATCAAAATATGCATATATTCATACAACAATATATACAACAATATATATACAATAATCAAATATATACAACAATATATATACAACAATATATACAACAATATATATACAATAATCAAATATATACAACAATTATATGTACAATCAAATATATACAACAATCAAATATATATACAATCAAATATATATACAATCAATTATATGTACCATAACAAATAATTACACTAACTCCCATGAAGTATCATTGAGTCCTAATAAAATATTTCGCATTTAAAGGGAAGAAGCTCGGGGATTTTGCATATTTTCCACACTTTTTTTAAATTTCCATATTTTCCATTTTGGATCGTTATTGATAGCCATCCGATTAAAATCTTCTAGTTTATTTTTTACTTCCATGAATCTAGACATCCAGATTGCATTGATATATATTAGCAGTAACTTAGAAGCAATTATTGTAAAATATGTTTTGACCTTATGATCCCTCTCACCGGCGGCAAACTATCGATCGGCCGGCGGGGTCGGCGGGGTCAGCGGGGAGTGGCGGCACCGGGCGTGGACGGCGGGGTCGGCGGAGGCTTTGCGAGTGGCAACGCGCTGGCGGCGGCCGGTGGCGGCTCCGCGAGTGGACGGGGGTGGCGGACGGCACGGGCGCGGTGGCGGGCGGCGGTGACGGCGACGGACGGCGAAGGCGTGGTCGAGCAGCCTGGCGGCGTCTCTGTTTCTCCCTCGCGACTCCTCTGCTCCTCTTTGCGCTCGATTGAATTCTGGCTAGGGGGAAGAGGAAGAGGAAGGCGCGCACCTTTATACCACCCCTCCTTTAATACCGGTTTCAGCCACGAACCGGTGTTAAAGGGGGGGAATTTATTTCGTTTTGCACGCGCACCCCCCCTTTAACACCGGTTCCAGCCACGAACCGGTGTTAAAGGGGGGCATTTATTTCGTACATTAAAGGGCTGGGGCCTTTTTTAATTCAAAAAATAGGATAGAATTAAGAAAATTAATATCTTTTTCATTGTAACTCAGAAAAATATGAATAATATATCATAATTTTCAGAAAAATAAGATATATCCATTCATATAAAAACATTTTATACTTACTCTAGATGAAATTTTTCAAAATGATTAAAACACTTACATATAAATTTTCTGAAAAGGAATATTAAAATATTCAAACCCTAAAACTTTGACCTTAAGAAATATTAAGCATCTGAAAAGGAATGTTACCATATTTTATTAGAGAAAATCATATTTTATTTTCTATTAACTTTTTTGAATTGTTTGGATATTTAAATTTAGCATCTTTTGTACACTTTGGAATCTGATAAAACTTTCAACATGAAAATTGTTTGTATTTGAATAATTAATCCTAAAACATTTTTTGTTTTTAAAAAATAAAATTCTAACTATTTAAACTAGTAGCATATGGGAAAGGGCTGGCAGAATGCGCGGGAGGAAAAGTGAGGGAAGAAAATTTTATTACGATAGAACTGGAATTAAAGTACATAACGCAACTAACAAAGCACGACTAAAAATTAAGATACATAGAATAACTAAAAATTAAGATACATCCAGATTAAGTCACAATCGGCCGAACTTGTTTTGGAATGTTGGAGTGATTCAGTCATGCTCCTGCCTACACTTATAATACTCGCCACTGTAGTCGTCGTACTCGCCGTGGCCATCGTCGTTGTCGTCGTCGGGGTCGCCGTAGTTGAACCTTGAAGGCTGAGTACGCGTGGGCTGGACATGAGTGTAGCACAGACGGGGGTTAGAGTCGGCGGCGGTGTCGTAGGCCATGACGCTCTAGAGAGTCTGTCAACACCCGGATTTTTGAATCCTAGATGCCTGTTATGCCATACATCGTAATCCCAGGATTAATATTTTTGCGAGACATAACAGAATTGGATACCATAGTACATCATCCGTTACAACGGTACATAAGTTCTTACACAAATAGGGATCTCATGATCTAGTTCTTAATACAACTTCAAGCAGCGGAATACGTAATAATAACGGTAGCGTAGGCGAAGCTCCATCTTCAGGGTCACAGGCAATGCTGACGATGGGAGATGATCCTAGTTGTCGTAACCTTCCTGGGGTCCATCTTTCAGGTACTCCTCTTCATAGTCTGGCCATGGGAATAGCCAGGGACAAAGCCATGAGTACTCTTTAAGTACTCGCAAACTAATACTAACAGGTAAGGGGTTTTTGGATAATAGGACACTAGGCTCTAGGGTTGTTTTGCAAAAAGCCAGGTTTACTTCTACTCAGTTCCAAAACTAGTCACAATTTTATAACTCCTAAGTGGGATCTTGTAATTCAGGTCACAACTCTGTTGTGGTCAAGTCAAAGTCTCAATTCATTTCACAAGTCATTTTGAAAAGTCTGACGGGGGAACAGTATGGCCACTCCAACTGTCCATACCCGCGGACGCGGCTATTCGAATAGTTTGACACTCTGTAGAGATTGTACACATTCACCACAACATTCGATACATCCATCAGGAACAAATCCTGAATTCACCATACTCAGTATGCGGATAATCAATCCTAACCTTTCGATTACACGCCCTAGTATAAGCACCTCTCCTGTGAGTTTGGCCTCCCAACCATGACCACTGTCATCTTGGGTACTGCACAGGTGGACAATCTTCACAAGGTAGCCTCAGCTCAGACCTTGGCCGTGAGGGAACTAATACTAAGGAATATAAGCTTCCAGTCAAGCCCTACCCAATATTCGGGTATTGTGGTTGTACGATAAAATTGGAATGGTATCGCATCTAGACAACCATCAATTTTATAAGGGGCTAAGGCTCATGCCTCAACATTTGCATCACCAAAATCATCAAGTGTTTGGAAACACATGTCCAAAACATTTCAATGGAATGATCCATCATTCCAAGGTTTTCATAACCATTTTTCCACCAAGTATTCCCATCTAAAGTTGATCAAGTTTTATGCTTAGCACTAGCATCTACAGGTGGGGGTAAGCACTGATGAGGGGTGGTAAACTAGTGGGGTTTTAACTAGGTTCAAACTCATGCCTTAGGATGACATCAAGGTTATCTAGCTTAGGCCAAATTTTATGCTCTTTATGGAACCTTCAGTGCAACTGTCTAGTATCTACCAAAATCTTAGGTAGACTCTAAGTAAGCTTTTATAAAGAAATAAAGTAAGAAGCTTGCACATAAAACTAGGATTTGGTTTATCAAGTGGGTATGATCACATATGCTTAAGGCATATAGTAGTCATATCACAAGTATGGGTTTGTGGCATCAGTAGGGTATCTTGCAAGGGTTAGCTTGCATCAATATCCGTATAATCTTGCATAGTTACTAGCTTGCATCAGTGTCAATATAAGCTTGCCTTGTGCAGAGCAGTGGTTGAATTTCTCCTCGGCTTCCTCGTCGTAGTATCCTCCTTCCTCCTCGTATCCTTGGTCGGTACTAGCATCTATGAATAAATACAAGGTACACAATCACCAAACAATACTTAGCTACTTGCAATCATCACACACAAGGGTCCTATAGATGATCTATCATCATCTCTAACATTACAAGGTTAAGGCTTGGTTTAAATCTTTTTATTTTTAGAAAAGTAATTTCTACTCATTGAAAAATTACTTAAGATTTAATATTCTCCAAACTAAACATTGGATCATGTTGACACATGTCATCTCCACATATTTTAGTCCATGGGAATGTGATTTAAAGTGGTGTCACAATTTAATAAGGTTTTACCCTTTTATTTTAATTAATTAAAGTGGCTAGAAATGCTTATGAAGCATTCTTTTATTACTTGAACAATATTTCTGCAAGTAAACCTATATATTTTTATATATTCTGAAAGGTATGGTTAAATGTGATTTTTGAGAGTTGGAATCAACTCAAAATCTATTATGGTTTAAATTTGAAAAAATGTTTGAATGCAGAAAAGCTTCTGCCTTGTTATTTTTAACAGGGGTGATCTATAGATCCAAATGACTTGAATCCAACGGGCTTGGATTCAGCATTCACAGACCTTTCCAACAAAATTGGTTTCATTCAAATTGGTGCACTGAATCGATCTGGGTTGATTTTTGAAGTTGAGTACAGAAGTGTGTTTGAATTGAAATAGAAAAAGATTTAATTTGAATAACTGGGCTGCGCGGGAAATTCTAACGGGCCGCCCTGCTAAGCGCAGTGCTCCCTCGGGCTGCCTAAGTGGGTGTCCCCACTCGTCAGTGACACGGGGCTGGGCGAAGCGGTATGGGGCGACGTGGATCGTTCAATCTAGTTCTAATCTAACGGCTGGGAGTCATCGTCGACGCGAGACAACTACGGCGAGAACGAAACCCAGCCCGGCCAGTGAGGGTCGCTGGGGGCTCACCGGGGTACTGTCGAGGGTCGGCGAGGCGGGCGAACGACGAAGTCGACGACAGTGAACTCAGGGGTGGTCGCGGCAACTCCTGGGGCTGCTCCAATCGCTGGCTCCTTTCTTCTCCGGCAGCGGCAGGCTCCAGTGAAATTCCGGCGAGGTGGTGCTCGCCTTGCTCTGAGAATGGTGTGGCACGAACAGTGAGGAGAGGGGAGTGAGATGGTGTGAATAAATCGAGCGGGGGTGGCCTCTATTTATAGTCGAGCGAGGGGACCGTCGGGGCGCACGGTGAGCTCGCCGGGGGCGACGTTACAGGCGGCTATTGGCATGGGCAAGGGTAGGGGACGGTGCTGTGTCTCCTGGCGATGCTCAACGACATGGTCGCGAGGCATGGGGCGGTGTGGTTTGGTCTGGAACGGCCGGTGCTCTACGCGGCAGAGGCGGCGTCTTCGACGGCGGGAGGTGGCTGTGCGGCACGGGGCGGCAAATGGGGATGTCTGGCAGTCTCCTGGGTTGATGGCGATCGTGTATGCACGCGGAGAGGGCGGCGCGCGGTCTGTGGATGCTGGTCGAGGGTGGCGCTCTGGCGCACACTCGGCATGGTCTGGGCGTGGCTTATGCGCGTGGTCCAGGGCTTGGCAACGCTTGCAGCTGGGACAGTGAGTGGCGGTGGACGGTGGGCTGCCCCCTAGACAAGGTTGGCACGGCTAGTTCTTCCTCTAGCTTGCTGTCCACAATGGGGTGACATTGGGGTGCTCGGCTGTTCACCATTAATGGCAATGGCAAGCTCATAGGGGTGCTAGTGTTGGGCTAAACTTTCTAGATGATCTACTGAGCTGTGTGTGAGCTAACTAGGGAACAAGTTAGGCAAGAATCACTGCACACTATAGTGTTTGATGTTTTGTTTGATTTGTGTCTGCAACTTGTTTGATGAAATGGCCGCATGAAATCAAGTTTTGAATTTTTAAATGATTTTTTGTGGGTTTGCTAGATTGGTGCTGGTGAGTCTGCAGATGCTTGGGTTTTGAAAGTTGAGCTTGTTTGAGTGGGTTTTGAAAAAGTGGGATCTTCCCATATGAAGAAGATTCAATTTTGAATTGTCATTTAAACTATGCATTTGAAAGTTCCTGGATGATCACAAAGTGGTCCTTGATACTCTGTTATGAGTACATTCAAGGGGTGCAAAGATCCAGAAAAGTTTCTGTTAGGTTCTGAAAGTTTGAGACAGCCAAAGTAGGCATGGGAGTTAAATTGGTCAAAATGACCATTCACTTAATATATTTGTTTTGATTTACTTGTCTTTAAGGAAAGTGTGGGAAATGTTTTAGATGATGTTGAATTCACCTAAGAAACATTTTACAAGCAATGGATCACACAAACAAGGTGGTTTTTAAAGAAATTCAAAATCCATGCATACACATATACATGCATTCATCAGTTTATTTAGAAAAGATTTTGTTAACCCTAATCTTGATGATTAGTGTTTGATGATCTAAGTTTGGTATTTTTGGGATGTTACAAACCTTCCCCCCTTAAACAAAATCTCGTCCCGAGATTTGAAAAAGGACGAAAAGATTACCTAGGATTTGAAGAGATCGGGAAACTCCGTCCTGATGTGATCTTCACGTTCCCAGGTTGCTTCCTCTTCTGTGTGGTTGCTCCACTGAATCTTGAGAAACTTGATGCTTCGGGTTTGGGTAGTTCGAAAAGCTTCTTCCAAAATGCGGATGGGCACTTCGGGATAGGTCAGGTCATCGTTGATCTCTATGGTCCGATGATCGATATTCTTGAACACTTCGGTCTTCTCGGGGACTTCGAGACATTTGAGAAGTAATGAGATATGGAACACATTGTGCACAGCTGACATCTCTTCAGGTAGTTCCAGTTGATAAGATACTTCTCCTCGACGGTTCAAAATTTTGAAAGGTCCGATATATCTGGGGGCTAACTTTCCTTTGAGTTGGAAACGCTGCATTCCCTTTAATGGCGACACTTTCAGATAAACAAAATCTCCAATGTTGAAGGCGAGGTCTCCACGTCTCTTGTCGGCATAACTCTTCTGTCAGGATTGGGCGGTCTTGAGGTGCTCACAAATCTTGTGAACCTTCTCTTCTGCTTCTCGTAGGATGTCGGGTCCGAAGATCTGACTCCCTCCTACTTCCGACCAGTTCAAAGGGGTGCGACACTTTCTTCCGTACATGAATTCAAATGGGGCCATTTGCAAACTGGCTTGGTAACTATTGTTGTAAGAAAATTATGCAAACGGCAGACAGTCTTCCCACTTGGATCCATATTCTAGCACACATGCTCTAGGCATATCTTCGAGTATTTGGTTTACTCGCTTCGTTTGTCCATCGGTCTGCGGGTGATACGCGGTACTGAAATCTAGGCGGGTTCCTAAACCTTCTTGGACTTTCTTCCAGAATCTCGAGGTAAACTGAGTTCCTCGATCCGATACTATGTTCTTGGGGACTCCGTGCAAACTAACTATTCTAGCGATGTACAACTCCGCTAGCTTCAAACTCTGATAGGTGGTTTTGACGGGCAAGAAATGGGCGAATTTGGACAATCTGTCCACTATGACCTAGATAGAGTCATTTCCCCTACTAGAAGTAGGTAGTCCAGTGATAAAGTCCATTCCTACAGAATCCCATTTCCATTCCGGAATTTGCAAAGGTTGCAACAATCCAGCGGGTCTTTCATGTCCTGCCTTGACTCGCTGGCATATATCACATTTAGCGATATAGCTCCCGATTTCTCTCTTCATCTTATGCCACCAAAATTACTCTTTCAAATCTTGATACATCTTCGTTCCTCCGGGATGGATAGAATAAAGAGTATCATGAGCCTCCTTCAAGATCACTTCTTTCAACTCCGAATATGCTGGTACACAAAGGCGTCCTTTGTACCACAGAACTCCTTCGTCCTTGGTGAATCCGGGTACTTTGCCTGTACCGATACGACGCTTGATTCCGTCGATACTAGCATTTCCCTTCTGCGCCTCTTTAATCTGACTGATCAAAGTGGGCTGAAGTTCTATGCTAGCCAAAAATCCTTCACTTACTAATTCTATTCGAAAATCTTCCATCTCCTTGTGCAGACTTGGTTGCTCCTCTAAAATCATGGAGTTCAAGCGGCACGGCAATCAGCTAAGGGCATAGGCTACCACGTTGGCTTTACCAGGGTGATAGTGAATGTCCAGGTCGTAATCCTTGATTAGTTCAATCCATCTTCTCTTCCTCATATTCAACTCCTTCTGAGTGAATATATACTTTAGGCTCTTGTGATCCGAGTAAATCTCACAACGATTTCCCATCAGGTAATGTCTCCATGTCTTCAGGGCTAGAACTACTGCAGCGAGTTCGAGGTCATGGGTTGGGTAGTTTTGCTCATGTTGCTTCAATTGTCGAGATATATAAGATATAACTTTGCCTTCTTGCATTAGCACACATCCGAGACTAATCTTGGATGCGTCACAATACACATCGAAGGGCTTCGTGATATCCGGCATGATTAAGATTGGGGTTGATATCAATCTCCTCTTGAGTTCTTGAAAACTCGCTTCACACTTATTTTTCCATTCAAACTTCTTGTCCTTCTTCAGCAATTGGGTCATGGGTCTGGCGATACTCGAGAATCCTTCTACGAATTTGCGGTAATATCCCGCCAATCCGAGAAAAGCACGAACTTGGGTTTGAGTGGTTGGGGCTTGCCAATCTTCTACATCTTTCACTTTGGCAGGGTCAACGGCAATTCCTCCTGCTGATACAATGTGACCGAGGAATCCTACCTCCTGTAACTAGAATTGACATTTACTAAATTTTGCATACAACTGATGCTCTCTAAGGGTTCCAAGAATGGTCCTTAGGTGTAGCTCATGTTCTTCTTCTGATTTGGAATAAATCAGAATGTCATCGATGAAAACAACGACAAACTTATCCAGGAAGTCCATAAAAATCTTATTCATGAGATTCATGAAATAAGCGGGGGCATTGGTTAATCCAAAAGACATGACTGTATACTCATACAATCCATATCTGGTGGTAAAGGCAGTCTTTGGAATATCCTCTGCACGAATCTTGAGTTGATGATAGCCAGTTCTAAGATCAATTTTAGAAAACACCTGGGCACCTATCAACTGATCAAACAAATCCTCTATCTTGGGCAAGGGGTACTTGTTCTTGATGGTGACATCATTCAACTTTCGATAATCCGTACATAAACGGTTACCTCCATCTTTCTTGTCCACAAATAAGACAGGTGATCTCCATGGTGACACACTTGGTTGAATTAGTCCAATTTCTAGCATGGAATCCAGTTGCTTCTTCAGTTCTTCTAACTCTGATGGGTTCATACTATAGGGTCTCTGGGCTATGGGTCCTGTTCCGGGGATTAGTTCAATGATAAACTCGATATCCCGATTTGGGGGCATACCGGGCAAAACATCTGGAAATACATCGGGGTATTCACAGACTATCCGGACTTGGTCAATGGTAGGTTGGGCTAGACTCTTGTTACACTTGAATTGGCGAGGTAAGGTTTCAGATACATGCTCGACTGATATTCCGGCGGTACCGGTCATGGTGCTGGCTTTCTTGGCACAGTTAATCAATCCCTTATGTTTGGACAATCAATCCATTCCTAGTACTACTTCCAAACCTTTAGTTCCGAGTACTATTAGATTAGCATAAAAATCTATGCCATGGATTCGGACAGGGACGACTTTGCAAATTTGCTGAGCCTTGGTGGTGGATCCGGGGATTTGCACAATCATAACATGCTTCAGTTTGGTTGGTTGAATATTACTAGTGCAGGCAAATTCTTCGGTGACAAATGAATGCGATGCACCAGAATCAAACAACACTCTTTCAAGTACTGAATTAACAGAAAACATACCCAGCACGACGTCTGGCGCTTCCTGAGCTTCTTCAGCATGCATGAGAAAAATACGGCCATTGCGGTTGAGTGAATTTCCTAGGGCAAATCTCCTTCCTGGCTGAACACGACGCTGTTGCTGAGCTGGGGCATTGGTATTAGGGGTTGTAGCATTCTTCTTGTTGGGGCACTCGTTGGAATAGTGGCCTTTATTTCCACAGTCATAACAGGTCACTTGTGACTTGTCCTTGGCTGCGATAGGCACAGCATTGCTTCCAGTCCTCGGGGCAGTGTTGGTGTTGGCAGTAGCAATGTTGGTGTTGAACTTGGGTGGGGCACGGGTTAAATTTCTAGAGTTGCCGGGGTTGTTGTGAATTCCTCCGGTTCTAGGGTTTCCACAGTTGGGATAGGTTGGACGGGTCATAGGGGGTCTGTTGGTTCTTGGGGAAAATCCTGGAGATGGGTTGGGGCGATACTTTGGGGTCTGATGGGTTTCTGGTTGATGCATCATACGACGCTTGCGGTTCTCATTGGCTTGGTTGATCTTTCCTTCCATCTGGATGGATGAATCGACAAGGGCTTCAATATCAGCAAAGGGGATATTGACTAACACCGTCTACATCTCGTCATGCAGACCATTCAGGAATCTTTCTTTCTTCTTGGCTTCGGTGTCTATCTCGTCCGGGGCATACCTAGCTAATGACAAAAATTTGTCACGGTATTCCACTACAGTCATCCTCCCTTGCTTCAGCTCTCTGAACTCGTCTCTCATTCTCTTGATCAAACCTGGTGGCACATGGGTTCTGCTAAACTTGACCTTGAATTCCTCCCAGGTCATCATATGGCCTCCGGTCATGGCACGAACACTGTTCCACCATGCCCTGGCATATCCGGCTAGATAGTGGGTGGCAAATAGAACTTTCTCGTTGTCTTCGACTCCTGCTACTTCTAAGTTATTTTCCATGGTTTGCAGCCAATCATCGGCGTCTAGGGGTTCTTCTGACTTGGTGAAAATAGGTGTGTTGGTATTCTGAAAATTCTTGAGCTTAGATCCATGGTTGTCCTGATTTCCATGGCCTTGGTTGTTGTGGGCTAGCTGGGCTATCTGTTGCAGAGTGGCTAGGTTAGCTTGACGTTCCGCTCTTTCAGCTTCGCGGTCAGAGGTCAACATTTGCAGAATCTGCAACATCGGATCCGGGGCTGAACCACTTCCTCCACGTGGCATCTGAAGATTTAGATAAATCATGAGAAAAGAGGGAAATTTTCTAAGGTTTGGGGTCTTTGAAAAGTTTTAAAGGTTTGACTCTGATTTTTCTAGCAACTTGCTTTTTCATTCATTCATTCATAGCACACAGTACAACACACACCACAACAAGGAAAAACAGATGATTTTAAGAACCATTCTGAAATCTACGGTACAGTGGGACCAACTACTACTCACTACGCTAGTGCTCAGTGCTACTACTCCTCGGAGTCTGTGGCTTCATTATCATCGATGAAGGAGAAATCATCCTCATCGGTGAAGAAGTCCATGGCCTGATCCTCCAGAAAATCATCGTCATCACTGAGATAAGAGTAAGGGTCTCCACGAAGATCCTCTCCGGCATTCTCCCTTTCCTCCAACTGCATGTCCCTCTCGTGGATGGTCTCTTCCAGAGATGAGATGCGGTGGCGAAGATGGGCAATAATGCGCTCCTTCTTGTCAAGTTGACGGCGATGAGACTTGCGATCCTTTGCTAGTATGGATATGGTCTGATCCTTCGTCTTGATGATGGCAGACTTATGGTTGCAATAGTAACGGCAGTTGTCCAACTCCTGCTGACGATCATACATCATGAAGCTAAGGTGGTCCAATTGAGTCTTCATCTCGGGGTGGTATGGGGCTTCCAGTGGTTGTCCATTTGCATCACGCCTTGGGAAAAACTCAAAGCGGGTTCCCTTGATCTGATTGATGCTCTGCCCACACAGACGGGACAGAGATTCCTGCATTGCTCTAGCAAGTCCATCGAGCCAGTTGTTTTCTCTTAAGGTAAACTGAATTCCTTCCGCAGTGGGAGGTTCAATCTTTCCTCGGAGACTTGCAACAATTAACCACTGCAGATCTTCTCCTCCTTGATCATTGAGCTGAGCTCCAAAGAACTCGGGGTGTGGACGCTCCAGAAGTTCCGAAAGCTGATCCAGATCCCTCTCAAAGATAAGGTCTCCTCCATACCCCAATTGAAAAAACTTGATGTACTTCACGTCCATCTATAAAAATAGAGGATGAGTAGATTAGCAGAGTGATCAAGTGTGTCAAAATTTTAGGTATTTTGCAAGAGTTTTTGAGGAACATGAATTTTTATGAAAGAATCAAAGAGATAAGAATGAGAATAGGTTTTTGTAAATATTTGTTTTTCTTTGGTTTTGAAACTAAGTTTTTGGTTCAACGTCCAGTCTAATTAGCGTCTCCTATGGTCAGGATGGCTCTGATACCAACTTGTCAACACCCGGATTTTTCAATCCTAGATGCCTGTTATGCCATACATCGCAATCCCAGGATTACCATTTTTGCGAGACATAACAGAATTGGATACCATAGTACATCATCCGTTACAACGGTACATAAGTTCTTACACAAATAGGTATCTCATGATCCAGTTCTTAATACAACTTCAAGCAGCGTAGTACGTAATAATAACGGTAGCGTAGGTGAAGCTCAATCTTCAGGGTCACAGGCAATGCTGACGATGGGAGATGATCCTAGTTGTCGTAACCTTCCTAGGGTCCATCTTCCAGGTACTCCTCTTCATAGTGTGGCCATGGGAATAGCCAGGGACAAATCCATGAGTACTCTTTAAGTACTCGCAAACTAATACTAACAGGTAAGGGCTTTTTGGATAATAGGACACTAGGCTCTAGGGTTGTTTTGCAAAAAGCCAGGTTTACTTCTACTCAGTTCCAAAACTAGTCACAATTTTATAACTCCTAAGTGGGATCTTGTAATTAAGGTCACAACTCTGTTGTGGTCAAGTCAAAGTCTCAATTCATTTCACAAGTCATTTTGAAAAGTCTGACGGGGGAACAGTATGGACACTCCAACTGTCCATAACCGCGGACGCGGCTATTCGAATAGTTTGACACTCTGCAGAGATTGTACACTTTCACCACAACATTCGATACATCCGTCAGGAACAAATCCTGAATTCACCATACTCAGTATGCGGATAATCAATCCTAACCTTTCGATTACACGCCCTAGTATAAGCACCTCTCCTGTGAGTTTGGCCTCCCAACCATGACCACTGTCATCTTGGGTACTGCACAGGTGGACAATCTTCACAAGGTAGCCTCAGCTCAAACCTTGGCCGTGAGGGAACTAATACTAAGGAATATAAGCTTCCAGTCAAGCCCTACCCAATCTTCGGGTATTGTGGTTGTACGATAAAATTGGAATGGTATCGCATCCAGACAACCATCAGATTTATAAGGGGCTAAGGCTCATGCCTCAACATTTTCATCACCAAAATCATCAAGTGTTTGGAAACACATGTCCAAAACATTTCAATAGAATGATCCATCATTCCAAGGTTTTCATAACCATTTTTCCACCAAGTATTCCCATCTAAAGTTGATCAAGTTTTATGCTTAGCACTAGCATCTACAGGTGGGGGTAAGCACTGATGAGGGGTGGTAAACTAGTGGGGTTTTAACTAGGTTCAAACTCATGCCTTAGGATGACATCAAGGTTATCTAGCTTAGGCCAAATTTTATGCTCTTTCTGCAACCTTCAGCTCAACTGTCTAGTATCTACCAAACTCTTAGGTAGACTCTAAGTAAGCTTTGATAAAGAAATAAAGTAAGAAGCTTGCACATAAAACTAGGATTTGGTTTATCAAGTGGGTATGATCACATATGCTTAAGGCATATAGTAGTCATATCACAAGTATGGGTTTGTGGCATCATTAGGGTATCTTGCAAGGGTTAGCTTGCATCAATATCCGTATAAGCTTGCATAGTTACTAGCTTGCATCAGTGTCAATATAAGCTTGCCTTGTGCAGAGCAGTGGTTGAAGTTCTCCTCGGCTTCCTCGTCGTAGTATCCTCCTTCCTCCTCGTATCCTTGGTCGGTAATAGCGTCTAGGAATAAATACGAGGTACACAATCACCAAAAAATACTTAGCTACTTGCATCATCACACACAAGGGTCCTATAGATGATCTATCATCATCTCTAACATTACAAGGTTAAGGCTTGGTTTAAATCTTTTTATTTTTAGAAAAGTAATTTCTACTCATTGAAAAATTACTTAAGATTTAATATTCTCCAAACTAAACATGGGATCATGTTGACACATGTCATCACCACATATTTTAGTCCATGGGAATGTGATTTAAAGTGGTGTCACAATTTAATAAGGTTTTACCCTTTTATTTTAACTAATTAAAGTAGCTAGAAATGTTTAGCATCCCAATTGTATAACAATTGTAATGCTACTTGGTCTAGTAATATAATGGCTACTTCATATATAAAATTGTTGCATCATAATTATATCATGCTCATGTCATCATGCCACCTTGCATTTGAGCATCATATAAAACCCTTTTTGTTTTGGTTCTTCTCTCATATGCATTGTAAATTGTATTTTCCTCTTGATATTTATTTGGTTCTTGATATATTGTTAAATGCCCAAGTTGAGTTGGGGGCATATCTTTTATTCCACTCCACCACCCTTTCTTTCACCACCTTATAATTCCACCATTACATTCTCCATGAGCTTGTATTCTATTTTCTTTTGGTATTTAATCTAGCTCATGGGAGATAGGATGGATCTACTGCTACAATTTCTTTTGCTTGGGCTATACTCCACATTTTGGGTAATGCATAGGAATAATGCCATGTTTATTATTTTGTTTTCACAAGGATGATACATGGCATTTATTATCTTGCATGGGCCATGCAACCATCACCATCTTTTGTCCTCCTTCGGTTTTATTTGTTTTTGAGTGGATCATCTTCTCATCTCTCTCTTTCTCTCAATCTTTTCTACCTTGCTTTGTTTCTTGCCTTGTGCCATCCAACCTCATCCACCTCTTTTGTGTAGTGCCATGCAAGACCATCCCCATGACCCATCTTTTCTCTCTCTTGATCATGCATACCAAAGCCCTCTCTCACCTAGTCTCTCTCTCTCTTTTCTTTCTCTAACCCTAATCCTCTATCTAAGATCCTACCGTAATCACCTACACCTCTACCACCATCTTGCACCTAAGCTAAACCCTAAACCTACCTCACCCTCTCCTCTTCACCTATGCCGAGACTCCCCAGGCCCGACCCACCTGGCCATCCTCTCTCCCTGGCCACACCCCAGCTACCTACCCCTCCCCAACCCTAGTACCAAACCCTAACCGAGGCTCCCCAACCTAGCCCGAGCCTCCCCTCTCCTCTCTCTTCTCTACTCTCTGCCTGGCGTGCCCCACACCGAGCCTACCTCCTTGGTCTCACCCTGCCCCACCTGGAAGCCTGCTCGTGCCTGCCCTGGCCCCCAGCTCGAGCACGTGAAGGAGGGGGAAAAAGGTGGCCGAAGCCACCTCTATCCCTAACCACTCCCCCACGGCACCCCCTCTCCTCTCCCGTCCCTATCTACCCCCTCGCTCGCCTGCTGCCTCCCCTAGATCCACCCCAGGTCCCTGCCTCTCCCCCTCTTTTCCTCCACCGCCACCGTATACACCATCGCCGCCCACCGTCGGCCTCCACCTTCCCTCCTCTTACCAGCCGGTGGCGTGGCGCTCTGGGTTCCGCGGAAGACCAAGGCCCCCCCACCTGCATCGTCCTGTACGTACCAGCGAGGAGGAGGAGGACCAGAGCCACCAGGCCGACGCCGCTCCGACGCGAAACCCTAGCTCCGCCCGGCCTCTGCTTCATCGTCGATCCGCTGCTCCCCAAGCCGATCCAACGCCACGGAGAGTCCCGCGGTGAGCTCCTCCTTCTCCCTGACATGCTCCGCCTCGCTGTCGCCGTATAGATCTCTAGTTCGTTTCGCCGAACATCCTCGGTGCGTCGTGGCCGCGAGCCTCTGCACGTCACTGCGTCGCCTCACACCCTACCTAGACGCACGAGCGCAAGCCAGCACAACCCCCTAGCCACCCCAGCGGTACCCGCCGCCGCGCGCGCACGCGAGGTCGCGGGTTCGATCTCTGCGCCGTGCCCCGCCCTGTCGAGCACAAACTCGTCGACAGAGGGTTTCAGAGAAGAAGTACAGTAACAGCTGCTACTTTGCACTTCCCCCCCAACCTTTTTGACTCCTGCAACCCGCGCTCCTAGAGGTCCCACTAGTCAGCCTCCGTGGCCTTCTCCCAGAAAACCCTCTGGCCTCTTTTAATCTCAACCCGCGCTCTAGATCGACCCCATCTGTCAGCCTCCACGCGTTCGGCTGCTGGCACGTGGACCCGTAGCCACTGGTCCCACCTGTCCGCCGCATAGGCTAGCACAGCTCACGGTGAGAAAAGTCCAACGCGCGCCGTTTCGCCCTGTCAGCACATGGCCCCACTTGTCTGTGACTGTGGCTAGATCTGGGTGAGTAGCAAAACGATTTCTGTCTGTCTGTTTTAAATAAACCTTTTCCAAAAATGTTTTAAATTCAAATTCAAATCTGTATTTAAATAACTTTTGAAATATAAATCCAAATAATACAAATAATATATGTTTTGAAATCAGGAAAATGTGAGGAATTCAAATCTTCCATCCAAAATATATTTTGAACACTTTAATTTTCAAGTTGATTAAAATTACACTAAAATGCCCTTTTTCCTTAATTAATTAATAACTTTTGTTTTACAACTCCAAATTTGACAAATAATATGTCTAAAATGATCAGCTCGACGAGACCTTTCTGTTCATGCATTCCATGATCTGAATTGCAGCATGAATCATATAAATATAAAGTATACAGCAACTTATTTGAGTATAAAATGTGACTAAAACTCCATAAAATGCCTTATTCTTGTACTCCACACCTCACCCATGCCATGCTACTTTATTGCTATGAAAATTGTGCATCATTCATCATGGCATGATTGTTTGCTTGTCGCATCTTATTCATATGCTTGTGCACTTTATTTTTGTTGGCCCTTGTTTGTTTGGTTCTTCTTCGAATAGACGCTGAGCAGGGGATATATCAAGAAACCCAGGAGCACTACCCAGATCCTTCTCTCGCTTCAACTGAGCTACCAGGCAAGCACTACCACATGCTTGCATACATATAGTACCTATTTCCTCTATCTTATTCTTGCATCATTGAGTCGCGATTGCATTAAACTGAATCCCAAGTATTGCATAGCCTTTACTTTTAAACCCCACCGAAGCTTGTTCCTCCATCCCATGAGCCATTACTACAGGAGTTGTTTGAGCCATGCGAGTCGTAGAACAGCATGTGTAGGGTATGTGAGTGTCTGATGGATAACGAGGTACCTATACAACTTAACCTGAGTAGTAATGGGATAACTAATGAAAGTGGCACCGGTGAGCAATATCTGCTATTTGGTTTTTCATGCTCACTTGTGTACCGTAGGACCCCGAGTACTTGATTCCTGTTCCTTGAATATTCGCGCTATCCACATCCGGGAGGCTTATGGGACCCCCCTGAGCCAGAGCTTGATTCATTCTTATTTCTTGGGGCCACAAACTAGTTTGAGGTTTTATTTACTATCATGTACTTATGCCATGCTTTACTGCTTTATTTAAATTGTGCGAGGTACTGCACCTGTACTGTTTAGGTCCGTGACACGTTTTCGCTGTATCGACAAGCCCAGTCACACTTTCGGGTTCCCAGTCGTTTACAGCCGTCCCCACAAACCTTGAGTCCGTCTCGTAGCCGGCCAGCTTCGTTGCGGGTAGCTTAATGGGGTGGCCCCCTGAAATATTTCTGAATCCTGTGATCGCTTTGTCGTGACTGCCTCGTTGGGTTTTGATTTGGTTTTTCCGAGGTTGATCGAGTGTGTGTTGCTATTTGTGCACCCCTACAGGGTAAAACTTTCTGAAAGCCGTGTCCGCGGTTATGGACGACTTGGAGCACAGTTTCTCGATCATAGACAAGTATAACTAAAGTACCGCTTTTAATTTGACTAAGTAACTGACTAGTAAATAGTGCAACACTCATGGAATGGATAATAAAAATGCCAACGGATGGGGGGTGTTCGTCCGCTTCCTCGTTGGTAAGCGAGGAGGAGGATGGATCTGTTAATATTACTGAAATAACTGTTGTTATTAATTCACGGACATCCGTCTATCTTTGGTTAGGCGGATGGTTAGCGAGTATCTATAGAATTGTTAGGGTTTATCTTTTGCTGCAATTGCGTCACCCCAGGTTGTGTCCCCTTTAGAGGCATAAAGACTTGCTGAGTACCCCTAGGGTCTCACATGATAAATTATTTGATTCAGATGAACAGGTACACTCACAAGATGGATACTGGGTGGAGGAGACGGACGATGTGGGCAACGATCATTCGGTGTAGAGATTCCGGGAACGGGGATCCGTGAGATCTGTGGGCGGGATGTGTTTATTTATGGGGCATCTTATGCCGATTTGCTTCTTATCCGTACTCGGATCTTGTTTTCCGCTTCCGCATGATACTCTGATGTTTGATGTATGAGGAGATATCCTAAACTATTATATCTATCTAGGACATTTGGATCTTGCCGTATGGCGTTGCAATATTTCTATTTCTTTTAGATGGAATGGCTCTGAGGACTGTTATATGGTGGCTTGCATACATACTCATTTGTGTATGTAGTTGATCCCTTCGCCTGCCGATTACGCCGCCCGTTCTTGTCCCGATGTTTGGAAATGGTTAGGACGGTCGAAAGGTCTACCTGTGAGTGGCATTTGGGCCCCACCGTACTATTTTAACCATTTCCGCTCATCCAGGCTTGTAACTAGGAGCGTAATTCACTAAGGTAGTTACAATTGGTATCAGAGCCATCCCGCCCTTCAGGGTCTCAGCCAAATGGTCGTTGTCAGTCTAGCAAATATTTTTGGTATCTATGTATACTAGGGAAAAACAAAACGTGAGAGTAGGACTGCTTCCACTTTTCTTCTTACCCACCCACCCACCCTTTTCTGGTAAGGAAGTATAACGTTTTCAATCCTCTTCTTAAAATTCAAACTAGGATTCACGTGTTCTGGGTTTCCGTAGTACCATAGGTTGAGTGTGTGTGTGTGTGTTTAATTCCTTGTCTATCTGTTGCATCCAACATGTTATCTTTATCTGCCTTTTGGTTATCAACTGTTGGTACATTCCATACCGACAGGCTTTTGCAAACCGACGCGATCTATCTGATTCGTTGTATACCGCCGCGATCTGTCTTACTCTTTGTTATCCGACGTTATCTTGTTTGGGGTGTTCGTTTTCGTAGTTACTAATCTTTAGGTTCATCGTGAGAAGAAGGTGTTGGGATATGTGTTCTACTTATTCATGTGCGGAGTAATGATTTGAGTGCGGGATGGAGTCGCGACCATACCACTACTTTTATCATTCACTCTTGTATATTGATTTGGTAGAGTCACTAATCTTGACTCGTTAAGTGATTTAGCGCATCTATTGGTATTTTAATGCCAAAAATTGCGGAAATTTTTTCTTTGATATATCTGTGTACCACACTCCTTTTCAGTCGTGTGCGATATGCTTAATATCATCTAGGTGCTTTGAACTTTGTTGATATTTTAATATCATCTTAGTAAATTGTATCCTTTAATCTTGGTTAATTCCATCTTGGTACTATTTTGGATTATTATTATTCTCCATTATAGTACTGACTTGTGTTTTATATCAATCACAGGATGGCACCACCACGCCGTTCTGATGAGGACATACAACCTGAACTGGGGGGCGCGTTGTCAAGCATCGCCAATGCCTTGGCAGCAATGTAGCAGAACCAGCAGCGTTTTGAAGAAAGTGTCAAGAGGAATGAGTTTGCTCCGCTACCTCCACCTCCCAAGCGAGGAGACATCAAAATCTTCCTGAAGTTCAACCCACGCCAATTTGATGTGTCCGATCAACCAGTTGATGCTGATGATTGGTTGCGTGAGATGTCAAGGCTACTGACGACTGCTGATGTTCCTGAGCAAGAATGGGTAAAATGTGCTACTCACCTTCTGAAGGGAGATGCAGCTCTCTGGTGGGAGAATTACCTGAAGGCAAACTGCATTGGTTTTCAGCCTACTTGGGAACAGTTCACTGGAGCTTTCAAGGAGCAGTACCTGTCAGAAATTGTCATGGAGAGGATGAAGGAAGTGTTTCTCAACCTCAAGCAGGGCAATGATAATGTCAATACCTACATCAGGAACTTCATGAACCTTTCTCGTTATGGTGGCGATGAGATCTCTGATGACAAGAAGAAGCAAAAGAGGTTCCGGCAAGGGCTCAATGCATCGATTAAATATGCAATCACACATGCAAGGCCGGCGTCTTTTCTGGAACTTCAGCATACAGCTCTGCAGGAAGAAGCAAGTAGGCAAGTGTTTGATGAGTCAAAGAAACACAACCGCGATGCAGCAAGCTCTTCAGCCGTGTCAACTCCTTCTAAGCGTCGTGTCTGGGTTCCTAACACCCCACCGTCGCTCCCGGCTCCACCAAGACTTTCAAGCTACGCGACAAGGCCACCAAACTTCCTCACTGCTGCTCCCAGGGGCTACAACCACCACTACCCTGGAGCGCCTGGCGGAGTCCCTGGCTACGTTGCTACACGTCCACCTGGTGCTTGTTACACATGTGGAGACACTAGGCATCAAAACTGGAACTGTCCGATGAAAAACAAAGCTCTTCCTCCACCACCTCCAAGATCTGCGGCAAGCTCTCCTATGGTTCGTGCACCACCACCTCGGGCTCTCAACATCAACACCAAGCCCGGGTCTACTGTTGCTCGTGCCAACTGTGTCAACGCCGCTCAAGCTGAGCATGCACCTGGAGTTGTGATGGGTATGCTTCCCGTTAACTCAGTCCCTGCATGAGTTTTGTTTGATTCTGGTGCTTCGCATTCTTTTGTTTCTAATAAGTTTGTGCAAGAGCATGATCTGGATAAGGTTCCCTTATCACATCGTCTGGTGGTACAATCTCCTGGTTCAAACATGAGGGCTGCTCATATCAGCCATGGCAATCAAATTGAGATTGGTGGCTCTTCATTCTCGGCGTCCTTAATTTTTCTGGGCAATTCTGACATTGATGTCATCTTGGGCATGGATTGGTTGACAGCAAATGCATCTGTGATTGATTGTGCTGAACGCTCGGTTTCTCTGAAGATTCCTGAAGGCCATATAGTCTATTCTCCAAGTCTGACTCCTGCCATCCAGCTTTTATCTTTGGCGGCTCTGAATGATGATGCTATGGAAGCTATTCAGAGTGTTCCGGTGGTCTGTGAGTTCCCAGATGTCTTTCCTGAAGAGTTTCCAGGTATGCCTCCGGATCGTGAGGTTGAGTTTGTAATTGAGCTTGAACCTGGAACGGCTCCTATCTCCAAGCGGCCTTATAAAATGGGTCCTGCTGAGTTGGCTGAACTCAAACGACAGCTTGATGAACAAGAGAAGTTGGGTTTCATCCAACACAGTACTTCTTCGTGGGGTAGCCCAACCCTCTTTGTGAATAAGCGGGACATGACTGATAGACTTTGTGTTGACTATCGGGCTCTCAATGCTAAAACCATCAAGAATAAATATCCCCTTCCGCGGATTAATGATCTCTTCGATCAGCTAGCTGGAGCTGTGGTATTCTCTAAGCATGACTTGAGAAGTGGTTATCATCAAATCAAGATTCGCAAGGAAGATGTTCCTAAAACAGCTTTCACCACCCGCTATGGCCTGTATGAGTACACGGTCATGTCCTTCGGTCTCACCAACGCACCTGCCACCTTCTCGAGGCTTATGAACTCGGTTTTCATGGAGTATCTTGATAAGTTCGTTGTGGTCTATCTGGATGACATCCTAGTCTATTCTAAGTCAAAGGAAGAACATGAAGAACACCTTCGGTGTGTCCTAAACAAGTTTCGTGAGAACCTCCCGTATGCAAAGTTCTCCAAGTGTGAGTTTTGTCTGCCTCAAGTAACCTATCTTGGTCACGTCAACTCTGCCAAGGGCATTGCAGTCAACCCGGAAACTGTAAAGACAATTGTTGAATGGCTTCCTCCTGTTAATGTCAAAGAAGTGCGGAGTTTCCTTGATTTGGCTAGTTATTGTCGTCGCTTCGTTCAGAACTTTTCGAAGATAGCGAAGCCTCTTACCGATATCCTCAAGAAAGGCAAGAAATACCTTTGGACTTCTGCATGTCAAGCAAGCTTTGAGACACTCAAAGAGAAGCTCACTTCCACACCAGTCTTGGTTCCTCCGGATACATCTAAGACTTTCCAGATATTCTGTGACACCTCTTTGCAAGGATTGGGTGCGGTCCTTATGCAAGAAAAACAAGTTGTTTCTTATGCCTCTCGACAGTTGAAGACGCATGGGATCAACTATCCTACACATGACCTCGAACTCGCAGCAGTTGTTTTTGCTTTGAAACTATGGAGGCATTACTTGCTGGGCAACCGTTGTGAAATCTTTTCTGATCACAAGAGTCTGAAGTATATCTTCACTCAGCCTGATCTCAACCTTCGGCAGAGGAAGTGGATTGAAGCAATCAATGACTTTGATTTGACCATAAACTACACTCCGGGCAAAGCTAATGTCATGGCCGATGCTCTCAGTCGCAAAGCTTATGTCAGCAACCTCATGATGGAAGAACAACAGCCTCTCTTGTGCGAGGAATTCCGTCAGCTCAACCTTGAAATTGTGGAACAAGGGTATCTCCTGAACCTTCTGGCTACTCCTCTCTTGGAAGAAAAGGTTCGCTCCTTTCAGCTTGGTGATCCGCACACCAAAAAGATCATCTCCAGACTTCAGCTTCCGAAGTATGGGTCATTCCACGTCGATGATCAAGGCACGCTTTTCTTTGAACACCGGATGTTTGTTCCGAACTACCCGGGTTTGAGAGAGCAAGTTCTCAAGGAGGCGCATGATTCTGTTCTTTCTATCCACCCTGGCAGCACAAATATGTACATGGACTTGAAAACACAATATTGGTGGCCGGGATTGAAACGATACTGTGCCAAGTATGTCTCGGAGTGTGCTGTCTGCCGCAGAGTGAAAGCTGTCCACCAAAAACCTTCCGGTCTTCTACAGCCATTGAAACCCCCGGAATGGAAATGGGAGAAAGTAGAGATGGACTTCATCACTGGTTTTCCAAGGTCGCAGAAGGGCAACAATGCAATCTTTGTTGTCATTGACAGGCTTTCTAAAGTGGCTCACTTCTTCCCCGTCAAGGAAACAATTTCTGCAATTCAGTTGGCTGAGCTCTACATCAACAGAATTGTCTCTCTGTATGGGGTTCCGCTTGAGATCAGTTCAGACCGTGGGAGCATCTTCACTTCCAAGTTCTGGGAAAGTTTCCAAAATGCTTTGGGAACAAAGTTGAACTTCAGCACAGCTTACCACCCTCAGTCGCAAGGGCAAGTTGAAAGGATCAATCAGATTCTGGAAGATATGCTTCGTGCTTGCGTCATCTCTTTTGGCATGAAGTGGGAAGAATGTCTTCCTTATGCTGAATTCTCTTACAACAACAGCTTCCAGAAAAGTCTAAAGATGGCACCATTTGAGGCTCTCTATGGCCGCAAATGCAGAACTCCGATTGGTTGGTCGGGTGTAGGAGAAAGAATATTGTTTGGCCCTGACATTGTAACTCAAGCGGAGGAGAAGGTGCACATCATTCTTGAAAATCTGAAGATTGCTCAAAGTCGCCAGAAGAGCAATTATGACAGAAAGCACACGGACATGGAGTATGTCCCTGGTGATCTCGTTTACCTTCGTGTCACTCCCATGAGAGGCACGCACCGTTTTGGTATCAAAGGAAAGCTGGCTCCTAGATACATTGGTCCATTCAAAATTCGTGGAAGAAGAGGAGAAGTTGCTTATGCTCTTGAGCTCCCGGAAAAACTCAAGGTCCATGATGTTTTCCACATCTCTCAACTCAAGAAGTGCTTCAAGGATCCCGGCAGGACCGTGGATCATGATCTTATCAATCTCCAAGAAGACCTGTCTTATCAAGAATACCCCACAAAAATCCTTGAGATCGCAGAAAGAAGGACTCGCAACAAGTCTATCAAGTTCTGCAAGGTGCAGTGGTCGCACCATTCTGTTGATGAACCACTTGGGAACGTGAAGATGAGCTCCGTGCCAAGTATCCTACCCTCCTTGAGTCTTCTTCTTCATCCTAGAATCTCGGGGCGAGATTCCTGTTTAGTGGGGGAGAGTTGTAGCATCCCAATTGTCTAACAATTGTAATGCTACTTGGTCTAGTAATATAATGGCTACTTCATATATAAAATTGTTGCATCATAATTATATCATGCTCATGTCATCATGCCACCTTGCATTTGAGCATCATATAAAACCCTTTTTGTTTTGGTTATTCTCTCATATGCATTGTAAATTGTATTTGCCTCTTGATATTGTATTGGTTCTTGATATATTGTTTAAATGCCCAAGTTGAGTTGGGGGCATATCTTTTATTCCACTCCACCACCCTTTCTTTCACCACCTTATAATTCCACTTTCCATTATCCATGAGCTTGTATTCTATTTTCTTTTGGTATTTAATCTAGCTCATGGGAGATAGGATGGATCTACTGCTACAATTTCTTTTGCTTGGGCTATACTCCACATTTTGGGTAATGCATAGGAATAATGCCATGTTTATTATTTTGTTTTCACAAGGATGATACATGGCATTTATTATCTTGCATGGGCCATGCAACCATCACCATCTTTTGTCCTCCTTCGGTTTTATTTGTTTTTGAGTGGATCATCTTCTCATCTCTCTCTTTCTCTCAATCTTTTCTACCTTGCTTTGTTTCTTGCCTTGTGCCATCCAACCTCATCCACCTCTTTTGTGTAGTGCCATGCAAGGCCATCCCCATGACCCATCTTTTCTCTCTCTTGATCATGCATACCAAAGCCCTCTCTCACCTAGTCTCTCTCTCTCTTTTCTTTCTCTAACCCTAATCCTCTATCTAAGATCCTACCGTAATCACCTACACCTCTACCACCATCTTGCACCTAAGCTAAACCCTAAACCTACCTCACCCTCTCCTCTTCACCTATGCCGAGACTCCCCAGGCCCGACCCACCTGGCCATCCTCTCTCCCTGGCCACACCCCAGCTACCTACCCCTCCCCAACCCTAGTACCAAACCCTAACCGAGGCTCCCCAACCTAGCCCGAGCCTCCCCTCTCCTCTCTCTTCTCTACTCTCTTCCTGGCGTGCCCCACACCGAGCCTACCTCCTTGGTCTCACCCTGCCCCACCTGGAAGCCTGCCCGTGCCTGCCCTGGCCCCCAGCTCGAGCACGTGAAGGAGGGGGAAAAAGGTGGCCGAAGCCACCTCTATCCCTAACCACTCCCCCACGGCACCCCCTCTCCTCTCCCGTCCCTATCTACCCCCTCGCTCGCCTGCTGCCTCCCCTAGATCCACCCCAGGTCCCTGCCTCTCCCCCTCTTTTCCTCCACCGCCACCGTCTACACCATCGCCGCCCACCGTCGGCCTCCACCTTCCCTCCTCTTACCAGCCGGTGGCGTGGCGCTCTGGGTGCCGCGGAAGACCAAGGGCCCCCCTGCATCGTCCTGTACGTACCAGCAAGGAGGAGGAGGACCAGAGCCACCAGGCCGACGCTGCTCCGACGCGAAACCCTAGCTCCGCCCGGCCTCTGCTTCATCGTCGATCCGCTGCTCCCCAAGCCGATCCAATGCCACGGAGAGCCCGGCGGTGAGCTCCTCCTTCTCCCTGACATGCTCCGCCTCGCTGTCGCCATCTAGATGTCTAGTTCGTTTTGCCGAACATGCTCGGTGCGCCGTGGCTGCGAGCCTCTGCACGTCACTGCGTCGCCTCACACCCTACCTAGCCGCACGAGCGCAAGCCAGCACAACCCCCTAGCCACCCCAGCGGTACCCGCCGCCGCGTGCGCACGCGAGGTCGCGGGTTCGATCTCTGCACCGTGCCCCGCCCTGTCGAACACAAACTCGTCGACAGAGGGTTTCAGAGAAGAAGTACAGTAACAGCTGCTACTTTGCACTGCCCCCAACCTTTTTAACTCCTGCAACCCGCCCTCCTAGAGGTCCCACTAGTTAGCCTCCGTGGCCTTCTCCCAGAAAACCCCCTGGCCTCTTTTAATCTCAACCCGCGCTCCAGCTCGACCCCATCTATCAGCCTCCACGCGTTCGGCCGCTGGAACGTGGACCCGTAGCCACTGGTCCCACCTGTCCGCCGCATAGGCTAGCACAGCTCGCGGTGAGGAAAGTCCAACGCGCGTCGTTTCGCCCAGTCAGCACATGGCCCCACTTGTCTGTGACTGTGGCTAGATCTGGGTGAGTAGCAAAACGATTTATGTCTGTCTATTTTAAATAAACCTTTTCCAAAAATGTTTTAAATTCAAATTCAAATCTGTATTTAAATAACTTTTGAAATATAAATCCAAATAATACAAATAATATATGTTTTGAAATCAGAAAAATGTGAGGAATTCAAATCTTCCATCCAAAATATATTTTGAACACTTTAATTTTCAAGTTGATTAAAATTACACTAAAATGCCCTTTTTCCTTAATTAATTAATAACTTTTGTTTTATAACTCCAAATTTGACAAATAATATGTCTAAAATGATCAGCTCGACGAGACCTTTCTGTTTATGCATTCCATGATCTGAATTGCAGCATGCATCATATAAATATAAAGTATACAGCAACTTATTTGAGTATAAAATATGACTAAAACTCCATAAAATGCCTTATTCTTGTACTCCACACCTCACCCATGCCATGCTACTTTATTGCTATGCAAATTGTGCATCATTCATCATGGCATGATTGTTTGCTTGTCGCATCTTATTCATATGCTTGTGCACTTTATTTATGTTGGCCCTTGTTTGTTTGGTTCTTCTTCGAATAGACGCTGAGCAGGGGATATATCAAGAAACCCAGGAGCACTACCCAGATCCTTCTCTCGCTTCAACTGAGCTGCCAGGCAAGCACTACCACATGCTTGCATACATATAGTACCTATTGCCTCTATCTTATTCTTGCATCATTGAGTCGCGATTGCATTAAACTGAATCCCAAGTATTGCATAGCCTTTACTTTTAAACCCCACCGAAGCTTGTTCCTCCATCCCATGAGCCATTACTACAGGAGTTGTTTGCGCCATGCGAGTCGTAGAACAGCATGTGTAGGGTATGTGAGTGTCTGATGGATAACGAGGTACCTATACAACTTAACCTGAGTAGTAATGGGATAACTAATGAAAGTGGCACCGGTGAGCAATATCTGCTATTTGGTTTTTCATGCTCACTTGTGTCCCGTAGGACCCCGAGTACTTAATTCCTGTTCCTTGAATATTCGCGCTATCCACATCCGGGAGGCTTATGGGACCCCCCTGAGCCAGAGCTTGATTCATTCTTATTTCTTGGGGCCACAAACTAGTTTGAGGTTTTATTTACTATCCTGTACTTATGCCATGCTTTACTGCTTTATTTAAATTGTGCGAGGTACTGCACCTGTACTGTTTAGGGCCGTGACACGTTTTCGCTGTATCGACAAGCCCAGTCACTCTTTCGGGTTCCCAGTCGTTTACAACCGTCCCCACAAACCTTGAGTCCGTCTCGTAGCCGGCCAGCTTCGTTGCGGGTAGCTTAATGGGGTGGCCCCCTGAAATATTTCTGAATCCTGTGATCGCTTTGTCGTGACTGCCTCATTGGGTTTTGATTTGGTTTTACCAAGGTTGATCGAGTGTGTGTTGCTATTTGTGCACCCCTGCAGGGTAAAACTTTCTGAAAGCCGTGTCCGCGGTTATGGACGACTTGGAGCACAGTTTCTCGATCATAGACAAGTATAACTAAAGTACCGCTTTTAATTTGACTAAGTAACTGACTAGTAAATAGTGCAACACTCATGGAATGGATAATAAAAATGCCAACGGATGGGGTGTGTTCGTCCGCTTCCTCGTTGGTAAGCGAGGAGGAGGATGGATCTGTTAATATTACTGATATAACTGTTGTTATTAATTCACGGACATCCGTCTATCTTTGGTTAGGCGGATGGTTAGCGAGTATCTATAGAATTGTTAGGGTTTATCTTTTGCTGCAATTGCGTCACCCCAGGTTGTGTCCCCTTTAGAGGCATAAAGACTTGCTGAGTACCCCTAGGGTCACACACGATAAATTATTTGATTCAGATGAACAGGTACACTCACGAGATGGATACTGGGTGGAAGAGACGGACGATGTGGGCAACGATCATTCGGTGTAGAGATTCCGGGAACTGGGATCCGTGAGATCTGTGGGCGGGATGTGTTTATTTATGGGGCATCTTATGCCGATTTGCTTCTTATCCATACTCGGATCTTGTTTTCCGCTTCCGTATGATACTCTGATGTTTGATGTATGAGGAGATATCCTAAACTATTATATCTATCTAGGACATTTGGATCTTGCCGTATGGCGTTGCAATATTTCTATTTCTTTTAGATGGAATGGCTCTGAGGACTGTTGTATGGTGGCTTGCATACATACTCATTTGTGTATGTAGTTGATCCCTTCGCCTGCCGATTACGCCGCCCGTTCTTGTCCCGATGTTTGGAAATGGTTAGGACGGCCGAAAGGTCTACCTATGAGTGGCATTTGGGCCCCACCGTACTATTTTAACCATTTCCGCTCATCCAGGCTTATAACTAGGAGCGTAATTCACTGAGGTAGTTACAAAATGCTTATGAAGCATTCTTTTATTACTTGAACAATATTTCTGCAAGTAAACCTATATATTTTTATATATTCTAAAAGGTATGGTTAAATGTGATTTTTGAGAGTTGGAATCAACTCAAAAGCTATTATGGTTTAAATTTGAAAAAATGTTTGAATGCAGAAAAGCTTCTGCCTTGTTATTTTTACCAGGGTGATCTATAGATCCAAATGACTTGAATCCAACGGGCTTGGATTCAGCATTCACAGACATTTCCAACAAAATTGGTTTCATTCAAATTGGTGCACTGAATCGATCTGGGTTGATTTTTGAAGTTGATTACAGAAGTGTGTTTGAATTGAAATAGAAAAAGATTTAATTTGAATAACTAGGCTGCCCGGGAAATTCTAAAGGGCCGGCCTGCTAAGCGCAGTGCTCCCGCAGGCTGCTTAAGTGGGTGTCCCCACTCATCAGTGACACGGGGCTGGGCGAAGCGGTATGGGGCGACGTGGATCGTTCGATCTAGTTCTAATCTAACGGCTGGGAGTCATCGTCGACGCGAGACAACTCCGGCGAGAATGAAACCTAGAGTGGCCAGTGAGGGTCACTGGGGGCTCACCGGGGTACTAGCGAGGGTCGGCGAGGCGGGCGAATGACGAAGTCGACGACGGCGAACTCAGGGGTGGTCGCG
This sequence comes from Avena atlantica, assembly GCA_910589765.1. Taxonomy (NCBI): domain Eukaryota; kingdom Viridiplantae; phylum Streptophyta; class Magnoliopsida; order Poales; family Poaceae; genus Avena; species Avena atlantica. The sequence continues at coordinate 162,126,995 of OU342737.1, forward strand.
GCAGCTCCAATCGCTGGCTCCTTTCTTCTCCGGCAGCGGCAGGCTCCAGTGAAATTCCGGCGAGGTGGTGCTCGCCTTGCTCTGAGAATGGTGTGGAACGATTAGTGAGGAGAGGGGAGTGAGATGGTGTGAAGAAATCGAGCGGGAGTGGCCTCTATTTATAGTCGAGCGAGGGGACCGTCGGGGCGCACGGTGAGCTCGTCGGGGGCGACGTTACAGGTGGCTATTGGCATGGGCAAGGGTAGGGGACGGTGCTGTGTCTCCTGGCGATGCTAAACAACATGGTCGCGAGACATGGGGCGGTGTGGTTTGGTCTGGAACGGCCGGTGCTCTGCGCGGCAGAGGCGGCGTCTTCGACGACGGGCGGTGGCTGTGCGACACGGGGCGGCAAATGGGGATGTCTGGTGGTCTCCTGGGTTGATCGCGATCGTGTATGCACGCGGCGAGGGCGGCGCGCGGTCTGTGCGCACAGTCGGCATGGTCTGGGCGCGGCTTGTGCGCGTGGTCCAGGGCTTGGCAACGCTTGCGGCTGGGACAGTGAGTGGCGGTGGACGGTGGGCTGCCTCCTAGACAAGGTTGGCACGACTAGTTCTTCCTCTAGCTTGCTGTCCACAATGGGGTGACATTGGGGTGCTCGGCTGTTCACCATTAATGGCAATGGCAAGCTCACAGGGGTGCTAGTGTTGGGCTAAACTTTGTAGATGATCTACTGAGCTGTGTGTGAGCTAACTAGGGAACAAGTTAGGCAAGAATCACTGCACACTATAGTGTTTGATGTTTTGTTTGATTTGTGTCTGCAACCTGTTTGATGAAATGGCCGTATGAAATCAAGTTTTGAATTTTGAAATGATTTTTGGTGGGTTTGCTAGATTGGTGCTGGTGAGTCTGCAGATGCTTGGGTTTTGAAAGTTGAGCTTGTTTGAGTGGGTTTTGAAAAAGTGGGATCTTCCCATATGAAGAAGATTCAATTTTGAATTATCATTTGAACTATGCATTTGAAAGTTTCTGGATGATCACAAAGTGGTCCTTGATACTCTGTTATGAGTACATTCATGGGGTGCAAAGATCCAGAAAAGTTTCTGTTAGGTTCTAAAAGTTTGAGACAACCAAAGTAGGCATGGGAGTTAAATTGGTCAAAATGACCATTCACTTAATATATTTGTTTTGATTTACTTGTCTTTAAGGAAAGTGTGGGAAATGTTTTAGATGATGTTCAATTCACCTAAGAAACATTTTACAAGCAATGGATCACACAAACAAGGTGGTTTTTAAATAAATTCAAAAATCCATGCATACACATATACATGCATTCATGAGTTTATTTAGAAAAGTTTTTGTTAACCCTAATCTTGATGATTAGTGTTTGATGATCTAAGTTTGGTATTTTTGGGATGGTACAGAGTTCGACCGCGCCACCACAGTCGATGGCCGGTCTCGTTGAAGTTTAGAGGAGGTGGGCCGTCCTCCTCGTGCCTGGCGAGCGCCCTCTCACGCCGATCCCTGAAGAAGTCTTCCCAAGTCAGGAAATAGTCGGGATGCCATCTGGGATTCCTCCGCTGCTCCGGCGTGAGCTCGAAGTAGTAGTGGTTCGTGATGGCCATCCAGCGAGCCACACCTAGAGGGACAGGAGAACCGGCACGCCTTCGACACTCAGCATCCAACCGACTGGGACGCAGTAGCCCGGCGGGCAGGGGTAGTTCGAGGCGCAAAGCGCCTCCGCCTCCCTGGGGGTCAGTGGTACGGTGGAAGCCATGGGAAAGAGTGATGAGGTTGCAGATATGAGTCTAGAGATGTGCAATGACAATGGAGGCCAACCCTACATATATATATATAGTGAGAAATGGCAAGAAGATAACTGGAGGGAAGAACTGGCGGGAAGAAATGGCGGGAAAAAATGGTGGGAAGAAAAATGGCGGGAAGAAATGGTGGGAAGAAAAATGGCTCATTTAATACATATAGTGTTAACAGAAGAAATATGACATTGATTTCCATTTTGAGATACATATGTGTGCCAAAAATGGCTCAATTAATACATATAGTCAATCTTATGATCGCGTCTGCCATAACCATGGAGTATCAGCACCGTTTAACAGGATGGTTGGGTAAGTCTTCACTCTGAAGGGCGGTATTTCATCAAACTTATTATAATCTTCTGACATGTCTGTCTTGTCCTCCACTCCCACGATGTTTCTTTTCCCTGAAAGAACTATGAGACGCTTTGGCTCATCGTGTGATGTATCTGTTTGCTTATTTTTCCTTTTTTCGGTTTGGTAGACATGTCCTTCACATAGAAAACCTGAGCCACATCATTGGCTAAGACGAATGGTTCATCTAAGTTCTTGTCTACCTTCATAAGATCGTTGGGATCCACTGTTGTCATTCCGTACTTCTTGTCTACCTCAACCCCTCCTCCTATTAGCTTGACCCATTTGCACCAAAACAAGGGGACCTTAAAATTAGGTCCACAGTCAAGTTCCCATATCTCCTCTATGAACCCATAATACATGGTATTTTGCCCATTGTCTTCTGCTGCATCGAAGCGGACACCACTATTTTGATTGGTGCTCTTTTTATCTTGGCCTATCGTGTAAAATGTATTCCCATTTATCTCGTACCCTTGGAAAGTACATACAGTCGAAGATGGTGTCCTGGCCAACAAGTATAGCTGACCTCCAACAATGGTGTTATTCGTGAGAAGTCTTTGCAGCCAGCCGCCAAAACTCTCCATGTGTTCACTTATAATCCATTCATCAGACTGCCTCGGGTGTTTGAGGCATATAAAATTCTTGTGTTCATTGATATACGGGGCAACCAAGATAGATCTTTGTAAAACCGTGTAGTGTGCTTGATTGAGAGAATGCTCGTCCCTACATATCATTCCTTTACATTCTAGGGTGCCTTTTCCACACAGTCTCCCCTCATGTCGTGATTCTGGAACACCAATCACCTTAAGGTCAGGAATAAAATCAACACAGAACTCAATGACCTCCTCTGTTACATAGCCCTTGGAGATGCTTCCTTCTGGCCTAGCACGGTTATGAACATATTTATTTAAGACTCCCATGTACCTCTCAAAAGGGAACATATTGTGTAGAAATACAGGACCGAGAATGGCAATCTCTTCTACTAGGTGAACCAGGAGATACGTCATAATATTGAAGAAGGATGGTGGGAACACCAACTCAAAGCTGACAAGACATTGGGCCACATCTGTTTGTAACCCTGGTAGGCTTTCTGGATTGATTACCTTCTGAGATATTGCATTGAGGAATGCACATAGCTTCACAATAGGTACTCAAACATTTTCAGGTAGAAGCCCCCTCAATGCAATCAGAAGCAATTGCGTCATAATCACGTGGCAGTCATGAGACTTCAGGTTTTGGAATTTTTCTCTGCCATATTTATTATTCACTTTATATTCGATGAGAAGCCAGACGGGACCTTGATACTGCTGAGGCATTCAAAAAATATTCCCTTCTCTTCTTTGGTAAGAGCATAGCTGACAGGAGTTAAGTGGCATCATTTACCCTTATCATTCTCAGGATGCATAGGCTCTTCAGGGTCTTTCATAGGTTGCTGGTCCTACCGTGCTTTCGGTGTATCTTTTGTTTTTCCATACAATCCTAGGAAGCCTAGCAGGTTCACGCAAACATTCTTCGTCACGTGCATCACGTCGATTGAAGAGCGGACCTCCAGGACTTTCCAATAGGGTAGGTCCCAAAATATAGATTGCTTCTTCCACATGGGCGCGTGTCCGGCATCGTCATTCGGAACAAATAGATTGCCAGGAACTTTTCCAAAGATTACTTCTAGGTCCTTGACCATACCAAATACCTCCTCACCGGTACGGAGGACATGCTTACTCCGGGGTTCTGCCAGATGTTTGAAATGCTTGCATTTCTTTCTTAATGGATGCAGGTTTGAAAGAAATCGACGATACCCTAGGTACACAACCTTCTTACATTTATCCAAATATACACTTTCAGTCTCATCTAAACAGTGTGTGCATGCATTGTATCCCTTGTTTATCTGTCCTGAAATGTTACTAAGAGCAGGACAATCATTGATGGTTATGAAAAGCAATGCTCGTAGGTCAAATGGCTCCCCTTTGTGCTCATCCCACATACGTACACCTGGTTTGGACCACAGCTATAAAAGTTCTTCAACTAATGGCCTTAGGTACACATCAATGTCGTTGTCGGGTTGCCTCGGGCCTTGGATGAGAACTGGCATCATAATGAACTTCCTCTTCATGCACAACCAAGGAGGAAGGTTATAGATACATAGAGTCACAGGCCAGGTGTTGTGACTGCATCTCTTCTCACCAAAAGGATTCATGCCATCTGTACTCAGACCAAACCTTAAGTTCCTAGTGTCACGTGCAAAGTCCGGGTACTCTCGCTCGACTTTTCTCCACTGTGACCCATCAGCGGGGTGTCTCAACATCGCGTCTTTCTTATGGTCTTCCATGTGCCATCGCAACAACTTGGCATGCTCTTTATTTCTGAAGAGACGTTTTAACCGTGGTATTATAGGAGCATACCACATAACCTTGGAAGGAACCTTCTTCCTAGGGGCCTCGCCCTCAACATCGCCAGGATCGTCTCGTCTGATCTTATACCGCAGTGCACTTCATAATGGGCATGCATCCAAATTCTCGTACTTCTCACTGCGGTATAGGATGTAGTCATTAATGCAGGCATGTATCTTCTGCACGTCTAATCCTAGAGGGTAGACAACCTTCTTTGCTTGGAATGTACTGTCGGGAAACTCATTATTTCTTTGAAGCAGATTCTTTATTTTTACCAACAACTTTGAAAATGTGCGTCAATCACACTGTTCTCTGCCTTCGATTGCAGCAAATCCAGTGTGGTACCTAGCTTTTTGTGGCCATCTTCGCAAGTTGGGTACAACAATGTTTTATGATCCTTTAACATCTGCTCCAGCTTCTCCTTCTCCTTTTCAGTTTCACATTCTTCCTTTTCATCAGTAATGGCCCGACCAAGATCGTCATCAGTGGGCCCATCTGCTGCCTCTTGATCTTCATTATCTACCCCCGTTGCAGTATCATCGTATTCAGGATACATATTATGATAGTTGCCATCATCCTATTCTTCTTCGTTGTCTTCCATCACAACCCCTTTTTCTTCTTGCTTGGCCCAACAATTATAGCTGGGCATGAAATCGGATCGATGTAGGTAGGCTTGAATGGTCCTTGTATTTGAGTAGTCTTTCTTGTTCTGACAGTGAACACACGGACAACACATAAAACCATTGTGACCACGGTTTGTATTAGTCACAACGATGAAATTTTGGAGGCCCGTAATGTACTCGGAAGTGCATCGGTCACCGTACATCCATTGTCGGTTCATCTGTATTAATATATAGTATATCAAATAGGGAGATGACCATTTATATAGTTCATCAATGACACATGAAAGGATAAAGTTGCCGACCTCGACCGAGAAGGAAAAAGAAACGAGAAAACTTATTTAGAGCTCTCAGGCATTTCACCGAACACCTCTTGTGCATAGGAAATAAACACAAACTAGCACACCTCTCACCCTCTTGCTATGTCCAAAATGAGAGAGTGAAAAAATAACAGAGAGGGGTGTGGGTTACGGTGGTTATATAGGCGCACCCCCTTTAACACAAGTTCAAGCCATGAACCAATGTTAAAGGGGGGGGTGCGCGGGCCACTGGTGCAGGGCTCGAACCGGTGTTAAAGGGGGGCTCGTTTTTTTCTGGACCATGCTGGTACGGACGCCCCCTTTAACACCGATTCGTAGGAGAACCGGTGTTAAATCCCATTTCCGACCTCAACTAAAGGCCTCGTTTACACTAGTGAAGTATTCTACATGGTGTTTGGTGCTTGTTATAAATAATTTTGGGCCGGTCAAAATTGTACTATCTTAAAACGCCCTACAATTTTATCAATATGATAAAGCGATCTCCTTGTAATGCATACGATGAAATATTCTACATGGTGATGCGTCCTTCGCTGGCACTCTAAAAACGCTTGACTGCTTTGGCGAGTGATGCTACAAAACCTGTTCACTTCAGATAGAAAAATAGATGGAAAGCATATGGGGATCGCTGTCCCTTATGATTCATCCTAATGACCAGAACATACAGATTGAGAACCATTGGACTTAGGAGGCCCTTCCCGCCGACACTGCTCAGCGCTGACCCTGGCCGGCCTCCTATATAAAGAACTCTCTCCACTGATCCCCTCTCTCCCCTCATCCCGGCTCTCTCTATCTCGGTGTTCCCCGACGCTAGCTCCTCCCCACCCTTTGTCCCAGCAGCCCACTAGGCTCCACGCCTCCACCTTAGCCATGGTCGTCTCCGTCTCCTCCACTGGTGCCCTCCCTCTCACGGACAACAAGAATCAGCTGCTTGTAAACGTTTCCTTCGCTCCCGGAGGGACACGCAATAGGTTCGAGGTGCTGCCGGACCTCAACCCCGAGGAGGAGATCGCCGCTCCTGCCTCCTCCACCGGCTCCCCATCCCACGTTGACGCCACCGCCATCAACATCTTCGTCTCCTTCGACGCTGTGGCATCCCGCAAAACCACTACTAGAAAATCGCGTTGATTTCGTGCATTGCATCGTCATCATCATATGTTGTTTGTCTAAAATTATTTTCGCAAAGCCCGTTTGGTTTTCTAAAACGCCCCATCTTTAATCAAATATCAAACCCCGGGTCTCCGAAATATTTTTGTTTGCCTGCTATCGGTTTGCAAATGGTGGATTTAGAATCAAATAAAATATTTTTTTTTTTTAGTGGGGCAGTCGAACGGGCCGAACGACCCGAACGACCACCCCCGGAATTAATCTGGCCACCTAAAACAGCCTCTCTAAATCCTAAAGCTACCAACAAACTAACCCACACCCCTTTGGCCACCTCACCCTGGCCAATCACCATGTGCCACCTCGCCCTCTCCCTATCCCCCAACCAACCAGATGTTGCCACCTCACCCTCATCTCTCTCCCCCTCTCTCTACCTTCCCACACACCCACACACACACTCCCACCAACCCACACCACGCCAGCCCGCGCCTGGGCCCCACTCGGCCTCACCCCACCCAGCTCTCACAGCCACACACGCAGCCCCTCTAGCCCCACCGACCCTACCCCGTGGCCCCAACCCCGCCTGTGGCCCACCCGCAGCCACACGCACGCCTGCCAAAACCCCCACCCCGCACACACGCTCACCACGCGCCTGCAGTCCCCCTGACCGACCGACGCGCCCAACCCCCCACGCCTGGCCCCACCCCGTCCCCACCTCTGCCCTGTTTCTCTTCCCCGCAGCCCTCTCTCCCCCTAGCGCGCCCATCCCCGCCGCAGCAACCTCCCTCTCCCCGCAGCGACCTCCCTCTCCCCGCCGGCCGCTCCTCCCACCGCCAGGCCCGCGCGCACCCGCCCGTCCCCGCCTCCGACGCTCGCCGCCCCACCACGTTCCTCTCCGCTTTGCCGTGCCCGCGCGTGTCGCCGCCGCCCTCTCCTCAGGCGTCTGCGCCGCTGCGCGCCGCCGTCCCCCGGAGCTCCCCCTCGCCCCGCATCGCCGTCCGCCTCCTCGGCCCCGCCCCGACCTCGCTGTCGCCCATGAACCCTCTCCGGCGCCGCCTAGTGCCCCGAGCCCGCGCCCTCCCCGAGCCGCGTCAACCGCCGCCCCCGCCGCTCTGCCTCACCGGCGCCGTCGTGACGGCCCCGCCTCGTCCTCCGTCCCTGGCCCCACGCGCCTCCCCCGAGCACGCCGCCGCCTCCCTACTTCCGAGCGCCGCCACCGCCCTCGGCCCCGTCTCCCCCTGGCGCCCGCCCCTCCCGAGCTCGCCTTCCTCCTAGCCCGGCTCGCCCTGGCCTCTGTCGCGGCCCCGCGCGCCACCGTCGGCCGCGTCCTGCACCGCCGGCCGTCGCCGGGCCTCTCCTTCGCCGTCTAGCTCGACCCCGCCCACCCCGGCAGCTGGCCACCATCGGCTCCGCCCTGGAGTTCCCCGCCGGCAACCATGGACGCCGTGCCGCCCTTCGCCTCCTCTACCTCGCCTCTGTCCGTGGTTGCGCGATGTGGGAAGACACCTCCGTCCTGCATGCCCGGATGGCGTTCGACCGTAAAACCGACAAGGAGATAACCTTGCTGCGCATCGGCATGTCCCCACCTGCAGGTGAAGATGCTCCATCTGTGGTGTTTGACGGACCAAGTCTCGACACCCCCGTCCCCATGTGGCCATGACACCAACAAGTGCACAAACACCGAAGCCGCCCAAGTTCGCCTCGAGGAGCCGCATGAACCCGAGGATCCATCGACAAGACCTCCGACGCGGAACCCCGAGAGCGCCGACAAGACCGACCCATAACAAGTTCTCCGTTTCCGTCGCCTAGATCTCCGCACGAACAAGACCAACCCGATGCCGGCCACAGATGATCGAGATAACATACTAAGATCTTCGACAGGGAACGACGAGAACTTCTGCCGGAGTCCAAAACCACGAAGGCCAAACCCGATGGCTCGACATGATCTTCCTCAGGGGACGCCAAGTCACCGTCGAACCCCGCAGACCGAACCCCGGTACCGGACAAGTTCTCCATCAACCTCGAGAACGCCTACCCGGACCAACAAGATCTACCGCTGGACGCCAAGTACTCCTTCACAGACCCGAGGATCCGAAGGCCTTCTTCCCGGATCCGGAGACCGAACCCGGGTGCGTCAAGTTCGTCGACCCGAGACCCCGGATGCTCCAAGACCTACCCCCGCTATCCGAGAACGATCCGTCGAACCCTGGACCCTGGACCCTGAGATCCGACCCGAACCCCTGGAACCAAGACCGTCGAGACCCCTAATGTGTGAACCCCTTCCCGAAACCCTAATTTATAACATAATATCAACTTGTTGCATATTAAATTGTCATACTTGCATGCATCTTGTCATGTGGTTTGGGGGCCTTATGCCGATTCACCTTATAATTAAATATGGGGCCCATATGCGGGCAAATCTAGCCTTATATTGGCCTCATTTAAATTGATGTAGCGAACCGGTGATATATTTTGGCCATGTTAAAACAACATTTAATTTGCGGGGTATCTAAATAACTTGAACCGTTTAACTAATTGTCGGGACCCCGGTTCCGCTTAATCTGACCTAATCGCATCGCATCTTTGCCATGCCCTGCATCATACATGCATCATGCCGATCTTCTGTCGTTGTATTAAATATTGCATCTGGTGTTTCTTCTAGTGTTTTGCTTCTTCGCGGATAAGGCCGATGAGTTGATGTGAGCTTCGCCCCGATCTTCGGTTGAACCTTCGGCAATGTTTTCAGGCGAGCATCTCCCCCTTTCTACCTATCTTACTTTTATAGTATTTACTTCCCTCCTGTTGATCTATTGCTATCTGTGTTGCGATGCTTTAGTTTCCGTACCCGTGACCTACCGTGCAGCCCTATAATTGCCTTGGACACATCCTATTACCTATTGTTTGGTAGATAGTTGGACTTGCGCGTCGTAGTCGCTTGCTCAAGTGCTGTTACGTGTTGTCAAATGCCACAGTTGTTGGAGTAATGCCGCATGCTTGATGTTGGAGATGGCCCTAGTTTTACTTATCGTTCACTTTAATTCCTGTTTAACAACTAAAATTGAAGTAAGCAGAGGCATCGGTGGGTGATAGATAATATTTGCTTTCCGAACGCCCACTTGTGTCCCGTAGGACCCCGAGTACTTGATACCTGTTCCTTCATTTATCGCGCTATCCACATCCGGGAGGTATATGGGACCCCCCTGAGCCAGAGCTTGATTTCGTCTTATTTCTTGGGGCCACAAACTAGTTTGAGGTTTTATTTACTATCCTGTACTTATGCCATGCTACTTATGTATTTACGATTGTGCGAGGAGCACACTGTACTGTTTAGGTAAGCGGAGTGATTACGCGGTATCGACACCCCGAGTTTTCGGGTTCCCAGTCGCTTACAGCCATTGTCGCAAACCTTGAGTCCGTCTCGGAGCTTGCTTACTTCGTTGCGGGTAGACTCCAAGGGGTGGCCCCCTGAAATATTTCGGAATCCTGTGATTGTTCAGTCGTGAAAGCCTCGTTGGGTTTTGATTTGGTTTTTCCGAGGTTGATCGAGCGTGTGTTGCTATTGGTGCATCCCGGCCGGGTAAAACTTTCTGAAAGCCGTGTCCGCGGTTATGGACTACTTGGAGCACAGTATCTCGACCATAGACAAGCATAACTAAAGTTTATTGCTATAAATTTGACTTTATAATGACTAGTAATCAGCTTCACTATAACGGAATGGCTAAATAGTACTGCCCACAATTGCTTTCTTGGGTTGTCGCTGGCGACCATTGTACCTAACTAGTAAGTATTGCAATTACAACGGAATGGCTGAATAAAAGTACCAACAACTGCTGGGTTTTGGGTTATCTCATGCTATTGTATCTGACTAGTAAGTGTCGCAACTACAACGGAATGGTTAATTAAAAGTGCCCACTGCTTACTTTATCAGAACGATTATCTACACCTGACTAGTAAAGTGCCGCAACTATACCTGAATAAGTAAAACTGCCAACTGTGTGAGTTCCTCGGTTGACTTCCTCGTTGGTCTCGAGGGGGAAACGCCAGGATGGGTTTTTTTGATGATAGTATCATGTTGGTTCCGAATAGGCCTTCCTCATCTCCCTCTGGTAGCCGCTAGTCGTATCGAGTCTCTATAGGTTGTTTAGTGCATGCTGCCGCTGCCGCTTCAGTCCACCATACCTATGTAGGCGAGGACCGCCGAATTCTAGCCTCGCCGTGTACTGGCCTCAGTACTGACGCTCCTCTTTTTCCTTTGCCTTTGTCGGCACCCCTTTTGTTTAAGCAGGTTTTGAGATCGACGTCGTTAGCAGGGTTACCCTTCCGGCTTGGCCTGGGCAGGGTTATGGACGCCATTGGTTATTCTTCAGGGCTCTTAGCCCCATTTGCATCTTGTCTGTAGTCGGACGGTCCGTCTTTTCAAGGTGATTTGGATCTTTGTACCGTATATCTGTATTCTTGACTCATGGAGTCGCTGTTATATATATATATATCTGTTCTGTGGGTCCCATCGAGGACTGTTGTGTAATGTTATTACTTCGTTTTCCACCTGCACGAAAGTGCCTGGTGGGCACCTTTGAATCGTTTCTATGCGGGTTTGGCGGGTTTCGCTAAAACTTGCATAGGTCCGATTCTGAGGGTGTTACAGAGTGGTATCAGAGCTCAGCAGTTGCGATACCCCACAAGTCCAGCCTGTAGGATAACCTAACTAACGGCCGAAGTAGAGTGTCAAAACTATTTTGGAAAATCGGTTGGATAGTTCTGACTAGGTCTGGTTTTACTCCTTACCCCTCCGCTGTTCTCCTCTTACCTCTACATGTTTTGAATCCGCTCTCTTCTCTCTCTTCGAGTCCAGGATCTCTCGTGGTTGGGTTTCCGTCGTACCTTCAGGGTTTCGCTTTCTCCCTTTTGTAACGGAGGTGTTACGACCATCAATCTGCAACTTGTCTGTTGTACCCTTCATCCAATCTTTTGTTCTTGAGCTCTGGATCCATATGTGTTCCTTGCTGGATATCAGTGTCGTTGAAAAACATATGAGAAGGACGAGCATTGGTGAAGTTGGAGTATACCTTGAGCATGTGTTGTTCATGCCAATGGAACCATCGCGGAACCTAATCATTGTGTCTTTCATACGATTTCTGTTGTATCTTCCGGTGTTTCCCGATGTGATGACATCATCTACGCCAGATCCGATGCAGAGTCTGCATCACTCCTTTGTTTCCGAACCTCGCTTGTCGAGATCTTCAGTCTGTTTCTGAGAGTTGGTTGCATAATCCGCCTATTCATGTGCAGAGTAATGGTTTGAGTGCGGGATGGAGTAGCTACCATACCACTACTCTTATCATTCGCTCTTGTACATCGAATCAGTGGATCCAGCGATTTTACTCCGTCCACGGAAGTTAGGGGTGGCTTTATTTGTTGAAACCTCTACCTTCGACCTTTTGTTTCCGGAGTGTTCTCCCGACGATCACGGACAACGACCTCTTGTTAGTGGTGTCGCGAGGATCTACGCAAAGCGAGGAGACGCAGACCGCCGACCTTCCTTCCGGTACCATGAGGCGGATCTCGAGGGCGAGATCCATTGTTAGTGGTGTCAAATTGTGGCATCCCGCAAAACCACTACTAGAAAATCGCGTTGATTTCGTGCATTGCATCGTCATCATCATATGTTGTTTGTCTAAAATTATTTTCGCAAAGCCCGTTTGGTTTTCTAAAACGCCCCATCTTTAATCAAATATCAAACCCCGGGTCTCCGGAATATTTTTGTTTGCCTGCTATCGGTTTGCAAATGGTGCATTTAGAATCAAATAAAATATTTTTTTTAGTGGGGCAGTCGAACGGGCCGAACGACCCGAACGACCACCCCCGGAATTAATCTGGCCACCTAAAACAGCCTCTCTAAATCCTAAAGCTACCAACAAACTAACCCACACCCCTTTGGCCACCTCACCCTGGCCAATCACCATGTGCCACCTCGCCCTCTCCCTATCCCCCAACCAACCAGATGTTGCCACCTCACCCTCATCTCTCTCCCCCTCTCTCTACCTGCCCACACACCCACACACACACTCCCACCAACCCACACCACGCCAGCCCGCGCCTGGGCCCCACTCGGCCTCACCCCACCCAGCTCTCACAGCCACACACGCAGCCCCTCTAGCCCCACCGACCCTGCCCCGTGGCCCCAACCCCGCCTGTGGCCCACCCGCAGCCACACGCACGCCTGCCAAAACCCCCTCCCCGCACACACGCTCACCACGCGCCTGCAGTCCCCCTGACCGACCGACGCGCCCAACCCCCCACGCCTGGCCCCACCCCGTCCCCACCTCTGCCCTGTTTCTCTTCCCCGCAGCCCTCTCTCCCCCTAGCGCGCCCATCCCCGCCGCAGCGACCTCCCTCTCCCCGCCGGCCGCTCCTCCCACCGCCAGGCCCGCGCGCACCCGCCCGTCCCCGCCTCCGACGCTCGGCGCCCCACCACGTTCCTCCCCGCTTCGCCGTGCCCGCGCGTGTCGCCGCCGCCCTCCCCTCAGGCGTCTGCGCCGCCGCGCGCCGCCGTCCCCCGGAGCTCCCCCTCGCCCCGCATCGCCGTCCGCCTCCTCGGCCCCGGCCCGACCTCGCCGTCGCCCATGAACCCTCTCCGGCGCCGCCCAGTGCCCCGAGCCCGCGCCCTCCCCGAGCCGCGTCAACCGCCGCCCCCGCCGCTCTGCCTCACCGGCGCCGCCGCGACGGCCCCGCCTCGTCCTCCGTCCCTGGCCCCACGCGCCTCCCCCGAGCACGCCGCCGCCTCCCTGCTTCCGAGCGCCGCCACCGCCCTCGGCCCCGTCTCCCCCTGGCGCCCGCCCCTCCCGAGCTCGCCTTCCTCCTAGCCCGGCTCGCCCTGGCCTCTGTCGCGGCCCCGCGCGCCACCGTCGGTCGCGTCCTGCACCGCCGGCCGTCGCCGGGCCTCTCCTTCGCCGTCTAGCTCGACCCCGCCCACCCCGGCAGCTGGCCACCATCGGCTCCGCCCTGGAGTTCCCCGCCGGCAACCATGGACGCCGTGCCGCCCTTCGCCTCCTCTACCTCGCCTCTGTCCGTGGCTGCGCGATGTGGGAAGACACCTCCGTCCTGCATGCCCGGATGGCGTTTGACCGTAAAACCGACAAGGAGATAACCTTGCTGCGCATCGGCATGTCCCCACCTGCAGGTCAAGATGCTCCATCTGTGGTGTTTGGCGGACCAAGTCTCGACACCCCCGTCCCCATGTGGCCATGACACCAACAAGTGCACAAACACCGAAGCCGCCCAAGTTCGCCTCGAGGAGCCGCATGAACCCGAGGATCCATCGACAAGACCTCCGACGCGGAACCCCGAGACCGCCGACAAGACCGACCCATAACAAGTTCTCCGTTTCCGTCGCCAAGATCTCCGCACGAACAAGACCAACCCGATGCCGGCCACAGATGATCGAGATAACATACTAAGATCTTCGACAGGGAACGATGAGAACTTCTGCCGGAGTCCAAAACCCCGAAGGCCAAACCCGATGGCTCGACATGATCTTCCTCAGGGGACGCCAAGTCACCGTCGAACCCCGCAGGCCGAACCCCGGTACCGGACAAGTTCTCCATCAACCTCGAGAACGCCTACCCGGACCAACAAGATCTACCGCTGGACGCCAAGTACTCCTTCACAGACCCGAGGATCCGAAGGCCTTCTTCCCGGATCCGGAGACCGAACCCGGGTGCGTCAAGTTCGTCGACCCGAGACCCCGGATGCTCCAAGACCTACCCCCGCTATCCGAGAACGATCCGTCGAACCCTGGACCCTGGACCCTGAGATCCGACCCGAACCCCTGGAACCAAGACCGTCGAGACCCCTAATGTGTGAACCCCTTCCCGAAACCCTAATTTATAACATAATATCAACTTGTTGCATATTAAATTGTCATACTTGCATGCATCTTGTCATGTGGTTTGGGGGCCTTATGCCGATTCACCTTATAATTAAATATGGGGCCCATATGCGGGCAAATCTAGCCTTATATTGGCCTCATTTAAATTGATGTAGCGAACCGGTGATATATTTTGGCCATGTTAAAACAACATTTAATTTGCGGGGTATCTAAATAACTTGAACCGTTTAACTAATTGTCGGGACCCCGGTTCCGCTTAATCTGACCTAATCGCATCGCATCTTTGCCATGCCCTGCATCATACATGCATCATGCCAATCTTCTGTCGTTGTATTAATATTGCATCCGGTGTTTCTTCTAGTGTTTTGCTTCTTCGCGGATAAGGCCGATGAGTTGATGTGAGCTTCGCCCCGATCTTCGGTTGAACCTTCGGCAATGTTTTCAGGCGAGCATCTCCCCCTTTCTACCTATCTTACTTTTATAGTATTTACTTCCCTCCTGTTGATCTATTGCTATCTGTGTTGCGATGCTTTAGTTTCTGTCCCCTTGACCTACCGTGCAGCCCTATAATTGCCTTGGACACATCCTATTACCTGTTGTTTGGTAGATAGTTGGACTTGCGCGTCGTAGTTGCTTGCTCAAGTGCTGTTACGTGTTGTCAAATGCCACAGTTGTTGGAGTAATGCCGCATGCTTGATGTTGGAGATGGCCCTAGTTTTACTTATCGTTCACTTTAATTCCTGTTTAACAACTAAAATTGAAGTAAGCAGAGGCATCGGTGGGTGATAGATAATATTTGGTTTCCGAACGCCCACTTGTGTCCCGTAGGACCCCGAGTACTTGATACCTGTTCCTTGATTTATCGCGCTATCCACATCCGGGAGGTATATGGGACCCCCCTGAGCCAGAGCTTGATTCCGTCTTATTTCTTGGGGCCACAAACTAGTTTGAGGTTTTATTTACTATCCTGTACTTATGCCATGCTACTTATGTATTTACGATTGTGCGAGGAGCACACTGTATTGTTTAGGTAAGCGGAGTGATTACGCGGTATCGACACCCCGAGTTTTCGGGTTCCCAGTCGCTTACAGCCATTGTCGCAAACCTTGAGTCCGTCTTGGAGCTTGCTTACTTCGTTGCGGGTAGACTCCAAGGGGTGGCCCCCCTGAAATATTTCGGAATCCTGTGATTGTTCAGTCGTGAAAGCCTCATTGGGTTTTGATTTGGTTTTTCCGAGGTTGATCGAGCGTGTGTTGCTATTGGTGCACCCCGGCCGGGTAAAACTTTCTGAAAGCCGTGTCCGCGGTTATGGACGACTTGGAGCACAGTATCTCGACCATAGACAAGCATAACTAAAGTTTATTGCTATAAATTTGACTTTATAATGACTAGTAATCAGCTTCACTATAACGGAATGGCTAAATAGTACTGCCCACAATTGCTTGCTTGGGTTGTCGCTGGCGACCATTGTACCTGACTAGTAAGTATTGCAATTACAACGGAATGGCTGAATAAAAGTACCAACAACTGCTAGGTTTTGGGTTATCTCATGCTATTGTATCTGACTAGTAAGTGTCGCAACTACAACGGAATGGTTAATTAAAAGTGCCCACTGCTTACTTTATCAGAACGATTATCTACACCTGACTAGTAAAGTGCCGCAACTATACCTGAATAAGTAAAACTGCCAACTGTGTGAGTTCCTCGGTTGACTTCCTCGTTGGTCTCGAGGGGGAAACGCCAGGATGGGTTTGTTTGATGATAGTATCAGGTTGGTTCCGAATAGGCCGTTCTCATCTCCCTCTGGTAGCCGCCAGTCGTATCGAGTCTCTATAGGTTGTTTAGTGCATGCTGCCGCTGCCGCTTCAGTCCACCAGACCTATGTAGGCGAGGACCGCCGAATTCTAGCCTCGCCGTGTACTGGCCTCAGTACTGACGCTCCTCTTTTTCCTTTGCCTTTGTCGGCACCCCTTTTGTTTAAGCAGGTTTTGAGATCGACGTCGTTAGCAGGGTTACCCTTCCGGCTTGGCCTGGGCAGGGTTATGGACGCCATTGGTTATTCTTCAGGGCTCTTAGCCCCATTTGCATCTTGTCCGTAGTCGGACGGTCCGTCTTTTCAAGGTGATTTGGATCTTTGTACCGTATATCTGTATTCTTGACTCATGGAGTCGCTGTTATATATATATCTGTTCTATGGGTCCCATCGAGGATTGTTGTGTAATGTTATTACTTCGTTTTCCACCCGCACGAAAGTGCCTGGTGGGCACCTTTGAATCGTTTCTATGCGGGTTTGGCGGGTTTCGCTAAAACTTGCATAGGTCCGATTCTGAGGGTGTTACAGACGCCACCAACGGCTCCTCCGCGCCACGCCCTAACCAGGATCAGGGCCGACAACGCCCAGAGGCCCTCCAGGAGCATCGTGTCGAAGAGGTCTTCACCGACGATGGCCGTTGATGGCGTTCGTCCCTCTACTCCGAGGTTCTGGTCTACGGGTTGGCCGCGGTGGTGCTCCTCATCGCCATACTTCTTAAACTTAGAGCGTATGCCGCCACGCCGGCATCTTCTTCCCGCAGCCGCTGGTAGGTATGCCCATTGTCATTGTTCCACACCGACCATTCTAGAACATTCTTTCTTCGAATACAAGAAACCAAGAATCACCAAGAAACAAAGATAAGCAGCCACAAACACAGAAATGGAAGAAACGAAGAGCATAACTTCTTGTTTTCTTGTAGAGGCTTCATTGGTCTGGATTCCAATTTTCGACCACGCATGTAATTTTCGAGGAGACAGATTGCATAACATTTTGTTCTCAATGACACTATAGTTTTCGCTTCATTATTTTAGCAATTGTGTGAGGTGGCCTGGTCTGGAACCCAGGACGTCCATTTGATAGAAGCCCCGGCCTCTGCATCAAGCGATGCACACAACCTTTATTTATTAATGGAATAACAAATTCTGGTAAAAGCCATTACAAAGATCAAACAATGATGTAAGGTTCCCAACCTTTAATAAGGTAGAGATCCATGTGTTTACAATGCTAGTCCCTGGATCAATAGCTAGCATCCACAGTTAAGATCTAATATCAAGAAACAAAGGTCATAAGACAACTTTATAACCAGGAATAAAATATTTCATTACATCTTACATAGCTCATTTGGCTATCACATTACAATTTAGCAGAACATATAGCATGGAGTCCTTCATCTTCAAAGTGCCACAGGCAAACATGTTGGTTGTAGACTTGTAATCCTAATCATTAAACTTCACTAATATCAAACAAACCTGCAACATAACAAGTTACAGCCACAAGGGTCAATACATTTGAATTGTATTGGCAAGTTTCACTACTATGTAGATATAAGTGGATCCTATCATTACATGCATATTTGGCTAAGTAGGGTTTAGGCTCTTTTGCAGAAAGCAATGTAGTTTTGTCCTATCTTTTCAAAATAGTTCTAATCTTTTGTCAAAACTTTCTGAACTTCTTGGAAAACTCCAAGTGCTTCAAATCCCTTGTTGTCACCCTCAAGTTTTAACTTTGAGAAATTGGAATGTCGAGATCTTCCATAGCTTCAGGCCTTAGTTGCTCAGAGTTGTCCGTAACCGGGGACACGACTAAGTACTTAGAATTTGATCTTCTGCAGAAGTTGTACACTTTACCCACATGACACAATCTCGTCTTGACGCCACCAGTGGCCGCTGGATAAGTACTCACCAAAATGGAGTACCGGCAGATCGAGAATGTGACAAAGTCTTTCCATAGGAGTCCTCCCAATACACAATGATAGCTTGTCATTCAGGCACCAATGTAGGGTTCCAAGTTCCCTAGCACAAATCTAGTTAACCTGAAGATGCTAATGCATGGCTCTTCCACTATGTAGTTGACTAAGCCAGAGCCCATTTAGCATGTGGCTGTACATGGAAGCCATTGTACGAGAAACATGTTCAATCTCTAAGTCACTGGGTGGTTTTCTTCTAGTTCACAACAAAAGAGATTGCCATATAAACATGGTTCCCTTTGTTGCCACCTTGTCCAAAAACTTGTGTATCCTTGTCCACCCAGGTGGTTCATTGAGTACTTGTTTTATTATATAAAACATAATTCTTTTCAATACTTCATATAGTCACATCATGTATCCCATCCCAATATATAGCAGGGCTAAGCATACTACAACTACAATTTTTCCACTAAGGAATATATAGGGGTATCCTATTAGGATTTAGCATAGCATAAAATATAAAAATCATTATCATGCATGTTTCAAAAATCCACTAAGTGTAATGAAAATAATAGGACTTGGATGATAGTGTCACTTGCCTTTTTGGTAGAGAATGTTGGTTCACTTCTTGATCTTGCTAATATCACTCTCTTCTAACTTCACTACAAATCAATCAAGCAAACATAGATTCAACTAGCATTCCAACCAATATTCAAATAATTTATCACACAAAAAATAGTAGAAACAAAGTCATGCATGCAAGCATGCAAAAGATAGTTTTATTTGAAAAGGTGGTTTCTACTAGGATCTAAACATTATAAGGTGCAAAGTGGTCATTTACTAAAGTGGTAAAACCATTAGCAAAAGGTTTTATCTATAAACCATTTTTAAGTCATTTAATTATTTTATGTGGTTGAAAAATGCTTTTAGCAAAGCAACAATTTTATATTGTTCATCAAATAAGTTGTTAATTCACAAAACTTGGTGTTTAGGGTCAGAAGGTTTGAATCAAATTATTTCCCAAAGGTTTTACTCAAAAATCATTCCATATCAAAATCAATATTTTTATTTGACTAGAATGAGCTAATTCAAGTATTTATTCCTAAACTTCAGAAAATTCATTTTAAATCCATAAGTTGGTTCCTAAGGTCAGTAGGTTCACAACAAACCATTTTTGCAAAGATTTCACATTAAAATTATATCTAGAACAATTTTTATATTCATAATAAGCCTACACAAGTTTCTGCAAAATCAACCAATTTTCCTGAAGCAATTCATTAAACAAAATACATAGTTGCAATGTACTTGTTCTACTGATTCCATTGATATAAAATTTGAAAAATTTGGACGTGTAGAACTAAAGTTATGGATTTTTCCAATTTGCATACCAATCTGATTCTAATTCTGTTTTTAAACAAAACTCTGTACACGTGGCGCAACCTAATTGGCTGGTACCGCTTCGGGTGGATCGGCCTTTCTGGATCGTTGGATCTATGTTAGATCTAGTGGCTCGGATGGGCTCATACCTCTTCATTTAAGTTCTATTCTTCTCCACTGGATTAACATCTAACGGTGCATAATGACTTGACCTAACTCGAGCAGCGCCGATGGTGGCTGGCGGCGGCGCACGGTCAGACGGTGTGCTAGCCGATGAACCAGGAAGCAAGGAAGATAGAGGAGGATCTCACCTTGCTCGCGAGGTCGAGGTGAAGCTCAAGGTGGTCGCGAGGAGGCAAGGGGCGCTCGGATTCCAGAGGGATTGCTCGCCGGAGTTGAGTTCATCATCGGGTCCGTCTGGTCGTTGTCGGAGGCGAGGCTATAGGCCATGCCAAAGCAAAAGAATGACACGGTTAGGTGCGCACGAGGGTCGCGAGTAAGGCAGCATCACTGAGAGGTGCTGGGGAGGTCTGAGCTTACCGGGGGAGGGTCGCCGGAGAAGGGACAGACGCGGCGGCGCGTTGAGTTTGTCCTTGCCGACGCTCTGGGGCAAGCGCGGGCGAACGGGAGGCACTGGCAGGTGCACCTGGAGGTGGAGAACATGCTAGTGTGCAGTGTGAGTCGAGGCGAGGCTGGACGGCGCCGGAATTGGTCAGGGAAGCTGTCGGAGACAGAAGGTTTCAAGCTCTCAATTGGGGCAGCCCTGGGGCAGAGGGGAGGAGCTGTTTTGGGGGAAAGAGAGAGGAGCGTGGGGAGAGTAAGTATGCGTGATCACTGGAAATAATTACTCGCGCAATAACTCGTATTGACGCCGAAGTTAATCGGCAGCAACGGCAGGGAACGGCTGGCACGAGGTTGATGACGCTGAGGTGGCGTGGGGCCTGTCTGTCAACGTGAGGAAGAGAGGGGAGTGGGGCCTGCCTGTCCGTGACTGCGTGGGTGCGTGTGTGGGTGAAAAACGCTTCGCGCGTGGGGGGGAAAGTTGGGCTGCAACTGGGCTGTTGGGCTTGTTTGCTGGGCTGGCCAGTTGGGCTGCGTCCGTTTCTATTTTTTTATTCTGATTGCTTTTTCTTTTTCTATTTGATTTTCTGTTTTGATTTTTAATAAAACAATTCAAACACCAAATGAATTCAAACCTTGGCCAAACTTTGTAAAATTTTTAGTTCTGTTTAACAACACAACCCAAAGTCCAAAATAAAATAATACTTTTATTCTTTTAGGATCTATTTAATAATTAAATAAAATAGTCCTTAGTTATTAATTCAAATGGGATTTGATTTATTAAATTCTCCATTTGAAATCTAAGTAATACCAAAATCATTTCAATAGGTTTTATTTGAATAAATAAAACACTTGGAAATCTTATTTAAAATAAATTAATAAGTTTTAGTGTTTATTTAAAATGGAAAAGCCTTTACTTTACTAAAATTGGATATTAATAAATCCTCATTTAATATTCTACCTTTGCTTATAAAAACCATATCTTTTTATTTAAAGGTCCAAAATAGTATTTCCAATTATTAAAACTTTCTTTATTAATTGTTTATCTTTTTAAATCCCTTTAGGATTTTATTTGATCCAAATAGGTTTTTGATGTTTCCAATTGGATTAAAAAATTTTCTTCTCACCCTAAATTTCAACAAAGTTTTATTTGTTTAATTATTTTTCACATTTCAAAATTTGGAAAATTTTTGGGATGTGACAAATGAAGACCGCCAAAACAAAACACCGAGCATAACGATAACTATATTGCTATCTCCCTGATGAGACCTAGCAAACACCCAACTGCCCCATGCAAGCTTGGAGCCCAGATCCACCTAGCATATCCACGAAACGGCGCCCATGCACTCACTCTGGATGTAGATGCCTCCACTATCTTTCGCAAAATCATCTTCGGCATGTAGATCGATGCGCCGACTCTCGCCACACCAGCCACTGACACCATCGTGGTGACAAGTAGAACCACCTCCCTACGCACTATATCCAAAGCACGTCGTGGTCGCCACTGGTACCTTGCAGCACCATGGTACCAAGTACCACCAGCAAACACAGCTTAACATTTCTGGAGGATCTGTCGTGCGTAGCACCTACCGGACATGCATTACTCAGCGTAGCACCTGTCGTTCAAGCATGAATTGACTTCACCGCCGAAGTTCCATGCAAGAGACCGACGGTCTGTGGTCCCCGTGCGAGAGACAAGTGGAGACCGACGCCCAACCACCAAGTCGCCCACATGTCCGTCCAGCTGCGACATGTCTCCAAAGATGATGCCCCCATGGGGGTGACGACAAAGACGATGCCATTATCCAATCCAGGAGGCCCCCACAACGCAAAATATATATATATATGTCCAGTGTTACAAATAGTGTGCAGGGTTCATCATGAAATAAGCACTGTGTTACAAATATTGGCAGTTTGACAACTCAAATTCTAGCACATCATGGATCTGCGAGCAGGTGAGGAGCCACCTAACACTGCCAAGTCCCTTGGTCATGACAACGGTAACCCATGCAATCAAGCATAAGGCCAGCAGCAGCTCCAGGAGATCGAAGTCGAAGCTTTCTGTGAACCTCCCGAGCAGCATCAGCCACAACAGTTGTCTACGCACTTCTATTCTTGTAGACAGTTGTTGGGCCTCCAAGTGCAGAGGTTTGTAGAACAGCAGCAAGTTTCCCTTAAGTGGATTACCCAAGGTTTATCGATCTTAGGGAGGAAGTGGTCAAAGGTATTCCCTCTCAAGCAACCCTGCAATCAAGATACAAGAAGTCGCTTGTGTCCCCAACACACCCAATACACTTGTCAGGTGTATAGGTGCACTAGTTCGGCGAGCATATAGTGAAATACAAGTGCTAACGGTGCCAGAAAAGAGCTTGACGGTGAGTTAAAGACTAAAGGAAACAAGAAGGAAGCAAGCAAACATGCAACAGATCTAGTAGCAAACGGTTTTTCAATGTTTAGAAACAAGGCCTATGGATCATACTTTCACTAGTTAACACTCTCTCATATAAATATCCTCTCTTCATGATACTACTCTTAAATACTCTCCGGTTGGACACTCTAATCCAACGTAGGGCTATAACAACACACCTCAAAGTCCGTCTTTCCCAATCTAGATGACCCCACACTGTCACCTTGAGCGCTAGATGGTTCCAACAAACACCACAATTTCATAGAGACATCCAACTCCAAATATAAGTCATAAAAAATATTCAATCTAGCCAAAGTGCCACACACGGTATGCCCCCTGTCACTTTCACACATGTGGGAAAACGCATAGATCTATTAAAGCACAAATAGTATTTATGTAGACTCAAGCCTAAGTGCCACCATGGAGTGCACGCTGTCACTTTCACACACATGGGGAGAGCAGAGATCTAATGAAGCACTTGAGTAGCAAGGTAGATCTACTTGATTACAAATCTCATGACCACAAGATCATGCATAGAGAGAGAGATGAACACACAGCTACCGGTAGAGCCCCCTGCGGAAGAACTACTCCTCCCTCATCATGGGAATTAGCAATGGTGATGGAGATGGTGGTGGAGATCGATGGAGATGGCTCCGGGGGAACTTCCCCGTCCCGGCAGGGTGCCGGAACAGAGACTTTCTGTCCCCCGAATCTCCCCTTAGGTGGCGGCGACACAGCAGAGGTTTTCATGGATTTCTTCTAGGTTATTTAGGGTTTTTGGGTCGGAGGCTTCTTATAGGTGAAGGAGGCAAGGTCGATGGAGGGCCAGGGGGCCCACACCCTCCCCAGGCGCCTCCAGGGATTGCCCGTGCCTAGGGGGTGCGGCCACCCTGTGGGACCCATCCGTCTCTTCTTCGTGGTTCCGTGTTGCTCCGGGAAAATAGTAACTTTGGCTTTTGTCCCGTCCAATTCCGAGAATATTGATTTTCTGCCTTCGTGAAACCAAAAACAGAAGAAAAAAGGCAACTGGCACTGTGGCAACTTGTTAATAGGTTAGTTCTAGAAAATATACAAAAAACACCTCAAAGTATAGACAAAGCAACGCAAAGTAGATACTAAACAAGCATGGAATATAAAAAATTATAGATACGTTTCCGATGTATCAAGCTCCTCTTCCCAAACACCCCTACCCTTGTTGGTAAACTGTTTCCAAGCGTTGCCCGGCGAAGATAACGAATAAAAGGAGTTATTAATTACTTGATATTGGGAAATTCAAGAATGTTGCCGATATAGTGACATAATGATTGAAATTGCCGTTGGAGCATCATCTGCATGTCCACACAGTGCTTAAGGGGTTTATGTTTCGAGTCCATGACTTGTACCAGCCCTTTGTCAGGTTGAATGATTAGCAGAATATAGTGGAAGCTGCACAAGCATCAATTATAAACTTAACATCGAGTAAGCAAAATAGAATGTGTACAAGACAATAACACTCACCTGAAGTTGTAAGGAAATAGTATTTCCCTTTTGACATGTAGCTCACAATGTGTCGTCTCCATGATATCATCCACTGGGTAGCCAACATGAGCCATCGTTGGTTCAGGTCCAATTGGTGCACCATCATCATCGTCATCACCCGGGACCTCGGTGGAAGCCACACTACTTTTCTGATTATTCGATAGGCCTGTAGCATCGAATGCAGGTTCTACCATGTGCCGCTGAGATGGGCTAGTAGTACCTTGTTGGCTAAGTGCGTCAATTTGATCTTGTTCCCACTTTAACAGTTCTTCAATGTTACGCATCCGGTCTGCCTAAATATTTGCTTCAATTTCCTCCTTGTCCTTTCTCCTCTTACGGCTTCTATCAGGATATTTCTTCCTGTCTGCAGAAAACGCAATGCTCCTTGGCTAGGATCCCATTGTGCCTCGTGTTCTTCCTTCAAGTTCTGGATTCCCAAGGGCGAGAGTGAGCTCGTCATTCTCCCTATCGGGAATGAACCTCCCCTATACAATAGCCTTTATTGCATTTCGTATGTCCTCGATGGGGAAGGGGTTTTATTTATGTTTTATTTTATATATACACTTCCCTTCTGAGTCCAACATGCCCCCGTGCCCATAATAACAATTCTTTGCGCGTTCGATCCAATCGGTGCAGGTCATCCTCAAGTTTGTTCAACTTAGGAATACAATCCCTGTAGCCACCTTGCCCCATAATATGGTGATACTTCTTGTTAGCAGCATTTTTCTTATTTGTTTAGACCTTTTCTGAGCTACCACTAATATCTTGTACTCCACAAACTCATCCCAGAATTGGTTTGTCTTCTCATACGCTCCCTTGAAATCCGGAGTCTTCTTTCTCACGATAAAGTCAAGGTGCAATCTTTTCTTCCAGTTGGTGAATCGATGGGCCATCTTCTTAAGAGCCCACTCCTTGACCTTCTGATGCATGGTAGCGGCATGTTGCTTGGACTCCTCATCTGAATTCTCCACATTTGGATCCACCTCTACCATCGGTAGGGTGAAATTAAGCATGAGCCTCCTCCAAAGTAAATCTTTGGCTTTGTCTGATACATATAAAGGCATAACTTCTTTCTCAACAGGCTTATTCCAATCTCGAATGGTGATCGGGACGAAGTCCCTAACAATTACTCCGCATTATGCCACAAATTTGTTTGTGACATGAAGGGGAGTCATTGGTTTGCCGTCGTCGGTGACTTCTTCGATCATGTACCTTTCATGGTCTTCCAACTTTTTGGTTGGGCCTTGTTTGCTCTTTGCAGTAGATTTGCTTGATCTAGAGGGCTAAAAGAAGAAAGAGCGTTAATATATGTATATAGACAATAGAGGATTAATTACTATTATATGCACCTTGCCGGAGTTTGTAATATTTAATGTTCCATCGGAGCGGTTGCCTCCTCCCTCACGGAAGGCGTCGCCTTCCCCATCACGAAAGCCATCGCCTTCTCCCTTAATGAATTCGTATCTTTCGGTGAAAAGAGGATCACCCCCACCGGAGTTGTTCAGAAACATCGATACATCCATATTTTCTTCCCCGCGGATCACACCATGGATCAACTCTTCCTTCTCTTCCTCTATGCCGCGTGGTTCCATATTTTCTTCATAGGTGGAAAAGCGGATAAGTCAAAGCGGCTAAGGGAGGAGCTTAGGTAGGCGAGATTTGACGGGATAGGGCCGGGTGCTAAGAGATATAAACCCTAATTCGGAGAAACCCTAGTATGTACATACACAATAATAAAAATGCCAAGAAACCCTAAATGAGATATATAAACCCTAATTCGGAGAAACCCTAAATCA
The DNA here is from genome assembly GCA_910589765.1 of Avena atlantica. Taxonomy (NCBI): domain Eukaryota; kingdom Viridiplantae; phylum Streptophyta; class Magnoliopsida; order Poales; family Poaceae; genus Avena; species Avena atlantica. Next base: position 162,152,833 of record OU342737.1, read on the forward strand.
ATATTTACAACTAAATTATTTACAACTAAAATCAACTATATGCACTAAAATCAATATTTACAACTAAAATCAAGTAAATCCACTAAAGTCAATATTTACAATATTTCCTACTTAAATCAACTAAATCCACTAAAATCCATATTTAAAACTAAAATAAATTAAATGCACTAAAATTAATATTTACAATTTTTCTAACTAAATCAATATTTACAACTAAATCCACTAAAATCAATATTTACAACTAAATCAATATTTACATTCCCAATATGTACAATAATTAGAATATATATTTGCAACTAAAATCAAATAAATCAATATTTACATACACAATATTTACAACTAAATACACAATATTTACAACTAAAATCAAATAAATCCACAAAAAAAGTAAAAAAATGTGTGTGTGTGTGCTTGTGCATCTGTGTGTGTGCGCGTGCGGCGACAGGAGAGCGCTCGCGGCCGGCGTGTACCTGTGCACGGGCGGCGGGGGCAAGCTCTGGTGCACGGGCGGCAGGGGCGACGCGGGCAGTGAGCTCTGGTGTCCGCAGGCGGCGGGGGAGACCTTCGATGCGCGGGCGGTTCAGGTGGGAGTGGAGTGCGCGTAGAGGCCGGTGGGGGCGGTGGGGGCAACCTCCGATGCACGGCACACGTGGAGGCCAGCGGCAGGGGACGGCGGGGCTGCGGTTCGACAGCCTGATGACACACATGGAGGTCCTCGATCGCGGCGACGGCTGCTCTACTCGCGTGAAGTGGAGTAGAATGGGAAGGAAAAGGGGCACACGCGGTTAAGTAGGGGCGGGCCTTTAGTCCCGGTCGATGGCTCCAGCTGGGACTAAAGGGTGGAGCATTGTAATATCCCAAAAATATTGAACTTGAATCATCAAACTCAAAGCATCAAAATTAGGGTTAACAAAAACTTTTCTAATTAAAATTATGAAAGCATGCATATGTGTATGCATTTAATTTGAAATTATTTTGAACCAACTTGTTTATGTGTTTCTTTGCTTGTAAAATGTTTCTTGGGTGAATTAAGCATCATCTAAAACATTTCCCACACTTTTCTCAAAGACAAATAAATCAAAACAAATAAAATAAAGGAATGGTCACTTTGACCAATTTAACTCCCATGCCTACTTTGGCTGTCTCAAACTTTCTGAACCTAATAGAAACTTTTCTGGATCTTTGCACCCCTTGAATGTACTCATAACAAACTATCAAGGCCCACTTTGTGATCATCCAGAAACTTTCAAATACATAGTTTAAATGACAATTCAAAATTGAATCTTTATCATATGGGAAGATCCCACTTGTTCAAAAACCACTCAAACAAGCTCAACTTTCAAAACCCAAGCATCTGCAGACTCACTGGAACCACTCTAGCAAACCCACCAAAAATCTTTTCAAAATTCAAAAGTTGAATTCATGCGGCCATTTCATCAAACAGGTTGCAGACACAAATCATCAAAATCCAAAACACTATAGTGAGCAGTGATTGAAGCCTAACTTGTTCCCTCTTTAGCTCACAACCATCTCAGTAGATCATCTAGTAAGCTAAACCAAGCACTAGCCTCACTGTAAGCTTGGCATTGCCATCAATGGTGAACAGCCGAGCACACCCATGCCACCCCAGTGGAGACAGCAAGCTAGGAGGAGAAACAATCCTAGCCATCATGTCTGGGAGGCAGCCCACCGTCCACCGCCACTCCCTGTCCACCGCTTGAACCCTGCCAGCCACTGGACCACACACACGGACAGCGCCCAGACCGCCAGCGACCATGCCGAGCGTGCGCCATAGCGCCACCCTCGACCGAAGCCCACAGACCGCGCGCCGCCCTCGCCGCATGCGTACACGATCGCCACCGACCCAGGAGACCGCCAGACATCCTCGTTCGCCGCCCCGTGATGCATAGCCACCGCTCGCCATCGAAGACACCGCCTCCTCCGCACAGAGTGTCGCATGTTCAAGACCAAGCCGCACAGCCCCACGCCTCGAAACCATGTCGTTGAGCATCGCCAGGGAACACCGCACCGTCCCCTACCTTCGCCCATGCCAATAGCCGCCTGTACCATCGCCCCCGACGAGCTCACCATGCGCCCCGACGGTCCCCTCTCTCGACTATAAATAGAGGCCACCCCCGCTCGAATCCTTCACACCATTCTACGCCCCTCTCCTCACTGATCGTGCCACACCGTTCCCGGAGCATGGCAAGAAGCACATCGCCGGAATTTCACCGAAGCCCGCCACCTCTGGAGAAGAAGGACGCCATCGATTTCGTCCACCCCAGGAGCTGTCGCGACCACCCCTGAGTTCGCCGTCGTCGACTTCGTCGTTCGCCCACCTCGCCGACCCTCGCCAGCACCCTGGTGAGCCCCCAGCAACCCCCACTAGCCGCGCTAGGTTTCTTTCTCACCAGCGTTGCTCAACGTCGACGATGACTCTCAACCATTGGATTAGAATCAGATCGAACGCACCACGTTGCCCCGTACCTCTTCGCACGCCCCTGTCTCACTGACGAGTGGGGACACCCACTTAAGCAGCCCGCGGGAGCACTGCGCTTAGCAGGCCGGCCCGGTATCGTTTCCCGCGCAGCCGAGTTATTCAAATTAAACCTTTTCCATTTTATTTCAAACTCACTTCTGTACCCAACTTCAAAAATCAACCCAGATCGATTCAGTGCATCAAATTAAATGAAACTAATTTTGTTAGAAAGGTTTGGGAATGCTGAATCCAAGCCCGTTGGATTCAGGTCATTTGGATCTATAGATCACCCATGGTAAAAATAACAAGGCAGAAGCTTTTCTGTATTCAAACATTTTTCAAATTTAAACCATAATAGCTTTTGAGTTGATTCCAACTCTCAAAAATCACATTTAACCATACCTTTCAGAATATATAAAAATATATAGGTTTACTTGCAGAAATAATGTTCAAGAATAAAAGAATGCTACATAGGAATTTCTAGCCACTTTAATTAATTAAAATAAAAGGGTAAAACCTTATTAAATTGTGACACCACTTTAAATCATATTCCCATGGACTAAAATATGTGGTGATGACATGTGTCAACATGATCCCATGTTTGGTTTGGAGAATATTAAATCTTAAGTAGTTTTTCAATGAGTATAAATTACTTTTCTAAAAATAAAAAGAATTAAACCAAGCCTTAATCTTGTAATGTTATAGATGATGTTATATCATCTATAGGACCCTTGTGTGTGATGATTGAAAGTAGCTAAGTATTGTTTGGTGATTGTGTACCTCGTATTTATTCATAGACGATAGTACCGACCAAGGATACGAGGAGGAAGGAGGAAACTACGGAGAAGAAGCCGAGGAGAACATCAACCACTGCTCTGCACAAGGCAAGCTGATACTATACCTATGCAAGCTATTAACCTTGCAAGATAACACTTGCAATTTGGCAAGCTTATATTGACACTAATGCAAGCCTGATACTACTAGTGAATGTGCAAGCTAACCCTTGCAAGATACCCTACTGATGCCATAAACCACTACTTGTTACTAGGACCACTATATGCCTTAAGTATATGTGATCATATCCATTTGATAAACCAATCCTAGTTTTTACTTACAAGCTTTATACTTTATTTCTTTATTAAAGCTCTTACTTAGAGTTTACCGGAATAAATGGTAGATACTAGAAGGATATGTGAAGGTTTCATAAAGAGCATAAAATTTGGCCTAAGCTAGATAATCTTGATGTCATCTTAAGGCATGATATTAAACTTAGCTGAAACTCCACTAGTTTACCACCCCTCATTAGTGCTTACCCCCATTTGTAGATGCTAGTGCTAAGCATAAAACTTGATCAACATTAGATGGGAATACTTGGTGAAAATGGTTATGAAAACCTTGGAATGATGGATCATTCTATTGAAATGTTTTGGACATGTGTTTCCGAACACCGGATGATTTTGGTGATGAAAATGTTGAGGCATGAGCCTTATCCCTTTATAAAACTGAAGGTTGTCTGGATGCGATACCATTCCAATTTTATTGTACAACCACAATACCTGAAGATTGGGTAGGGCTTGACTGGAAACTTATATACCTTATTATTAGTTCCCTCACGACCAAGGTCTGAGCTGAGGCTACCTTGTGAAGATTGTCCACCTGTGCAGTACCCAAGATGATAGTTGGTCATGGTTGGGAGGCCAAACTCATAGGAGAGGTGCTTATACTAGGGCGTGTAATCGAAAGGTTAGGATTGATTATCCGATTACTGAGTATGGTGAATTCAGGATTTGTTCCTGACCGATGTATCGAATGTTGTGGTGAAAGTGTACAATCTCTGCAGAGTGTCAAACTATTCGAATAGCCGCGTTTGCGGTTATGGACAGTTGGAGTGGCCATACTGTTCCCCCGTCAGACTTTTCAAAATGACTTTTGACATGAACTGAGACTTTGACTTGACCACAACAGGGTAGTGACATGAGTTACAAGATCCCACTTAGGAGTTATAAAATTGTGATTAGCTTTGGAACTTCGTAGAGATAAATCTGGCTTTTGCAAAACAACCCTAGAGCCTAGTGTCCTATTATCCAAAAACCCCTTTTACCTGTTATTAGTTTGCGAGTACTTAAAGAGTACTCATGGCTTTGTCCCTGGCTATTCCCATGGCCATACTATGAAGAGGAGTACCTGGAGGATGGACCCCAGGAAGGTTACGACAACTAGGATCATCTCCCATCGTCAGCATTGCCTTTGACCCCGAAGATGGAGCTTCGCCTAAGCTACCATTATTATTACGTATTCCGCTGCTTGATGTTGTATTAAGAACTGGATCATGAGATCCTTATTTGTGTAAGAACTTATGTACGGTTTGTAATTAATGATGTACTATGGTATCCAATTCTGTTATGTCTCGCAAAAATGGTAATCCTGGGATTGCGATGTATGGCATAACAGGCATCTGGGATTAAAAATACGGGTGTTGACAATCATACGTCCCGGGTAGAACCGAGATGTATGCTCCACCCTTTAGTCCCGGTTGGATCCACCAACCGAGACTAAAGGCCAATTTTGGGTTGGGCCCGAAATGGCGCATGCATGGGCCTTTAGTCCCTGTTGGAACCACCAACCGAGAGTAAAGGGCCTGTTTTCAAAGTTTTTCCAGATTTTCTCTCGGTTCCCGCCTTAAATATTATTGAGGGGTTTAAATTTGTAATGGATTTTAAATGATAAATAATTTGGAATCTTAAAAAACTTTAAACATAAAAAGTGTTTGAATTTGAATAACTAACTAAAACCATTTTCTGTTTGTAAATTAATTAATATAACTATTTAAAATATTAACCATTTTAAATAAAAATGATTTAACTAATATTTTTTGCATATTATTTTGGAATCTTAAAAAACTTTAAAGATAAAAAGTGTTTGAATTTGAATAACTAATTCAAAACAATTTTCTATTTTTTTAAAAAAATAATATAACTATTTAAACTATTAACCATTTTAAATAAAAAATGACTTAACTAATATTTTTTGCATATTATTTTGGAATCTTAAAAACATTAAACATAAAATTGTTTGAATTTGAATAACTAATTCACAAACATTTTCTGTTTTTTAAAATAATTAATGTAACTATTTAAACTATTAACCATTTTAAATAAAAAAATGACTTAACTAATATTTTTTGCATATTATTTTGGAATCTTAAAAAACTTTAAACATAAAATTATTTAAATTTGAATAACTAATTCTAAAACATTTTCTATTTCTTCAAATAATTAATGTAACTATTTAAACTATTAACCATTTATATAAAAAATGACTTAACTAATATTTTTTGCATATTATTTGGAATCTTATAAAACTTTAAACATAAAAGGTGTTTGAATTTGAATAACTAATTATAAACCATTATTTGTTTTTTTAATAATTAATGTAACTATTTAAACTATTAACCATTTTCAATAAAAATGATGTAACTAATATTTTTTGCATATTATTTTGGAATCTTAAAAAACTTTAAACATAAAAATTATTTGAATTTGAATAAAAAATTCAAAATCATTTTATGTTTTCTAAAATAATTAATGTAACTATTTAAACTATTATCAATTTTAAATAAAAAATGACTTAACTAATATTTTTTGCATATTATTTTGGAATCTTAAAAAACTTTAAACATAAAAATTGTTTGAATTTGAATAACTAATTCAAAAGCATTTTTTAACAATTAATGTAATTTAAACCACTAACCATTTTAAATAAAAAATGACTTCACTAATCAATATACCAAGTTTGGTATTTTTTCTTGTAACTATGTCAGATAATATGACAACACGCGAAGGATTTATATTATGCGGACCATTTTTGAATTTCTTATGCCCGTTTTGAATTTTTCCCATTTGAAACTAAGGTCAAAATACGAGACGAGCCTCGTTAGAACTTGCATTGGATCTCTAAAGAATCAACATATTGTGTGTCTAAAAATGATTTTTTTTAAATCATAGCCGTTAGTTCATGTACATGCAGTTCAAACCGTACCCACTTCCTACCGATTCGGCAGACATTTATCTTTTTCACCCGGGAAGGATGGAAAGATTTGAGATCTCCCGGTTGGGATATCGTCCATTTAATAGGTCTAGTATTTTAGAAAAATAGGATGGTAGCATTCTGAAACAACATTTTGGTGGTTGCTTCACAAAACTACCCGTTTTTTTGCTCGGTAAATGGAAAAATGTTTCTCTGTGCAACGAAAAGGAAAACTTCCTCGTGCAACATTGTTCTCCATCCCAAGATCTACATGCATGCATAATATGGGAACAGAGACCACCTGGGGTGAGTTCCACCAAGGACCCTGCACGATTTCTGAGGCATGAGGCTCCTTTGAGGTGACCGTTGGTCGGCCTCCGTGCTTCGCCGACTTCTCTCCGGTGTGGGTTCTGCATGGATTCCTCTGGTGGCGGTTGGAAGGTCACCTACTCTGGGGTGATCACGGGTGGTAAGTTTCCTGAGGGATCGCTTGTTCTCTCGGCTGATTCTTGGCTGGTTCTTCTAAATGCTAAAGGTTCACCCCTTGAGGGTAGATGTTTGGAAAATGGGGAGAAGATTTCTATTGGATCTGTTTTGAGGTTCCCCTCTCACCTCTCTCGTGTTAATGATATTTTGGTTCCTTCATCTGGATTTCTTGGTAGATCTCCTACCATCGCTGGAACAGATGAGGACACTGGTCTTAAATGGCATGCTCTTTGCTCCTCCCTGCCGGTTGATAATCTGGAACCTTCTAAGGGTTTTCTGATGCTTTTCCCTAGTGCTAAAAGATTAGTTCTCCTCAACCACAATGAGGTTGTCATTGATGCTAGATATTTGCTCCAAGGGGAGGTTGTGGCCACTGGGGTTTCTATTGATCTTCAAGTGAGGAGGGTTGTAGTTGGTACTCAGATCTTGCCTCGCTCTTTGGTAAAAGATAATTTTCTCAAAGCTGAAAAGATTGTACCAAAAACCCTGGATTTCGTCAAGGATTTTCCTAAGGAGTTTCTTCATAAGTATGCATCAATGATTCGACCTGCCCTGGATTTCTCTATTGGGAAGGAATTTGAGAAGAAGCTATTTGATAAGTTTAGGAATCAAGTTAATTGCCTTGGTGGTTTCAGAAAGAAACCGTTCTATCTGGTTTGTTCTTTTGGAAGAGCAAATTTTAAATTGGATATCCATACGGTTGGTCTTGCACTCCAAGCTTGTTTTGGTGGCCAGGCCTCTAAATTCCAAGTGAAATTGTTGCAAGATAGAACTTTTCGTTTCTCAGTTGCTTCAAGGGCGGTGGGTTTTGAAATTTACAATATTTCAAAATTTTCATGTGAATCTTTTATGGTTCATGTTAATCTTTGGGGTAATGGTGGCCCAAATTGGATTTTTGAAGAAAAGGAATTTTACAAAGAATCTGCTGGAGATTGGAAAGTTGTCACGTACAAAAAGAAAAGTCCCAAAAAATCTCCTGTGATGAAGCATGGAAAAAAGGTTTTGTCTGTTTTCCAATGGCTCAAATTTCCGATTGCTGCTGCGGATTCCTCGCTTGATCCTGCTGTAAGCAGTAAGTGTGATATCATTTCGAGTAATCAAGACAGGTCTTACGCGCAGGTTCTCGCTAATTGTGGTGTTAAATCTGTGGTAACGCCGGTCGGGTCAAAAGGTGACGCTAATCACGCGGCATTTAAACTCCCTGGTCTTATTCCTTTTTTGAAATGTCCTTCCTTACCAAAATGTTTGTGGCCCGATAAGTCTTACATTGGGTGGTTCAAGGCCCACCAAAATCCTCATTTTTGTCCCACTGTATACAATGGTTTTCAAGAGTTCTCCATTTCACTGCAAAAAACAACTGCTCGATTCCCTGTCTCCTCAACTCCCTCGCCTGCAGAAACCCCAACTCTTCCATGCTTGTCGCCGGCGAAGTCTGATGCAATGGCGAACATTCCAATTGATCCTGATCCATTCTTGCCGAATGGAATTCAAGATCTGCAAGTGGCTGGAAGAACCCGCGTCAAGAGGGTAGTGGTTCCGCGACAGTCGCGGACCCATGAACAGTATGCTATCGCAACCATTAATCCCCTTCCCCCTAGTCAGGTTCCTTTCTTGAATATTCGTGAGGTTCTTGTCGATTTCCTCAACAATGAGGCTCGTGTGCACTTTCAGGATGTAGAGGCCTGTCCTTTTGGGGATGCATATGTGCAATTTCATCATGTTAGTGACAGGGATAGGCTCATCGTGGCCAGCCCTATCCCTTTCCAAGACGTGCATGTTTCTTTTGTTAAGCACAACTAGGGGGAAAATTGGAGGAGATCACAGTTCAACAACGAGTGTTGGGTGATGCTGGTTGCCCCCCCCCCCCTTGGACCACTGGCATAATGAATACCTGAATGCGGGTTTTTCTGATATTGGGAAGGTTCTTCTATGGGAGCGGGACCAGGACCACAAAGGAAGGATTCTTGCGAAAATTCGTGTTACTGATCTCGTGGATATTCCCAAGAATGTCAGGTTCACTATAGGCGACTTGGTGGAGTTTGAATCTTGGACCTTTTCTGTTGAGGTTTTACAGAGTGACTTGCTTGGGGGGGCCACCTGAGGAGGACCCACCTCCTTTCCCCTAATGAAGCTCATCTTCAGGTTGGAATGGTTAGAACTTTTGTTTCCATTCCTGATGTTCATGCTGCAAAGCAGGGATTTTCTCAACAAGGTCTGGATGTCTGGGAAAGCTACTTTGCTCCCCATATTCACAAGGACTCTTCTTCAAAGGACTCACTCATGAGTGAAATTCCTGTAAGTTGGTTCAATTTTATTACTCTCATGCTTGCTACTCCTGAGAAGTTTAACTGGGTCAATAGCTTTCTTACTTCTCCATTATGGGAAATTATTAAAGGCCCTATTGCTGAGGAGAATTCAATCTCTTTCATCATCCCTAATGAAAGCAATTCACAGATGGCACCCCCTTGTCTGGGCATTGAGGCCAAGCAGTCCTCTTGCTCTCCTTCCACTCCTGCCAGAAAGAGAAAGGGCAAGGAACCTCTAGTTGAAATTGATGTGAGAAGAAGTCCTAGAATTGTTGAATTAAATGGGGGTTTCAAAAGTCACTTAAACTGCTCAATTGCTGACTGTCTGACTTGCAATGCTACTCCACCTTGTTTAAATACTAAAGTGGTTAAAAATCTTGCTGCCTCTTTCTGCAAGGTAAAGGATGGTGACCTAGAGAAGAGGTTGCTCAATAAAGGGAAGGCCACTGAAGTGGCAGTCAAGGCTCCTCCAAAAGTCATCAACAAAGGGAATGGATCCTCAAGCTTGAACCTTGGAGGCAAGAAGAAATCTGGGGCTGTTGGTACCTGTGGTCAACAAGCCAAGAAGAAACCCCCAACTTAAGTGTTTAATGTATCACAATCTGTCTTTTGATGGAGCCTTGTTGGTTCCCTATTCTGAAACCTGTATTAGTGGTTATCTGATGTGTTTGCTACCTAATGTCATCATGGATGTTGAATCTATCAGTGGGTTTATGGTATGGAATGATTTTTGTCTACTTGGTTGTGATCTTTTTTGTTGGGTGATTACATTGGTTGTATCACCTATTAACTCAATATCCAATTGGTTTTTTAATGGATAATAAAAGAATATGGAAGATTCTGAATTGGAACATCAGGGGCATTAATTCAAAAATAAAATGGGTTGCTCTCACAAATAAAATTGATGAATCTGGTTGTGACATTATTTGCCTCCAAGAAACTAAGAGGGAAGTTTTTGATATCTCTTACATCAGAAAATTCTGTCCCCCCAAATTTACCAAATTTGAATTCCTTCCCTCCAGGTGGGCTTCTGGGGGTTGATTATCATTTGGAATAGCTCTCTGTTTTCTAGGCAACTTTCTTTCCAAAATGAGTTCTCCATCTCCATCACCTTGACATCTCTCTTATGCAATGAAACCTGGATTCTCACCAACATTTATGGGCCATGCTTAGCTGAAAAAAGCAGATTTTCTAGAATGGTTTGGAAATATCGACATGCCTCATGATATGGATTGGCTCATTGTGGGTGATTTCAATTTTATTAGAAAACCCTCTGACAGAAACAGGCAGGGAGGGGATGTGAATGATATGCTACTTTTTAATGAAACCATTAGCAATCTGGGACTCATTGAATTACCCCTTAAAGGTAGAAAGTTCACATGGAGTAACATGCAAAAGGAACCTCTTTTGGAAAGGCTGGACTGGTTCTTTACATATGCTTCCTGGACACAGAGCTATCCTTCAACTTTTGTTGTCCCTCTTACCAAGCCTACCTCTGACCATCTACCTTGTGTCATCTCCATTGGCACAATGATTCCAAAATCCCAGGTTTTCAGATTTGAGAATTACTGGATGCATCATAGTGATTTTAAAGAAATTGTTCAAAATGTCTGGAACATCCCATTTGGTTCCCTGATTCTGCCAAAAAAATTAATGTAAACTCAAAAATGTCAGAAGGGGGCTGAAGAACTGGGCAAAAAAACTGCCTTGTTTGAAAGCTCAAATTAGTAATGTCAATGCCACCATTCATCTCTTGGATGTCTTGGAGGAAATGAGAACTCTTACTGTTCTGGAATGGAATCTCAGGGATCTTCTGAAAAGTCTTATAATCTCACTTCTTCAAGATCAAAATGCTTTTTGGAATCAAAGAGGAAAAGTCAAATGGGTCAAGTTGGGTGATGAGAACACAAAATTCTTTCATTCAAAAGCCACCATAAGCTTCAGGCATAACTACATCTCCATGATCAAAGATGACTCTAATGAAGAGATTCATGCTCATTCTGGTAAAGCTTATCTACTCTGGAATGCCTTAAAAGATAGAATGGGCACATCTGAGAAGCCTGAAATGCACTTTAACCTTAGTGAGTTGGCAGGGGAATGCTTGAGTCAAGAGGAAAAAGATGTTTTAGAAGAACCATTATCTGATAATGAGATTGAAGGTGTAATCAAGGAACTTCCTAATGACAAATCTCCTGGTCCTGATGGCTTTAATAATGAATTCATTAAGCAATGCTGGCCTATTATTAAGGAGGATGTTAAACAACTCCTTGTGGATTTATATGAAGGTACGACTTCTTTGGAAACCATTAATGCTTCTTTTATCAGCCTCATTCCAAAAAATGAGGCCCCTTTGACACCTGCTGATTTCAGACCTATTTCACTGCTCAACAGTGTCTTCAAGATTATAACCAAGCTTCTCGCTAACAGGATTCAAAAAATTATCCTTAAACTTGTCCACAAGAACCAGTATGGATTTCTAAAACAAAGATCTATTCAGGACTGCTTAGGATGGGCTTTTGAATTCCTTGATCAATGCCACAAGTCCAAAGAGAAAATTTTAATTCTAAAGCTTGATTTTGAAAAGGCTTTTGATAGAATTGAGCATTCAACAATCATCAATATTCTCAAAGCCAAAGGTTTTGGTGAAAAATGGATTAATTGGATTTAGTTGATCTTTGGTTCTGCTTCATCCTCTGTTTTGTTAAATGGAGTGCCTGGGAAAAAGTTTTATTGCAGAAGAGGTGTAAGGCAAGGGGATCCTTTATCCCCACTCCTGTTTGTCCTGGCTGCTGATCTTTTCCAATGCATTCTCAACAAAGCAATGAGACTGGGGTTTCTCTCCCTTCCTCTTGAAGGTGTGTTCTGTCCTGATTTCCCTGTAGTACAGTATGCAGATGACACCTTATTAATCCTTAAGGCTGATTCAAAGCAATTAATGTGCCTTAAGGCTCTACTTCATACTTTTGCCCTTTCCACTGGACTCAAGGTTAATTATTCTAAATCTAGTATGACGCCAATCAACATGGATTCTGAGAGACTAAGACACTTTGCTAGGACACTTTCATGCCTCACTGGTTCACTACCCTTCACTTACCTTGGATTGCCTTTAAGCATCAACAAGCCTGCAGTGGAGCATTTTCTGCCTATTGTTCAGAGAGTGGAGAGAAGATTATATGGGATTGCTGATTTCCTAAACCATGGGGGGAAATTACAGTTGATTAAATATGTATTATCCTCCCTTCCCATATATTATATGAGTTGTTTTGAACTTCATGTCTCTATTAAAGATCATCTGATTAAGTATATGAGGCAGTGCTTGTGGAGGAAGAAAACCACTGATGTTCAAGCTAGAGGACAAGCTCTAGTGGCCTGGAATAAAGTTTGTAGACCAAAGAATCATGGAGGTTTGGAGGTTCTTGATCTTAACATTCAAAACTCAGCACTTGTTTTGAAAAATTTGGATAAATTCTACAATCACAAGGATATTCCATGGGTTCATCTTGTCTGGAACACTTATTACTGCAATGGTAAATTTCCTGGACGAAGTCTGGAGGGATCCTTTTGGTGGAAGGCTCATCTGAAATTAATTGACACTTTTAAAGGAATGGCAAAGTGCTCGGTGGGAGATGGAAAATACACCCTCCTCTGGACTGATATGTGGAGAGAAGAATGTTTACAGCACAAGCTTCCTCATCTTCTTTCTTATGCAAAAAATCCTCACATTTCTGTTTGTGAGTTCTTGCAGACATCCAACATGAAAGATCACTTTTTTCTTGCTCTGTCACAACAAGCTTACTTTGAATATCAATGCCTTGAGCAAATTATCAGTGATGGAATGCAGGGAGAAACAGACAGCTGGAGCTATATTTGGGGCAGTGCTATTTTCTCAATCAAAAAGGCCTATTCTTCATTATCTGGATACCAGTCAGTGCAACCACATTTTTCCTGGTTGTGGAAGTCCTCTTGCCAGCAAAAACACAAGTTCTTCTTCTGGCTTTTGCTCCTTGATAGACTAAACACCAGAAATCTTTTGAAAAGGAAAAGATTTGTTCTGGCTTCATATGATTGTGTGTTCCATGGTTGCATGAGTGAGGAAACTTTACTTCACTTATTTTGGGGCTGTTCTTTTGCAAAAGCATGTTGGGCTGAAATTTGTCATGTCCGAGACAATGATCTAAATCTCTTAGAGGCGTTGACTAGTATTAAAAGCAACCTAAAAGTCCCCTTTGCAATGGAAATCATTATTCTTGGCGCTTGGGGCATATGGATGTGCAGAAACAATGAAATCTTCAATAACAAGCATGCTTCCCTTGATGAATGGAGGGCTATTGTTTCTTAGGAATTAAGATGGGTCCTGTGTAGAATTAAGAAAAAGTATTACCAGGACCTCAAAGATTGGATTAGCAATAATTTAGACAGGAGATAGTTACCCATGGTATTTCTTATCCCTCATTGAGGTGGCTTGAAAGTTGTAAATATTCACTATTTGTAACTATTTATGATTTATAAAAATTGCAGTGGGGTTTTTTTACCCTACTGTTTTACCCTAAAAAATGTCGCGATTCTGCACATAACATTGTTCATTTGGACCGAAAGCAATGAAACCTCGAACATGATAGCTCATTTTGTGAAAGTTTTTTGAGACATAATCAATATACCATGTTTGGTATTTTTCCTTGTAACTATGTCAGATAATATGACACCACGCAAAGGATTTACATTGTTTGGACCGTTTTTGAATTTCTTATGCCTGTTTTGAATTTTTCCCGTTTGGAACTAAGGTCAAAATGGCGTGCATGAAGATATGGGACGAGCCTTGTTAGAACTTGCATTGTATCTCTGAAGAAACAACATATTGTGAGTCTAAAAATGATTTTTTTCAAAAAAAATCACGGAAGTTAGATCATGTACCTGTAGTTCAAACCGAACTCACTTCCTACAGCTAGTCCGTGAATAGCCAGCCATCGCAGAAGCAGATCCGAGTTCCCATATCTTACTCACCGGATGAGCGCTTTGGCTCCATTGAGTCCAATGTTGGTTATGGAACCAATTCCTATAATTATGAAACCCATATGTTTGACTTCATAAACTTTTGATTCGGCTAGACTACTCGATACAACGATCTATTAGATCGCGTCCTTAGACACCGCGATAGCTACAACTAGTTTGTTTTCACTTTAGCTACAAGTTCCAACAAGCAGAAGAGTACCCTACCCTCCCGTAGTGTCCTCTTCTTAATAGCTGCATTTCTCTTTTTCTTTTCAACAACATACATTTGTCTTTTTCACCCGGGAAGGACAGAAAGGTTTGAGTTCTCCCGGTTGAGATATCGTCCATGTTAGGTGGTCTAGTATTTTAGAAAAATAGGATGGTAGCATTCTGAAATAGCATTTTGGTGGTTGCTTCACAAAACGACCCGTTTTTTTGTGCTCGGAAAATGGAAAATGGCTTTTCCGTGCGACGAAAAGGAAAATTTCCTCCTGCAACATTGTTCTCCTCCCAAGATCCACATGCATGCATAATATGGGCACAATATCACAAACTATGCCGCGATTCTTCACTTAACATTGGTCATTTGGACCGAAAACCATGAAACCTCGAACATGATAGGTCATTTTGTGAAGGTTTTTTCGAGACATAGTCAATATACCAAGTTTGATATTTTTCCTTGCAACTATGTCAGATAATATGACATCACACGAAGGATTTACATTGTTCGGAATGTTTTTTAATTTCTTATGCCCATTTTGAATTTTTCCCGTTTGGAACTAAGGTCAAAACGATGTGCATGAAGATACGGGATGAGCCTCATTAGAACTTGAATTGGATCTCTGAAGAAACAACATATTGTGAGTCTAAAAATTATTTTTCCAAAAAATCATAGGCGTTAGTGTCTATAGAGGTCCAAACCTGATAAGGTAGAGATCCCTGTGTCTAAAATGCTAGTCCCTGGATCAGTATCTAGAATCCATAGTTTAAGATGTAATATCAAGAAACAAAGGTCATAATACAACTTTATAACCAGGAATAAAATAATTCATTACATCTTACATAGCTCATTTGGCTATTTCATTACAATGTAGCAGGAATATCTATATTTCATGGAGTCCTTCATCTTCAAAGTGCCACGGGCAATCATGTTGGTTGTAGACTTGTAATCCTATTCAACACACTTGACTAACATTAAACAAACCTGGAACATAATAAGTTACAGCCACAAGGGTCAATACATTTGAATTGTATTGGCAAGTGATACTATGGTGGAATAGTGGTATCTATCATATATATGCATTTGGCTAAGTGGAGCTTAAGCTTGATTTGTTCAAAATAAGGTTTTGCTTATAAGTTGAAAACACTAAGTTTTTGTTTGTAAAATCACCCAAGGAACTACCAATAGGAATTGGTTAACCTTTACCCTTGTTCAACCACAAGCTTTTAACTTAGAAATTGGGATGAGGAGATCCTTGATAGTTTACATGTCTTGATGCTCAAATTGTCCATTGCCAGGGACACGACTAAGTACTTAGATTTTACTCTCTCGAGAGGTGGTGCACTTTCCCCCACAAGACTCGACATGCATCGAGACAAGATCTTTTAAAAGCCTTCCCTTAGACCAAATGGACGCATTCCAAACCTATCACCCCCTACCACCTTATGTCCATCTAGCTAAGTTATTGCAACCTATATGATCCTGGAAGAGTCCATATACCATGTGATTGCACTAGAAGCTTCTCAACATTTGACATCTCAAATATCTTTGTTCCTTGGTGGCTTTCCACAAGTGTGATACATAAGTTTTCCCCAGTATACTGGACTTGTGATACACAAGTTTTCCCTAGTATACTGGACTTGTGTAACCACTCAACACAAACCTTTCCTTCCATTCTAGCCAGGCGATTCATTCACATAGTTGTTTTATTAAACAAAACACAAGTCATAGACTTAGAAATATTTCATAGAATGAATATAATCCACCCTTTTTTCCTACTAGCTTGGATAAGCATAATAGTAGCAAGAATCTTAACTTAGGTAAAAGTCTACTAAGGCATCATCTTCTCGGATTTCCCAAGGCATAGCATACTTAGTAAAAGTTCCATGCAAGTCCTACTCAAAATATCACTAATGCATAGTGAAAATAATAGGAAAAATGTATGAAGCACCACTTGCCTTTTTAGTAGAGAATATAGATTCACTCCTTGATCTTGCAATTGTCACGCTCTTCAAAGTTCACTACAATTCAATCAAGGCACAAATTCAAACTAGCATTCAAACAATTCACCACCTAATATAAAGAAAACAAAACAATGCATGCAAGCATGCGAAAGATTGTTTTATTTGTAAAGGTGGTTTCTAATAGGCTATAAACATTTTAAAACACCTATTGGTCATTTATAAAAGTGGCAAAATCATTTAAAATCAAGTTTAATGAAAATGGGCCATTTTAAAACACCTATTGGTCATTTGCTAGAAATGATTTTAACGAAAGGAATAATTTATAATGTTTGCCAAATATGTTTTTAAACACAAATGTTAGTGTTTAAGGTCAAAGTGTTTAAAACTAATCTATTAGCCAAAAGGTTTCACTCAAAACCATTTGTAAATCAAAGCAACATTTTTGTTTTACTAGAAATGCCTTTATTCAAAGAATAAATTTCTAGGGTTAATCAAATATATTTCTAAACCAAAAATTTTGTGTTTCTGGTCAGTAGGTTCAAAATAAATCATTTGCAAAAGATTTTAACCAAAAATCATTTTTAGAATAAATTTTATACTCAAAATAGGCCTAGAAATGTTTCTGCAAAAAACTAATTTTCCAGAAGCAAAATACTAAACTAAGGGCATGGTTGCAAAGTTCATATTTTTGTGATTCCATTGGTATAAAATTTGCAAAATTTGGACATGTAGATCAAAAGTTATGAATTTTAAAAAATCCATACACTAATAGAAATGTTTCTGTTTTTAAAACAAAGTCTGTGCCACGCGTCAGTGTATTATTGACTGATAATGGTTCGTGAGTATCGCGCTACATGGACCGTCAGATCTAAATAGCAATGCATGTCACAGATCAAGTCATACCTCTTCGTTTAATGATTCGATAGTGTCCTCACGATCTACATCTAACGACTCAGATCCACTGGTCACTAACTGGCGGCGCTAGCGACGGTGGACGGCGGCGGCACGCTCGGGCTGCGGTGATCCGGTGCAATCAGGAAGCAAAGGAGAGAAGGGCGATGCTCACCAGATTCTCCGAAGCATGTAGATGCTCAACGTCGTCGTTGCAGGAACAGGGGAGCACGAGATTGTCGACATGGGCGATGCTGCAAGGCTCGGGAAGGCAAGGCAAAGGGTCAGTTAGACGCGCAAGACCAAGGCGAGTACACGAGCATCACTGAGAGGGAGAGGCGCGGTCGGATTTTACCATTGGGGGTCGCCGGAGTCAGGGCAGGTGACGTTGGCGGTCAGTCGAGGTTGTTGCCGACGCTCTGGGGCACGCGCGGCCAAGCGGGCGATACTGGGAGGTGCGCCTGGTACTGGGAATCCCACTCGTTTGCTCTGGGGGCAATGGGGCTGGCGGTGTTGGCCGGAATTGTCGTTGGATTGTCGTCGGTATAGTGGCGGAGCGAGGAAGAATTGGAGCAGCCTGGGGACGGAGAGGTACGGGCGAGTAAGGGGAAAGAAGAGGAAGAGGAGGGAGCTTAAGTAGGGCGTGGTCGCGGGAAAATTACTGGCGTGATTTCTTCGAATTTAACGCCGCGAAATCAACGCGAAAACGCTCGGAGTGAAAGGGGGAAGAACATGTCTCGCGGGTTGAAGACGATGCCAAGCTTGTGGTGTGGGGTCGCGCAGTCAGTGGCGTTGAGGGTAGGCTTGCGCGTGAGAAAAGAAACAGGGAGAGGGGGTTTCCCGCATGGGCTCCTCCTAGGCTAGTTGGGCCTGCTTAGTTGGGCTAGGGTTTCCCAGCTGTTTTCTTTTCTATTTTTTTCTTTCTGATTCCTTTTTCTTTTTCTGTTTTTATTTTCTGTTTTGATTTTATTCAAATGAGTTCAAACTCAATTGGAATCCATATTTTTATCAAACCTCCTCTAAACTTTCATTAGGTTTTAATACTATTTATTAATGTATTTTAAAGTCCATTTTAGAATAATTTCTTATATTCTTTTATGGTTTATTACTTATTTAAACTATACATTTATCTTTATTTAAAATAGATTCAAATATGGTTCCAAACCATATTATTTATTCAAATAATTCTTTTATTCTTTTTAGATAACTTTTAATCCACTTTGGCAATTTCCATTATTTTTCCATGATTTAATTAATCATTTTTATTAGGGATTTTGTCTTTATTCAAAACAAATATGGTTAAGTCCATATTAATTTTATTCAAATAATCTTTAATCCTTTATTTTATTTGGATTATTTTTATTCCATTTTCTTATGGATTTAATTCAAGTATTAAATTGTCTTCTAAATAATTTTCTTGAGATTTATTATTTAGTTTAGGCAATTTGTCTTTATTTAAATAAAATTGGATATTGTTTAATCCTTATGATTTTATTTAAATAATCTTTTACTCTTTTTTATTATTATTCAATACTTTAATTTTTTATGGATTTGGCCACGATTTAATTTGTCTTTTAAATATTCCTTATTTTTTTATTTCTTTCTTTGTCTTATAAAATCCATATCTTATTTTAAAGATCCAAAATTGGTGATTCCAATTTGTAGAATTTTATTTAATATTTGTTTATGTTTTTAAATCCTTTTAGGATTATTTTGTTCACAATTTGGCATGGATTTTAGTTAGGAGCTTTATTAGCCTTGGAAATTATTTTTATTTATCTTATTTAAATCATAAGTTTTTATCCATGGCTCCAAATTAAATGAAACCAATTCCCATGGTTTTATAATATTTTGTTTTATCATTTGTTGATCATTTATAAATGTTTTTTGATGAATTTTATACGGATCAAATCCATAGTCTTTGAGAGATCTTGGAAATGATTTATTCCATTAGGATTTGGAGTTTTGGTTTAACTTTCCCAAGTGTTTAAATTTCAAGATACATTCATTGATGAATGCATTTCACTTGATTGAAATTTTGTTGGATTCCCTTTTCATCAAATTTGTTCAAGGAGGGTTTTGATGTTTCCATTTAGAAGCAAAACGTTTCTTTTCACCCTAAATTTCAACATTTATTTATTTTTCACATTTCAAAATTTGGAAAATTTTGGGATGTGACAGTGTCGTGGTATTGCCGACGAGTAGGCCATGGGGTGAGGCGGAAGGTTGGCGGGTACGAGGTGACACAGTTTACCCAGGTTCAGATCCCACGACGGTGGCAGAATCGTACTCCTTCTATAAATCACTAAATGGAAATACGCCGGGTTACAGGGATCAGTTCACTATGCATGAGTTGTGTAATTACATGCCCTAAAGGTTCCTCTAGGTCCGGCTTATATAGTCGCCAGATCCCTAGGGTTACAGGGAAAGTCCTAGCGGGATAGGTTACAGAGTCCTACACATTATATAACTGGTCTAACGTGTCTTGCACTCCAAGCCTCCGGGTATGCCGATGACTCCACTGTAGCAGTCCTTTATCCGGCATGGGCCTCCCTTCTTGATCCATCTAACTGGGCCTCCCAGTAGGCCATAGGCCTTGCTACCAACTATGGGACACCTGGGTTATCCGGATTAGAGACATGCAATGGTGATACCCATTTAGCATATCCCGAACAGTAGCCCCCGGAGAACTCCCAGATCTTGCACCGTCTGGCCTCTTCAAGTTGAATGCTCCATCTAGATGAATGTCGGCAAACCGTCAAGCAATATCTTGTAGTCCTCCCAAGAACCCTGCGATGCTCTCCGTCTTTGATACTTAGTCGGAGAATCACTGAGATTTGCATCGTACTCTTCTTCTAGCCGGATAGAATATGACCATGCCAGAATCTTCGGATGGGACTGTTCAGCTGCCTATGTCAGTAGCGTGCCGTAGACGATAGGTCAGCGATGCCTCATAACTCACACATGTAGAGAACGTAATCATAGCCATTTTGCTAGCGTGAAGGATACGAAACATTGGTGGCCGCGGTAGGAACGTGGCGAAATTTCCGCGCACGCTCGCGCACACGCTGTCCATGGAATCAACTGTTGGATCAATTTGCACGAATCTTGACGCTGAGTACTATATATTAGAATTGCGGTGACATTTATATTTTCACCTCATTCTTCCTCGCGTCATCGTCTTCCTCCAGCCAAACCTATCCTCGAGATCCTCATGCACACAAAAAAAACCTAGCCTTTTCCAATCTCCAGCGACCTTCCACCCACCCCAATGGCGAGCAGATGCAGCGCTCTATCAATGGCGGCATCAGGCGAGGCCACGTCCAAGCCATCTAGAAGCGTGCATGTCCCACCGAAGGGTGTGGTGGTTCCACATTCTGCGGTGGTCGAGTCCACCGGCGGCGACCAAATTCCAGCGGGGCTGGAGCCGTTGGAGGAAGAGGCGGACTCGCACAAAGGAGAATGGCGAGGTTGGGACACCTTTGAGAGCGATATCAAGGAGATGCTCACTGAAGGGTACCTCCCCGCGACGGAGGGCCTGGTATGGCAGGCGGTGCCGGCCGGCGAGGTCGTCTCCTCTCCCCAAGGTATACCTCAAGGCCCAGTTCGTGCGGGGCGTCTCCCTCCCAATTTCCGACTTCTTCGTCCAATTCCTTCAACACTTCCGGGTTCAACCTCAGAACCTTGCGCTTAGCAACTACGCGGCGTTATGCGAGGGATACCTAGGATCAGGCCTAGGTTAGATCTATTCATTTACTTCTTCACCATGAAGAGGGAAGATGGGGTGAGTGAAGACGAGCTTAGAAATTGTGGAACCATTAGCTTCAAGATCCGGCCTGGTCGGCGGTTCCCCGACATCATGGGACACGAGTCCTGCAAAAACTGGCAAAGGACATACTTCTATGGCCCAGATATCCCTCTGGCTGGCCGAGAAGCATCGTACCTGGACTTTGTTGACGGGTCCGCCACTGAATCCCCAACATGGATAACACAAGCCCTTCTCCCCTCCAACGACGAAGCCCCTCGCACCGTAAGATGGATTGAATGGTTCATAGAGACGGGTCTGACCGGCTTGGGCCTATCCATGTGCTGGTTTGTCAGGCGGATCCAGCCTCTGTAGCACAGCGTGAAGCTTATGCACCAGTACACCAAGGATAGGAAAGATAGCCTCTGGATTTCCGAGTACAACTTCTCTAGTGACTTTGTCAAGCTTTGTCTCAAGGACATAGTCAAGGTGAAGGATTGGAAGCGTGACTTCACCATCACCTACGACGTGTTCGAGGCCGGCAAGTGCCTAGAGGTACTCATTTAGTTTCCGTGTATGACATATACTCCAGTTCTTCCATATTGCACATACTTTTGCATATAACACTTAGGATTCATTTAACAGCTGAAGGATCTGGAGGAAGGCAGCATAGCTCCCCAAGTCTACGACCCCAAGATGAAGGATGTCACTATTGTGTCCGACGACGAGGTCCCGTTGGCACGAAAGTGGAAGAGCTCCACCTCTGACGTTGTCGATGTAGGCAAGAAAAAGAAGACGGAGGGTGGAGCCTCCAAGAAATGCACCACCTCCCTGGAGGAAGAGAAAAGAAGAATAACTGGTATCCCGTTGACCAAGGAACCAACCATTGTGTAAGCTTCTTATCATCCGACATCGTCTTTTGCTCATATTATTCATGTACTTATACTTTTGCATGTTTCAGGAAAAAGGCTAGTGTGAGTTTGAAGAAGACCTCCAAAACATCGGGGGATTCTAAAAATACCAAAGAAATGTTTGCCCAAGCGTCTCCCACCATCGCCCCTCCTACTCCAAGCATCCAGCCTTCTGCCACACCAGCTAGATCTCCGGCAAAGGTAACATCTGAACCTTCTGCCATGGAAGTGGACCCAACTCCTTCTCAGGAGGTCCCAGATGCTACCGCGGAGCTCCATGTTTCCGGCTAACAGACGATGCAGGAGAGAACGTCTTCCAAAGTGGCCAAACCCCCGGCTAAGGATTCCACTGGTAGCGCTAAGGCAATGATGGAAATTGGAACTTCTGCCAAAGTGGGAGCCATTGCACCCAAGATTCCAACTGAGCTTCCCAAGATTGTCTATCCGGTCCTCACACCGAGTAGCTCAGCTCTGGCTCCTGGTGCCGCGCTGACTTCTCCTTCATACGGCCTTGAGGAGCTGCTCAAACAGGTGGAGATTGTCCAAGTTAACACACTTGCTTTTAGCAAGATATTTTTTGAGAGCGCCAACAATCTCAAGATCATCGCACTTGAGAGTTTTGCATGCCTTTTTCATTTCATATGTAGTATCCCACTCTAGCCCCTGAGCATTTAGACAAAAAACCATAGGTCTTTGGGTCTGAATGCTCTAAGAGTGACTAATAAGCTAGAAACTTTGCACTGTTTCCCCCAAGTATTTAGTTTGAATGAATTATTACGACTAGATACTTTTTAGAGAAGCATACGTAGTGTTTGTAAATTTCAATACTATAGCCCCCAAGCCTCTAGCTGAAACAGAATTAGTTCCGACTAGATGCTTAAAAAATACTAAGCATAGCTTTGAGTTTAAAAACTCGTACTGTAGCCCCCAAGACTCTAGGAGGATATTTATCCAGCTAGATGCTTCAAGTAGACTAAGTAACTTTGTTCTTTTTGCAGAATGAGAATACTCGGAGGACTGCTGCCAATGAAAAGTTCCACAAGATGCGCAAGGACCTTGAAGATGAAAAGGGTAAAATAGCCATCCCGAAGGAACAAATCACCAAGGGCAAGAGTCTATTTTATTTTCAGTTTCATGCTTAACTTGCTCTTGTGTCGTTATCGTCCGACTACTCATCGTGCTCTGAAATTTATCCGACTTGCAGAAGCTTTTGCCAAGGCCAAGGACATTGTTGAGCAATCCAAGCACATACAGGAACTGAATAACGAAAATAAGTAGGACAAAGCCGACTCGCTGAAGATGCATGAAGATGGAATGAATTTCATGCAAGAATCTACGAACACGAAGATCAACCGCCTTAAGGAGGAGACTGCAACCCTCAAGTAGCATAACAAAGCTGGTGACGAGCAAAATACTCGGAACCTTGAGGTATGCAAGACCCTCCGACAAGAACGGGACTCCATAGTGGTGATTCTCCAACAAGTAGAGAGAAGCATCTTTGGTAAGCATTCTCTGTCTTGTACTTCTGTAAATCAGGTACTTTGATCTTATTGTGCCGAACTCATGCACTCAAACATTTTGGTCGGAAATGCGGCTCCTATTGGTTTGACCAATAATCCTCCTCCGCCAACGGAATGCATGGTTCTTGCCGGCAACTTCATCAGCACCACCATCACCTAGGCCAAAGAAATTGCCAAGCCCGTGGACATCAACATTAAGGAAGTGGACTCTGTAATGAACTACACGGAGATCCTGCGCCGAGCGCTCGAGCGTATCGTAAGCTGGATAGCTTCATGTACCCAGGCTGGCGCTAGAATGGCCCTAGCCATGGTCAAGGCCCACTATGATGACGCCGACATCACCACAGTGACCTCTGGGTTGCCGGACATAGACGAAGACAAACAGAAGATCGATCACGACGCTATCTGGGCTTCGCTTGCCGGCTGCGATACCAGGGCCGCCCAACTGGTCGATGCGAACACCTTTGTGCCTCTTGAGGTAATCTATGCCAACCAAGCTAGCTCCTCCGAGTCCCTGAAAACTGTCATCTTTGTTGATGGGCAAGATGGATCTCCTGCCGCCGATGACGCGACCTCGAAGTCTCCTGCACCAGAGAAGTGAAAAAACACTATGTAATTTTTATCACCTCTAGATGTTGTATGTATGCGGAAAAACTAATATGTTATTTTAAGGCGGAAAACTATGGCACTACAAGAAATCTGCTCACTAGTGACCTTTTCTTAACGGTCATGCATTTTTTGGTCATAGATCTATGACCATTCTGAACCACTTGGTCATAGGAAATTTAGGACGGTCCAAACCTTGAAAAATATTGACCAATTTAGTCAAGAAGGTCATGATTTCCTAAAATGAAAAGGTCATAGATAGTTAGAACTGGTTTGAAGCCTTTTATTTGGTAGACTATGACCAATTAAAATGGTCGTTATGGTTAAAATCTGAGGCAAAAAATTACAGAATTGCCAACTCAGCAATATCACCTTCATATCATGTCCATGTGTCATTTTTTTCTTACTTGTCATGCTTACATGGTCTAGACCTGGCATCTCGAACCATGTGCTAGAATATATGGCAAAGAAGAGACCCACGGGGGTTTGTACTCAAGACCTCACAAACTCCCCACCGGATCCTAATCACTAAGCCAAACAACTCGTTCATGCCACATGGGTTGCACGGCGTCATTTAACCACGACCTTGGTAGATAATGAAAATTCACGCGCACGAATATATGTCAAAAAAGAGAGCCCCAACACTCCAACCCGCCACCTCATCCACTCCGAAGGAGATCTCAACCACTGTGCCACTGAACTTGTTGGTGCTAGATAGGGAGTTTGGCTACTTTAACCACACCTCATACATAAATGGAAATTTGGCAAAAATGAGGGCACCGGCGCTCGAACCCGCGACCTCCTCCTCTAGACAAAGGGGGCAACGGGACTTGAACCCGCGACCCTTGCAACTTCCATCAGAAGTTAACCACTACAACACAAAATTGTATCTGTTAGATTAACCCGCGTGACACTATTAGTATGAGCCGAATCCTGTGTTGGGCCTGGGATTCCAGCGGGCAAAACATCCTTCTTTTTTCTCCTCAAATGTTTCAGCCGACCGGCTGGGCTAACAGCCAAATAGGACATTTGCTTGTCGCTTTTACTAGAAATTATGGGCCTTTTTAAAGATTAAGCCCACACGAATGGACAAACAATTTTTTCAGAAAGTCTAAAACCGTAATTTTCCCTTAATTTGTGCACATGACCTCGGATTGAGATGATATAAAAATCAATTTGGTTTATCTTTAGGAGGTGCATAACTTTCTTTTCATATAAAATTATGAAATGCGACTATTTTCTATTTTTTAATTAATTATGTGCGACAAAAAGGACAAATTCCTCCTGCAACATTGTTCTCCATCCCAAGATTCCCATGCGTGCACAATATGGGCACATTATCACAAACTATGCCACAATTCTGGACATAACATTGGTCGATTGGCCCGAAAGCCATGAAACCTCGAACATGATAGGTCATTTATGTGAAGTTTTTTTGAGATATTTCGCGATATACCAAATTTGTTATTTTTCCATGAGAATATGTCACCTAATATGACGCCACGTGAAGGATTTACCTCGTTTGGACCGTTTTTGAATTTATTATGCCCGTTTCAAACTATGGTCAAAACGGCGAGCATGAAGGTTCCTATTTAGGGGGTGAGCCTCGCTAAACTTTCATTAGATCTCTAATAAAACATCATATTGTGAACCTAAAAATGATTTTTGCAAAAAATCATGAGTATTAAATCATGTACATGTAGTTCAAATCGGACCCGCTTGCTACCGATTCGGCAGACATTTGTCTTTTTCACGAGGGGCGGACCGAAAGGTTTGAAATACCCCGGTTGGGACATTGTCCATGAAACATGGTCCAATATTTTTTAAAATATGGTGAACCCTTTTGAAACACTCATTTGGTGGTTGCTTCACAAAACTCCCTGTTTTTCGGCATTCGAAAAATAGAAAATATATTTTCTGTGCGACAAAAAGGAAAAATTCCTCTCGCAACATTGTTCGCCATCCCAAGATGCACATGCGTGCACAATATGGGCACATTATCAAAAACTATGCCGTGATTATGTCCATAACATTGGTCGTTTGACCTGAAAGCCATGAAACCTCGAACATGATAGGTCATTTATGTGAAGGTTTTTATGAGATATTCGCGATATACCAAGTTTGTTATTTTTCACGGATACTGATGGCGCCTGATAGAGTTTCGTTTGGAAACCCCAAGAGCAAGGTGTGAAGAGCACAACAGAAAGTATTCCCTCGGTAAGAAACCGAGGTTATCGAACCAGTATGAGAAAGGAAACGTCTCAAAGGTGTTGCTAGCAACAGGGTAACCTGCACAACACAAACTCATGACTTTGCCCCAACGAACAGTGAGGTTGTCAAACTCACCGGTTACTTTAACAAAGGATTAAATGTATGGTGTGGAAGGTGATAGTGGTTTGTAGAAAGTAAACAGTAACAGTTGAAGATGTATCAATTGTAAACATCGGACCGGGGTCCATAGTTCACTAGAGGTGTTCTCCTTAGATAAACAAACATGACATGCTGGGTGACTAAATTACAGTAGGGAAATTGACAGGAACTGAGCAAGGCATAACAATGCAATACTAGACATTCATGATCCTACGAGATTCGATTGGGCAATACAACAAGATACATAGACCGCCATCCAAATGCATCTATGACTAGAAATCCACCTTCAGGTTATCATCCGAACCCCCTCCAGTATTAAGTTGCAAGCAACAGACAACTTCTTTAAGCAAAGTGTGTAAGGTAAACAATCCACTTGTTCCATGAACAAGAGACCGTTGTTTTCTCCCTAGTGTCAACAACACATCTACAACCTTTGAGATTTCTATCAGTTCCCTTAGATTATAGAGGCATGAACCCACTGTCGAGCATCAATACCCCCTCTTGGATTCACTAGCATCTACTTGGCCAAGATAGCTACTAGAAACGGAGAGCATGCAAGATCACGAATAACATAGACATGATAGAATCAATAAGACAAAACCATTAATGAATCTAACATAGTAATCTCAATATCCATCGGATGCCCACAAACACAACATGCATGATTACAAATAGATATGATCTTGATCATGAAAGGAGCTCACAAGATCTAAACATGATAGCACAAAGGAGGAGATACAACCATCTACCTACTACATGGATCCATAGTCAAAGGTGGAACTACTCACGCTTCATACAGGAGGCTGGCATGATGAAGAAGAAGGCCTCCGGGATGATCTCCCCTTCGGCAGGGTGCCGGGAAGAGCTTCAGATCCCCCCGTTCTAGGGACGATGGTGGCGGTGCCTACAGACGGTTTTGTGGAATATTGATCGGGTCCTTAGGGTTTTGGCATAGGCGGGTCTTTATAGGCGAAGAGGCGAGGCAGGGGGCGGCTAGGGTGGTCACACCCCCTAGGCGCGGCTAACCCTTACCCACCCACTAGGGGGCGTGGCCCCCTGATTCCTCCCCTCCGTCTCGTACTCTGGCTCCATGTTCCCCACGGTAAAATATTAACTCTGGCTTTTGTCCCGTCTAATTCCGATAATATTGATTTTCTGCTTTTCTGGAACCAAAAATAGAATAAAACATGCAACTAGCATTGTGGCACCTTGTTAATAGGTTAGTATCAGAAAACATATAAAACACCTCAAAGTGTAGACAAAGAAAAGCAAAGTAGATACTAAACAAGCATGGAACATCAAAAATTATAGATACATTTCCGACGTATCAGATAATATGTCATAAAAAACAACGCGGTGCGAAGGTTTTTCATTTTTTTGAATTAGTTTTGCATGTTAGAATAGAGCGAGACAATCAGAATAGAGAATCATACTATCCACGGATTACCCCACTGAAGCTGATCTCAGCCGTTTATATGCCCCACATCCAATGGCCGAAATGTTTATCTCCCGCCTCCTTGTATTTTTCTTTGTATGTAAAATAACTGAAATTCCCTATGGTTCCTACAGTCTTCCACCATAGAAGTGAGGTCAGGGTAGTTTTGTAAAATTGGCACACCACCATCCAGATCACGATCGACCGACACCCCCCAAACCCTAATACTGCGACGCCACTCCACCCCCGCGCCACTCCTGTGAGTACCACCTCCCCCTCAGCCCCAACCCTTCTCCCCGACCATGAGCCACCGCACCCACCTCGCCTCATGCGCCACCAAATGCCACCTCGCCGGTTGCTATCCCGCACCCACCCACCCCCATCTCGCCTCGTGCACCGCCAAGATCGATGTACCCTGCCCCATATCGACCCTCCCTGCCCCAGATCAACGCACTCCGCCCCAAGCCCTCCTCCCACTCGTTGGTGCATGCAAGATCCAGTGGCGATAGGGCCACTCCCGTCCTCCCTCGAGCGGCTCCACCCCCAGTCCACTCTCACCTCCATGCCTAGCTCCGGAAGCGAGTCGCCCTATCCATCTAAGGAGAGGATCAAGGCGACGAGTTCATCATGGAGGTCTCTAGATCGATGCACCCTGCCCCGTACCAGGAAGAGGACGAGAAGGACAACACGCGAGAGGGGCGTGTTCTGGAGGAGCTCATCTACCTGGATCTGCCGCGGGCGTCATCCCGCGACCACCTTGTCGAGCTACTGCCGGACACCATTCCGTCCCGCTGTCGCAGGCCAATTTAGTGGCCTTGGTCAGGAGATGATATTTAACTGTAACCAATTGATTGACCCCATCCTCCTACAGCTGGCCTATGCAGCACAAGTACATCTTCCGCAAGTACGCACGTGTCGCAACACATGCCAATCTATTTGTTAAATTTTCCTCTCATTGGTTTCCATCATGTAATTGTGGTTGTGTTTCCAAAGTTGCATTGCTTTTGGTATGTTCTAGAATTCTAGTTAGCACTTAGTAAAGGTGAGCAGCCAGTTAGTTCTTGGTTTCATGAAATAGTACACTGCCATATTCTTGGTTTCATACCCCAGTCATCATAGTGCTGAACATAACATCTTTCTATGATGCTTGTTTCAGAGTTTTGCTCTCTAGGTTCTCATGATCTCATCATCACTATAAAGAATCATATATTCATACAGTTTTGTTCTTATGTTGTGTATTGGTGTCTACTTTGACTATTAGATCTGTGTTGTGTACTGCTCCTTGCATGCTAAATTGACAATCTCCCAGTTCTCCAACAATTTGTGTTATCCGGCTTGTACATATTCCAATCACTAGCAGCGTTTAACATATCAATATAGTAATGTTAATATAGTAGGCTTACATTCTGTATTGTAGTTCTATTTTCCAATTTCAGGCTTACATTCTGTAGGATCTGTATAGAATGCTAATTACTTGTTGATGCATATATAGTAATGTTGTGTTGTTCCTGATATCTGCAAATTTGGTTAGGCTGTTGTGTTATTTGGTTGATCCATGAAACTGAACCCTGTTTATGCATTTTTCTTTGAGTTGATCGGCTAGCAACTACAAAATGGTTGTGGATGGGGCTTGGTGTTGCGGCCGCAGTGGTTGCCAGCTCCTGCTCCCGCCCCTCCAACATCGTCTAGTACCTCTTCGTCATCGCCAAAGACCACTACAACGAACTATCGTGCTCCTAGACATGTACTATGTTTGTGGTACAGATGAGATGGTGTGCTACTACTATAATTTGTAGAGTTTAACTTCTAGTTCCTATTCTGATACTAATTATGTGGATATTCTATTGGTCTTAGATTGAATTTCTAAATATGTTCCTAGTGATACGTTGATCACCCAGGAGTGTGGTATTTCTTGTCCTGGTTATGTGCAATCAGATAATTAGTTGCTGGTTCAAATCTTTGATCAAATCTTTGAACCAAAGGATAAAAACACATAATATATATCTAGTTTACTTTTGTCCTGAAACAAACTTATATGTTTTTGTTAGGTCTTGTTGTCTCCTAGAGAGGATGATGTTGAATACAATTATTTCTTTCTAGATAGTGGTCCAGTAACTAATAATCTTTGCATTACCTTAATGTTTAATTCTGTTTATGTTTGAATGTATGAATAGGATGGCAGCTTATTTATATGTTGGAGGTGGATTATAAGTCTCTGTACACTGAGCTACCGAAGTGAGCTGATGGAATGGTCATCGTTACACTTTTTTCCGACACAAGTTCAGCGGCTCAAGACCTTCTTCACTGACTTCCATATGTCACTCAACATTGACCATAAGCTATGTATCGTCCTCTTCGCAGCCTCGCCATCGACGCCTGATGTTGTGAGTTGCTGTCACTCAGAACCCACTCTCTTTTGTGGGGTTTGGTTTCCTCTAATTCCAATCATGACTTTGATCTGCCTTTTGTATTTCTTCCACTTAAGGTGAAGTGAAAATTGCCATATTTCACACACATGGGAGTATACTGTATAGGTTCTATTTAGTTTGTAGATACTTCCCTAGTAGTGGGCTCTTGGTGTTGAATTCAACAAAGTTGAGTGTTATACTCTATTGAAGCCAATATCACTTTGACAGTGTGTATGTGATGTCCTATATTGTATGCCTTATTTTTGTGACAATCCTATTTTCATTTGTTGCTACTACACTCTATACATGAGCATTGCTTGCACGTTTCTTTTTCATTTCAAGGATAATATTTCACTTCATTCCATGTCAAGTCCATGTATGCTTGAATAACTTGTTCTCTTTTGTTGTTACCAGATAATGACTGGTCTTCCTTTGAAGAATTATGTAGTAGCAAACAGCTATAGGTTGTCGAGGAGAGGAGCCACTGAAGAACCGGACAATAGTCCGATGATGTAGCCGAGGGGTGCTTTGCTTGCTTGTGTGAAACTTGTTGTAGCTTCTGATCATATGTGTGTGCTGCTTATTGTAGCTTGCACTTAGCTTTTTATGCCTTACTATCTTGGTTGTTAACCCAGATGTTGGTGTCTTGTAATCATAACATTTTTTTGTTCTTATCCTAGTGATAGTAGGAATTGTGTAATCATGGTAATGCAATGATCTTACTATTAGACAAATATGGCATGTTCGATGATTTTATTATTTATTTAATCTCAAAATTAGCTAATTAAAAATGTCTAAAAAGGCCCAAATAATATTATTTGAAACATTAGCTAAAATGGACCGTATAAAGGCTCAAGCCCAAACAGATATGGATCATGAAAAGGCCAAGGCCCAAATAGAAATGGATCGTGTTTCAGAACAAATAAATAAAATGGGCTAAAAATAGTCGAGTGTAAAAAGGCTGGAATTGTTGGGCTTCGCCCATATAAAACATCTAACTAGACTGGGCTAAATATGATTGACGACCTTTCCAATTGGTCACAGATTTGCCACGTTGGATCCTACGTGGACAGGGCAAATAGTCTGTGACCAATACAGTTGGTCATAGAATCTGTGACCAACTGTATTGGTCATAGACGTCTATGACCAATTAAGAAAAAAGGTCCTGGTGTTTAACTAGTGAAGTTGAGCTTTTGACCTACTGTATTTGGTCACAAAAAGGTCACAAATTAAAAACTGTGACCTTCTAGTGACCAATATGGAGGGTCATGTATCACCAGATTTCTTGTAGTGTGGCTATAAGCTTCCTGCCGCTTAAGAGCTAATTCTAGCATGTATATATTTTTTAAGCAAGTGCTGGCTTATCTATTACTCTGGTTTTTATGCTAGACTTTTCATGAGTCGAAAGACCCTTAGTCGGAACTATGCGCTTAGGTGATGATACCCAATGGCACCGTCAAGACCCTAAGCACAAAAGCGCCGACTTCGAGTGCCAAAAGTCACTACCCTAGAATCCACATAAAAACAACAAAGAACGTGTAGACCAGAAAACTTAAGCTAACGCCCGTAGGCGGAATTTTCACAAGTGCAAATGCAAAACTTGCGCATAAAGGTTTTATATGATCCAAAAATGAACACTAAAGGAGGTAAAATACTCAATCATATGATTGAACCAAATATCTTTATTTCATTGATCATATAAGAGATACATAATAGATAGTAAAAATATGTTAAGTGTAGAAAGGACGTAGTTGTGCTATGTTCCATGGCCGATCAAGCTCCGGGTAGTCATCATCTGGGTCAGGTCTCTTACTCTTATGATCCTCGTTTGACCTATCCTGTAGTTTATGATTATCAACGAGGTAATAGGAACCATTGAGTAGTGCCTTGCTTATGATGAATGGTACTTCCCATGACCGGGATAGTTTGTGTGACGTCTTCTGCTTAAGTCGGAGCACCAGGCCCCCCTCTTTAAACGAGTGATGCTGAACGCGGTGACTATGGTAGCTGAGTAGCTTCTGCTGGTAGATGCCTGATCTTTGGCATGCTAGTACACGCTCCTCCTTGAGAAGGTCTACATCTAGGCGTCTGGATTCTTTAGCATCATCCTCGTCATAGGCGGAAACTCTTGGCGAATCGTGGAGGATGTCGGAGGGAATAATTTCTTATGCTCCATATACCATGAAATAAGGGGTGTAGCCAGTCGATCTGTTAGGAGTAGTTCGTAAACTCCACAAAACAGATGGCAATTCCTCCGCCCAAGCTCCAGCTGCTCTATGTAGTGGTGCTTCTAGTCGTGGCTTTATTCCATGTATAATTAATCCATTGGCTCTCTCGACTTGTCCATTGGATTGTGGATGTGCCACATATGCCAAATCAACTCAGATGCCTTTCTGCCAATAGTAAGCTTCTACTTCTTTGAGTGACAAGTTGCTGCCATTGTCGGTGATAATGCTATGTGGGAGACCAAATATCACCACTAGATCCCGGACAAACCTAAGGGTAGTTGCCCCCTCAAGCTTTCTAATTGGTTTAGCTTCTATCCATTTTGTGATTTTATCAACTGCTACTAGCAGATGCGTAAACCCAGAAGGTGCCATCTGCAATGGACCAACCATGTCAAGCCCCCAGACTGCAAACGACCAAGTTATTGGTATGGTTCGCAATTCTTGAGTAGGTACATGTGGTTGTCGGGCATAATACTGGCATCCCATGGATGTCTCGACCAGCTTGTCAGCATCTGCCTTCCCGGTTAGCCAGTAGAATCCTTGCCGAAAGGCTTTGGAGACCAATGATGGAGGAGTGGTGTGATGCCCATAATCTCCGAGATGGATCTCACGGAGGATTTCAATACCTTCTTGCTAGGAGACACACTTCAGGTATACACCAGTGGTACTTCTTTTGTAGAGCTGCCCATTGATTATGGTATAGCCCTTTGCTGGACGTACTATTTGCCGACTTTCAACCTCATCGATGGGAAAAGTTCCATGTATGAGATATTCCATGAACGTTTTTGTCCAAGCCAAAGGGACTTTTGTTACTTCATGAACAAATGAGTCTCCTCTATCCGGGTTCTCGGGGTCCGCTCCCTTCACGGATGTGGTTCGTAGATGCTCCAAAAAATGCCAGGCGGAATTGGTTTGCGTCCTGATCCGAGCATTGACAGTAGATCAGCCGCCTCATTTTCCTCCCTTTTGACATACTTGACTTCATAGCCTTCGAAGCACTTGGCTATCTCGTCCACTTCGTCTCGATATGCCGCCATCATAGGGTTCCGTGTGTTCCAGGTGCCAGCCACCTACTGGGCAACCAAGTCGGAATCTCCACAGCAAACTATGCGCTTGATGCCAATATCCTTGGCTACGCAAAGTCTGTGAATGATCATATTCCGCCATGTTATTTGTAGCCTCAAAGTGGATCTGCAAAACGTAGTGCAGTTTTTCCCCTATTGGTGAATGTAATAGCACACCAGCCCCTGAGCCGTTGAGTAGCTTTGATCCGTCAAAGTGCATCACCTAGTATTCTGGCTCTGATACAGGGGTAGCATCTGGCGTCTCTGTCCAATCTGCAATAAAATCCGCCAAGATTTGTGATTTGATAGCATCGCGTCTCTTGTAGGTGATCTCGAAGGCGGCAAGCTCAATGCTCCACTTCGCAATACATCCCGTAGCGTCGCTATTGTTGATGATGTCAGACAGTGGAGCCTTGCTCACTACTGTGATAGGGTGCTCCTGGAAGTAGTGCCTTAGCTTCCGAGAAGCAAGGAACACTCCATAAGCTAGGTTTTGGTAGTACGGGTACCGCTGCTTGGACTCCGTCAAGACCTCTCTTACATAGTAAACTGGTCGTTGTACTCTGCACTCATGCGTTGGTTCTTTCCGCTCTACCACGACGACGATGATGATAACCCAGTTGTTGGATGCCATGTAGATTAACATAGGCTCCATTGGCTCGGGAGCTGCGAGTATAGATGCCAAAAAAAGTAAACTTTTTAACACCTTAAGCGCAGCATCTTCTTTGTCCGTCCAGGTGAATTTGTCTGCCTTCTTCATCAACTTGTATAGCGGCAGAAACTTCTCTCCAAGTTGGCTGATGAACCGGCTTACCGTTGCAATGTAGCCTGTGAGCCGTTGAATGTCCTTCAGGCATGTCGGACGATTAATGTTTAGGATGGCCTTGATCTTCTCCGGTTTGACCTTGATTCCGTGTTGGGAAATGATGAAGCCCAACAATTTGCCGGCTGGAACCCGGAAGATGCACTTCTTTGGGTTAATCATCATGTTTTATTTCCAGAGATTATCAAAGGTTTGCTTTAAGTCGGAGATTAAGTCGTTTGACTTTTTAGACATCACCGCGATATCGTCCACATAGGCATGAATGTCCCGACCAATTTGGTTGTGTAGGCAATGCTGCATAGTTCGCAGGTACGTAGCACGAGCGTTTTTAGCCTAAAGGGAATTGTGACATAGCAAAATGTGTCGTAGGGTGTGGTGAACGAAGTGGCCAATTGGTCCAACTTCCTCATCTTTATCTGGTGGTATCCCGAGTATGCGTCTACAAAACACAGAAGTTCTGAGCCAGCCATCGATTCAATGATGTGGTCAATCCGAGGCAAAGCAAATGGATCCTTCGGACATGCTTTGTTCAAGCCGGTGTAATCAACACACATTCTTAATTCTTTGGTTCCCTTTTTGGGGACAAGTACAGGATTGGCCACCCATCGGGTGTGAAGGACTTCTCAGATAAAACTAGCCCTAAGTAACCTAGCTATCTCTTTGCCTATGGCGCGCCTCTTCTTGTCCCCGAAGCGTCGTAGAGGTTGTTTCACCGGTTTGCACTTTGGATCAATATTTAAGTTGTGCTCGGCAAGTTCCCTAGGTACACCTTTCAGGTCGGCAGGTTGCCATGCAACTATGTCCCTATTCTCACGGAGGAACTCAATGAGCATGCTTTCCTATTTAGGGTCCAGTTTAGTCACAATGGCGGTGACCTTGGAGGCATCGTCTACCACAAGTTCCACCGATTTGGTTTCGATGGTTGCCTTGAAGAAGTGATCGGAGTCAGAAATATGTTTCTTCGATGCCGGCATCTCCAAGGAGTCGACCTTGATCTGGATCTCCTTGAATTCTTTGCTATAGAGGAGAGCTTCTACAAAGGCTGCCTCTCCAATCTCGTAGTCCCTTGCTTTTGAAAAGCTTCCGGATACGATGATAACACTGTTTGGTCCGGGTATCTTGAGCTTGTTGTAGAAGAAGTATGGATTGGCCATGAAGGAGTGGAAGATGTCGCGTCCGAATATGACGTGGTACACGCTCTTGAAGGGGGCCACTTCAAAGGTCATGCGTTCTTGGCGGTAATTGTTCGCCAAAAGCGACCGAAAGCATGATGCACCCAAAGGACCGAGCCTCCTGACCAGGAACTATGCCATGGAACATGGTGCTAGTCCGCCTTAGGTTGGTCTCCGTCAAGTTCATCTTGTGCAGTGTATCCATGTACAAGATATTGATGTTGCTTCCACTGTCCACCATGCATTTGGTGAACTCGTTGACGTCATTCAGAGGGTTGATGACCATGGCATATTGGTTCTCCGTCAGAACAAGGTCTGGGTGATCCTTCCTTTCCAAGTGCTTGGAACCTCCGACCAGCGCAGGTATTGGGGAACCGGGTGTAGGGTGGCCATCAGTATCCTTGGTGAGGTTTTCTGTGCCCGGACAGTTGGGGTGCTAAGGAAACTGTGGTATACGGGGGCCTTCTACTCGAAGGGTTTCTTGCCTTTGCCATCACCCTTGTCGGCATGCTTGGGGTAAACGTCCTCATCCATGTCACTTGAATCCTTGGACTCATCTTCTTTCTTCTTTCCCTTGCCCTTGCCTTGCAGTCGGCTCTTCCGGCTTTGTTTGTAGTTGGACTCTGGGTCTTCTTTAAGTCGTTGATGAACTTGCAATGGTGGTTGGTTTGGATGGCTTTGCCATTAGCGTCGAGGTGTACAAGGCATGGCATATCATGGTATTACTCATACGTTTGGGGAACGTAGGGCGCTGTCGGGATAGTTTCACTACTGCGCTGCTGCCCACGACAAGCCCCCCATCCTCGGATGCGTTGTCCGCTATCGCCTCTTCTTGCAAACGTCATTGCGACCATGTCGGAGGTTGGCTTTTCTTCTGGCATACTGTTCTGCTTAGTGTTGTTGTTCCTCTTAGCCTGGGTTGGAATGGCAATTGCCGGCAAAGAGCCGCGAGCATCATCGTCGGTAGCCGTGAATTCACTAGCCAATGAGATCATCTGATTGAGATCTAGCCTGTGATTTTCCTACAAGCTCTTCAACTTATGTCGGAGCAACGTACCTTTTTCCACGCCATCAATATAGGCGGCCATAGCGGTCTGATCGTGCACTTCTACGCAGGAATATTTCATATCTAGCCAGCGGAAGAGGTAGGCCCAAGACGTCTTGTCTTTCTCTTGCACTCACCGCTGTAGGGACGTTTGTATGTACCCTCAAATTTCTTGGTGAACGCCTCTTGCATGTCCAACCAATTGCATATAGACTTCTCCGTCAAGTTGTCGATCAATATGGCAGGTCGTTCCTGTCAACATCAGTGGGAGGTGCTTGACGGCAACATTGGTGTTTCCCGAGCAATCTCCACCGCGTTTCCATAATCCTACAACCACGTAGCTGGCTTGGCGGTGCCGTCATAGGGTTTTATCGTCTTGTCTATCCGGAAACCCTTGGGGTAAGTTGTGGTCCGTATCACAGTTCCAAAGCAACATGGTCCCAGGTACTGTCCTTCCCGGGCCTCGTGAATCTTGTCCAAGCGTGAACGTGCATCGTATGGCTTTGGGCTTGCTTTTTTTTTTGTTCTTGCCATCAGGGGAGGGGATTTTTTCTTCTTGCCGCCATGGTGCCTGCTAGGTGGAGACGGAGGCGCAGGTGGAGGTGGGTTAGCCTTCTTGCTATTACCCTCCTGCGACTCCTCACGTCTATCGCGGTTGCTTGTCGGACGCGGAGGGTCATGGTGTGACCTGCTCTTATGTCCTTGATTGCCATTGTGCTCCCCACCATGACAGGGTTGCTCCACATTGTCGCGGATGATGATGCCGCCCTAAGGGCGTCTAGGCAGAGGCATGGTCGTAAGGTGGTGAGCTCTTAGGTTCGTGATGTTGGGGGGATTGGGGCGGTGGGGACGGGCGACGAGGGTGAGCCTTGCCTCCGTGGTTGGAGGATATGGGGATATCATCCTTCCTGTTGCGTGCGTGCCTCCGTCTTCATTCTGACGAACCCGTCCGGAGTCAACGTCGTGAGGAGATGTATCCCTTAGAGGCTTAGGATTGCTAGACTGGCAATATGCTGGACCAGACTCAAGCCTCTAAGAGGCGTCCTTTTCCTGCTGTTTGACATCCTTGGAGACGAGGTCGTAGACCTGTTCCACAGCCGCGGGCAATCTATCCTGCTCCAGTAGATTCTTGGCGACGGCCAAGTTGAGGATAGGAGTGGGCATGACCTGCCTGCCTTCACTGTCAATGTATGGCTTGGCCTGTGGTGGCTTCGAGGGAGCCCATCCTAGGTTGCGCCATACACCAAGGTTGTTGACAACATGAGCCGAAGCTTTCCTAGCCTTTTGCTGTTTGAGCAAAATCTTGTACTCGGCCTCCATGGCTCTTGCTACTTTGATTGATTTCTGCGCCTTGGCCAGATCTCGATCTAGTTTTACGCCTTGCTTCGCGATGGCCCGCGCTTCCTCCAGTAACTGTTGGCGCATCTCATCAAGTTGGACTACGTTCCGTATATGGGCCGCGGTCATAGGCTCGACGAGAAAATTTTCGTACATCACTCTATAAGCCAGAGTGACTTGGGCGGCCGCATATGTAGATGCTGGTGGCGGCGGATTTGCGGTGTTGGAGTTGCTCGGGCCGGTGTTGAGTTCCTGCGACTGTTGTGCTAGGTTATGTGGAGGAGGCATGGCCTTTGTGCGATCATTGTTGGTAGCATCGACTGGTACCTTACCCTTGTCTAGCGGCTTCGGCAAAGCTTGTCTAGTTGATCTTCTTCCATCACACTCCTAATGGCGACGAACACCTCTCAGGATGTGATGGCCTTGTCAGCCTTCTCCTCACACTTGATATCTTCCTCTATCTCTTGCATAGCAGAGTCGAGCTCCTCCAGGTTGATATCCATCTCCTCCGAGAGTTTGCAGGTGCTTCCTCGATGACGGAGGATATTGCTGAGGCATCAGGGATGTTGACTGGAGGCGGTGGCGGCGATGGCCCGGGTATAGCAGCGATCTCGGCCTAAGCAGCTGCATCAACGGCCGCGTAACTGTTGACGGTGCCAATCATGCTCTCAAAGGTGAGGAGACCTGCGGCCTGTTGCCGCCTTAGCATATGCCAGTGAAGTGTACCATGGTCCAGCCCTTCCATAAACTGATAGGTAGCATCATCACTGGGGTAGTGTTCCAGGTAGGCCCGTATCTGGAGTCATCTAGCGAGATAATCAGGGGGGGTTTCACCCTCTCTCAATGCATCATGCCAGATCGAAAATAGTCACCACACCGACGAAGTGCGATCTCTGCTTTCCAGACACACAGGTGAACTCTGCGGATTTGCAGCGATCTTCCACCATTATTTCCTGCACAGGGGCGGTTTGGGTGGGCCTTGATTTTTTCCAATCTAAGCCCGCAAACTCCAAAGAGAGATCCCACGTTGATTCTTCCGTGAACGTATCCTGCCCGTAGGAGGGCTGTGCTCACCTTGAAGATACTCCAACTTCCAAGAAACTAGTGCCCGAGTCGGTTTCGCTGATGAAGAGGTGGATGTCCCCGATTGGGACAATCGAGCAGCGGGTGGGGTTCATCTTCATCGAGATCCAGAACTCATCAGGAGGGACGATCAGAACGTTGCCAGAGAAGAGAACACGACCAATGGCTATGGTTTCGCCGATTCCCGCAAAGAGCTTTGACCTTTCCCGCTGTAGATCCTAAAGTGCATCTTGCCCCACGGTGGGCTCCAACTGTCGTGGTATTGCCGACGAGTACACCATGGAGGGGTCCTCACAAAGCGTGTTTTGAGACATGGGGTAAGGCGGAAGGTTGGTTTGTACGAGGTGACACAACTTAACTAGGTTCAGACCCACGATGGTGGCAGAATCCTACTCCTGCTATAAATCACAATAATGGCAATACGTTAGGTTACAGGGATTGGTTCGCTGTGCGCGAGTTATGTTGTTATGTGCCCTAAACGCTTATATAGGTCCGGCTTATATAGTCGCCAGATCCTAGGGTTACAGGGAAAGTCCTAGACGGACAGGTTACAGAGTCCTACTCGGTATACAACTAGTCTAACGTGTCTTGCACTCCAAGGCTCCAGGTACACTGATGACTGCACTCTATCCTTTCTTCATCCGGCATGGGCCTCCCTTCTGGATCCATCTAACTGGGACGCCCAGCAGGCCATATGCCTTGCTACCAACTGTGGGCCACCCGGGTTATCCGGATTAGAGACATGCTTTGGTGATACCCATTTAGCATATGCCCAACAATTAGATCATGTACTTGTTGTTCAAACCGGACCCACTTCCTACCGATTCGGCAAACATTTGTCTTTTTCACCCGGGAAGTATGGAAATGTTTGAGATCTCCCGGTTGGGAGATCGTCCATGTAAGGTGGTCTAGTATTTTATAAAAAATGGGATGGTAGCATTCTGAAACAGCATTTTGGTGGTTGCTTCACAAAACGACCCATTTTTTGCGCTCGGAAAATGGAAAATGGCTTTTTCATGCGAGGAAAGGAAATATTCCTCCTGCAACATTGTTCTTCATCCCAAGATCCACATGCATGCATAATATGGGCACAATATCACAAAATATGATGCGATTCTGCACATAACATCGGTCATTTGGACCGAAAGCCATGAAACCTCAAACATGATAGGTCATTTTGTGAAGGTTTTTTCGAGACATAATCAATATACCAAGTTTGGTATTTTCCTTGCAACTATGTCAGATAATATGACACCATGCGGAGTATTTACATTGTTCTGACCGATTTTGAATTTCTTATGTCCGTTTCGAATTTTTCCCGTTTAGAACTAAGGTCAAAACGATGTGCATGAAGATATGGGACGAGTCTCGTTAGAACTTGCATTGGATCTCTAAGAAACAACATATTATGAGTCTAAAAATAATTTTTTCAAAAAATCAGGGACGTTAGATCATGTAACTGTAGTTCGAATCGGACCCACTTCCTACCGATTCGGTAGACATTTGTCTTTTTCACCCAGGAAGGACGGAAAGGTTTGAGATATCCTGGGTGCACTATAATATGATCCTCCATTTTTGTCACAAAATCGTCATAGTAGTCCGTTTATGACGATTTTGAGATCGTCGAAAGCTGGGCGTCGCAAATAAACTATAACGACGTTTTTGGTAAAATCGTCATAACCGTCTATGACGATATTGGATCGTCATAACCGTCTATGACGATCCAATATCGTCATTGGCCATCTAGCCTAACCAAGTCATATCCTACGTGGCTAATCCTACGAGGCAAAATTGTGACGAAATTAAATCGTCTTAAATCAAAATCAGCCCAGTCCATTTCGGTTGCTTACATGGGCTGAGCCCAATAATTCTGGCCTTTTACTTGGCCTAATACGCATGATTCGTTACTCTTATGGGCTTTGGCCATTGTGTTTTGCATTTAATTTTTGGGCCTTGGCCTTTTCACTGTCCAATTAGTTCTTAGCTTCTTCTATTTTTTTAAACATTTATGTATTTATTTGGGGCACGGCCTATTTAGAGCCCAACAATTAATATTTGGTCCAATACAATTTTCAGCCCTTTTTTCATATTTCTTCTATCCCAAAAATCACAGTCAATAATTTTATAAGATGATTCCGCTCATCAAAGTTTTATTCATCATTACATAACATTTGGGTAACTGAAACATAAAAGACAGCCAGATATTACAATCGTTACAAATTTTGAATAACATCCAAGAATAGTCTATTAGTATATTACAATCATTACATGGTTCATTCCAAACAGCCAGATATTTTGACTATTAGAATACAAGTAGCTCTAAAATATAGGGCCTTCAAGATTTTCTCAAATTTCTTTGGCTGGAACTCCTGAAAAGGAGAGGAAAATACATGTTTTTAGAGTCAGGATATAGCAAATAATTGGCTACTATTACGAAACAGTAGAATCATAAAATAGGCAACAATAGTAGAGAAACAACACAACATGAGATTTGTTGATAAATTCTACAATAAGGTAGTTTTAAACATTACAATACAAACACTAGGCAACTTTGCATTTCATTTAATCTAATCTAACAAGACATGGTTAATCACACACGTATACAAACAAGAAGTCCATGCAGGCAAATGTGCACAACAGTAAATTTAAGAGACGCAAGATACATGTTTTAGTTTTCCAAGTCATTCTAGAGAATGTACACCACAATCAGACTCTTCTAAAAACAGTTCTTTGATAAAAAAAACTACCAATCCATCCCATGATAGTAACCAACCAATTGTAGTTTCCAACAAGTCATCTCTACGACTACCAATCCATCCCACGATACACCCATCCATGACCTCACACCAGACATAGCACATACCTCGATAGGCAGGAGAAGCGCAGATTACGAACAAGACATTGGGCGGATCTATCCTTTCACTGCATGATAGTGATCTGTCATTCTATTGGTATCAGTCACTGTGGACAAGCTACAGCTGAGACCAATCAGGAACCTAGTTTGCTAGTTGCCCAAATAAATAAAAAATCTTGAGATGCCCCAATCAACAAAACATCAGAGAGGCTGACATGTCTAGATTCCCTTTTCCAATCACAAGACTCTCTGAAGAATCACATAAAGCATGCAACAGGGGTGTTAACTCACCAAAGCTTTGCTGGAGATCCCATATTTTCTCTAAATCTGCAAGCTTCATTCAACAACAAAAAAATTTTAGAACCACAACAAAAACAAACACAAACAGAGAATTCAGTGGTACATAGACACTGAAGGTTTGCAGCAAACCTGGAGCGAGAAATCGGTGACGCCGAGGAGCAACAGCCGGGCCTTGTAGTGGTGAGACAGAGCCCTATCGAGCAACTTCAGGTAAGGGCTACAGAACTGAAGGGTATGTGCAGAGTGACTAGTATGGATCCAGCCAAATCGTCCGCATGAGAATCATGTGCACACATAAGCATGGTAGTCTACTGCTACTGCTACTGGAGGAAGTGCTGCTGTATAGATGGTCCACAATAAGAACTACTGAAAATAGTACTGCAAGACACCGAAATAAGCAAGAATTGACAATGAAGTATTCATTCATTATTAGACCATAGGATATCTAGCTCTGTTATTGTTTGCATAATACACCAATAGTTGTTCACAGAAAGAAATAAAAAAGTATAGTGCTTGAGATACAATCAGAATCACAAACTAAATTATCCATCTGATGAGGACTACATATAAATCTAGAAAACATGGTTGTCTCAACT
Organism: Avena atlantica; assembly: GCA_910589765.1. Classification (NCBI taxonomy): domain Eukaryota; kingdom Viridiplantae; phylum Streptophyta; class Magnoliopsida; order Poales; family Poaceae; genus Avena; species Avena atlantica. The sequence continues at coordinate 162,195,692 of OU342737.1, forward strand.
AATTTCTATCTCAAGTTGATGCATTATTATAGCACAATCATCAAATTAGAAAATCTCTGACAAATTACAAAAGGGCATATATACCAGATTATCATTTCCAGTGAATAACATCATAACAAAATGAATAATACAGATACAAGAGGAACATAAGGTCTAGCCATTTTCATTTCAGTAGTTTGACTACTTCATTCATGAGCTTTCCTACAAGAATAACATTGAGTTAGCTCAAGTTTCTTTGAAATTGTATCTGAAGGTACATGATGTGTAAACATGAAATCAACATAAGGAAAATAGCAAGGAAAGTTTATGGTTGTTCGGTTGACGTCTTATGTGATGTTACTGGTTACACTAACATACTACTATTCCCTCCATTTCATAATATAAGACGTTCTATGATCTGTTCCGACAGCGTTCCAAACGCAAATTGTACAATAAATTGCACAGTCCCAGGCTAAACTAAATTGCACACGCAAGCATATTGGGAGAAGGAAGCGGTGGTAAACACTAAAATTAAAATTCAAGTGACCGGACCCAAATTCAGAGTACCAGGTAAACAAGGGCACATGCATACTAATTACTGAAAATGAAATGAACAGGTTGTCAGTGCTATCTTTGACATGCAAGATATTGAAAATCATACTCCAAATATTGACAACCTGATTATGCAGGCAGGAGCAAGGTCAATAAGAAAACCTCATACAGAGAGGAAAATAATACTACAGATATTCATAATCTAAGACTGGAAAATTAAAATTCAAGTGGTTGGACTCAAATTCAAAGTACCAGGTAAAACATGGGCACATGCATACATAACAGGAACACAAATTTCAGAGTACCAGCTCAAAAATATGGAGCTCAAAATTCAGTTGATATGAATAACTAAATTATTTTACTCATTTTGGTTATATGACTAACAACTCCTTGCTACCGAGCATAGCTTGATCAACACTAGCATAGCTGAATGTTTACTTACTGCACCAGTACCAATTGGTTGTGAGTTTGTGTGTTTGTAGATACTTCCATTAGTACAAAACGGTAGCCATGCATCAGTATAAGTTACTCTTTTGTGCATGGCTACTTTCAATGAAGTAATTCATGTATGAATTCCATATCACAACGAGTGAAATTTTTCATCACCACTGCTAGTTAACTATAGTTATGCAAACATGTTTTTTTTGCAAAGAACAAGAATAAGTAAACAACCAACACACACTTGAAGAAATTTCAGAGCAAGGACGAGCACTGAGTAATTTCGGAGGAAGATGAACTTACTGGTTGCAGTACTTGTCGTGGTTGGTCGTTCTGGTCAGCGAAGAAGTTGAAGGCCCGATGCTCCTAGGCTCAAGCGGCGTCCTCCCGCTACTCCGGTGCTATAGGCCACGGTGGTGGGCTTTCTTCCCTTGACGACGACCCAGAGCACAATCGGCCGGACGAGGCGCAGCGTTCATGCAGAGGGAGCCGACGGAAAGCTTCTGGAGTTGGCCGTGGGCTCATTGTGCTTAGCACGGTGGAGCATATATGGGAAGCGGGTAAGCTTGGGCGGCCCTATGAAGGGATGAGGAAAGGCGTAGCCGCTGCCGGGAGGAGAAGGGGGCAAGGCAGTCGAGCGGATATGGGTGCGGTGATGCACGGGATCAAGAGGAGATCGTCGGTGGGAGGCAGATCTAGGCTTAGGAGGGAGATGGTGGATTGGCGGCGTATAGATAGGGAAAGGAAGGGGAGGCGCGAGGGGAGTTGGTGAGGCTAGGGTTCGTGAGACCGTGGGCGCGTTGGGGGAGTATGTTGTGCTTATTTGAGTGAGAGATCAGACGTTGGATCGGCAATGAACGATTCAGATCACGTCGACCAGAGTGATACGTGGGAGGCAGTTTCCTCTGTTTTGATTGGTTGCTTCACAAAACACCTCGTTTTTTGCATTTGTAAAATAGAAAGTGATTTTTTGTGCAATGAAAATGAATCCTCCGATTACATTAATCTTGCGAGGAGCGACTAGGTGTTAGACTCACAATATGCCCGCCGTTTGACCATAGTTTTACCATAGTTTGACCATAGTTTTTTATGCCCGCCATTTGACCATAGTTTAAAACGGGCATAAAAAATTCAAAAACGGTCCGATCAATGCAAATCCTTCGCCTGGTGTCTTATTATGTGACATAGTTGCAAGGAAATATACCAAACTTGGTATATTGCAAGTGTCTCGAAAAAACCTTCTTAGAAATGACCTATCATATTCGAGGTTTCATGGCTTTCGGGCCAAACGACCAATGTTATGGCTAGAATCGCTGAATAGTTTGTGATAATGTGCCCATATTGTGCACCCATATGTATCGTGGGATGGCGAACAATGTTGCAGGAGGAAGTTTTTCTTTTTGTTGCACAGAAAATCCGTTTTCCATTTTCCGAGCGCACAAACGGGGAGTTTTGTGAAGCAACCACCAAATGACAGTTTTATAATGCTACCAAAACATTTTTAAAAAATAGTAGACCACCTTACATGGACAAATGTCCCAACCTAGGTATCTCAAACCTTTCCTTTCATCCCTGGCAAAAAAGACAAATTCCTGCCGAATCGGTAGAAAGTGAGTCCGATTTGAACTACAGGTACATTATCTGATGCCCATGATTTTTTGAAAAAAATCAATTTTAGACTCGCAATATGCTCTTTCTTTAGATATCCAATGCTATTTTAGCGAGGCTAGGCCCCGAGCTAAGAACCTTCATGCCCGCCGTTTTGACCATAGTTTGAAACAGGCATAAAAAAATTCAAAAACAGTCCGATCAATGCAAATTCTTCGCGTGGTGTCTTATTATGTGACATAGTTGCAAGAAAAAATACCAAACTTGGTATATTGCAAGTTTCTCGAAAAACCTTCTCAGAAATGACCTATCATGTTCGAGGTTTCATGGCTTTCGGGCCAAACGACCAATGTTATGGCTAGAATCGTGGCATAGTTTGTGATAATGTGCCCATATTGTGCACACATATGTATCGTGGGATGGCGAACAATGTTGCAGGAGGAAGTTTTTCTTTTTGTCGCACAGAAAATCTGTTTTCCATTTTCCTAGTTTTGTGAAGCAACCACCAAATGACAGTTTTATAATGCTACCAACAAATTTTTTAAAAATAGTATACCACCTTACATGGACAAATGGCCCAACCTGGGTATCTCAAACCTTTCCTTTCATCCCTGGCAAAAAAGACAAATTCCTGCCAAATCACTACAAGGAATGTGTTATTCTATGACCTTCTAATAGTGACCGTGAACAAAATCGTCATAGAGTTATGACGATTTTGCATGAGATGGTCGTAAGCAGTTCAAGAGGGCCTATACCCTGGAAAATTACGACGATTTTGCCAAAAATTGTCATAGTTACTTTAGATGAAATCGTCATAATTTGATGGAAGCATCCTATGGTGTTACTTGTAGCTCACTATGACGATTTTAAATCGTCATATTGTCCAAACTAGCATAAATTGACATGAGTTGTCTGCCACCTCATCATGAACCAACCAATCAAAACAGAGGAAAGATGTCTCCCACGGATCAGCCTCATCTGCCTGATCTGGACCGTTCAGCGTCGATCCAATGCCTGGTAGGTCACCCGAAGAAGCACACCACTCCATCTGTCAAACAAAAACCTAGATCGCGTCGAGTGCCCTCCCGCCGCCCCCTTCCTTGCCCTACCTTGTGCCCTCTCGATTCCCCTATCTTGTGCTCATCCTCCCTACCGCCGCCGCTGTCGACGCCGTGTCGCACCCAAATCCATCTCCACCTCTCCCTGCGTTGTCGACGCCGCGCCGTACCCCACCCGGATCTCTCGCCCCACCTCCAACCCCTCCGTTTCCCCTCAGATCGCCTCGCCACACCCTCTGTTTCCTCTCAGATCGCCTCGCCCATCGCTGCCCCCGATAGAACGAATCCTCTGCCGGCTCCACCCTCGACCCCCCTAGCCAGAGCTGGGACTAGTCCCTTCCCTCCCTTCTCCACCAACACAAGATCCATCACCGGTTGCAAAGAAACACGGAAACCCCATCTTCTAGGGTTTCAGACGGCATGACAATGGGGGCAGGGAGAGGTGTGGCGTCAAGGACCCTGGCTAGGTCAACGGCGGCGAGCTTCATGTTGATCCGACTGCGGTACACACCGGTGAGAAGGTGCTTGGTGATTGGGAGGTGGTCCGCGAGAGCGTCTACATCAAGGTATACTGCCCCGCGTCCCTCAATCACTATTCGTCCATCAAGGTTTCATATTCCTCACCTCTTCTCACACCGCCTCCCTCCTCTTCCATTGTCCAGAGCCGCATCGAGCACGTGTAAGCCCGCCGATGGAGCCCTGCAAGGAGAGGATCCAAGGTCGGTGGCTGATCCGGCCGTCCCCATCCTTGCGTTCCTCGGATCTGGCAGCCCCGAGCCTCAAGCAGGGCTCGCGCCATGGAGGTCATCAAGCCCTCCGCTCAAGTAGGGCTCGCACCATGGGCATGCGTCGTCCTCCGCTCTGATCCACATGATGTCCTCGCTGCCGCCAACGAGCACGCCTCCAACTAGGGGCGTGTATTCTGCGTCGCCAACCGTGCCGTCGTCACCCTCGCGACCTCAACACCGAGGGCCGCTCGTCTCCACCGCCTCACAGACAAGGTACAGCTGTATATCCTCCGCCTGTCCTCCTTCTTCTCGCAAATTGAATCATTGGGTGGCCCTGTGTTGTGTGTTTTGACTAAACAGCACCATATTCTAATGATGCAAAGAAACAATTTCTGTACATGTATTACCTACTCATGTAAGTGATTTTTCCAGTGTTTGATTGTTCAGCTACAAGACATGTTTTGTTGTAGACTTGTAGTAGATCCATGTTGTGTTGTGCCCTCTAGTTTATATCCATGGGCTCAATCATTTGGCTGTTGTAGTTTATACCCGGAAAGTTACTTTAAGTATATTTTCAACTGTTTGATTGTTCAACTACAAGTACAGGTAAGATAGTATGATAACTTTGTGACATTGAGCTACTTATTTTAGTACAAAATAAGCCAGTCACATAATGTGGTACATGTATACGAAATGGAGTTGCTCAATCGTATTATTTATTTGTTTGCTACCTATTATGCATAGGCAATGCTTAGTATTGTACACTATCGGGTTTTTTGATTTTTTCTGCTTATGCATAGATTGTTATATAGGCAATCAATTTGTACGGTTATAGTGCAAAGATTATTTTATTGTTTCTTCATACTACTACTTACTAGTAGTTTCTGTTCCAATTTTCACTAAGGTTTGCTTGCTAACATATTTCAGCTATCCGTGCATGTGGCTTTCTGGTGCCTTCATGCTGCGAACCGAGACTTGGGGTTTCTAGACTGGTGGTGCTCCGGCTGTTGGGACAGCTTCCCTTGCATCGGATGTGCCACTAGAGCATGCTTCATGTCTCCCACGCTAGCGACATGGTCCTAGAATTGTGGTGCTGGTCTCGCTTGCCGCTGTGGTGGTGTCTCGCTATTGTTGTGCTATGTGTGTTTGTTTTCCTGGTAGTAAGATGCCTGCGACAGAGGTGCCTTGAGGTAATAAGATTGCGCCGCCTCTGCTCTGTTTTTTTCTTTGGTGAGCACACATATATGCTAGTCAATAGCCTCCTAGATCTTATATTGAGAATTCTTATGTCATTTTTCTCTTTTTTTCATGGTCCCTTCTTGATGAATGGAAGACATAGATGATATCTTTTACAAGTCTCTGATAGTCCCCACTCATCAAACAACTTGTCTATTATTTATTTGTGCAACTTGCTCCTGCAGTTTTAGAGATCTGTAGCTTTATATCATTGTATGGAAAATGCAGCGAGAATGGTTTGGTCCAAGTTTGTTCCTATTTGGCTAGTTCTGTTTTACTCTAAAGCTTGAAATATATTTGAACCAGTTATGATCATTGACAGCAGTGTGCTAATATAACTCAGTAGTTTGCGTGAATCCATATGCTTCATCAGGATCTAACTATTTCGTGCTAAAATTCAATTGGCCCTTATTTTAGTTGGTTTGACCCACAGCAGCAGCATCCTTGATGCTTACTGACACCTACCTCTTGGTTGTTTTGCAGGCAGCCCTGGCTATGCCACTGGATTCTCAGTTTTGGCCTCACCACACTAAATTCAGAGTAACGTTGTTGCTCAGCGACCGCCATCATCAAGTGCTTCACCGGATCTGTACGGGAGGAGGCGTGGGCTTGTACCTGTTGCTGCTGTTCGCCCTTAGGTTTGTGCTTGGGATTATACCTTCTTAGCATGTAAAATTTGTTTGCTAGATTGCAGTTAACTGTTTTAAGTGTAGTATTAGTGTGTATTTCACACTAGTAGTGTACCATGGGCTATGCTATTTTGATTTTTCACTAGAACAGTGTGTTATATGGTGATTACTGTAGTTGTTTTTACTTCTGTGATCATACTCTATTGACCTCTATCTATGTATGGATGTCCTGGAACATTAAATAGATTAAAATGCAAGTAGAAGGTTAAAATGCACAATTGTGATGTGTTGGGGCTGACATGGTAGTCCTTTTTCCTTCAGTTTATGTATTTATGTTCGTATCGGTAAGTTAAAATAAACTAGTGCAAATCAGACCATGCCATGCATTTTGTTTGATGCTATATGCTTCTAGTGCAAATCAGACTATGCCATGCATTTTGTTTGATGCTATATGCTTCTGATACGTGCTTTTTCAATGCTAGGTGCTTTATTTTTTCGAAACTGGAAGAGGAAGACGATGAAATTGGTGGCCTATCAAATATTTATTTAGTTTTTTTAGTTTCTTTGATGTATGTCTGAATTGGCAGCTTGATTTCACCTTTTGTAAATATATGATATATATATTCTGGAATGAAATTCTGCCTGTGATGTACAAGTATTAGTGCTGATATGAGAATATTTGATTTGCTTGCCTGCTGTACTGGTAAAAACGGATCGAGTTTCTGCTCTAAATAGCCACGACCCCAAAACAATTGATTCAGACTTTTGTATTCCATCAAAATAAAAAGGTTTAAAAGAAATGTTCTATTAAAATGCCAATCTCTGACATGGTAATGGATTGTAAAATGGCTTTGGCCTAGAAATGAAACAGACTGCCAAGCCCAAGGCCCAAAATAAACTGAACTATAAAAAGGCCAAAGCCTAAAAAAGAAAAATGCTAGAATTACTGGGCTTGGCCTATATAGATCATTAAAATGGACTGGGCTGTATCTATGCCACGTAGGATCAGCCACGTGGGATCTGACCTGGCCATGCCAGTTTTCCCATGACGATATTAGATTGTCATAGACGTTATGACGATCCAATATTGTCATAGACGTTTATGACGATTTCGCAAAAATCGTCGTTATAGTTCATTTGCGACGCCCAGCTTTCGACGATCTCAAAATCGTCATAGAATCGTCATAAACGGACTACTATGACGATTTTGTGACGAAAATGGAGGGTCATATATAGACAGATTCCTTGTAGTGAATCAGTAGAAAGTGGGTCCGATTTGAACTACAAGTAGATTATCTGATGCCCATGATTTTTCGAAAAAATCATTTTTAGACTCGCAATATGCTATTTATTTAGAGATCCAATGCAATTTTAGCGAGGCTCGGCTGCAAGCGAAGAACCTTCATGCCCGCCGTTTTGACCATAGTTTGAAACGGGCATAAAAAATTCAAAAATAGTCTGGTCAATGCAAATCCTTCGCATGGTGTCTTATTATGTGACATAGTTGCAAGAAAAAAACCAAACTTGGTATATTGCAAGTGCCTCGAAAAACCCTTCTCAGAAATGACCTATCATGTTCGAGGTTTCATGGCTTTCGGGCCAAACGACCAATGTTATGGCTAGAATTGCGGCATAGTTTGTGATAATATGCCCATATTGTGCACCCATAAGTATCGTGGGATGGCGAACAATGTTGCATGAGGAAGTTTTTTTTTCGTCGCATGGAAAATCCATTTTCCATTTTCCGAGCGCAAAAAACGGGGCGTTTTGTGAAGCAACTACCAAATGACACTTTTATAATGCCACCAACACATTTTTCAAAAATAGTAGACCACCTTACATGGACAAATGTACCAACCTGGGTATCTCAAACCTTTCCGTCCACCCCTGGCAAAAAACACAAATTCGTGCCGAATCGATAGAAAGTGGGTCCGATTGGAACTACAGGTACATTATCTGATGCCCATGATTTTTCGAAAAAAAACATTTTTAGACTTGCAATATGCTATTTCTTTAGAGATCCAATGCAATTTTAGTGAGGCTCAGCCCTGAGCTAAGAACCTTCAAAACCCTAGTTTCAAAATCATAGTATTTTGAATTATGATATTGTCCCTACTATGGACTAACATGGTATTAGTAGATCCACAATTTCAAGTAATTATACTATTCATAATTAACATCCTATTATGATCTAATGAAATTTATAAAAGTTTAGAGACAAAAACCAATTATTTTGGAGTTCTTATGAGAAAGATACACAAGAATTATGAAAACACAAAAAGAAAAACAAAAAAACATAACTGAACCTAATCTACTACGCCCAAGGTCAAAGCCCACCCAAAATACTCATTCCTAGCAAGGTTGATTAGGAAGAACCTGGCCGCCAGGCCCAGTTGCGATCGAGAGTAATAGTGAAAATGGTTGAGCGCCTCTATGGGACAACAAAATTGAGTTGGTCTGGTGGTTATGTCCCTTCCATCTGTGGAGAGGTCTCTGGTTCAAGCCCCTTTTTGCTTATTATTCCCGCGCAAGCCATCGAGGGTGATAGTCAAAAGGGCTGAGCGCGTGTATGTGATAGCTAAGTTGAGTTGGTCTGGTGGTTCGGTTCCTTGCATCTGTGGGGGGGTCTCTGGTTCGAGCCCCCTGCAGCCCTTTTTTGTTTATTATTCCCGTGCAAGCGATCAAGGGTGATAGTCAAAAGGGCTGAGCGCGTGTATGGGACAGCTAAGTTGAGTTGGTCTGGTGGTTTGACGCCTTCCATCTATGGGGAGGTATCTGGTTCCAATATCCTTTCAGCCCTTTTTTGCTTATTATTCCCGCACGCGTGAGTTTAATTTGTGGGGTGTCCTAAAACGAAATATTGACACATAGGTATGCCACATATGCAAAAACTAACACATAGACATGCCACATAGATGAAAATGGTGGGGAAAATGCTTACTCATTTCAACTTTATTCTATTTTAGACGTTATGACCAATTTAAATCGTCGTAATCATCTATAATAAATGTCGTAGGCTACATATGCCATATTATGACGATTTTAGATAGGGAAAATATGACGTTTTGGAGTCAAAACGTCTTAATTTTTCAAGGTTTTGACCCCTTCGAATGGCTTATGACTATTTAGTGAAAAATCATCATATATCTATGATGATTTTATTCACGGTCAATATCAGAAGGTCAGAGTTTGTCACATTTCTTGTAGTGTTGGGAGATCGTCCATGTAAGGTGGTCTAGTATTTTATAAAAATGGGATCATAGCATTTTGAAACAGCATTTTGGTGGTTTCTTCACAAAATGACCCATTTTTTCGCTTGGAAAATGGAAAATGGCTTTTCCGTGCGAGGAAATCATGTCAGCAAATATCTTTTGTCCCGAACTTAAGGGAAAACATGGCAGGAAAGGTCATATTTAGTCCCGGTTGGAGAAACCAACCGGGACTGAAGGGATTGCGGTAGGCTGGGGCAGGCAGCTCTAATGATAGGGATGAGTGTCGACATTATGTCGTGAGTGTCAACACTATGTCGTACTACTTGTACCTTGTCCCGAATGGTGTCGCCAACCGGGACTAAAGATGAACCTTTAGTCCCGGTTGTAGACACCAACCGGGACAAAACGTGAGTCCTGGGTGGCTGCACTAATGATAGTGGTGAGTGTCGACATTATGTCGTCAGTGTCGACACTATGTCATGTTGTTTGTACTATAAATAGGAAACCCTGTGAGTCCTCAGGCATCTCCAAGATGGTTTAAGAGAGAAGGAACACCACTACGGCCAGTTTGAGGGAGATTCCAGTTCCGACCAAACCGCACCACCCCACGCCTCGCCACCATGTCGTTGAGCATCGCCAGGGAGCACCGCACCGCCCCTACCGTCGCCCATGCCACTAGCCTTCTGTGCCGTCGACCACGACGAGCTCATCTTGCGCCCGTCGGTTGCCTCTCGCCACTATAAATAGAGGCCACCCCCAGCCGAATTGAGCACACCACCTCACTCCCCTCTCACCCAGAACCACGTCGCCTCAGTCCCGAAGCAAGGCGAGCAACGCTTTGCCGGAATTGCACCGGAGCCTGCCACTGCTGGAGAAGAAGGGGGGCAGCGATTGGAGCCGCCCCAGGAGAAGCTTCTGGTACCAGGAGGTTCGCCATCGTCGACTTTGTCGTTTGCCCGCCTCGCCGACCCTCGCCTGAGCCCCGGTGAGCCCCCAACGACCCCCCACCTATCGCGTTAGGTTTCCGTCTCGCCGGAGTTGCCCGACGTGGACGACGACCCTCAGCAGTTAGACTAGAACAAGATCACACGGCTCACATCGCCCCATACCGCTTCGCAGCCCCTCGTCTCACTGATGCGTGGGGACATCGACTTAACCAGCCCGCATAAGCGATGTGCTTAGCAGGCCGGCCCAGTATCGCTTCCCGCGCAGCCCAGTCATATGAATTTAACCTTTTTCATTTTATTTCAAACACACTTATCCACCTAGATTCAAAATTCAACCCATATCGATTCAGTAAACCAAATTGAGTGAAACCAATTTTGTTAGAAAGGAATTGAAATGGTGAATCCAAGCCCGTTGGATTCAAGTCATTTGGATCTGTAGATCATCCTTGGTAAAAATAACAAGGCAGAAGCTTTTCTGCATTCAAATTTTTTTCAAATTTAAACCATAATAGCTTTTGAGTTGATTCCAACTCTCAAAAATCACATTTAACCATACCTTTCAGAATATATAAAAATATATAGGTTTACTTACAGAAATAATGTTCAAGTAATAAAAGAATGCCACATAGGCATTTCTAGTCAATTATTTAATTCAAATAAAAGGGTAAAACCTTATTAAATTGTGACACCACTTTAAATCACATTACCATGGAGTAAAATATGTGGTGATGACATGTGTCAACATGATCCCATGTTTGATTTGGACAATATTAAATCTTAAGTAGTTTTTCAATGAGTAGAAATTACTTTTCTAAAAATAAAAGGAATTAAACCAAGCTTTGATCTTGTAATGTTAGTGATGATGCTAGATCATCTATAGGACCCTTTTGTGTGATGATTGAAAGTAGTTAAGTATTGTTTGGTGATTGTGTACCTCGTATTTATTCATAGATGCTAGTACCGACCAAGGATACGAGGAAGAAGGAGGATACTACAAGAAGAAGCCGAGGAGAACTTCAACCACTGCTCTGCACAAGGCAAGCTAACACTTGCAATTATGAGAGTTAAATAACCTATGCAATTCACTAAGCATGCTTGGTTAGATACATTTGATGATACCCAATCCTAGTTCTACTTGCAAGCTTATTAATTTATTTCTTTATCAAAGCTCTTACTTAGAGTTTACTGGAATAAATGTTAGATACTAGAAGGATAATTGAAGGTTTCATAAAGAGCATAAAATTTGGCCTAAGCTAGATAATCTTGATGTCATCCTAAGGCATGAGATTAAACTTAGTTAAACTCCACAAGTTTACCACCCCTCATTAGTACTTACCCCCACTTGTAGATGCTAGTGCTAAGCATAAAACTTGATCAACTTTAGATGGGAATACTTGCTGGAAAATGGTTATCAAAACCTTGGAATGATGGATCATTCTATTGAGATGTTTTGACATGTGTTTTCCGAACACCATATGATTTGGATGATGAAAATGTTAAGGCATGAGCCTTAGCCCTTTATAAAACTGATGGTTGTCTGGATGCGATACCATTCCAATTTTATCGTACAACCACAATACCTGAAGATTGGGTAGGGCTTGACTGGAAACTTATATACCTTAGTATTAGTTCCCTCACGGCCAAGGTCTGAGCTGAGGCTACCTTGTGAAGATTGTCCACCTGTGCAGTACCCAAGATGATAGTTGGTCATGGTTCGGAGGCCAAACTCACAGGAGAGGTGCTTATACTAGGGCGTGTAATTGAAAGGTTACGATTGATTATCCACATACTGAGTATGGTGAATTCAGAATTTGTTCCTGACGGATGTATCGAATGTTGTGGTGAAAGTGTATAATCTTTGCAGAGTGTCAAACTATTCGAATAGCCGCATCCGCAATTATGGATAGTTGGAGTGGCCATACTGTTCCCCCGTCAGATGTTTTCAAAATGACTTGTGAAATGGATTGAGATTTTGACTTGACCACAACAGAGTTGTGATATGAAATACAAGTTCCCACTTAGGTGTTATAAACTTCAACTAGCTCTCTTGCTTCTGAACTTGGTAGAGATAAATCTGGCTTCTTGCAAAATAACCCTAGAGCCTAGTGTCCTATTATCAAAAAACCCCTTCACTTGTTAGTATTAGTTTGCGAGTACTTAAAGAGTACTCATGGCTTTGTCCCTGGCTATTCCCGTGGCCATACTATGAAGAGGAGTACCTGGAGGATGGACCTCAGGAAGGTTACAACAACTAGGATCATCTCCCATCATCAGCATTGCCTGTGACCCCGAAGATGGATCTTCGCCTACGCTACCGTTATTATTACGTATTCCGCTGCTTGTGTTGTATTAAGAACTGGATCATGAAATCCTTATTTGTGTAAGACCTTATGTATGGTTTGTAATGGATGATGTACTGTGGTATCCAATTCTGTTATGTCTCGCAAAAATGGTAATCCTGGGATTGCGATGTATGGCATAACATGCATCTGGGATTAAAAATCCGGGTGTTGACAAGTTGGTATCAGAGCCATCCAGACCATAGGATACCCTAGTTAGACCGGATGTTTCAATCAAAAACTTAGTTTCAAAACCAAAGGAAGCAAATATTTACAAAAACTAATTCCCATTCTTATCACTTTGATTCTTTAACAAAAATTCATGTTCCTTAAAAACTCTTGCAAAATACATAAAATTGGACACACTTGATCACTCTACTAACTTACTCATCTTATATTCTTTTAGATGGACGTGAAGTACATCAAGTTTTACCAATTGGGAAATGGAGGAGACCTTATCTTTGAGAGGGATTTGGACCAGCTTTCGGAACTTCTGGAGCGTCCTCACCCCGAGTTCTTCGGAGCTTAGCTCAATGATCAAGGAGGAGAAGATCTGTAGTGGCTAATTGTTGCAAGTCTAGGAGGAAAAAATGAACCTTCCACTACGGAAGGAATTCAGTTTACCTTAAGAGAGAACAACTGGCTCGATGGAATTGCCAGGGCCATGCAGGAAGCTCTTGCCCGTCTGTGTGGGCAAAGTATCAACCAAATCAAGGGTACCCGCTTTGAGTTTTGCCCAAGGAGTGATGCTAATGGACAACCACTGGAAGCCCCATACCATCACGAGCTGAAGACCCAATTGGACCACCTTAGCTTCATGATGTACGATCGGCAGCAGGAGTTGGATAATTGCCGTGACTACTCCAACCACAAGTCTGCCATCATCAAGACGAAGGACCAAACCATCGCCATGCTAGCGAAGGATCGCATGTCTCGCCGCCGTCAGCTCGACAAGAAGGAGCGCATCATTGCCCATCTTCGCCACCGTATCTCGGCTTTCGAGGAGACCATCCACGAGAGGGACATGCAGTTGGAGGAAAGGGAGAATGCCGGAGAGGATCTTCGTGGACACCCCTACTCCTATCTCAGCGATGATGATGATTTTCTGGAGGATCAGGCTATGGATTTCTTCACCGATGAGGATGATTACGCCTTCATCGATGACGACGAGGATGATGAGGATGACGACTACAGCGACTCCGAGGAGTAGTAGCACTTGAGCACTAGCGTACTGAGTAGTATTTGGTCCCAGTGTATCGTACTTCCAGAATGGTTCTTAAAACCATCTGTTTTTCTTGTGTTGTGGTGTGTGTTTGTATCGTGTGCTATGAATGAATGAATGAAAAGCAAGTTGCTAGAAAAATCTGAGTCAAACGTTAATTTTTTTTCTCATGATCTATCTCAATCTTCAGATGCCACGTGGAGGAAGTGGTTCATCCACGGACCTGATGTTGCAGATCCTGCAAATGTTGGTTTCTGACCGCGAAGCTGAAAGAGCGGAACATCAAGCCAACCTAGCCACCCTGCAACAGATAGCTCAGCTTGCCCACAACAATCAAGGCCACGGAAATCAGGACAACCATGGATCTAAGCTCAAGAATTTCCAGAATACCAATCCACCTATTTTAACGAAGTCAAAAGAGCCCCTAGATGCCGACGATTGGCTGCAAACCATGGAAAATAACCTAGAAGTCGCCGGAGTGGAGGCCAAGGAGAAAGTTCTGTTTGCCACCCACTATCTAGACGGAGATGCCAGAGCATGGTGGAACAGTGTTCGTGCAATGACCGGAGGCCATATGATGACCTGGGAGGAATTCAAGTTCAAGTTTAGTAGAACCCATGTGCCACCGGGTTTAATCAAGAGGATGAGAGATGAGTTTGGAGAACTTAAGCAAGGAAGGGTGACTGTAGTGGAATACCGTGACAAATTCTTGTCATTAGCTAGGTATGCCCCGGATGAGATTAACACCGAAGCCAAGAAGAAAGAGAGATTCCTGAATGGTCTGCACGATGAGATGCAGACTGTGTTAGTCAGTATCCCCTTTGCTGATATTGAAGCCCTTGTCGACTCTGCCATCCAGATGGAAGGAAAGATCAACCAAGCCAATGAGAACCGCAAGCGTCGCATGATGCATCAGCCAGGAACCCATCAGACCCCAAAGTATCGACCTAACCCATCTCCAGGATTTGCCCCAAGAACAAACAGACCCCCGATGAACCGTCCCACCTACCCCAACCGTGGAAACCCTAGACCCGGAGGAAATAACGACAACCCCGGCAACTCTAGCAATTTCAACCGTGCCCCACCCAAATTCAACAACAACAATGCTGCCACCAACACCAACACTGCCCCGAGGACTGGAAGCAATGTTGTGCCTGTAGCAGCAAAGGACAAGTCACAGGTAACTTGTTATGACTGTGGAAATAAGGGTCACTACTCCAACGAGTGCCCCAACAAGAAGAATGCAGCAGCACCCAATGCAAATGCCCCAGCTCAGCAGCAGCATCGTGTTCAGCCAGGAAGGAGGTTTGCCCCAGGGAATTCGCTCAACCGCAATGGTCGTCTTTTTCTCATGCATGCTGAAGAAGCTCAGGAAGCGCCAGACGTCGTGCTGGGTATGTTTTCTGTTAATTCAGTACTTGCAAGAGTGTTTTTTGATTCTGGTGCATCGCATTCATTTGTCACCGAATAATTTGCATGCACTAGTAAAATTCAACCAACCAAACTGAAGCATGTTATGATTGTTCAAATTCCCGGATCAACCACCAAGGCTAGGCAAATCTGCAAAGCCGTCCCTATCCGAATCCATGGCATAGATTTTAATGCTAACCTGATAGTACTCGGAACAAAAGGTTTGGAAGTAGTACTAGGCATGGATTGGATGTCCAAACATAAAGGATTGATTGACTGTGCCAAGAAAGCCATCACCATGACTAGTACAGCCGGAATATCAGTCGAGCATATATCTGAAACCTTACCTTGCCAATTCAAGTGCAAGAAGAGTATAGCCCAACCTACCATTGACCAAGTCCGGATAGTCTGTGAATACCCTGATGTATTTCTAGATGTTTTGCCCGGTATGCCCCCAGATCGGGATATCGAGTTTATCATCGAACTAATTCCCGGAACTGGACCAATAGCCTAGAGACCATATAGTATGAACCCGTCTGAACTAGAAGAACTAAAGAAGCAACTGGATTCCATGATGGAAATTGGATTGATTCAACCAAGTGCGTCACCATGGAGGTCACCTGTTTTGTTCATGGACAAGAAGGATGGAGGTAACCGTTTGTGTATGGATTATCGGAAATTGAATGATGTCACCATCAAGAACAAATACCCCTTGCCCAAGATAGAAGATTTGTTTAATCAGTTGACCGGTGCCAAAGTGTTTTCTAAGATTGATCTTAGGACTCGCTATCATCAACTCAAAATTCGTGCAGAGGATATTGCAAAGACTGCCTTTACCACCAGATATGGATTATACGAGTATACAGTCATGTCTTTTGGATTAACCAATGCCCCCGTTTATTTCATGAATCTCATGAATAAGATTTTTATGGACTACCTGGATAAGTTTGTCGTTGTTTTCATTGATGACATCCTGATTTATTCCAAATCAGAAGAAGAACATGAGCTACACCTAAGGACTATTCTTGGAACCCTTAGAGAGCATCAGTTGTATGCCAAATTTAGCAAATGTGAATTCTGGTTACAGGAGGTAGGATTCCTCGGTCACATTGTATCAGCCAGAGGAATTGCCGTTGATCCCGCAAAAGTGAAAGATGTAGAAGATTGGCAAGCCCCAACCACTCAAATCCAAGTCCGCGCATTTCTCGGATTGGCGGGATATTACCGCAAGTTCGTAGAAGGATTCTCGAGTATCGCCAGACCCATGACCCAATTGCTGAAGAAGGACAAGAAGTTTGAATGGACCAACAAATGTGAAGCGAGTTTTCAAGAACTCAAGAGGAAATTGATTTCAGCCCCAATCTTGATCATGCCGGATATCACGAAGCCCTTCGACGTGTATTGTGATGCATCCAAGATCGTTCTCGGATGTGTGCTAATGCAAGAAGGCAAAGTTATATCTTATCTATCTCGACAACTGAAGCAACATGAGCAAAATTACCCAACCCATGACCTCGAACTCGCAGCCATAGTTCTAGCCCTAAAGACATGGAGGCATTACCTGATGGGAAACCGTTGTGAGATTTATTCGGATCAGAAGAGTATGAAGTATATATTCACTCAGAAGGAGCTGAATATGATACAGAGAAGATGGATTGAGCTAATCAAGGATTACGATCTGGACATTCACTATCACCCTGGTAAAGCCAACGTGATAGCAGATGCCCTTAGCAGATTGTCGTGCTGCTTGAACTCCATGATCTTGAAGGAGCAACCAAGCTTGCACAAAGAGATGGAAGATTTTCGAATAGAATTAGTAAGTGAAGGATTTTTGGCTAGCATAGAACTTCAGCCCACTTTGATCAGCAAGATCAAAGAGGCGCAGAAGGGAAATGTTAGTATAGACGGAATCAAGCGTCGCATTGGTACAAGCAAAGTACCCGGATTCACCGAAGACGAAGAAGGAGTTCTGTGGTACAAAGGACGCCTTTGTGTACCAGCATATTCTGAGTTGAAAGAAGTTATTCTGAAGGAAGCTCAAGATACTCTTTATTCTATCCATCCCGGAGGAACTAAGATGTATCAAGATTTGAAAGAAGAATTTTGGTGGCACAAGATGAAGAGATAAATCGGAAGCTATATCGCCAAGTGTGATATATGTCAGCAAGTCAAGGCAGGACATCAAAGACCCGCTGGATTGTTGCAACCCTTACAGATTCCGGAATGGAAATGGGATTCCGTTGGACTGGACTTTATCACCAGATTGCCTACTTCTAGTAGGGGAAATGACTCTATCTGGGTCATAGTGGACCGATTGTCCAAAGTCGCCCATTTCTTACCCGTCAATACCACATATCAGAGTTCGAAGCTAGCGGAATTGTACATTGCTAGAATAGTTACTTTGCATGGAGTCCCCAAGAACATCGTATCGGATTGAGGAACTCAGTTTACCTCGAGATTCTGGAAGAAATTCCAAGAAGGTTTAGGAACCCGCCTAGATTTCAGCACCGCGTACCACCCTCAGACCGATGGACAAACGGAGCGAGTAAATCAAATACTCGAAGATATGCAGAGAGCCTGTGTGTTAGAATATGGATCCAAGTGGGAAGACTGTCTGCCGTTTGCAGAATTTTCATACAACAACAGTTATCAAGATAGTTTGCAAATGGCCCCATCTGAATTCATGTACGGGAAGAAGTGTCGCACCCCTTTGAACTGGTCGGAAGTAGGAGAGAGTCAGATTTTCGAACCCGACATCCTACGAGAAGCAGAAGAGAAGGTTCACAAGATTCGTGAGCACCTCAAGACCGCCCAATCCAGACAGAAGAGTTACGCCGACAAGAGACGTCGAGACCTCGCCTTCAACATAGGAGATTTCGTATATCTGAAGGTGTCGCCATTGAAGGGGATGCAGCATTTCCAACTCAAAGGAAAGTTATCCCCCAGATATATTGGACCCTTCAAGATTCTGAACCATCGAGGAGAAGTGTCGTATCAATTGTAACTACCCGAAGAGATGTCAGCCGTGCACAATGTGTTCCATATCTCATTACTTCGCAAGTGTCTCGAAGTCCCAGAGAAGACTGAAGTGTTCAAGAATATCGATCATCGGACCATAGAGATCAGCGATTATCTGACCTATCCCGAAGTACCCATCCGTATTTTGGAAGAAGCCTTCCGAACTACCTGAACCCGAAGCATCAAGTTTCTCCAGATTCAGTGGAGAAACCACACGGAAGAGGAAGCTACCTGGGAGCGCGAAGATGACATCAGGACGGAGTTTCCCGATCTCTTCAAATCCTAGGTAATCTTTTTCATCCTTTTTCAAATCTCGGGACGAGATTTTGTTTAAGGGGGGAAGGTTTGTAACATCCCAAAAATATTAAACTAGAATCATCAAACTCTAATCATCAAATTTAGGGTTAACAAAAAAAAACTTTTCTAAAATAAAATGAGAAAGCATGCATGTGTGTATGCATCCCATTTTGAATTCTTTTGAATTGCCTTGTTTAGGTGTTTCTTTTCTTGTAAAATGTTTCTTAGGTGAAATAAGTATCATCTAAACAATCCCCACACTTTTCCCAAAGACAAATAAATCAAAACAAACCAAATTGGGTGAATGGTCATTTTGACCAATTTAACTCCCATGCCTACTTTGGCTGTCCCAAACTTTCAGAACTTAATAGAAACTTGTTTGGATCTTTACACCCCTTTATTGTACTCATAAAAAAGTAGCAAGGCCCACTTTGTTATCATCCAGAAGCTTTCAAATGCATAGCTTAAAGGACAGTTCAAAATTGAATCTTTATCATATGGGAAGATCCCACTTTTTCAAAAACCACTCAAACAAGCTCAAATTTCAAAACCCAAGCATCTGCAGAATCACCAGCACCAACCTAGAACACCCACCAAAAATATTTTCAAAATTCAAAACTTGAATTCTTGCGGCCATTTCATCAAACACCTTGCAGATTCAAATCTTCTAAAATCTAAACACTATTGTGAGCAGTGATTGGAGCCTAACTTGTTCCCTCTCTGGTTTCAACTAGGCTTTTGTAGATCATCTATCTCAATTGCAAACCTCTAGCATCACAGTAAGCTTGGCAATGCCATCAATGGTGAGTAGGCCGAGTGCACCCTTGTCACCCCCATGTCGACAACAAGCTAGGAGAAGAACCAAGCCTAGAGAACATGTCTGGGAGAAAGCCAACACCCCACCACCACTCCCTGTCCAACGCTCGAACCTTGCCAACCCCTAGACCACACGCCCGTACCATGCCAAGCTCGCCAACAACCATGCCGAGAGCGCGCCCCATGCGCCACGCTCAACCTACGCCCACAGACCGCGTGCCGTCCTCGCCGCGTGCATACGTGATCACCACCATCCCAGCAACCCCGCAGACATGCTCGTTCGCCGCCGTGCGGACCACGCACGTTGTGCACATTAAAAACTTCCGTCGGGCATGCACAGAGCACCGCCGCGTTCCGACCAAACCGCACCGCCCCACGCCTTGCCACCATGTCGTTGAGCATCGCCAGGGAGCACCGCACCGCCCCTACCGTCGCCCACGCCGCTAGCCTTCTGTGCCGTCGACTACGACGAGCTCAGCTTGCGCCCGTCGGTTCCCTCTTACCACTATAAATAGAGGCCACCCCCAGCCGAATTGAGCACACCACCTCACTCCCCTCTCACCCAGAACCACCTCGCCTCAGTCCCGAAGCAAGGCGAGCAGAGCTTCGCCGGAATTGCAACGGAGCCTGCCGCTGCTGGAGAAGAAGGGGGCCAGCGATTGGAGCCGCCCCAGGAGAAGCTACCGGTACTAGGAGGTTCGCCGTCGTCGACTTCATCATTCGCCCACCTCGCCGACCCTCGCCTGAGCCCCGGTGAGCCCCCAACGACCCTCACATGCCGCGTTAGGTTTTAGTCTCGCCGGAGTTGCCCGACGTGGACGACGACCCTCAGTCGTTAGATTAGAACAAGATCCCACGGCTCACATCGCCCCATACCGCTTCGCACCCCTCCTCTCACTGACGCATGGGGACAACGACTTAACCAGCCCATGTAAGCGATGTGCTTAGCAGGCCGGCCCAGTATCGCTTCCCGCGCAGCCCAGTCATTTGAATTTAACCTTTTCCATTTTATTGCAAACACACTTTTGCACCTAGATTCAAAATTCAACCCAGATTGATTCAGTAAACCAACTTGAATGAAACCAATTTTGTTAGGAAGGACTTGAAATGCTGAATCCAAGCCCGTTGGATTCCATTCATTTGGATCTGTAGATCATCCTTGGTAAAAATAACAAGGCAGAAGCTTTTCGGCATTCAAACATTTTTCAAATTTAAACCATAATAGCTTTTGAGTTCATTCCAACTCTCAAAAATCACATTTAACCATTGCTTTCAGAATATATAAAAATATATAGGTTTACTTACAGAAATAATGTTCAAGTAATAAAAGAATGCCACATAGGCATTTCTAGTCACTTATTTAATTAAAATAAAAGGGTAAAACCTTATTAAATTGTGACACCACTTTAAATCACATTCCCATGGAGTAAAATATGTGGTGATGACATGTGTCAACATGATCCCATGTTTGGTTTGGATAATATTAAATCTTAAGTAGTTTTTCAATGAGTAGAAATTACTTTTCTAAAAATAAAAGGAATTAAACCAAGCTTTCATCTTGTAATGTTAGTGATGATGCTAGATCATCTATAGGACCCTTTTGTGTGATGATTGAAAGTAGTTAAGTATTGTTTGGTGATTGTGTACCTCGTATTTTTTCATAGACGCTAGTACTGACCAAGGATACGAGGAAGAAGGAGGATACTACAAGAAGAAGTCGAGGAGAACTTCAACCACTGCTCTGCACAATGCAAGCTAACACTTGCAATTATGAGAGTTAAATAACCTATTCAATGCACTAAGCATGCTTGGTTAGATACATTTGATGATACCCAATCCTAGTTCTACTTGCAAGCTTATTACTTTATTTCTTTATCAAAGCTCTTACTTAGAGTTTACTGGAATAAATGGTAGATACTAGAAGGATAATTGAAGGTTGCATAAAGAGCATAAAATTTGGCCTAAGCTAGATAATATTGATGTCATCCTAAGGCATGAGATTAAAATTAGTTAAACTCCACTAGTTTACCACCCCTCATTAGTACTTACCCACACTTGTAGATGTTAGTGCTAAGCATAAAACTTGATCAACTTTAGATTGGAATACTTGGTGGAAAATGGTTATGAAAACCTTGGAATGATGGATCATTCTATTGAGATGTTTTGACATGTGTTTTCCGAACACCAGATGATTTGGATGATGAAAATGTTAAGGCATGAGCCTTAGCCCTTTATAAAACTGATGGTTGTCTGGATGCGATACCATTCCAATTTTATCGTACAACCACAATACCCGAAGATTGGGTAGGGCTTGACTGGAAACTTATATACCTTAGTATTAGTTCCCTCACGGCCAAGGTCTGAGCTGAGGCTACATTGTGAAGATTGTCCACCTGTGCAGTACCCAAGATGACAGTTGGTCATGGTTGGGAGGCCAAACTCACAGGAGAGGTGCTTATACTAGGGCGTGTAATTGAAAGGTTAGGATTGATTATTGGCATACTGAGTATGGTGAATTCAGGATTTGTTCCTGACGGATGTATGGAATGTTGTGGTGAAAGTGTACAATCTGTGCAGAGTGTCAAACTATTCGAATATCCGCGTCCGCGGTTATGGACAGTTGGAGTGGCCATACTGTTCCCCCGTCAGATGTTTTCAAAATGACTTGTGAAATGGATTGAGATTTTGACTTGACCACAACAGAGTTGTGATATGAAATACAAGTTCCCACTTAGGTGTTATAAACTTCAACTAGCTCTCTTGCTTCTGAACTTGGTAGAGATAAATCTGGCTTCTTGCAAAACAACCCTAGAGCCTAGTGTCCTATTATCAAAAACCCCCTTCACTTGTTAGTATTAGTTTGTGAGTACTTAAAGAGTACTCATGGCTTTGTCCCTGGCTATTCCCGTGGCCAGACTATGAAGAGGAGTACCTGGAGGATGGACCCCGGGAAGGTTACGACAACTAGGATCATCTCCCATCGTCAGCATTGCCTGTGACCCCGAAGATGGAGCTTCGCCTACGCTACCGTTATTATTACGTATTCCGCTGCTTGTGTTGTATTAAGAACTGGATCATGAGATCATTATTTGTGTAAGACCTTATGTATGGTTTGTAATGGATGATGTACTGTGGTATCCAATTCTGTTATGTCTCGCAAAAATTGTAATCCTGGGATTGCGATGTATGGCATAACAGGCATCTGGGATTAAAAATCCGGGTGTTGACAAGTCCTTTGGCATCTCCAACAAACTGGCCATAGTTGCACTCCCTAATATATGAAATTAGTTAGCTCCCAAGCGTATTGATCTAGTTAGAGAAGTTACAAGCTGCAAGACAGAGTGAGAGAGCAGGGACACCACTACGGCCAGCTTGAGGGATATACCGCTGGACCCAAGTCCTCCGGCATGTCCCTAAAGTTGGTCATAGAGGCACTCCCTAATATGTGACCACGCGTGTTTGGAGATCAGATCTTCATGGTCAGTACGAATTTGGACACCATCTTCATAGTTCGGTAAAGTCGTAGTACGAATCGGGACTAAAGTCCCCCTTTAGTCCCGGTCTAGCCACAAACCGGGACTAACAATCAAGACATTTATTAATATTAAAAAACCAAGACTACGGAATTAGGACTAAAGGCCCCATTTAGTCCGGGTCCAGCCACAAACCTGGACTAACAATCAAGAAATTTATTAATATTAAAAAACCGAGACTACAAAATCAGGACTAAAGGCCCCCCTTTAGTCCCAGTCCATCCACAAATCAGGACTAACACTAAAGACATTTATTAATATTACCAAACCATCACTAAAGGCCCCCCTTTAGTCATACTCATATATAGCCCTATAGTACACAGCTTTAGGGTCGTCTTTGTCTTCGTCGTTGTTGCTAGGAGCACGTGACTGGATCCTCAGCCCAGCCATGGCATATTCCGGGGGCACCTGCCACTCCGGTCTCGGATTCACGACACGTGGGGGAGGGGGCTCCCGGATGATGACACCGCTGCAACCGTGGCCTTCACCACCGCCACCCTTCTTATGGCTCTACGACGGTTGTGGGCACCGCAGCCGAGGATGATCTCCCTGAGCGATGTAGCGCATCACGCTGATGATAGTCTGGTTCGCCAACACAGGCGGCGTCTAGCTTTGTTGTGGTTCACCAGGGAGGGCAGACACCCACGTACAGGGCAAGCTCCCTTTCCTACTGGTTAGAGAAGAAGGCATCCCGGGTGTCGTAGTTGTCAGCATACCAATGGGGATCCATCCGCTGCTCTGTGGTGAGCTCGAGGTAGAAGTGGTTCATGATGGCCGCCTTGCATGTAGAACCTTGAGGCGCGGGAGGTAAAGGAACCCATACAGTGCTCAGCATCCAGTCGGTAGGCAGCCGGTAGCCCGGCAGGCATAGTTAGCTGGAGGTGCACATCGCCTCGCTCTCCTGAAGGGTCAGAATTTCCCAATATGCGTTGTCCATTGTTGTGAGAGACGAAGGTGTGGATGTGTGGATAGACATGGCACGGTCGGCCTAGATATAGAGGGAAATTAAGGGCAGGAAAACTTGGCGGGAAGCGGTGGGAAATAGCGGGAAATATCTTTAGTCCGGTTAGTGACTAGAACCGGGACTAAAAGATCCGGTCAGAGGAAAAGGGCGGGAAAACTTGTCGGGAAGCGGTGGGAAATGGCGAGAAATATCTTTAGTCCTGGTTAGTGCCTATAACCGTGACTAAAAGCTTCGGCCAGAGGGAAAGGGCGGCAAAACTTGGCGGGAAGCGGTGGAAAATGGCGGGAGTCCGATAGCGACATTGTTCAGAATAGACTGACCGTCAGGACCCTTTCCAAAGATTACTTCTATGTCCTTGACCATACTAAATACATCATCACCAATAGGGAGGTGAGGCTTCTTCCGGTGATCTGCCTCACCTTTGAAATGCTTGCCTTTCTTTCTTA